>CP141134.1:15286413-16536413 GCA_035236585.1 Warburgia ugandensis | reverse complement strand
CTCAAACTATCTTGGGGCATCCCCCTCAAGCCATCTTGGCCCACCCTCAAGCCATCTTGGCAAACATCTATGGGTTCGCCTTTCCCCCTTTAGGGACACACGTCCACGCGTGCGGTTAGCCCTCCCCATCATAAGGGAACTGGCTCTGATACCATTTGTAACAGCCTGAGTCCAACAATAACAATATTGTTCACTATGGGTGCAGCCCACACGGTTTTGTTCTTCCCCGGTTTCCCAAGGAAAACGCGTTGTTACCGTTAGAGTCCTCTGAACTCTTATAACCAGCCCAGATCTCCCTCCCAGGCGATGTGGGACTAACTCTCAGTACCTCCCCACCCTCATTCCCTCAAACTATCTTGGGCTCCTGACCTCAGATTATCTTGGGGCATCCCCCTTAAGCCATCTTGGCCCACCCTCAAGCCATCTTGGCAAACGCCTGTGGGTTCACCTTTTCCCCTTTAAGGACACACATCCACACATGTGGCTAGCCCTCTCCTTCATGAGAGAGATGGCTTTGATACCATTTATAACAGCCCGGGTTCAATAGTAACAATATTGTCTGCTTTAGGCGCAGCCCGCGCATTTTTGTTCTTCCCTGGTTTCCCAAGGAAAACTTGTTGTTCTTGTTAGAGTCCTTCGAGGTCTTATAACCAGCCTAGATCTCCCTCCCCAAGCGATGTGGGACTAACTCTTAGTACCTCTCCACCCTCGTTCCCTCAGACTATCTTGGGCTCCTGACCTCAAACTATCTTGGGGCATCCCCCTCAAGCCATCTTGGCCCACCCTCAAGCCATCTTGACAAACGCCTGGTGGTTCACCTTTCCTCCTTTAGGGACACGCATCCATGCGTGCGGCTAGCCCTCCCCATCACGAGGGAACTGGCTCTGACCATTTGTAATAGCCTAGGTCCAATAGTAACAATATTGTCTCCGTTGTGTCACTTTGATACATGAAACAACGAGTTTTCCCTGAAAAACTAGGGAAGAACAAAGCTGTGCAAGCTGCGCCCAGAGTGGACAATATTGTTACTGTTGGACCCGAGCTGTTACAAATGGTATCAGAGCCAGTTCCCTCATGATGAGGAGGGTTAGTCGCATGCATGGACACGTGTCCCTAAGGGGGAAAGGTGAACCCACAGGCGTTTGCCAAGATGGCTTGAGGGTGGGCACGATGACTTGAGGGGGATGCCCTAAGATAGTTTGAAGGACCCAAGATAGGTTGAGGGGCCTAAAGAGGACAATATTGTCTCTGTTGTGTCACTCTAATACATGAAACAACATGTTTTCCCTGAAAATTTGGGGAAAAACAAAACTATGCGGGCTACGCCCAGAGCGAACAATATTGTTACTGTTGGACCCGGGCTGTTACAATATATAACATGTATTTATCAAATACATGGTCATTTGACTAGACCAATGATGTGCTCATAATTCGAATATATGAATAATTTAAAAGATGTCAAAACAACCTACTTGAATTGGGAATGTTCAATCTAAAACTTGATTGGAGATTAAGATTCACTAATCTAAACTTCTAGCACGTATCCATTGTATATCTAAGAAAATATATAAAGTTTTAGTAATTGGTCTATAAATCAATAGATTATATAGTATTAAATCCTAAATTGAATGGCTAGATGACTATCAAATTTGTCATCCACTTCACAAATCATTTAGATATCCTATCCTCACATTTAGATAATACAGATCTAAGGTTTTTTTTCTTTTTCTTTTTTTAAATCACATATTAGGATTAGAATAATCCTTGTTCTATTAATCTTTTCATAGATCTTGTAGATTTATGAGTAATATGGTTATATTCTAATGTTTCAATGGTTCGATCAAGTTTTCTAACCATAAATCATCAACGATTGGGCACTGAATGGTCAGATTAGACTTTGTAAGGTTAGAATATTTTTTATTTATCATTCTTACCCCATATCATATCATCAAGTTCATGGATCTATTGGCCAGACATGGTTTCATGGTTGGATTTGTAGATATAAGATTTATGCTTGTGGACTATATTTAGATCGAATTTTTTAATAGTTTGATTATCTTCAATTGAAATTTCATTGACACAAGTGCACAGCTTAGGTGATGAGAAATTCAATCATATAATTTTTTCAATGTTCAATAGTCACTGACATCTAATCGCCATCACTGATCAAGATGATAATTAATAGTCACCTGTAGGTATATACAGTAAAAGAAAAAAAAAAAGAAAGTGAATGTAATATCTCAATTAAAAAAAGAAAAAAAGGAACCTAAATCAGAGGGGGTCATTTTGATAATGACACCCCCTCCAACTCCGTCGCCACCGAGGAAGCGGTGATCACACCCCTGTGAGGAAAGTAGATCACCAGTATTAAAAATCTCTTTTCCCTTCTTTCCCCCCATCGCAATCTCTCTCTCTCTCTCTCTCTCTCTCTCTCTCTCTCTCTCTCTCTCTCTCTCTCTCTCTCTCTCTCTCTCTCTCTCTCTCTCTCTCTCTCTCTCTTCCCTCCCTTGGCTGCCCTCCTCTATAACCTTCTAAGACACTAGCATTTAGGTTTTGGCAAGCACATACGGAGCTACACCCACCAGAAAAGCCCTAAGGAACACCTCTTCGACAAACTTAGGTAAGATCCCTCCCCCTTCCTTGTGTTTCCCCTCTATTTCTAGCAAGAACAACCTAAATCCTTGCCAGATATGCTCTCACTGACTAAAAATTGGCAGTGAAAATAGATTTGGTTGGGTACGCAGTAAAGGACATCTCAAATGATAGATCCGAGCTGTAAGATGACTTTGTGGGACCCCAAAACCCCAAAAAGTGTGAAAACAGAACAAAAATTGGGTCATTTAAGACCCCGGTCTAATCAAACCAAGATGGACGGCTATGGTTCATTGTCCCAGATGCAAGATGAACCCAAAATGCCAAGAGTAGGACGCATCGACAAGAACGGCGTGTACAACTGCCGACACACGTGATGTAGAGCGTCTTGGAAGCAGGGATGCACACGGGAGCGTCCTAGAGACAGGGATGCACATGGTGCATCTGCAGTGTGCGTTCCAACTGCATGCATCTTGGTGACACCAAATTCACTATTCTGGCCAATATTTTGATCTAGATCGTTGAATATAGAGATGAAATAGTTTTTTAAAGATTCTGGAGGCAATAGAAGCCCGAGCTTCAATCCCAAAGGTCTGTTGAAATTGTCTCAATGATGTGGACATGATTTTAAACTCTAAATCTTAATTTCAGCACATCTAGTTAGATCAAATCTATGAAATAGTACTCAATTACTTAGATCTAACCGATCAGATGATGATCAGGCCTTAGATGATCTAAGGGATGAATTGATGGATCTAATGAATGGATCCAGTGTATTCATCTTAGAAATTGATCTAAACCATTAATTTATCTAAGGATTTAGAATTTATCAATCAGGGAGTAATCAGACCATTGGAGCGATGCATAAATCATGAATATACATTGGAATAAATTGATAAACATGAAATTGAATTGGTTTTGATGATTAAGATTAGAATTCATAATCGAACCACAAATCAAGGTGATTAAGAACGATCCAATGGTTGGATAGTCATAATTTCCATCAAGATGGAATAAATTGATCCTTTGGTGATCAGGAGATCTTAAAATAACAAATCTCAACTTGATTGATGATCAGATCAAGTAGATGAGTGTCGGATATCAGAAAATTGAATAATAAAGATAATTCAGGTGATCTAGACCGTTGATCTAGATCAAAAGCTAGATAAGAGAATCATTGGACAAATAAAGAGTAAAATTGATAAAGGGGTACATAGATGAAATTGAACCATAAGAAAAAGTACTATGGTACTCATAGGTGTATCAAAGCATGCAGTTTGAGAACAGTACACGTCTGATTTGTGATTGTTTCTTCATCGATGTAGGTGACAACATTTAATGTTTCACATTGTTTTTCTAAAATCTCTCCACATCATAGCATCTTGATTGTTTTGGATTGTTATAGCATGATTTCTTATTTTATGCCTTGTGATTTATAAGTTTTATGTTATGATTAACTTGAGACTTGATGATACTTGAATGGATTTCATTTGATTAGGATTTATGGTATTGATACTATGGACATTGTATATATTTTTTGAATATCTACTCATTGCATCATTGAGATTGAATGATTTCCATAGAACTGAGGATGGAGGCTTGGCGGCTAGTCCTTGAGAGGCTAACCCCAGGAGGAGAGGGATGCCTTGGGATGTTGAATCACGAGTGCTCCTGGTTTTTATGAGATTTATGATTTTCGTATTTTGTGATTTATGATGAGTGCTTTCACTTGGTAGATGTCATGCTAGGTGGGATTAAGGCAGGCCACCCACCCTCTGATTTTATGAGATGATAGACACTTGCCCATAGATGGCATTTGGTAAGGGTTGGTAACATGGGTAGTCCACACTACCAATCCAGGCCCACCCATGGGGACGGATGACGAGTCTCCCGTTACGGTGTCGACAAGGAGTGACAGTTAGTAGACTCAAGATGTATAGTTACTACTGCAGCAAGACTATTCATACACTTATTATGCGTGTATGCATGATGAGACTGGATATATCATTTTGGTGCCTAGGTGTGACGAAACTTAGAGGATTGGTATGAGTACTCATGACCTATTATATGAGTGTAGGGGATACTTGTGAGACCCACGTACCTTGGGATGCCCTACTTGTTTATTGTATGCTCATTGAGGTTGCATCATATCATGTTTTACGTACATGTGACTCATGTTTTATTAAGCATGATACTTTGATCCTAGTATCTATATGATTCATGGCATTTGTATTCCATGGCTATTATGCTTTACACTCTTATTAGCTCTTATTATTTGCGTTATTATTTTTATGCCAAAATTGTATTTCATTAAATGTCTATGTACCTATACAAGCAATAGCTTGCTAAGGCATTGCCTTGTTTTATAATGCCTCAGATATCAAAGGTGACAATAGGAAAGGCAAAGGCATGGAAGGATTGTGATAGCAGTGGGGATAATCTTTATCTCACTAATAGGCAGTTCGATGTAAGTGGTTAGATAAACTCCAATCTAGTTTTATCTTATGGATTGTATGCACACATAATTGAGTTTGATTATGACTCTTATACACTATGGACATTATTGAGTATGATGGATAGACCCTGGGCCACATTATTATATTTTTTGGATATTTATTGTTTAAAATAAAGGTGCCTTTGGTTTTTTACGTTGGATTTGATATGGGCATTTGTTTAAATTTATTGCAACATATGTATACAAATTTTGCAATCATTTTGGTGATGTTTTTGGAGGTGGTATAACACCTGGGGGATTTTTAAATGAATGTTTTTAATATATTAGTCAATAGAACTTTTTCACTCAGGGATCCCAACTATTATTATTATTCTTACTATTATTATATAAAAATTGTTATAAAAACCCGGGGTGTTACAGTGAAATTTTGTGAAAAAATATAATCTTATAGATCAGAGGCTTACCTTTATTCTCAACGAATTTAGGAGCATTCAATGGCCATTTGGTGCCAAAAAACACACACACAAAAAAGTGACCATTGCCAAATTTCTATGCAATCATCAGTGTCATATTTTCTTCACTATCCAACATTGATTCTCCATCGATCTTTGAGCAACCAAAGGGCTTTTGCTCCACTCTTAAAGGAGAAGACAATGAATGTTCAGATCTTTGATTTGAGACCTTTTAATGCACTATTCCTATTTTAGTCTGATAGCCTAGATGCCCCTAATCGTCGAGATCTCACATTAGTTTGGTCATTTGATGATGATAGAGAAGATGAATAGCTTAGATCTTCCAATCTCTCCTTCATTTTCTCATTTCTACATTGTCTTTTTTGTTAGTTCATCTTTGAATTTTCCTCTGTGGTCTTCGTTAATGGCTTCCCAGCTCTCTCTCTCTCTCTCTCTCTCTCTCTCTCTCTCTCTCTCTCTCTCTCTCTCTCTCTCTCTCTCTCTCTCTCTCTCTCTCTCTCTCACCTTTCTTTTTCTTCCTTCTTCATTTTTTTCCCTTCCTTCGTCTTTCCTTTCCTTCTCAGTTTTCCTCTTTGGTTTGTTTCATGACATACCTTACTATTTATCAATTGGTCTGTCACTTAAGTGAGGGATATTGATGTCAAAATGACCCCTCCTTCTTCATTTAATGATTCTTATATTATAATATATAATTACATATTTTTTAATTCCTTTTAAGACAACCACTTTAACTTTTAGGTTTGGCATGATGATGGTTGAAAACATCATCATGCTCTAACATAATGTCATCTAGTCACTTTCATTTTCTAATTTCGTTCGTAAGGCCTACTTAGTGAATTATTAAAATACCTCTTTACTAGAAAAATACTTAACTTTTTCATTCGAACACCGATTTTAACTCTCTTAGTGTTGACAGAGTCCTATATCCGTGTATAATCCAAATATTGAGGTTTCAAAAGTCAACTAAGTGTTCTTTAAAAAGTCAACTTCATAGAACTTAAAACAAAAAAATCCAAAACTCTCATTTGATTCAAAAATAACTAAAAATATATATGAAATGGAATTTAAAATTTAGAAGTATTACATTCTTTCCCCCTCATAATTCTTTTCACGTCATTCGTCAAATAAATATAGATGTTTTTTTTTTTTTTTCTCATCTCATCACAATTCAGTTTTCATGTTACCTCTTCAACTAAATGTTTTTGTGAGATAAGTTTAACTAAAGCAATTTCTTTATTTGTCAACTTCCCTTTTATTAAAAGTTTTACAACTTCTTAGATCAATGAAATCCTCCTAAGAAATTATATCTAACTTCAAACCCCAAGTACTTTTGCTGTGCACTCTAATACTCATCCTTAACTTACATGCCAATAATGTTCTATAAATTTCTTTTTGTGTAGATACTATCCCTATATCATTAAAGCCAACTTCACACCTATCAAATTTCAATCATTCGTAGATTAATTTACTTCACACTTTTTCAATTATTATTGAGCATTACGTGGATCCCAGACCTTCATTATGGATCCATTGAAATCACAAAAGCTCCACTATTGAGGGTAAAATAAATATGGAACAGTGATCAGCATACACTAACTCTAGCCTTATTGGGTCCATTATAGCACTATCTTTTGAAATAAAGTGGCCCAGAAAGTCTAATTCCTCTAATCCACTTTAACATATGTTGTATTAAACATATCATTTGTGTTTTCTAAGTGTACTAAACACTACAAGCAAATCTTTCTGTAGCTAATCCTTGATAGATGGCATTTATGTTAAATTCAAGAATAATCCTCTTATAAGTCATCTCTATAACTCATATTGGATTAATCAAATCTCACTTGTTGACTACATAAAACTTTTGGACATGTTTGGACTGACTGTGAGAGCATCAACTAAGCTTTAATACCAATTGCGATGACTCAATTTTTTAAAATACTTTTTCCTTTTTCTTTATTCTTAAGGAAAACCAATATAAACATTTTTTTGCGAAGATATTTTTCACAAAACTCAAGTGACATCGCTACAACAAAAATAAGCCTTAGAGATTTTGGAATGCAATAAATTTATATTTAGTATTTTTTAGGATTTTATCTAGTCATAGTTCATAAAGTAAGAAAATCCATAACAAATTATCTTATAATATATCATATTATTAAGTACGCAAAATCCATGCCAAGTAAAATTAAATGTATACAAGCACGAGTAACACAATTAGTATAACAAAATCACATGCAGGATTAAATCTATTTATGTACAACATTAGTATATGTAAAATCACAAAATATTCTTGTAAATGAAAATCCATACTGAGCTCATAATAGGAAGATCTATAATAAGATTGATAGATCAAGGATTATTCTGACCTTGATCTTTGATCAAAAACTTAGATCTATATTATCTGAACATGTAGGTTAGGAAATTTGAATGATTTGTGGAGTGGGTGATGAATTTTAGAGTCGTCCATCTATTTAATTTGATATTTAATACTTTAATCTATTGATTTAGAGACTAATTAGTAAAACTTTATCTATTTTCTTAGATGTACAATTAGATATTTATGGATTTCAGAAGATTGAAACTCCAATTTCAGGTAAGTTGACATCTTTAAATTATTTGTATATTTGGAACATGACAAGATAATTGGTCTGGTCAAATTGACATGTATCCTATCAAATACATGTTATAGATGGATTTTGATAAATAGATTAAAGTAATTAATCTCTAATTGAATGGTTGGATGACTCTTAAATTCGTCATTCACTCCACAAATCATTTAAATATGCTACCCTACACATTTAGATAACAGAGATCTAAGATTCTAATCATAGTTTAGGGTCAAAATAATCTTTAATTTGTTATCTCGATAGATCTTATAGATCTTTGAGTAATATGGTTGTATTCTAATGTATCAATGGTTCAGTCAACTTTTCTGACAGTAGATCATCACCAATTGGGCATTGAACAATATGATTGGACCTTGTGAGGTTAGCAGATTTGTCATTTATCATTCTTATCCCAGATCATCATGAATATGAAATTCATATCATCGGGTTCGTAGATCTATTGTCCGATCATATTTTCAATTGTTGGATTTGTAGATCTAGGATTTACACTAGTGCATCGTGTTTAGATCAAAATTTCAATACTTGGATGATCTCCGATCAAAAACCTATTGAGATAGGTGTATAGATCGAGTGATGAGGAATTCAAATATATAATTCTTTTATGTTTAACAATCACCAAAATCTAGTTATTGCTGCCCCAGGAGATGATTGAAAAATGGTTGTTGTCGGTGACTACATATAGTATGAAAAATGCAAAAAATCTTAAATAAAAACTATAGAATCTTATAGATTGGAGGCTTACCTTCCTTTTCAATAAATTTGAGAGCATTCCATGGCCATTTGGTGCTAAAACATCTATAATATAAAAAAAGGTGCCAATCATTGGATTTCTATGTAATCGTCAGCATTACTATTTTCTTCACGATCTAGCATGAATTCTCCACTAATCTTTGAGCAACCAAAGGAATTTTGCTCCACTCATGAAGGCGAAGATAATAAATTTTAGATCTTTGAGCTAAGACCATTTAGCACACTATTCTCATTTCAATCTGACTATCTAGATGTCTTTGATTGTTGAGACCTCACAAGGATTTGGTAGTTTGATAATGGCGAAGAAGATGAATGGATTGGATCTTACAATCTCTCCTTCATTTTCTTCCATTTTTTGTCTTCTTCGTAGTCTTTTTACCATTTTTGTTGCCAAATTTTCCTCCATGGTTGGCGTTAATGGCTACTAGGTTCTCTCTCTCTCTCTCTCTCTCTCTCTCTCTCTCTCTCTCTCTCTCTCTCTCTCTCTCTCTCTCTCTCTCTCTCTCTCTCTCTCTCTCTCTCTCTCTCTCTCTCTCTCTCTCTCCTTTTCCTTCTCGATTTTCCTCTTTTGTATGTTTCATGACATACCCAATTGTTATCAGTCGGTTTATCAATTAAGAGGGGGGGGAGGTGCTGATATCAAAATGGCCCCTCCCTTTTCATTTAATGATTTTTTATGTTATAATATATATATATCTTTACATATTTTATAATTCCTTTTAAGACAACCATTTTCACTTTTAGATTTGGCATGATGATGGTTAGAAACATCATTGTGCACTAGCATAATGGCATCTGACCAGTTTAGTTTAGAATTTCTAAGTGGGACCCACATAATAAAATACCAAAATACCCCTTCACTAGCAAAATACCTTACTTTTTCATTTGAACTTAAATTTCAGCATTCATAGCATAGTTGGAATCCTTTTTTTGAGTATAATCTAAATATCAAGTTGTCAAGTGTCAACTAAGTATCCTTCAAAAAGGCAATTATGTCAAACTTAAAACATGACAATTCAAATTCGTATTTCATCCAAAAATAACTTAAAAATTATATAAAATAAAATGTAAAAATGGGGTTATTATAAGAGGCTTCTAAGGGAAGCTCAAATCACATACATTGAGAGCCTTTTCTACTAGAAAACAAGTCACAAGAATAAGGCACACATGAAGACTCATTTCACTCACTCTCTCTTTATCAACCAAAAGATAGGACTTGCACTAAGAGTTACATGATTTGTCAATGCAAGTGAGTGCACTCCCATTGATTCTACATTTTCACTTGAGATAAATAAGGAGAAATGAAGAGAAAATAAAGGAGGTGAGGGAGACAATTTATGAAAAATCTACGACCAACTTTCATTCTTACTTTTGAAGTGTTTAAAGGCTAATATCTATCCTTGCTTATGGATATCCTAAGCACCCAATGAAAACTCACTCAAGCAAAGATGTACTAATGAGGAAAAAGACTATAAGGAAGGCCATACTAAAATTCCATCAGTGGAGATCTTTTTGGTGGGTTGCCTACCTTATTTGTAGGAAAAAATGTCCCACTCTAAGGGGAGAGACATCCTCTCCTCCTTAAAGCTTATTGGTTAGAGAAAAAAAGGTGGGCTAAGAAATAATAAAATAAGAAACCTGGAGTGGATAAGAAAATCTCAATGAAATCTAAGTCATCCACTCTAAGAATGTTGATCCAATGGTTGGGAATAAGGAAGCTACAAAACATGATCTTTTGGATAAGGAAATTTCAAAACAAACACATCTACTTAATGCTAAGTGAAGTATGATTCAAGAGTGAAGAAATAAAGAGGAGCCAAGCTCAACCCTAGCTATTTTCTCACATTATATACAAGGAGATTCAATATGATCCACTCAGTACAAAGGAGGATACATCTTTTCAAAAGAGCACTTCAACTTGATTTTTGAGATAAAGATGGAAGGAACTTTCCTAGGAATGCCATGATCTTCATCCCACATCTAATCCCATTCTAATTTCTCCCATCCAAGTAGGTACCTTTCCCATAATCAATTCCAAGTGCCCCCCACCCGTCCAACTTCTTTTCGTTCTTTCCTCTATTCTCCCTTAAATCTAAACCACTCCTCAGTTCCTTCTCCTTATGATCTAAGCCATCTATTACTGAGGACTTCCACCCAACAACTTTATAAACAAAGGTGAAGGTGAAGGAGAACTATCTCTTATTTTTTCTCAGAACCTAAAGTTAAATTCTAGAGAAACAAAGGAAGAGAAGTCACTCTCACCATCTCTCCCATAGAGCTTAACATCTACCATGGTGAGAAGAGGTAAGAGTCCAACCCTCACCCTTGAACCATTCATTTCTACTCTTCTTTAATTCTTTTGTGCTAGTTTGGAAGGAGAAGACACCATCTATAGGTAAGTACTACACTCCACGTCTCCTTAAGTTTAGAACTTGGTGTTCTTAACCCAAGCCACACCGGTCTCCATATATTTTTCTTTTTGTCTTTCCCTCCACTCCTAATCCTAATGGGTGCACTCCACCTTAGCTCATTTCTTCTTTATCTTTTATTTCATCTCTAGAGTTGAATGTCCAAACTTAGTGGATGCATTCAACTATAGTTCCTTTCTTCTATCTCTTCTTCTCACTACATCCTAAGGTGAGACATCTAACTTTAATAGATGCCCCCTCCTTAGGTCTTCTCCACTTCATTCTCTCTCTAGCCCTCTTCCATTTCTTCATCTTTCTTACATTCTAAAGTGGTATGTCCAAAATAAGTGGATGCATGTCACTTTGGTTTCTTTCTTTTTCTTTTCTTTTAGTCTCCCTAAGGCTACCCTATTCTTAAAGTATATGGCATAATGAAGTCTTTTATTTGCTCTCTCCTAAGAAGGCTACTCTCTTCAAAGTTTCTCTCTAAGGAGAAGCATAAACCCTTTTTTTCATTCCCCCTTCCCCTTTCCTTTTACAAATGGTTGGGTTTCTTTGTAGGAAAAGCTATAGGCGCCCCCTTCTATGGAAGCTCTAGTACTCCTTTCCTAAGGGATTTTCTTGGGTATGGTTGAGATATACAAAGGAGAGTAGCATGCTAAGAGACTTTCCTCTTTGCTTGTCTACTACAATTGATATACCAAAATAATTAAATGGAGTTGCATAGAGCATGTTAGCTTGGATATAAATTTAGTGTACTTTAGGTTGAAAACATGTGTACAAGTTGATGTCGAGTGACATAGTAAAGGAGCTGTAAACTGAAATTCAAGCCTGGAAAAAAGGAAGCGAATGCACAATAAAGGAATCCTACAGCAAACACTTCAAAGAAGTTTTATTCACTTTATTTTTTTTTTTCTTTCTTTCTTTGTTTATGTACTCAAGATTATTGTAAGCAAAAGTTACATTAATGAAAGTAGTTTTTGGTTAGTTTGCTTCATTTTTCTTGTATTATTTACTTGCTTTAGTTTAATGCTTAAGTTTGATTGCTTTTCTTAATTATTGGCTAGCTTAAAGGAGGATAATCTAGGTTTTAGTTGAATCCGTTAATTATAAAGTCTCTATGAGATCGACCTGTATTTGCTAGTCTATTCTATAATAGACTCGTGCACTTGTGGTATAACTTAAAAGAAACGTAACTTAATACTAGGATAGAATCTCCATTGCTAAGTACAATTTTTTCATGAAAGACATTTATACCCTTCTTTTATAAGTTCTTACTTAATTACTTAATTGTAATATTTGTTACATAAAGATTAGAAAGAGAAATTCTTGCCTTACTTGTCTCTATTTCTTTTTTCCTATTATATCCAATGAATAAATTTTAGTTGCTCTTTTCCTTGTATATTCACTAGTGGTGTTCCCACAACATAGGCTAAATTCAAGAAAGAAGAAAAAGTATGATGTGCAAGTGGGCCATACAAAATATTTCTATCATTATAAGCACAATCATCCAATGACTGAGATTGTAGATACCAAATTTTATACTACATGTTGAGTGTTCAATTTTATCTAAAATACTCATAAATTTACATCAGATAGATCATCTAATCCATCAATTTTTAAATTTTAGATTAAATATGTATTTACCTCCAATTAATCATCCAACCATTGATTTGCAAAATTTAACTGCGAGGTAATCATCAAAGCTGATCAGATTATTAAAGCATAATTAGAATGATTCTTATTGAGTTTATATGTTGCAATTCAATTAAAAGAGAATTGGAATAATCTGATCAAATTAAATGGATCAAATCATGCTAGACACTAACTAGGAGGAAACTGCCTATAAAAAGGAGATTGGAAGACAATCAAGAAATAGTTTCTAAATTTGTATAAGGAACAAAGAAGTTGATTTGGAATCAATTTCAAAATTTAGGAAAAATCTATATAAAGAGAGGGGGGACTGCACAATGTAGAAGAGATGAAACACTTAGAAGAGGGAGAGCTGCAGAGAGTAGGATCGAGAAGAGTACCGATCCCAACCCCTCCCTCCCGTGCATCCTTACCCCCTAATACCCTCCTTCGGTCAACTACTCTTGTTCCATTTTCCCCACCTTACCTTTAGCAACTCCTCCTTCATATTCCACCACCACTTTCCCTCTTTGCATCAATTGTAGTTTTCCCTTCAGTTTTTATCATGTTTTTCTCCCCCTATTTTCTAAGTCGTTTATCATTCCAATCACCTCAATCCCAACCATCCACCCCCCTTCTATGTTCTTGTTCATTAGTCATCGTGTTTCCCCTTTGCTTCAATAAATGCTTTTCCTACTTTTCACTGTCATCCTCTCTTATGTTTCTCATAGTTTTATACTGCATCCATTTACTGTCCAAGTTCTCTATAAAACCAATTATTTTTCTCCTCCTTCATTGGCTCTGACGATCTTCTCCACACCACTCACAATTATTTTCATCGTTTCAATGATTTTCCTCCTTGTTCCATAACAGTGTTTCTTCCCTTTTTTTTCCAATGAGATTTGCTTCTGTTTCCCACTAATTTTCTTCTTTATTTCATTCCTTTTTACAATCTTTAATTGTTAAAAGAGAAAACCCAACTCCAATTTTTCCAAAATCCCTTTTTCCTCTATCTTCTCAAGCTTCAAAACAGTCACAAGCAACTGCACCTGCAGTTCCTACATATCTCTTGGCTACAGGTTGAAGAAGAAAAAGAAGAATTTGGAATAAAATTCCAAATTTGCCCTCAGTTAATTTATTTCAATTCCATTCAAGTCCTTTTTTCGTCTTATAAATGTTCTATGTTATTCATGTTTTGTCTTTTCTTAAAAAAGAACACAATAATTCTAAATTAGTCCTGTTTGGTTTTAACTGAACCAAATCAATGGTTCAGCTTTAACCAATAGGACCATCTTAATTTCTTTTCTTTTCCTCTTCAGATTTGTAATTAAATTTCATATCTTCATTAGAATACAATTTCTAGTTGATCTATAGGCTCGGATATTATATATGGAGTCCAGAAAGTCAATCTAAGCCATCCAAATCTCAATTTCTTTCCTTGATCCAAATCATTAGTTTTTTTTGGAAGATTTGCTTAATCTAACTATTGAATAAGTAATCAGAGACATTAGTGATGGATTGATAATGGTTGATCAACTTGGATGTAACTAGAAGTGGAGAGTTTCTCTGTGATTGAGTTAAGAAAGTAGAATTAGTTTGTTATTTAGTTTAATTCCTTTCTAATTAAATTTAGAATTGTGCATTTTATAGTTAATTAATAGCTTTGAGTGTTTTAATGCATTGTTCTCTAATTTTTGTTCATTTGAGCAATTAAATTTTATTTAAACTCCTCTTTTTAAGTCGAGTCCCAATGGATTGACCCGTACTTGCATGAACTATATTGCACTGGCCAATGTAATGGTGGAAATTAAACACCACAAGATAACTTTTGAGGGCCCACACTATCCAACAATGAAGACTATTGTGTTGTAATTGTGATTCAATAGTGTGGAAACCCCTAATTATGGACCAATTCAATTAGAAATCCATAATTACCCTCAATCATAACCTAAATCATTCCAAGGTATCGAAATTAAGGTTAATGATAGGATTTATGCCATGTAAGGTTTTTTGGTCTTTGACATCTTTCAAATACATAAAACTCTTTCCAAGTAGATCTTTTTCTATGGAAATAAATTTTCATCCATTTCATGTAAACCAAATAGCAATTTAGAGAAATGTTATAGTAGGGCGCAATCAAATGGTAAGTTGATTGATATACACATAAATATTTACAAATAAAATCCCTAGATTTTTAACCCTAAAATTGCTTAATTTATCACTTATTTAGGTTATTTTATATTTTTGCATTATTATGGTAGTAGTGAGAAAAGTGCTATTATTGGTAACTTGAAACCTAAAAGAGAGCTAACTTGCTGCTCAATCAAAATCATGGACTCACAACAATAAAGCTAAAAAGTTCAAAATGCTATGGGAGTATCCTTCTCAATTTAGAGCAGCCAAAAACACCATGGATACGACCAACCTTATTCGTGCAAAAGTTGTCATTATCAAAAGATAAGGTAGCATGCTTCTCATGTATGTATGCAAAACCACCACCTTGGAGAGCTTCTAAGTGAAGCTAAAATGCTACATATAAGAAGTCACATGTATGACGTTTGTGCTATATTGAAACTACTCAATTATTGGGCCTCACCTTGCTTGCAAAGATTCTTCATTCATCATCCACTCACCTAAGCCACAGAGGAACCTGCCTAGAAGTCCACAATTTTCTACAATACGAGGACATATTGTACTATTGAGAAACACTTTTTTTATGAGAAAAATAAGGAGATTTTTAAGGGAAAAAAACATGCAGTGGATAAGTGAATTAATGGAAATTTTATGGCCATATTTTAGCCAACCTTTTAAGGAAGCAATGGCCAAGATCTATCATTAATTAGGGTTATCCTAGTAAGCATCCAATGAGAAGTATTTGCTATGAGAGAATTAAGGGAATTCTAGGGTGGACCAATGAAAAGAAGCATGTAAGAGAGAGAGAGAGAGAGAGAGAGAGAGAGAGAGAGAGAGAGAGAGAGAGAGAGAGAGAGAGAGAGAGAGAGAGAGAGAGAGAGAGAGAGAGAGAGAGAGAGAGAGAGAGAGAGAGAGAGAGAGAGAGAGAGAGAGAGAGAGAGAGAGAGAGAGAGAGAGAGAGAGGATATTGGTAAAGAAAATTTTCATGAGCTATCCACCATTTTTTGAGGAGAATCTAAGTGAAAATGTGTTCTTATAGAGAGAGAAATGGGGAGATGAGGAAAATTTTAAGGAAACTACAAAACATGTTTTACCTCTTCCACTTCAACGAAATCTCAATCATTCAACGAAGAGCTTGCATGATCCTAAGGGATACATGATCTATGAAGGAGTGAAGGAGGTGTGATTTCAAGAGGGATTTGAGGCATGATTCCATGAAGAAAGAAGAGAGGAGAGTTTAATATTTACTTTTATAAAGTAGGACAAGGGGAAAGAGGGGGCCTTTTAGAAGAAGATTTAAACGTGATTTAAAGGGTAGCTTTTGACGCATGTTCTATGGTGGCTATGCATTATCCTTTGGAGAGATTTTAGGAAAGAAATCAGGAGCTGGGTGCGTACTATCCTATTCTCATTCTCCTTAGTGCTTACATGAAAAAATGATAGGTGAAAAGGGGGTGAGGTAAGGTGCTTCACGTGGAGTGCTTGTTTGTCTTCTTTAAGCAGTTACCTAAAAATGAAAAAAGGATGTGTGGAGAAGGGATTCTTTTGGAAAGGAGAAGACAGCATAAGTATAAAGATTTTTTGTTGTGCGTTAGATACAAGGGCTGGCTGCTAGTTTTCCACATGAGAAAAGAGAAACTATTGAAGAGGAGAAGATATAAGGGAGGAGTGTGTAGCATTGATCTCCCATTCCTTGGCTATCCATGCTCCAATCTTTGGAGAGGAGAGGTAGGTGCACAACAACCATCCGTTCATCCCCATCCTCGCACCATTCAAGGGAACACTCCATTCTCCTAGGGGCATCCATGTTGAAACCTTAGAAATATTGGAGGAGAGTGTGCACACACATCTATGTTTCATGGGTTGGTGCTTGATGGACTGATTGTTTTACATTAGTTGTGGCCATTATGTGATGTTTGTTCTACTTGTTAAGTGACACAACAAGTTAGAACGCATTGCTTGGTTGTAGATTGAAAGTGGTTCTGTATAAAGTAAGTGTTGTTTGGAGCAGACTGCAAGTGATTCTCATTGAGTGACATGGAGAATACGTATGCAGCATGCAATCCATTCCATAAGGGAGTTAGTTTTGTTTTATTCAATTTACGTATTTACATTCATGTAACTCTTTAAATTTTAGTTTAATGGAAGTTTCTCTTTTATTTCTTTAGTGAGTTATTAGTTGTTTGCTTTTAGGTATATGTTCATTATATGCGATTTACATACACTTTTCATTATTTCTAGTCATGTTATATGATAATATTATTTTAGGTTGGATTTTATGTTATAGTTTTAATTTCAATTAAGAAGAGGTTTAATACTTGTTTCCTATAGGCCTTATTCATAAGATTTAGTTTTAGAATAAATATGTGTAGTTAATTTCTCGCCTAGGGTTGGGATGAAACTACATTAACTTTAGGTATATTCATACTTAAGTATTCTTATATGTAAAAGTGCTTTAATATCATCTTAGGATTAGCAAATTAATTTACTTAGTTAGTGCTCTTTTCATAGGGCATATCAAGTATCCTTTTATAGTTTGGGAACTAATTATGATAGATTTAATTTAATAGAAAAGTCTTAGATAATGTTTTCCCTATAAAGATAAGTTATACTCTAAATAATATTTAAATTAGCCAAAATCCTATAATTGAAAAAGTATGTAAATTAGGCTTTTAACAATGATATATGTCATGTTTTTAATTCATTGATATTTTATCAACATGAGTAGTGTAAAAATCTAAATTGCTTAATTCTAAGTATAATTAATTTTAGTGTGGTAGATTCTAAAATCCTATGCTTAGACTTCAATTAATTTTATCCCATTTTAGTGCTTTTAGATTTAATATACTACTTGCTCTCATTCATTGTTTATGTTAAATTAATTTAATATAATTTTTAATTAAAATTTTGTAAAATAAAAAAATTGAGTTATCATGGGATTGACCTATACTTGTTTGATTCAATATTATAATAGATTCATGCCCTTGCGGTTAATTTTAAAATACATTGAGTTTTTGACACCATTGTTGTGGACTCACAACAAAATTTTAATGAAAATCTAGGTTGAATTATTTTACCAGTAGTCTTGGTTAGGATTACATGTATTTTTAGTTACATTTTTCCATAATTCCTATAATTTCTTTATACTTATGGTTATATTTTTATTTTTGCTGGAATTTAGTGAAGGATTTGGAGGAGAATTTAGGATAGTTACTTATATTTTTTTATATTTCTATAAATTGTAGTGAAGATGCCATTGTAATTTATTTATGTAATTTATTAAAAAGGATTATAATAATACAAGTCAAGGGTGAACCATCTTAACTTGGAAGAGCATGTGGTTTGTATATGATTTTATCTTGAAGATTTTATCTAAGACCCTACTGTAAGTCATCCTAACTTCTTATATTTCCTAGATTAGAATTTTCATGTTAAATTAGTTGGCAATGTTGATTGATAGTTCAATATCATATAGTGTATATTTCATAACTTAATTGTTGTATTTAATTACGATTGTTGCATTAGTTACACCTACTTAACAAAGAATAGCTTAAGCTCAGCTATAACCAATAAGAATAGATTGTCTAGTTTATAATGTCCTTTCTCTTGTGGTCTTAAATAACATATAGGTAGTTGAATTTTTAGGACTCATTTATTGCTTTAAGGTGATTATATATTGATTGAACAGCCATAGGAATGAAAAATTGATTAGTAAGGGCGATAACTCTTAAAAGATCAAGGCTTGATCTCATCACCATCTCTTGGCCTGCCTAGGTTAATCATCACATGATGTGCACCCCAATTAGAAGAAATCTATAACAACTCATGAGCTCATAGGACCCTCTTGGAAGGAGATGGATTACTATTTCTCTAGTGGCCCTTAGCTAATCAACCGCATTGGTATATAAACAACAAGCTTTGCTAACACATTTGATGACTCAGACTACCTACAACTAACGAAAGAGGGTGTGAAGTAGTTGACTTAGTTAGGGTCTAACTGATAAGTAATAAAACTTGAAATAGAGGTGGAGCTATATAGGCTAGTATAATCTAACAGCCATTGTGCTTACATTCAAGAAAAACAAAATTTTCAGCTTGTTTTGCCTTACTATTAGATTGATTATGTGTCCTTTGGATGTGCATCATTTTTGCATATAGGTTACATCATTTAATTTAGTTTTTCCCAGCCTTATTTAGTACTCATAGATCTTGAGATCGCACATACTACTAGACAAGGGTTAAAAAATCAAATCATTTTAAATAACCTTGTAATAAAAATGACAAACAAAGCAGTAAAAGTCAAGCCACTTAGTGACTACTCCATTCTTGCTCAATTTAACTCACCATTATGTACAGTGTTATGTGTGACTAACAAAGAATGTTTTGAGTTAAAACTAAGAGTTATCCAACATACATTTTATAGTCTAGACAAAGAGGACCCTTATAACCACGTCAATGAATTCCTTGACATTTGCACAATATTTAAACACCACAACTTCTTAGATAATTCAATTAGATTATGGCTATTCTCCTTCTCTTTAAAGGATAAAGCGAAGGCATGGCTAAACTCTTTAGAGGTAGATTTCAACACATTTTGGGACAATTATCTAGGAAGTTTCTGAATAAAATGTTTCCTATCCACAAGATCAATGCCATCAAAAGGAAAAATTAGCTTTAATAAAAAGAGGGTAATCATTTTTATGAATGCTGGAAAAGGTAGAAGAGTGTACTACTTAAGTGTCCACACTACAACGTTGAAAAGTAGTTTACACGACATGGGTGCAGTATTTCTATAAAGGTTTGACACTACAAAACCAACATCATATAAAAGGTAGTTTAGACGAGATAGGGCCTACTCTAGAACTGTATAGTAATATAGATATATTGCCCACGAGATAGAGGCTACTGTAGACCTCAAGGAGAACTTCAGATCAATGAACTCATCCTTGACTTCCTTATTTGTGCCCGGAAATTTCATCCAATTGAAGATCATTTTATCATAAAGTGGAACTCTGAGCAACATTAAATTGTTTTAGAAGAAGCCGACCCCTTGATTTGCATCATAAACGTCAAACGGTCACCCTTAATTGCTTGAGCACCTGTGGAGCCAAGCAATTATGTACTACAAAGCAGGAAAATCATAGCCTTAGAAAGAGAGGTGTAGGAAGATGTCCCCTCTTATTAACATGCTATCAAGTACAAACCCTGGTAAATCAAGGCTAAAGTCGCTGGGCCAAAGCTAGCAGCTCCTCTGATGCTATAGTGGTTGCTATTTCGAATGTCTCAGGACAGATGTAATCACTCTTGAAGCACGGCATGACAAATCTACTCAGCTACATAGTCAAGAAACTGGCAAGGAACACTAGATTAAACATTTCAGCAGGTTGTCATCATCATCAAGCTTACGTTTAAAAGCACAAGGTTTTTGGCTGTCTATATTCCACTTTTCTTTGTGCTCTTCTACTTGGTCATCAGTATCATCATGGGGAAAGAAGAAATCAATCCAACAGCAAAATTGGAAGCCACCTGTCAAACCGTTTGTGGGAATCATCCCGTCTTCTCAATAAGAAATCATGAATAGGATACAAAATCTCGAATCACCTAGGTGCAACCTTATTTTGATTGACCCCCAGATCACCATATAACTCATAATTAAAAGGATTGTACTCATCATACATAGTTTCGAGAATAGGGAGCCTTGAAAATGTCTTTAACTCTCAGTGTAATCCCCAACTAAGCAAAATGAATTGTTGAAGGTGTTAGTATTTGAACACCCCATTTCCAATAGGGACTTCAAGACCTCTAAATCCTTTGGATAAATGTCCTGGTTGCACGAACTATTGATAGTATTCTATCCTTCTTCAGGGGCTCCTCAAAGTTTTGCATTATTCTGGCGGTTCATTCAACCCACCCTCGAATCAATGTACATCAGCCCCTTATGCGTTCATGACGCATCAAATACATTGCAATTCATAATTCGGTGGCCACCTCATCCGACTGCATACTATTAACCCTTGTGGTCCATCATACCTCAAACCCCATATATGCAGGAGCTTCTGCACTGAGGCAGCCCCTTTTATATTCTTGTCAAATGTGGAATATTATATGCACAAAGTCTTCGAAGAACTCTCTTTGTATGGAGCATAAGCGTCCCACTACCGTATCGATACATAGCTGGCCACTTTTCATAGATTTGGCGAATGGATTGATGACGTGTTAGAACTTCACCAGATTCCATACCATCAGCTTTCCCTAGAAGATGCAGTGCTTCTTCAATTAAGGCACCATGGTATAGAGGATATGTTCCTCATAGACATTCCTTGTATGGGTTCACATAAGTTTGCTTTTCTCTGCTGGAAATGAAATCATTTTTGTGGAATCTAGAAAGATGTCACACAAGTACTTGAATACATGTTATAGAAACATCTAGACAGTGGTCAGTTTAGATTGAAGAGTTGATGGACATTGGCTACAACCATTAGATGTCTGAAGACCTCTAAATAGGATTCAGCTCCAAGTCCAAAAGGAAATTATGGACATGGGCTGCACATAGTGCACCCAATAAACGTCCTAAGAGGCTAAACGGGTGTTAAACTTGATCTACAAAAGGGGTACCCAAAAAGGGCCTAAGGTTGGAGATAATAAGGGCCATAAAAGGCCTCAAACTTGAGCTACAAAGGCACACCCAATGAGTTTATAGGAGCCAGTAACTAAAAGGCACAACATATGCCCCAGACCCATTGAAACTTTGGCTACAGAGAACACACCTAGAACCAAAGACCCAATAAACACTAGGCAGGCTTCCAAAGTCTGCTCAACAAGGGCAGCAAATAGTGCGCCCGTAAGCCAATCTTACGAAAACCAGTATCTACAACCAATAGAACCACAAAGTTGGGGGCTCTCCCTGGGAGGGAGAGAGAGAGAGAGAGAGAGAGAGAGAGAGAGAGAGAGAGAGAGAGGTGAAAATCACACCCCATCCATGTTTTCAAGAAAGAAGAATTTGTATTTTAAACTATACACGTTTCTCGCTTAAGGACATTAAGTTTGAAAATTTTACATTTGTACCATGAAGTACACTTAAGTGACTCATTGTTAGACTTCTATCTAGGAGACGTTAGTTTTTATGGACAGAATGGCTTCACTTGCCATTCATGTGAATTTTTAATGGGTAAAATAATCCAAACTTATTTAAACTATGACCATTAAATTTCTCTAGTAGAAAGGTTAGTAGCTAGAAGTATCTAATGGGCATGACTTTTCACAACTAGCCTAAATAAGATGAGAGAAATAAGAGAAATGGATCAGATCATCCAATGATGGGTCAACTAGGTGAAATCTCGAGAGGCATGAATTCTCTCTTTTGGATTTTTAAATCCTAACTGTTGAGATTTTCAACCAAACAAACTTACAAGAGAAGCATCCAACGGGCATGAATTTTCACAAGTAGCCTAAGTAGGGTAAGCCAAACAAGATCAATGGATCAGATCACCTAAAGGTAGGTTCTAGTTAGGTGGTGTCCCATCTTGAATATTAAAATCTTGACTATTGAATTTTTTAATAGAAAAACTAGGTAGATACATTTAATGGACATGCATTTACACAAGTAGCCTAAAGAGGATAAGCTGGACAAGATTCATGGATTAGATCATTCAAAGGTGGGCCTAGGTGGGTGGATCCTGCCTTAGACTTTTCATCCAAAGCAAGATCTACCTAGGTAGGCCCCACCTTTGGATGATTTGATCCATTCATCTTTTACAACTTATCCTAATTAGGCTATTTGAGAAAACTTATACCCATTAGATGTTTTTTGCTTACTAGTTTTTCTTGTAAAAAGGTCAATGGTCAATATTTTAAAATCCAAAATGGGACGTCACTTAGCCAAGACCCACCGTTGGATGATGTGTTCCATTTATCATGCTTGGCCTCTCATTTATGCTACATTCAAAATTCATGCACATTGAATGCTTTTACGTACTAGTTTTTGTAATTAAGAATTCAATGGTCAATATTCAAAAATTCAAAACAAGATGTTACCTAGCTAGGCCCTACCTTTGTTTGTGTGATTGTTTATATTTTTGTCTCGTACAATGAAATTTGACATAGGTACACCTTATTCAGCTTGCCCAATTTAGGCTACCTACAAAGATCATGCTTATGAATGCTTCTAGTTGCCAGTTTTTTCAGTTGAAATTTTGAATGGTCACGATCAATAATCAAAACAAAATAAATAGACTAATCCAATGATCATGAATTTTGGTTTCTAGCCAATTTGAGGTAACTCGAACATTATGAAAGGATTAGATCATCAAAGTTGAGATTCCAATGGGCGTTACTTATTAGGTCTCCAAATCATTTTCCTCTCTCTCTCTCTCTCTCTCTCTCTCTCTCTCTCTCTCTCTCTCTCTCTCTCTCTCTCTCTCTCTCTAGGATGGCAATGGATTGGATCGGGGGAGATTTTTTACCAATCCTAACCCTAGTACTTCTTTCTTGCCCTTAACTTGACCCAACCCTAGCCATGCTTAGATTAAAGAATTTTTTTACCCTAACCCTACTTGGGTGAAATTTTTTTGCCCTTAGCTTGAACCTACAATATAACACACTTCTACACATTGAAAAATATTTTGCAAAACTATACCATAATATACTTCTACCTGAAATCTTTAGAGTTTTGATTGATTTATTATTACTATATAGCAACAATTATCATGATGCCTTTATATTTGTATTTACAAAAAATTCATATAAGAGGCACTTTTATCATTTAAAATAAAGTAAATAAGAGTCCCCTAGTTTTTTCATTAGTGACCCAAGCACTCCTCAGGTTATAGATCTTTAACTTAATTATCTCAAGTTATAAATATTATAATCATGATCCTAATACTTACGAATCATTAAGGTCGGAGCACCTTAATTGACTTGACCTATTGTCATCCCCTATCTTTCTTTCTCTCTAACCTTAATTCTGGCAAGAGGTTTTCTTCCCAAGTTACCAATTTTTATTAAAATTCATTTTTGCATTTCCAATGCCACCTTATTTATTGTTTGTTCCTCGTTCATGTGAAGTCAGTTCCATGGGGAACAATGATAGCATAGTACCAGCATTACAACTGCTTGCTATAATACACTCACTTCTGAATGATGAACCCATAAATAGTTTATCAAATCCTTCTATTTAATTTTTCTAACTTTGGATGACTAATGCTCCAAAAGCAAGAATGATTAGTTGAGCATGGAATTAGAACGAACATTCTTTTTATCACTGCATATGGACTGTGAGAAACCTTTTTTAAAGAACATTTCATATTCTACAAGTAAGAAGTACAATTTTCAGATATTATATTCATTAGGTAGCCACAATTTTTGGCATGCAAGTGATCCACAGTCAAAGAAATCAGACGGATGGTCTGATCAACCATTTATGAAGTCTATCATGTAGACGTGGGCACACCATATCAAGTATCCATAGTGTCTAGCATTATCCTTTCATTCCAATTCTTCTATCCCATCCACTACACCATCATCTAATTAATCGCCCAGCCATTACCCAGGTGTTTCTTGTAGGTCCTTTCTTTCTCGAAGGTTTCTTGTAGGTCCTTTCCATTATGTGTTCCGAGTATGACATATTAAAAGGCTAGATGGAGCATCCGAGGTTTGCATTCCCTCTCTAATAAGCATTGTCATTAATCTAAATCTAATTCAAACCAACCACAAGGATTTCCATCAGCGGTGTCAGAAATTACAAGAGCTAACGGACTCCTGGCCTAGTGGCATAAGGAGCCTCTGCCATGGTAGTCACCCATCGAGATAGTCAGCAAATACAAGTAATATTGGGGAGTCCAAAAAATGACTGAAAAGACAATGGATCATTTGACATCTCAATTTAGCATAGTGAGGGCACCCATTTCAGTTCCATCAAGCAGACAATGAACGGGATGAGTGACTCCAATCGTCACCTGATAACTGTTCCAGATAGATGCGCAAGCCTCACCAAGATTTCCCTTTGTCCAAATGCCTCCATCTAAGAAATAACGAAAAAAATAAAAAACTGTTGTCCAACTCAAAATTCTCTAAACAATTGAAAACTTTTTGAAAAAATACATGCTCTTCAGCTCAATTTTAAGTTAATTCAAAATTCAAAAATTTTCACATTTATCAAATTCATGATAAGTTGTCTCATTCTCATATAGCTTTCGTAAAACGTCTAGAACTTAAAAAAAAAAAAGATGCTACATTGCACAGAAAGTTGAATTGATGTCCTAATACAAAGGCCACATACACTTTATTATCATTCCATGCTTTTCCCACATGTCCTTCAGAGAAGTGTATGTTTAAAAATTAAGCTGTTGTGAATAGGAAAAGTGTACCCATTTCCAAAGTTTTCCTGAACAATTTCCAAACATTTCATATTTCCTAACATTTGTCATGCCGAATTATTCCATATCAACACATTTTCATACCATAGCCCCATTGCATCGGATGTAACAAAATAGCAAAGTGGTCAAAATGTAACCTGTGAATTTACTGTCATCAAGCAATGCAAACAAATCCAAACATCTTGATTCTTTTCTCTCTCTTTTTTGTTCCTTTTTTAAGTGTTGCAAGGAAATACCTAAGTTCAACAAAGACAAATACAGAAAGTGTTAGGAACTAAAAAATAGTTTCAAGATGGAATACTATTGCTAAATCTGACAGAAAAGAACTGAAGGCTTTTTAGAAATTTTGACCCTTCTCCTACGAACTGAAGCTTTAGATGTGTGTACCATGGTCCTCATCATTACTTCTATTCCTCCACATAACCTTCTTTTGTAATGTTTGAGAATCTCAATGAGGGGATAAGATGCTTGTACGTCATCAACCCAGGTTCTCATTTACCCACATCTAGCATGTGGTCAATGTCCACAGCCTAACCTCATGATGCCACTTTCTTGTAACCAATACGTTTTATAGCAGCAGGCACACTTGCCATATTTACAACTTTTTCCTACAAATTCAAGTTTTTGAAAGGGTGTGAGATGGTCCTTATCCTTACCTCTACTCTCCCTTACTAGAATTAGGGATAAGATGCTTTTGAGTCAGCACTTCAGGTTTTCCATTTACCCACATCCACCATGCCATCAATTCAACAACCTAACCTCATGATGCTCACTTTCTTGTTACCAGTACCACTTTTTTCTTTTTTACAGCATAGGCACTTAGTAGGGAGGTTGTAAGGAGAATGGCCCAAGGTAGGCACAGTGATTCTTTCCACGCCTATGAAGGCGGCAACTTTGTCTGCCTCTGCATGAGAGAGAGAGAGAGAGAGAGAGAGAGAGAGAGAGCAGCCAAAAGCCCCTCTTTTGGCTAGCAGAAGAAGATCACCACCTGTAGCTTTGGTGATCTACAGGTAATTTGGTGTGCCACATGGGCCCCGAAAGGAAAAACACACTCAATTTGCAATCAAGGCTTTTTCAAGAGTGGTGAAATGTTATAGGACTGCAATTCAGTTATTAAACTTTTAATAAACATCATTTGAAATCATAGCACTTCCATGTAGATTGAAACATAACCCAGTTTACATTATTCATGAATCTACCTGGAAGGAAATATTACATTCAACACTAGAAAAGTAATGGTTGATGCAAGATGAGATTATCTTTATAATCATTTAACTTCATGCACCTTGAGCTTTTTATTGGTGCCTTGCATGTAAATCAATAAACAGATTTACATGCGGCAGAAATTACATGTGGGTGGCTAAAATTACATGTCCAAACCGCTCATCTTCAGGGCCACATCTTATATTAGGCTAGGCACCAAAATAATCTGTTGGATGTGTCAAAAAGTTTGGAAATAGCAGCTTAAAAAACTTGACCCAGAGGCACAGTGTAGCCAGAACAGCCAGCTCTTATCACCAACCATCTGGGGCCCCCATTGAGTTTTGTCTGCAAGTGTCACATGTCAAAATACTAGATGATTTCTCCTCTTCCACATTATGGAGAGATAAAATGAGAGAACAAGCAGAAAGGATAGTGACAAAAAGAATGCAAATGATATGAAATTCATAAACTTGGTCACGGTAACAAAGTTTGTCTTGTATAAAGAACCAATGAAACAAAATAATACACAGATAAATACACGGTAAATAACTAATTTAAAGCCTCAGCTCCAATTTTAGAAAATACATGCATATACAGAAGAAAATCATTCAGAATCATCATATCCAAAGTTGCAACAGGAAGATAGTACTCAAACGAACCAAGAACAGAAAACCCTCACCTTCTATTAGCAAATAGCAAAATTCGGTACTGCTTACCAAATATCATGACATTGCCTTTAGGAATAGGTCTGATCAGATTCAACTGGTTTCCAATAGTATGGGAATACGTCCAACCTAGATTAAAACAAAAAGAAAGAAAATCTGAAAACAAAATGACGCAGAATAGGTTGAAATCACAAATGCCAAATACAAATTGCCCATAGCAAGGTGGAAATGATATTGCTACATGTTACCCGACTATGCCAATACTGATTTCATACATCTCCCTAATCCTATCAAAGTCCTTTGGCAAGTCTTTGAATATCACATTTAAAGCATGCATACACAAGCACTCCAAAATATGTGTAGGAAAGCATGTTAATCCAAATCTCTAGTATTTTTTGCAGTTAGTAGCATTATCAATATATGCATCACATTGGAAGGACCAACATCTTCTATTGCCTTTAGAATATGGTCCCCTCTATTTCCTTGTCTTGAGAAGTATGTAGCATGTAGAAACACCAAACTATTTATGTTTAAAACCCAACATGTCTATCAATTGTTGGTTCTTTATATTTGTTCATCCAACAGAAATGAATACACCTCATAATTTGATCAAGTTTCCATGATAGCAACCAATTCCCAACATATTTTTCCTTCTCATTTATCAAGTAGATCACTTTTGCCTTCTCATAAGACGGAGTTTTATTTCCTAAGACTTTGCATACTTGTGTCATCATCTCATGCCCACATGCAGATAATAGTATCAAACAGAATTCCATTTGTTTCCAAACATCTCAATAATAACTTATCAACTCCTCTTTTACAGTTAGCTCAAACACATTGTCTCTGACTATTTGAAGTAGATTTTAGGGCAAGGAACAAGCTAGCACTTGAGCCCTAGTCAAGTCCAAGCCTTTTTGCTCTTTGCAAACCTCTCTCTAAGTTTTGCCTTGTTCTTGATCCAAGCAAGTTTTGTTTACCACTTTATGACAATGCTTAATTCCTTTATTTGCATTCTTAGGTATGCCCATGAAGTGGTAATAACACCTAGTGTAACTTCTACTGATATTTTCAGTACAATGCTTTCATTTTAACATCTTTATTCCCCACAAAACATGTTCCTTAATTTCTATCTCCATGTCTTTTGACAAAGGTGTAGTTGTTTCCTTTTTCTTCGTAATATTTGCATCTTCATCTAAATTCTCACATTTATTATCACCCTAGTCATCTTCCTCAGCCATTCATCAACTTCTTCACTGATATCACCCCTTCCAACATGATGTTGATCCTTATAACCCCTAACAATATACACTTCTATAATCTTGCTCATCCATAGTATCAACTTCTTCAATGATATCATTGCTTTCAAGATGAAGTGTATTCCTATAACCATTAAGACCGTATATTTCCAAATTCATATATTCACATTCATCATTGCCCACAAACTCATTCACTTTTAACCCCTCAAGAGAAAATTATTAGAAATTAGTAAATCCCCAAAACGTGCAAAGCAAAACAAATCACAACAATTCAAAATGCCCCACTTCTTTTGTGGAAAAATAAAGCAGCTACACTTGTATGGAAAGAGGCTTAGTTATGAGGGAATTGTCTAGTAGGTTAAGGAGTACAAAGAGATGAAAAAATAAGCATTGTACATGAAATTTTAGTAGAAGCTACCCTATGTTATTACCACTTCATAGGTGCACCTAAGGAGACAAATGAAGGAATCAAGCATTTGCCTAAATTGATAAACAACCTAGTTTTGAAGGAAAGGCTTGTCATTATGGTGAATGAGGTACAAGTTTTGAGTGGGAGGCATATAAAGAGTACAGGACTTAGACTTGGTCAAGGCTCAAATGACAACTCTTCTACTATTCCAATATTATCTATTGCATTAGCTATACACAAGATGTTCAATGTGACTACAAAATAGGACATTGATCTCTCAACAAATGGAATTGCATTTAATGTACTACAATCTCCAATTTGAACAAAATGATGACAATAATATGCAATGTGTCCAAATATAAAACTCCGTCTTATGAAAGTGTAGAGACATTTTGTTTGATAAATAAGAAGGAAAAAGTACATAAGAAATAAGGTACAACCATTGGCCAAAGTAGTGGACATCCATCATTTCTGACGGATGGACAAATATAAAGAACTAGCAATTAGTAAACATATTGGGTTAAAAAATGAATAGCTCATCATTTCTATATACCAAAGACTTCTTAGAACTAGATAAGATTGACAATATATAGGAGACTAATATTTTAAAGGCAGCAAAAGATATTAGCTCTTCTAATGTTATTTGAGTTGTTAGTGATAATCCCATTAATTGAAAAAGATGTTGGAGATTTGGTTACATAGGCTTCCTCAAACATCTTCAGTAGTCCATGTGTAGTGCATACTTTCAATTTGATATTGAAAGATTTGTAGCAGGAGTTCAACTAGATTAGGAAGACATATTAAAAATAAAAGCATGATCAAGAAAATATGGATGAACTCCTAAGCTCTTCATATGCTTAGAAGCAAGTTGAAGACAAGGTTTGTCACATATCATACATTACCAAGCTTGTAACTTGTCCACAAGATGATTGGCATGTTTTGTCAGTCAAATTAAAAATCTCCATATGATGTCCTTTTCTAGAGTGTTGGAAAATGGTTTTAACATCTAAAATTCAAAGGTCCCAATCTACAAATCCTTAGTTTTCAGTGATGAATGCAAACATTAGATCTAAGTTGTTGTTAATTTGATCTATGAAAAACTTTTATTTGAAAAAGATTTTGTGTGAAATGAGTTTATTTTTGCTACAAAATAATCAATATAATTCATCCTGATCATTTTCTTTGATGAGATACAAAACTATCTATGAACAATAGTTTAGTCCATAGACTTATTTTTTTCACTTTATTCCTCGAACAAATCTTGTAAAATTTTATTCCAAAATATTATAGTATTCATTGTGGGGCTAACATCATATTTCCATTAATGGATGTTGGAAAGGACTTACATTGTAAAAATTTTCAATAGTTCAAGGACTAGTCTATAAAACTAATAGTTAAGAGACTGTGTAACAAAACAATAGTTTATGGTATTAAGATGTACTTTTTCCTTTTATATTTGCTTCGTTTAAGAGTGACATGACTACTATGATAAATGGTCATACAAAAAATTTGGACATCAATAAAAGTCTTAATAGTTAACAAAAATATCACTGGATTATAAGACCTAAGATGGAAGTGAGGATAGCCTCGTGAGACCTCTAATATGTCATAGTTTCCCGGCATTGCCTCCACCAAGGATTTGGAGTGAGGAGGTAGAGTCTAGAGGTACCAATACTGGACTTGTTATATCAATTGGTGAAAGATCTACCACTCAACTAAATAACCTACACTCATGATTGAAAGGAAACTAAAGATATAAATTGATAATTGATACATAACATATTGATACTTTCTCTTTTAAATTTGGAATTTATTCTAATACTAATTTCATGTTTTTAAATGAAATCTTTTATAGGTCCATTTGGTTGACAAAACAAAAATTAAATTGACAAGAACAATCATCCAAAGTTTTTTACGCTGGAGTATATCAGTAGTTGATAATAGTGAATGTATCATTTGATTCTATTTCTAGTGGTATAGTGTAATATCCTTAATTTTTAGGATAAAATAGGAAATTTTTAAATAAATTAAAATAAAAAAATCTATAGATGGAAATCTTTCTTGAAAACATAAGAATTAGAAAGTGCTCGTCGATACGAGTCCAACGCCACCAAGAACGCGAAAAACGAAGCTCAAACGAGGGAGTTATGAGACGTTGAAGTTGTAAGGGCAAATTGGTCTTTTGACAGAAATGTGTTACACAGGGGTCCAAATTGATAACGGCACCCCTGTCTTCCACACGTCTCTACCAGTCCGGCGAAATGGCCAGAGAGACGTGGAAAGAGATGTCTGGGGAAGAGTTTCTCTTCCCCTAGGACTCTAAACCCTATATTTATTCTTCCCTAGGAGCCAAAATGCTCCACTTTGAGCATTTCTTCGAGTTTTCACTCAGAACCCTAGCCCTGCAAAGCTTTGATTTTTTCAACGAGTGGAACCCCGACAACACGAGCAACCACGGCTAGGTGCAAGGTAAGCCTTAAAACTCTGTTTTTTAGTATTTATTAAATAGAGAAAATAATTAGAAAACCATTTAAAAATTAGGAAAAAATCAGATTTTTTTAGGAACTTTGTGCACCCTACTGTTGGAGCGTGATTTCACGGACCAACCATCCTTCGTTTGGAAATCGCACTGTCCAACTAGTGCACAAGAGACCCAAGAGCAAACCCTTTAAATTTGGGAGTGATCCAACGGTGGATTTCTCCAGAAAATCCAAAAACCAGTACCTAGGGATGTTAGTGCGATGTGGTGGGACCCATTACCTTAGGGTGCCCTTATTCTTGTTGTATGCTCCATTTTATTGATTCATGTCATGTTTTAACTCTATGATTGCATATTTTAGCATATGGAATAAATTGGCATTTATTTGAACATGGCATTATGATATCACTATTTTCATAAATGTTAGACTTTTCATCAATACCGTTCATTATTTCTTTCATTTATTACATTAAGTGTCTATGTACCTACACAAGCGATAGCTTGCTGAGGCATTGCTTTGTTTTGCAATGCCTTAGATCTCAAGCGCAACACCAGAAAAGGAAAAGCGGTTGATAAACCTTGAGAGCTGCTGAAGACTAGTTTTTCCTATAGTTTTAGACAGTAATGTGAGTCATTATAGAGGATTATCATTTGAATTTTATTATGGACTGCATACTTTATATTTGGATGTAATTTAGATGTTTGGACATATGTTGGACATTTATATGGGATGTTATGATGGATAGACCCTGGGCCATATTATTCTTGTGTTTTGGACATTTATTTGAATTAAAATAAAGGTGCCTATTTATTTGACGTTGATTTATGCGCAGATTATTTATTTATGTTTAAATTACATGTACGCCATTTTGAGAAAGGAAAACTAACACCCGGAGTTTTTAAGATAAGTTTAGTAAAATGTTGAATAAATCTTTTCTCATGGGATCCCAAATGCTCTTATTTAAAATGCCATTATTATTATAAAAAAAATTGTCTTAAAAATCCGGGGTGTTACAAAGTTGGTATCAGAGCCTAGTCTAGTCCATCATAATCCTTGTAAATGTCCATTTATATGTGAGTAACAGTCCATAATAGTTGGAGAAAGAGAAACTATGAGAGAGGAACTTACACTTAATGATATTTAAAACGTTTGACAGCTGACTCCTCGAAGAAGGACAAGGTCTACCCCTGCTACGCCTGTGGCTCCACCTGCTGAGTCCTCTGATCAAGGGGACCAAGATGCCGAGCTATTGAATCGATTAATGTCAGGACTCGTACCACTTATCCAGCAGCAGGTTAGGACAGCTGTTGATGCTACAAACCCTAGACCTATTCCACCACCTCAAGTGGCACCTGTGGTTTCGTCAATTCAGTCCTCACAACCAGTGCAGGAACCACCAGTACCTAGAGCCACGGAGGGCGATGCTACGAGTGACTCTAAGAAGACTGACAAATTACTAGAGAGGTTTCAAAAGATGGTGAAACCCTTTTATGGTGATGGTAACACGGAGGAGGCTGAGCGATGGTTATTCGAGGCGGAGAGGACATTCGACGCTATGAAGATCTCAGCAGATGATCAAGTTAGAGTAGCCTCCTACCTACTGAAAGGTGAGGCCAGCTTTTGGTGGCAGACATTCACACTCACCCGACCAAATCCGACCGAGACGATGACATGGGCAGCCTTTAAACAGGCTTTCGACGCTTAGTATTTTCCACCTCATGCATTGCAGTCCATGAAGAAGGAGTTTGCCACCTTGGAGTAGAGAGATATGACGGTTCAACAGTACCTGAACCGATTTACACGACTGAGGAGATTTGCACCTCACGCACTGGCCTCAGACATGGAGGCAACTGACAGATTTGTGGATGGGTTGACTCCTTGGCTGAGAGATCGAGTGATTTCTTTGCGACCCACTTCTGTGCGAGATGCTGCTGATATGGCGTCCATGCATGTGAAGAACTCTCTCAGGAATAGAGGGAGTGCGTTCCAGCCCTTTAAGGGCAAGCGGCCGTTTGGTGCTATGCAGACACATGGGGCATCAGGTCATCCACCACAGGCCAAATTTAAGAGAGACACTGAGAGGAAGAGATGTGATAGGTGCAAGGGTTGGTACCCTGGGCAAGGGTGTAATAGATTCGACCGACCACAGCAGCAGAGGCAGCCACAACCACAGAGACAGCCCTATACACCTTACCAGAGACAGCCATACAGGTGTTTCAACTGTGGAGACGTTGGTCATTTCATTAAGGACTGTCCTAAGGGGCAGAGAGAGAGGCAGACCGAGATGGGAGCGGAGACAGCTAACGCGCCACGTAGCCAAGGGCGAGTATTTGCCATTACGTCAGGACAGGCACAGGCATCACACCAGGTCGTAGAAGGTACTCTTCTAGTCTCGGATAGACATGCCAAAGTTCTTTTTGACACAGGGTCTACACATTCTTTTATATCATGTATTTTTGCATCTTGCCTTGATGTATGTGTACACAAACTAGCATTTGGATTAGATATTATGACACCTATGGGAGAGACAGTAGAGACTATAGAATATCTTAGAGATATACCTGTAGAGATATCAGGCATGAGTATGGACACAGACTTCATCTTACTAGACATGGTAGACTACGATGTTATTCTTGGGATGGATTGGTTAGCCAACTATGGGGCTATGGTAGACTGCCGAAAGAAGCGAGTCACTTTTCTTATACCTGGGCAACCAGAAATAGTGTTCCAGGGTAGGAAAGATCAGGCATGTACATGCATCATTTCTGCTATGAAGGCGGCACGATTTTATGCATGAGGGTGTAACGCATTCCTCGCATATGTGACTGTTGAGGAAAAGGAGCAGCCACAACTTGACGAGATTGATGTTGTTCGTGATTTTGCTGATGTATTTCCTTAGGAATTACCAGGATTGCTGCCAAGTAGGGAGATTGACTTCACCATTGACTTGGTGCCGGGTACATCGCCTATCTCTAAGGCACCATACAGGATGGCTCCAGCAAAGTTGAGAGAACTTTAGGTACAATTGCAAGAGTTACTGGATAAGAGCTTCATCAGGCCGAGTGGATCACCATGGGGAGCACCAGTCCTTTTCGAGAAGAAAAAGGATGGATCACTGAGACTATGCATTGATTATCGGTTGTTGAATGGTGTTACTAAAAAGAACCGATACCCTTTGCCACGCATAGATGATTTATTTGATCAGCTCCAATCGGCACAAGTGTTCTCCAAGATATATCTGAGGTCAGGGTATCATCAGCTGAGGGTTAGAGAAGAGGATATCTCGAAGACTGCCTTTAGGAGTCGTTATGGTCATTATGAGTTCCTAGTTATGCCGTTTGGATTGATGAACGCACCTGCAGTGTTCATGGATCTAATGAACCGTATCTTTCGAGCTTATTTGGATAAGTTCGTGATTGTATTTGTGGATGACATCTTGATTTATTCACCTAGTCATGATACACATAGGGAGCATCTCCACACGGTATTAAACACACTTCGTCGACATCAGTTGTATGCCAAGTTCAGTAAGTGTGATTTTTGGCTAGACCAGGTGCATTTCTTAGGCCACGTCATATCTAAAGATGGAGTGGCCATGGATTCAACAAAGGTAGAGGCAGTACTACACTGGGAGAGGCCCAAGACAGTGACTGAGATACGCAGTTTTCTCGGTTTTGCAGGGTATTATCGTCGCTTCATAGAGGGATTCTCTAAGATCGCATTACCATTGACCACACTGACTAGGAAAGACACTCAATTTGTATAGACCGAGGCTTGCGAGGAGAGCTTCCAAGAGCTCAAGAGGAGACTTACTACTGCTCCGGTATTGACCTTACCATCTGGTGCAAGCGGTTATGTAGTTTATTGTGACGCCTCCAGCAAGGGATTAGGAGCAGTGTTGATGCAACATGGGAAGGTAATTGCCTATGCGTTTAGACAGCTGAAGACACATGAGGTAAATTACCCAACACATGACCTGGAATTAGCAGCCGTGGTATTTGCGTTGAAGTCCTGGAGACATTATCTTTATGGTGAGAGATTTGAGGTATTCACTGATCATAAGAGCCTCAAGTACTTCTTTACTCATAGTGAATTGAATATGAGGCAGCGCAGATGGATGGAGTATCTCAAGGACTTCGAATTCACCATACAATACCATCCTGGGAAGGCTAACGTCGTTGCAGATGCCCTGAGTAGGAAGGCGGGTGTGATGATTGCCAATTTGACGACTCGGTCTAAGTTCTTTGACAGGATCTTAGAGGCACAGGACAAAGATAAAGAAACACAGGATCTGACAGATAAGACAGATTTTTCGAGGGGATCAGATGGAGGAGTCAGATTTAAGGGAAGGTTGGTAGTACCAGCAGATAACGAATTGAAGCACGAGTTACTTCAAGAAGCACACCAGTCCCCTTATACAATTCATCCTAGGGGTACGAAGATGTATCAGGATCTCAAGAGGCATTTCTGGTGGAATGGTATGAAGAAGGATGTTGGTGAGTGTGTTGCATGATGTTTGACCTGTCAGCAGGTCAAGGCTGAGCATCAGCGTCCATCAGGACTACTTCAGACGCTGGACCTTCCTGAGTGGAAGTGGGACCATATTACCATGGACTTCGTTCTGGGTCTTCCGAGGACCGCTAGCAGCCACGACATGATATGGGTCGTTGTGGACAGGTTGACCAAGTCCGCTCATTTCCTTCATATCAGACAAAATCAGACCGTGGATAGCTTAGCGAAATTATATGTTAAGGAGATCGTTAGTCTACATGGCGTTCCCTTGACAATTATATCGGATCGAGATACACGATTTACCTCAAAATACTGGAAGAGCGTGCAAGAGGCATTAGGGTCGAGACTGAAATTCAGCACAGCATTCCATCCTCAGACAGACGGACAGAGCGAGAGGACCATCCAGACTATTGAGGATATTCTACGAGCCTGTGTTATGGATTGGAAGGGTAGCTGGGAAGATCATTTACCTTTGGTGGAATTTGCTTATAATAATAGTCATCACGCTAGTATTGGCATGGCTCCATATGAGGCACTTTATGGCAGACCTTGTCGGTCACCTTTATGTTGGAGTGATGTAGGAGAAAGACGTATTGTGAAATCTGAGTTAGTGGAAGAATGTGCAGAGAAAGTCCAACTCATCCGGAAGAGGTTACTGACAGCTGACAGTCGACAAAAAAGTTATGCAGACAAGAGGCGAAAAGACTTAGAGTTCTCTGAGGGTGAGCATGTATTCTTGAAAGTCTCTCCCGTGAAAGGGGTGTTGAGGTTTGGAAATAAAGGGAAGCTTAGCCCCACATATATTGGACCTTTCGAGATCTTACGCAGAGTTGGAGCTGTGGCATATTAGCTAGCCTTACTACCACAGCTAGCAAATGTGCATGACGTCTTTCACGTGTCTATGCTAAGGAAATACGTTCCAGATCCTTCACACGTATTGGAGCAGATCCCAGGAGAGCTACAGTTTGACATGACATTTGAGGAGAGACCAGTGCGCGTCTTAGATACAAGAGTCAAGGAGTTAAGGAATAAGACCATTGTCTTGGTCAAAGTCCTTTGGCAGCATCATTCAATACAGGAGGCCACCTGGGAGACTGAGGAGGAGATGCGAAAGATCCATCCAGAGTTATTTACATAGAGGTATGTAGCTAAATTTCGAGGATGAAATTTTTATAAGGAGGGAAGGATGTAATATCCTTAATTTTTAGGATAAAATAGGAAAATTTTAAATAAATTAAAATAAAAAAATCTATAGATGGAAATTTTTCCTGAAAACATAAGAATTAGAAAGTGCTCATCGATACGAGTCCAACACCACCAAGAACGCAAAAAACGGAGCTCAAACAAGGGAGTTATGAGCCGTTGAAGTTGTAAGGGCAAATTGGTCTTTTGACAGAAACGTGTTACACAGGGGTCCAAATTGATAACGGCACCCCTGTCTTCCACACGTCTCTACCAGTCCGGCGAAATCGCCGGAGAGACGTGGAAAGAGACGTGTGGGGAAGAGTTTCTCTTCCCCTAGGACTCTAAACCCTATATCTATTCTTCCCTAGGAGCCAAAACGCTCCACTTTGAGCGTTTCTCCGAGTTTTCACTCAGAACCCTAGCCCTGCAAAGCTTTGATTTTTTCGGCGAGTGGAACCCCGACAACACGAGCAACCACAGCCAGGTGCAAGGTAAGCCTTAAAACTCTGTTTTTTAGTATTTATTAAATAGAGAAAATAATTAGAAAACCATTTAAAAATTAGGAAAAAATCAGATTTTTTTAGGAACTTTGTGCATGCTACTGTTGGAGCGTGATTTCACAGACCAACCCTCCTCCGTTTGGAAATCGCACCGTCCAACTAGTGCACAAGAGACCCAAGAGCAAACCCTTTAAATTTGGGAGTGATCCAACGATGGATTTCTCCAGAAAATCCAAAAACCAGTACCTAGGGATGTTAGTGCGATGTGGTGGGACCCATTACCTTAGGGTGCCCTTATTCTTATTGTATGCTCCATTTTATTGATTCATGTCATGTTTTAACTCTATGATTGCATGTTTTAGCATATGGAATAAATTGGCATTTATTTGAACATGGCATTATGATATCACTATTTTCATAAATGTTAGACTTTTCATCAATGCCGTTCATTATTTCTTTCATTTATTACATTAAGTGTCTATGTACCTACACAAGCGATAGCTTGCTGAGGCATTGCTTTGTTTTGCAATGCCTTAGATCTCGAGTGCGACACCAGGAAAGGAAAAGCGGTTGATAAACCTTGAGAGCTGCTGAAGACTAGTTTTCCCTATAGTTTTAGGCAGTAATGTGAGTCATTAGCGGGGATTATCATTTGAATTTTATTATGGACTGCATACTTTATATTTGGATGTGATTTAGATGTTTGGACATATGTTGGACATTTATATGGGATGTTATGATGGATAGACTGTGGGCCATATTATTATTGTGTTTTGGACATTTATTTGAATTAAAATAAAGGCGCCTATTTATTTGACGTTGATTTATACTCGGATTATTTATTTATGTTTAAATTACATGTACGCCATTTTGAGAAAGGAAAACTAACACCCGGAGTTTTTAAGATAGGTTTAGTAAAATGTTGAATAAATCTTTTCTCATGGGATCCCAAATGCTCTTATTTAAAATGCCATTATTATTATAAATAAATAAAAATTGTCTTAAAAATCTGGGGTGTTACATATAGGATCATGGATACGAATCTTGCTTAAGAGTTCAAGTCATATTTTATTGAATTGTGTAATAATTTACATCTTATGTAGTTGAATTGTTGATAATGATATTGTATTATTGTGAGATAATCTCTAGTTATGTGTTCCTTTAGACTAGTTGTACTTCTTCTTATAATGCCATTCCAGTAGTACTTCTCCCTATGATGTCATTTTTGTGTGTTTATGTTCTAAAACACAATTTCTAACTAATTCTTGTATTTCATTATTTTTTATAATTTTTCTTCATCTTTGTAAAAACTTTTGGATTTTTGTATTTTTGCATCAAGGTTTTGGGAGAAAAAGTTTGGATTATGTACACCTAAGTACTAATAACCCTGAATTTTTAAATATTGAAAGCTGAACATCCAATTTTTTTTTAGTTCTATAGTAAAAAAAAAGTAAATAGGAAATAGGTTTTTCATATCTATGATCCCAACTCCCTTCACGGCCATTTACGTTCATGATCTCAATTTATTTTACAATGAAGTTCAATTTGTTTAGAGAAACCCAATCCAAAACGATGGATATGTGAATCCAAAAGATTTTGGAAACATCCATATTCTCATCCCCAATTGAAGAATCATGGATTTCGTAAAAATCTAGGGAGCTTTTCTAATAACCTTGCTCTAGCCTATCTATATTTGAATATCCTTGAACTCTAATCCCCTGCTTTCAAGAGTTTCAATGAGTATAAGATGATCTAGTTTTCCTCCATATTTCACACTTGCTTCACTGTGAACATTTATGTTTTGTCTATTGGTAAAATGGATTAAGATTGCCCAAAATATAAGTCTTTTGAAAGTAGATATTGTAATGCTCCCACATTCATCTAAGCAAAAGAATTCTTTACTTTCTTCCTTATTGCTCGGGTTCTTATTATATACAAAATGAGTCATATAGGTTTAATAGTCATTAGAAGAAACTATTAAGAATATCCATAGTATTCATTACTATGCCGACATTGTCTCTGTTGGACTTGTGTGCCTCAACATCAAGGAAATAATGGAGATCTCCTAGGCCTTTCATATTGAACTCTACTTCATACCACTTTTTTACCTATTTACTACTCAGAATATTGAGCAAGGCCCTTCTAGCATAGTGGCACAACTAGAGACTCTTGTGCAAGCTCACACGTTCGAGTTGCATTCATGGGTGTGTGTGAATACTTTGGGGTTAGCTGCAAAATTACTTGCTTGCCTACCAAATTAAGTGCTAAGGTATCATTTCATTATATCATCCACATATGCAAAACAAGAATAAACCTAACTGAGAGGCAAGGTAGAGTTGTCAAATGTACTCTTCATGTATCCTATTTCCTTAAGAGATTGACTTATCTTTCAAAACCAAGTTGTTGATGCTCATTGAATTCCTTCAAGCTCTTAAATTGTCTCTTCCAACATTTGGTTGATTCCCTTGCACCCTATTTGCAACTTTCTCATTCCTTTTTCCCATCTTCATCTTATCCTTACTCCTTCGCTTTTGAATTTTTTTTGTAAATTATTGAAGCGAGTATTTTAGTATATTGCCTCAAAACCTCATTATAAAGTAGACTATGTTTTCAGTTTTGTCCCCTGGATACCATCTAACCCTAAATCTATTTTGGTGGGAAATCACCAAGTTGATTATATTGTTGATCCATTAGGCCAAGAGTCATGGATCTAGAGACTACCTGAGTAGCCAATGCCTAGGTTCTATGATGCATAAGGATCTCAATTACAAAGTTTGGCTAGTGTTAGAAAATTTTAAGAAATTTTTGTAAAGAGTGTAAAAAAGAATAATGAAAGCTTAATAATGGAGTTAATTCCTATTCTAAAGGGTAGATTTGTGCCAAAAATGACAATAATAAATGAGAATTTGACAAACTCTTAATGTTTTATTCATTAAGGTAGCCTTTGATTCAATAAGTTCACATGTCATTCAAAAAATTCTATAAATTTTATTTGAGACTATTTAAAGCCCAAATGAGATATAAGAAAGTAGGGATCTTTCTAAAGATATTTCAATTATTTGAAAACCGCAATGGTTATCAACTACATGTCACTCCTAATAGATTAATAAAATGTAACAAAGAGCGATTAGCTTCTCGTAGGACAAAAAGAAAAAAAAAAAGCTCATCTAAGCTTTACACGCTACTACATAGGAGGCTTTTAAAGTCAGTAAAAAATGATAATAGAAGTTGGTTAAAAAACAACTTCTATCGAGCCGACTTGGAAAGTCAATAAATGACTTTAAAAAATCCAGGATTTTTTAAGTCATTTAGCCAAATGCCTTTAAAAGTATGGGACTTTTGAAGTTGTTTAAGTGACTTCAAAAGTTCCATACTTTTGAAGTCATTTAGATCTAAACGTCTTCAAAAAGTCTTAGACTTTTGAAGTCATTTGGTTAAAGGACTTCAAAAGTCCTTTTTTTTTCTTTTTTCTTTTTTGACATTCCGAGCACTACCACCTGTATACATTCAATATAACACCTGATACTTCTTACAATCTTTATACACATGAAAAACAAACATCCACTATAGCATCCACATCTATCTTGATAAACCTAATACTTCTTACAATATAACACCTAATATGTTTACTTCCGCAATGGGTACAAGTATTCAAATTCATCATTACTTGTCTACATCTATCTTGAAAATACTTCATAAAAGAAACCACAACACATGCATTCACTATAACATCCACATTTCTTCATTTATAAATCTATATATTCGCATTTACTTTCACACTCTTAAGTAACACTCATTCATCATCTCATAAAAGTTATATAATTCAATGAATATATTGAAAACCAACTATCACATATTCACTTCATTTACAAGCTCCAAATTCACTTCATACATACTTATTCATTTACTCCCATACTCCAAGTTTTCACTCATTTATCACTTAAAAAATACATATTTCAAAGAAAATAATGAAAATTAAAAGAATGCATACAAATGAATGAAAAAAATACTTTATTATGTATTTCACATTCATGTAGTTACTCCAAGTGATCTAATTGAAGCTCATTAGACACTCAGCCCATTCACTTCATATTTCATTGAGGTTTACTCTAGAGTAACTCTTTGTTTGCCCACTCAAAAAGCATGGTAGCCTGTAATACAATATATTTAATTCAGGTCACATTTTTTTAGCTGGATCCATAAAAAACTATGAAAAAATATAAGATTATGAAAAGTAAATAGTGTCTTATCTTTCTTAATTAGGAGACATTAATACCATCAAATATTAGGGTCCTCATATATCTCAGCACATAATACCCACACTCTCAATCAGAGTGTTGTCTAGGGCACTGTGCAACAAGGACAACAAAAAGAATCCATAAATATCATTTATAATACTGCAAGTTTAATTAGTGCTAAAATAGAGTAATTAACTATTTTTTATACTTTAACATTCTTTCAAGTGAGTTTCCTTGGTGTATAGTCTCAATCAAAATAGCCCATTGGAACCATACTTTACAAATTTAAATTTCAAATGCATTATAAATGAATAACAAATTATTTATCTACACAAAATATATGAAAAGAATAAAAGCTTACTTATTTATAATTTCTACGAGGATGGGATGGATATGTGCTCCACAAGAATAAAAAAATAAAGTATGCCCACCATGCACATCTAAAACGAGCAACATCCAATGAGCCGTATATAGACAATTATATGAGCTATAATTAAAGTTGACAATCCTTAAGTATAGAATAAGTTGGATAAAATTAAAAAATTAAAAAATACTTGCTATTATAGGGAATCATTAAGCCATATCCCTTAGAGTACCTGAAGAAGCTTGGTAAAATATCATGAACATGCCTTTCTATAGGTTATTGCTCTGCTGCTCCACAAATGATGCTACAGTCAAGGAATTGGTAAGGTGTACCCTTGTCTTCAAAAAGGTCATTTGCACCATTTAGTAAGCTATATAAAAGAAATAATTATTACCTATACCATGAAAATATAACATGTAATATCAAATATTTTATAAGCAAATATGTGCATATACCCCATGTAGGAGACAATGTGAGGCTGCTCAAGTTGATCCCATAGGCAAACTCGTAATAGGTCCTCCGTCATAAGTGGCATCTCAACAACATCCTCGATAAGCACTCACTCCTTGATTCGTACTGGGTTGATTGACATATCTTCATTGATGAGACTGTAGATTAACCTTAGGGATCAAGGCAAGTTAGGTGGGACTTCTACTTGATCTTTAGATGACAATTGTAAAAGATGTAAAAAAATTTAACTAAATAATATTAATCAATGAAGAGGACCTAATTTATGATGAAGAAAAAACAAAGATATATACAAGTAACTATTCCATTGGTGCAATGGTGGGCGACCTCAGTGGCGCATGTTGATGCTGATTAACTATATAAAGTTAATAACAATTAAATTGAGGTTCTAGCTAAAAATTATTGATGAGGAATGTAGTATGATAAGATACATACCGTAAACTATATGAGAATGACTAATGCCTTCTGCCAAGCGACGTGATATGCAACTACCTGCCCAATGATTATAATATTTTTCATTTCTAAAGGGAATGGTAGGTTGGCATTAGCATCCAAAGCCATGGTAATGGACACTCGCTTAGTACGTGGTAACATACTAATTCCGTGCAAAATTGTTGATTCATGATCATAGCATGAACCAACTACTACAATGTTTTGATGGGAATCCAAGGCCAACATGCATTGACCCACCTGCAAATTAGATATATTAGGAAAATAAATTTTTTTAGTTTTGTCTACACATATACCTCCTTGGGGAATTTCTTTTTGGAGGGGCATGGGTTGTCCTTCATGTTCTTCAAATGGAGCATTGCAGCTAGCATTTGATGTAGGTACAGGGGAGTTGCAATTATATACATGTGATTGAGAAACTATCATCAAACCTCCTTCACACAACTATTTAAAGATATCCCTTTTTATTTTCTTAACCAAATCATTGTAGGTCTTTTTAACTTCAATGGTAGGTAAACCTGTACCAAAGAATTAAGAAGGAATAATACAATGCCCCTTGCCCCTAACTCGATTAGGGTGGTCTTTCTGATTACCTATAACCCTTTACAGGATATCCTCATCGGCAACAGTGCTACTTAGAGTTCCTATATATGTGCTTTCTTGGGTAAGAATGTCCTGTAAAATTTAATTAGAAAGACATGATCATGTCCTTTAATTAATTTTATAAAATTGATAGATGGGTGGAACTGCTTACAATGCAAGAATTTGTACAGTAGTTTCATCTGAAAATGTTTGCCCAATACAACCCACCAAATGCATGATCTTCCAAAAGATGGAGCAATCAGTGGGTTCTGTAGTCCCAACTTTCTTTTGCTGTCAAGAAACCCACTATAGTTGGAGAACAAAAATATATATATATATATAATATAGTAGAATTAATTTAAAAAGGGATAAATTGTCACAAATGCTTACTTTGTGCTCTTCTAAACGAGTGCAACTCAATCTAGACAGGTGGTGCTGCGTATTAGTTTCATGCACCTTTTTTCCTCTTGCACTCTTTGCCTACACATTTGTACATACATAATTAAGTGTAATAATCGAATGTTGCATGTAATTAATTAAATGAAACATCATTTTCACACATATCTCAAATTCAACGGATATGCAGTTCTGTACAAATGCATTCCACACATCCTAGTCAATGATGTTAGAGTAAATGGTAGGCACTATGTACAACTTTGATGAATCGTTGACATATAAAGCTATGTAATTGCAAATAAGGTAGTTCTTCCATTTTCTCTATTACTTACCATTGTCAATGGTCAAATGCAAGTTAATGTCCACCTCTTTTCTTTTAGTTTTTAGATGTTAGCTAAGTTTGTTATTGTAATATCTACTATCTTTAAATTCAAGAAATATTAATTTTGTGGAATTATGGGAAATTGGAAAAAGAAGAAGAAAAGAAATAGAGAAAATTGAAATTTGAAGATAGAATCTTGAGTTGAAACCTCAATGATTAGAATGCACTCGAAAAATGGAATCCAACGCCACTAAGAACACTAAAATTATAGACCTAAGGAAGAATGACTAATTATTTTAATTTCTGTATTTAATGAAAATTGCGAAGGAGGTAAAACTATAAATTCATGTTGGGCCCATAGACTAGTTGCTGGAATCCATGAAGGCTTTAAATGCATGTCTCGTCTCCCACACAACCATAACTCTCCTCTCAATTCCCGTGTCATCGACGATGGCGACAACGCCAAATGCTTGCAACGACGTGAACATCCTTCCCATGTGCACACGATGAAGGGAAGCCTCTATTTTTGGCTAGCGTGATTCGAGGTAAACCTCATCCTCTTTTCCACATTCTTCATTTCCAATATCTATGCAGAGTTTTGAGTTTTTAAAGCGGGAAAATGACGTGGAATGTCATTTTTCTGGTGACTGCATGAATCTTATTGTTGTTACAAAAATAACCCAGTGAAAAGGTTTAAGATGGATGATCTGAATCATCCATCTTGTGCATGATAATACAAAGAACAAACCCATGAATTTTCATGTGATCGAACGGTTAGGGACACCGAAAAACTAAGAAAACAATACGAGGAAGATTTTTAGAAATGTGATAAAAATCTTGTAAAATTGCTAGATAATGACAAAAAATGTTGAAGATGAGCTTAAAAATGGAATGTAGACAAAAAATGGAGTGAAATGGTGCAAAAATCACAAAAATTAGACCACCAGGGGGTTGCCGGCTGCAACCAGAGTCTGGCCATCATCTTTGATGATGGTGGGCCAGCCAATCATTGTTCCTGGTGACGACACCTAGCGGCAGTAGCTCGACAATGACCCAACGGGGCGACCTCAGGTGGCGTGTCCGCACTTGCTTCATGTGCAATGCGATTTAAAACCTTTTTTCTTAATTTTTGGATTTGTTAAGCCGTTCATTCACTAAAAATGTGATTTTACGAGCTATAGAGGTCCAAATCACAATCCAAAATATGCGTTGCAATCATCTCAATAATGCGGACCTAGATTTAAAATAAAAACCTAACTTTGAGTACCTTTTAAATAGTTAAATCACCAAATAACATTAGATGACCTAGATCAGGTCGATCAATGGATGATCAGGCCTTAGAATCTGATTGCATACTTCAAATGTGAGATTACCTAGGAGATTAGAAGAACATATCTCATTAAATCATGAAGAAAAGTAATCTTGACCATTGATTTGATCAGGGCCTTGAGGTTAGTTGATCAGAGAGAGATCTAACCATTAAATCGAGGTATAATAATGGAGACATATTTAAATAACTAAACAAACACTAAAATTAGAAGGATTATGATAAGAATAGTTAGAATTGATGACTAAATGTCAATTATGAATGTTATAGAGAGATCCAATGGTTGGACTGTCTCCAAATCTCACATGGGATGTTAAGGACTAACCCTTTATTGGATAAGGGGTATAAATTGAGTGGATCATGACATAAATTGATGATCAAAGACTACAAATGTTCATCTAGATGTTAGAAAAACTTACATCTAGTATAGGATTGACCCGATAGAGGGGTTAACCAAATGATCTAGGTCGTTGATCCAGGATTAACGACTAGATCAATGAAGTTGTCACTTGGATTTGTTTATTTTTAAAGGTGGGAACACCAAGTGATAGATGACTTATGATGTGACAGATACGTCAAAGCGCATAGCGTGACATTGCCCACACGCCTGATTGGAGTGCTGCATTTATCAAGGTAGGTGATTACATTTGAGAATTTTCCTTGATTTCAGGATCATGACTTCTCAATTGAAATTCCTGAAGTAGGTATTTTACGTCTTATCGTGTTCATTAAAATGTGCTTATTACTTCGCTTTTGATAGCATGACATTGATTATACAAGTATCCATGTTTTCACATGTGATGGTTTATAATTTATCATGTATTTTGATTCAGCCTATTGAGGTTTATTTCACTTGAGGGTTTTTTATGATTTATAACATGTTTTGATGTTTTATGACTGGTGCTTCTTGTAATGACTCAAATTTTGAAGATTTTTGTAAAAATGGTTTATTTTGAAAATTAATAGATGTTTTGTGATATTAAGAGACTGGTAAATGTTTAATTTTAATTAAAATATGAAATAAAGAAATTTGTAAGAAAAATTAGTATCATTAGATTTTACACTCAAAATGGAATCTAATGCCTCAAAGAACGTTGAAAACAGAGCTGTATGACCAAGTTATGGACATTTAAAGATCAAGAATATTTTTAGAATTTACCCTTAAAATGAAAAAGGTCTAAAAACACAGGGGGTCTTTTTGATAACGATGCCCCCTGTGTCATCTCCTTCCTCAGGCTAGGAGGTGCACACCACCTCCATAGCTGTATGGATCCTCAAAGAATGGCGACACAACCATGGAGCAACACCACCTTTCCCCTCGTATAAATTCCCTCCATCCCCTCTCCCAGATCAAGCATCCTCCACTCCAATCACTCCCAAAAATGGATCCGACAACTAGGGTTTGCATATCCATTTAAGGCCTCTGATCGGGTGACGAGGAGAGTTTTCCAAGTATGATTCTCTCCCCACTCCACTTCTCTCTTCTTCCTCTTTCTTTTCCCCCAGATCCCGACCGCATTTGGTTCATTTTTAGGTAAAAAATCGTTGATTTTTTGGAACAAACCTAGACGGGCTAAAACCCGTTGAAGACATCACGTCCCAGGGATACAAAGGCATGACGTAAGCCTGTGATGAGCTCTCTAGGCCGACGGTGGCGTGCTTGATGCGTGCGGGTGGACGCCCGACTCTACTGGGATGCACGAGGCGTCCTGGGAGCCGAGACGCTCCGCACCCGAGCTGAGGACACGTCCGCATGACGCAGTCCAAGACACACTACAGGGCGTTGCTCGGGCATGCACATGCATGCAAATGTAGTCGTGGTTCGACCAGGACGCGCACGAGTCCTGGGAACTGTGATGCGTGGACCTTACGCGAACAATCCTAGTTCGTCCATTGATGCATGACACTAAAAATGCAATTAAGGAGGCTATATAACTCCGATCGATGATTCAAAAGAATCATTGCGTTTGTAATTTCAACGCGAACCTAATTATACAATAACATTTAGGATCAAGAGATCATTTAAGGTGACTATAGCCTAGAAACCATAGAGATCTTATGAATCCACGAGATCAACTATGATCAGACCTCATGAATGATCTAATAGAAGCCTTAGGACATTCTTAGTCCAAGATCAAACTAAGAATTACGTATATCAACTCCTAGAAAACCCAAACCATATGCATTTAGCCATAACTGGTGAATTTAGAAATCATGCTTCGATTTTATGTTTGAATGACATACATGACCCCATAAAGGTGCCTTAAAACTTGGATTGAAGGGGGATACAAGCTAAATAACGATACTCGAGGTAGGTAGTCTGATACTACTCAGTTTTCAAAATGCATCCCAAACTCTAAGTGATTTACTTGCTTCTATTACCATGTGTTTTGAGACATGCTATTCTTACACGAGTATGGAGACTGGTCTTCATGATTTATGTCCTTGAGGCACTTGCATCTGTCATTATATTGAGTATGCTTTTGGGATATGATATTTTTATACGAGCTTGCGAATTTATGGTGTTGAACGCGATACTAGCATGAGCAGATTTTATGCATTACTCGCATGTTTTGAAAACAAATGCATAAATGGCATGATTTACGATGATTGAGATTTGGATTATCTATGTATGCTTTTGGGCTATTGAGCTTGGTGGGCACTATGCTAAGGGGTTGTACGGAGTTGGCCTCTCGACCTCTACCACCAAAAAGGTGGATGGTATCGCTGCCAAAAATGCCATTGTCCCTTCTCTAACTGCTGTGGTAAATAGGGACGACCACTGGAGGTGTCACGGCACCATTTTGGGGACATATCCATAGTCGTCTTGGAGGTTATGGTGGACTAGTCTCTAGATACTGGAGACACACAATTCAGAGGTGTTCTGATCATGAGCATAGTTGGCCCTATGATTTTAGTTGTATTGATATGCATATAGCATTGAGATGGTCGTAAACGAGTACTCATGACCAGTCGGCTTGAGACCATGTGCATGTTATTTTATGATGCTATTGATTGCCTTGGATGAGGACTATTTTAAGTATTTCATGATCATTCTATTTGACTTGTTGATTTGACGTATTGTTGAGATCTCATGACTTGGATCTATTGATTTCAACTTTCTGAATTTAGTCATATCTCTATTGTTGCATACTGAAATCTAGTAAAGGATTTCGTGGTTGGCATTGCCTACATTTTATGCATAAATATGCATATTTATTGAAAACTGGCATTACTGATGTTTTACATGCTAGCTCTTAGGATTGTGTATGTTACATGCCGTGTTTTCAAAATGGTAGTATCAGGTTACCTATTGAGCATGATGAAATACTCAACCCAATCCATAATTTTTCCATATCAAACATTAAAGAGCATCAGGGCCACAGTCAAGAAAGCACAAGTAAGGGTCATAATAATCCTTTTTGTATTTGATGTAGACTTGGTTATAAGTGCTTATTTGTGACTTGGGCTGTGATTAACAATCTTGGGATTATTAGTTATTCATTTATATGTTTTGCCAACAAAGTGTCATGGCCTTATGCATTATTTGTTCACCCTGATTTGTTAATGATGCTCGGGGTTTTTATACAAAAGTTTTAATTAAAAGAAAACTTTCACTGCATTCTTTGAGCAAAAATTATTTTAGAACAGAGATCGATCTCTTTGTATTTATAAAATTGCATCATAAAAACCCTGGTCGTCACACTTCTACCCAATGAGTACTATGCTAAGAGGGTTGTAGGGTTGGCCACCCTTTGACTTTGTGATGATGATGATGATGATTAGACACCGCCCTTAAGTGGTACAGGGCCAAGTACGTAGGTGGTGGTATCATGGGTAGTCCCCCTTACAAGTTCGTTCCTCCCTATGGGGACGGAGAAAGTCTCCCGTTATGGTGTTGACGGAGAGCGATAGTGGTTGAGATCCTTGTGTGGTTGCCACTTCAGCATAGTAGCTCATACACTTATTCTGCATGCTCATGTGGTATTTATATGTGGGTGAAGCCTATGTGGGCAGGCCTATGGGTTAGGCAAGCTACCTGATGTGCGAGCTACAGGCGAGGGACTAGCCTATGTGGGCTGCAGATGTGGGCAGGCTTATGGGCTAGGCGAGCTACTTGGTGTGTGAGCTACAGGCAAGGGACCCTAAGTTTGATATGAGTACTCATTACCAATGATTGAGTGTCATGGAACACTCTTAGGGCATGCTTTTGTACGTTGTCCTATTTTATCATTGCATGCATTATATTTCAATGTGAAGATGGATTCTTATTGCGTTTAATGGATGCTCATCCATGTTTTGATCATGCCTTGCATGCCATGATGTTTTGCTTGATATTGCATTGCCTCAGACGAAAAGCATGTTTTGATCCTAATAGTTTCATTCAAATTTATGAGATTCATGAGCTTTATATTCTGAACTTTTGATGATTTCATTTACCTCATAAATGATTTACTCTATTGATACTTGACATGATATTGGTACTCTTCGCAAGTGTTTATTGCATGTTTTATTTCTCATAATCACCTACACAAGCATAGCTTGCTGAGGCATTGCTTTGTCTGCAATGCCTCAGATACAGAGAGTGACTATAGGTTGACGCGCTGATAGAGCAGGTAAAAGTGATGGCAAGTTTTCAGTGAAGCATTGAAGACATTTTAGGGATGATAAGGTTTGTGCAAGATCTTGCTTTAATTATTGTTTGTAGACTATACTTTAATATATATTGCAATGTGTCTTGGATGTAAGAATGTGAATTCATGTTAGATGTGATGGCTGTATGGAGGGACCTTGGGTATTTGCCATGACTTGATTTTCTTATCCATTGTTGGAGTATATATTTTATTGAAAATAGCATTTGGTTGTGGATGGGTGTAGAGACTGAGTCGCCCGTATGCAATGTCTTATATTATGTTTATTAGGTTATTTTTTTTATTGCACTGGTCATGTGCAATGGTACAAAATACAAAGGAAACTCTGCCAAAATTTTGGTAGAAATAGTATTTCATTTCACCTTTAAATCCGTAGTTTTATGGTTGTATGACTCCCAGAATTTTGAAAGAATTTATTTTATTTAAGTTTTTGTTTTGGTCACATTAAAAATAAAAGTTTTTAAAATAGGGATTTATAAATTGTCATTATATTGTTGTAAAAAACCCAAGGTGTCATAGTTATTTGCTCTTTGATGCTTGTCCATCACATATGACTTGTGAGTCAACAGATGATCAATTAAAACATTGAAAAACATATAAAACAAGTCATTTGGTCATTAAATGATCAACTCTAATGTTTGATCAATCCAAAAGACTAAAAATAATATGAAATTGATCCCACGTTATCTTGAATTAAGTGAAGTGTGAAAATCATGAATTATTGATTTGGATTGATTCAACTATCAGATTTGGAGTATTCTAAATCAATTGAACTATTGAAATGCAAGTGCTCCTTTTTTATTGGTTATGAATGCTTTTATTATCATCAAAATATTAGATTGAGAGACAAAAATTCAATAGACTTCTTTAGGAAAGTCTAGATTTACTTTATGAATGAAAAATCTAGGGTTTCCACTATGTTTAAGCAATGGAAGGTAAAAGTATAAAAGTGTATAGGAAAATAGTTAAATTCATTGTGTTTCCATGTGTGCTTTATTTCTTTTGTTCTTTGTGTATAATAGTAATCACTAGTTTTTAGAATATTATTTGAAAAAATAAAAAATCAATTGATAAATTAGGATAGCATTTGGGGCCACCTTAGAAACATAAGAAGTACATCGCCCGCGTTTGAATTTCCATGTGGGCCATACAAAGCACTTCCTTATACCTACAAAATGAGTCTATAAATCCAACTTGAACAAAGTAAAGCCACCTTTAAGAACCCATATTGTCTCCAAATATTCTAGCACAAAATATTGTAGACTCCATAATAAAATAAAAATAGCAAAGTCATTCCTAGTGGATCCCACATTATAGGAATAAAAACAACAAACTTTTTACATTATGAACCTCTTGATTGTGAAGATTCATGAGAAGGCACCATTGTAGAGCCCAAAGTAATAAACATTTAAACATCCATAGTGTCCCTCAAAATGAAAGATATGTGCTAGAAGGTTTTAGAGTTTTTAACTACACTATTTAGGAATGTATCTTCAACACTTAGTTACCATTGGTTGTGATTTAGAAGATATCAACCACTTTTTCCATTGTGAAAATATTGCTAGAATACTAAGAGAGTCCTATTGAGGGATCATTTTGCAATAAGGGTGATGATGTTTGAAGGCAAAAGTTAACAAAATAACAACCTCTTTGTTAGATTCCAAAGAATGTATCTCTTTTAGGGGCCCCAAAACAGGGCGATTCCCATGGTAGTCCGATCACATTCATTCACTAGCACAAAATCTTTCAGTGCACAACTGTAATTTTGTTGAAATTGAATGTGCGTTACGATCTTACATAGCATAATAGCATTAAAATACATTTACACTTAGAATATATATTTCACAAAGTTCCAATCATGAATCATAGAAAACTATATTCAAACTCTCTATTTACACATGGTACTCCTTTTAGTTAAAGAATTGGTTAAGAATAATGAAAACTCCCAATTCGACACCATTAGCACTTCCAAGTCCACAACTCTTAAAGTATGATTCTGCAAACCTTTCAAAGTTCACTCATCAAATTTCTCAACTCTATAAAACAAACGTTTTTCTTGCTAATGGGGGTACTAGGAAACCCCTTCCTTGAGCCAAATCTTTTTTTCTTTCTTTAGAGAGTTTCTCCTTCCTAAGGTCAAGAATCACAATCTCTCTTGGAACTACCTAAATATTCTACTAGGTTTTGCAATGAGAGATTTGGACATTCAATGTGTCTAATATAAAAAAAATAACTTGAGAACTCCTTTGGAATGAGACTAGAAATTCTACTAGAGACCCAAATCAAGGTGAGATGTAAGTTATTTAATATTGCGAGCAACCTTATAATGTTCTTTTTGAGAAAGATGCAGCTTTTGTTGGCAATGCAATTGTAGTTGAAGGGTCTTTGATAGTATAGGAGCAGTCCACTTGGCCTTCAATTCACGAAGCCCTTTGCTTTCTTCTTTCAAGGACATTTGACATGCAAAAAAGAAAGAGGAATTCTATGGTCTTTGAGGTTCTTCAATATCATTTGGGTTATTTGGAGCACAACAAAGGACTTTTTGAAGAAGAGATCTTTCCTAGTGCCATTGTAAGTGATTATATTGTGAATGTGATAACCAGTAGGCCTGCCAACCATTTTTAAAAATTCTATGGCTATGTGAGATGATGCAAATGAGAGGAATATTGTGATCATTGAAAATTTTAAAACAAGTAGGCCCTGTGATCCACTTTTTAGAATGCCTCTGTACATCCACGATACAATTCATTCCTATGATATAACTAAGACTCGTTGTAGCATATTATTTTCAATTTTGAAAATTCTCATGTTTTGGTAGGTGAAGCTTAGGCCTAGAATGGGCAGATGACAAGGTAAGGCCAGCCCTGGCCCTTCATATCACTATAGTGTGAAACATTGCTGTTACAACAAATTAAAATATTCTCATAATAGTGATCTCTTGAACATTCATACTTATACTTTACACAAAGCTAAAGATAATGCCCTCCCAATTGGCAATGAAATCATTCATTTACTCTATCACACTTTAAATAAGCACCATAACCTGTTCTCATACTTGAGCAACCCTTTATTAGTTAATAATAGAGTACTGACAGGAAAACCCTTTTAAATACTTATTTTATACCTTTTGACACTTCAAAAAGCAAAAGCATCAAATGACAGCAACACGCTGCTCACTATCATTTTCCTTAATATTATATATATATATATATATATATATTTGAAACAGTGGTCAGGTTCGTCCACGGCAACAAACTTCTTTACGCTAAATCACATCAAATTCAGACATACACTCTCTGGATCACCAAACTCTGGGCCGGACTTGTACCTTGTAATAAGCCCTTGAAACGCAAAGAGAAAAAAAAAACCACGAAGGTCAAGAGTGCGACCGTCCTAACCGTTTGCGTCTTGTAAGGCAATTGGACCCGCCATTTTCATTTTCGGGGCTATTTCGGATGGACGGACGCAGGCTGACGTTTCGGCTTGCGGTAGACTCCTTTCTGAGGAAGTCAAAGATAATTTTCCTAATAAGCTGCATACGTGGCAAGACACTATGTACTCCAAGGAGCGTCTTGAACGATTTGCGTCTCCGAACATTTACCTGCTTGAATTGGCTCCTCATCTTACTATTTATTTCTCAAAGAAAAAAATAAAATAAAATTTGTCCCTTTTCTTCAGGGTTGAGTACGGCGGGAGAAGCGGTCGGTGGGTCTCCCACGCATTCAATTAAAAGAAAAGTAAAAGCAAAAACAAAATTTTCTTTTACTTCCTTCCAATCCTTTGTCTGGAGATTCGTCTTCTGCAATCTCCAGCCACGGGTTCCGCGATTCCTTATTCTAGAAAACACTTCTCAAGGTATGGATTCCATTTTCCTCCCACTTTTTTTCTTCAAATGTCGTTCTCCATTCACATGTTTCTGCTGCATTTCCTTGTTTTTTCACTCGTTGATCAAACCTGCTATGTCGAATCACCGATGTACGATGAGCCGGTACAATAATGCTGTTATCAACTGGATCTAGGTTCTCTAGTTGATCTTGCGTTTGTTCGATATCTATTACTGTGTAATTTCTTTGTAAAATTGCTGTTTTTCCTTTGAACCTGTTGTGGGATTGTTGATCTGGACTTTAACGAGAAGGTGTAATGTAATTGCTGAAATGCAAGATGTTTTTGGAGCCTCTCTTGTTGATAGAATGTTTGTTCTTTCGCGTGGAAAGATGTGTTTTTATTCGTTTATTTCTTTCAGATATGTCGATTTTGGCCGATCAAGAATTCCATGTGTGGATTCTTTTGGTTGAATTATGTCAACTGTGTTATGTTGATCTTCCTTTTTGGAGAACTCAGGAAGTTTTGGCTTAGCTCACCTGTGGGCAGTACAACATTCAGGTCTAGGCTATTATGCGTTTCTCCTAGATTTTAGCTTCATTTAACTTCTTTAGTGTTATTCCAGAAGAAGTTTAGTATCAAAAACAAGAATTTTGAAGAAGTTTGCTAGAGTTCATTGTATTTACTATAAATTCATTGCCAACAATGTTGTAGATTTGAAATTTTGTCTTCAATCAGTGGGGACTGGCTCATGCTTGAACTAAACTGAATGATTTTTAGTTAGTTAGGTTACACTTCTGCAAGAAAGCCTCACTGTTTGAATTGGGGTTAGACTTTAAGAAACCTGTTTGCATCACAAAAAAGAAAAATGAGCTTGAACTTGGGATTGAATGTTACAACTAGGTTTGCTTTTGTTATGCTTAAGAGTTGGGTTAATGTCTTTTTTTTTCCCAAATGGTATGTGGATTTGAAGGAGAGCCTTGGTGCAAAGGTAAAGTTGTCGTTGTGTGACCTTGAGGTCACAACTTCAAGGTGTGGAAACAGCCTCTTGCAAAAATGCAAGGTAAGCCTGAGTACTATAGACCCTTTTTGTCTGCCCCTTCCCCGGATCCCGCATGTGCGGGTTCTTTGTGCACAGGGGCTGCCCTTTTCGGCATGTGGATTCGAACACACAACCTCCAGTTTGTGAGATCGTAGCACCTTTACCAACATGGTTTAGTGCTTGAACCCAAAGTTGTAATCATCGTCTGAGATCTTGTAATCTTTCAGTTAAATAGCTTATTTCCTTCTTTTTGTTTCCAAACTGATTGCCGCTGTTTCTTAAACCAATGATAAAACCTACAAGCTTAAGACATGAGTTTGCCAACTACCCATTCAAGATACTTCTGAATAGAAGTGACTTTTACCTTCTGCAATGCAAAATTAAATGTTGTTTTCCTTGTTTTGTCTTTCTGTACAGTTTCAGGTTGCTGTTATTAGCTTTTTTAATTCTGTAATCTGGCAATTAGTACTTTCTGACTTATATGATCAATAAATGTTTGCAGATATCTCTCTCTGTATATGCAATGGAGTTACATGCATATATGTGCTTGAAGAGGCTTTTTGAACGTCACTGATGGACCAAGAAATTTCTCCTTTTTGCTTGAAAGATATACAATTAGTTCAAAACTGGGTGATGATCAGTTACTGCATGCTAGAAGGACTATTTTCCAACTACAAATAGAAGCTTATTACCATTCTGATCCATGGGGGAGTGGGTGATTGGAGCATTCATCAACCTGTTTGGTAGTATTGCCATCAATTTTGGAACAAACCTACTAAAGTTGGCCCATGAACAGGTACCAAGTTGTTCTCCTCTTGATGAGGCTGCACCTTCATCTTGTGATACCTGCTATTGTCATACTTAGTAGGTTATAGTGCCACATGTGCTCTTCTATGCAGTCTATTATTTAATTCCTTTGGAAGTTTGTTTCATGTTAAGTGTTTGCAAATTGTTTTGAGGGAGTGAGGAGATCTGGAGAAGTGGCATATGGTTTTGATCTTTTTGTCTTAAGCTTAAGGATAGATTTCCTGGAAGTTTGGATGAGGTTGGACAAGAAGATGTACACGCTGATTTTGTATGGGCTTCTTCTGGATTTTCTCTGATGGTCGAGTAAGATAGATCTTCCTTCTTTAGTGGGATATCTGTGCAAAACTCCTGTTTTCTTCCAATATTTCAAGGCCTTTGTTGGATGGTTTCTGATCAAATGATTAGTGCTTCAGAAAATTTAAAGAATAAAAGTTTCTTTCGGTGAGAATGGCCTCTTTTGCCATGGCTTTTATATTTGGTATGGAAGGATTTAGTAATACTTGAGAGTATGGGGAGGGTCTTATTTTCCCTTGAGCAAGCGTAGAAAAGGACTTCAGTTGTTATCATTGTCTTGATTTCGTAGCAACTGAGAGGTGATTCTTGTGAATAAAGTAGGGAAAGATAAGATGAAGGCTAGGTGGATACCATTTCTCAAAACCCTCGACCTTAATTTTGATTGCCCTCTTTTCATAGTCCTGAGCTGCTGAGTATAAATATAAGACTATAATCTATTAAAGTGATCAGATTCATTCCTGTTAATGCGTCATTTGGCTGGAAAAAGTTCTAGCTAGAAGAAACTCATGCACATTCGACGCTTCTTCTGCATTACAGATACAAAGTTGGAGGACATCCTCATGTGAAGGGTGACAGTTGGTCTTTTTCCAATAACTAGATGCTGGGTCCTCAAGATTAGAGGATGATATGGATGGAGTTAGAGAGATGTGTGACTGCAGTTTAGTCTCTTTCATATCTCCTCATATTACAAGCAAGGTAAGAGACAAGGAAGGAGGGTGGTGTCCACAAAATTTCTCTGTGTCAGGAAAAATAAGCTGTTCACTTTGTCAATAAATCTTCTCCATCTCAGCATTATAAGCTAACCATTTGTCTGGTTTAATCTGCTGAGTTACTTGTTCAATCTCTTTTTCTGGACATTCACTTATGGATGCATTGGTCTTTTGGGTCAATCTGATGCACAATATTGCATGACTTGTGTAGCTATGAAAAACCCATGCTTTAATAAGATCAATGTTGCTAGGTACTTGTGCTGCGCTTTGGATCAGTCCATGTTTGTTTCAGCTTTTGGGACTGTAGAGCAAACAATTTCAGGCCATAAAAAACCCGCTTCTCATTCTATCAAAAACTGGTATTTCATTTTCACTGATTAGTCTCAGCATGAAGTCCTACAGGCAGGAATAACACTTACCATATTGATAATGTGCTTGCACATATGTATATTAGATGCCTAGGTTTGCATTTTATCATCCTATTTGTCCACCCTCATGAATTGAAAATTGCAAGCTTTTCTAGAAACTCTGAGGCGTCTAGCAAGGAGACTTATTATCTTCTTATTAACTTTGGTGAGAGAAGCCTTTTTGAGGTTCATTAGCAGGATATCTGGTCTAGTTGACGGTTTTTTTTTATGAATAATCACTTGGCCACCTCCCATCTTAAGTGTAGATGATACCCTGATTGCTATGGGTTTCCAATGAGAAAATCAATATACTTGAATGTGTTCTTTTGTTAATTTTAAAGATAAGTAGCCTTCCAATTAATGTGTGAAACCAATTTAGAGAAGTTATTTTGGAAGATGATGGAGTTAGAGAGCTCGACAAGATATTGGATGTGAGGTAGAACGAGTTCTTTTTCTCTAGGGCTCCTCTTCGATTCATATCTGCCCCAAAACCTTGGGAATCCCATAGTTGAGAGGCTTAGAAGGATTTGGCAGAATTGGGATAAGCAATATTTATCATATTGGGAAATGATCACTCTTTAGCAAGTTGGCGTAATGAACCATGTGCCTACTTTATTTTCTAGTTTAGGGTTGTGTTGAAAGTTGCTAATTAAATTGAGGAGCTCCAAATCTTTGCTGAATAATGAAGGGAATGAGCACTTTCAAATGGAGTATTGTGAGTTGGTCCAGAGTTGCAGGGAGGGGGTTGTTGTTATTGGAAACATTTCTTTCATAAATAAAGCTTTCTCATTGATGACTATGGAGGTAGAATCCAGAGCAATTATTTTGTGAATCTAGTGTTTTCGTTACTTATGTGGAGGCTTGAGGGACTGAGATGGAAGAGAGTTAGTGGTAGGGGTGCCAATTCTTGCCTTTTTGTGTATTAGAATGTGTGTGGTTTGTTCATATAGCTTTAAAGGCATAAAGGTGGAATGAAGATTTGCGTGTATGCATGCTTTGGTCATGTTCCATTTCATCATCAGTCTGGGCCTCTATAGGGTAGGTCATGACGAGGGCATAGAGTCATCGTTTGTCATGAGAGATTTAAGGGTAGGTATTACTAAGGGTAGCTTGTCTCGCCCAGGAGGTGGGAACAGTTGAGAACAAAGTGGCGAAGGGGTAAGGGTGCTCCTCCTGTCAATTCTCAAAGATGAGATGCAATTTCTTCTTGGTAATCTTTTGTTATTTTCAAAAGGGCTTATATCCTATCCCCATGGATGGATAGAAGAATTTGGGACTCAAATTCTAGTGGCTTATTCTTGATTTGTCTTCTATTGTTTAGCTTAGGGGCCTCCTTCTCCCAAATAAGTGTGGCTGCGTGGCTTTTGTTGGATAATGGGTCTCTAAATGATTTGTAACCAAAAGATCAACATCAACCATGAAGTACTCAAATTGACCAAATTAACTAACTGGATCAGTATGTGGGAGCCTTTATAAGAAAAGCATGTTCCAGAAATTGGTGAGCAAAATGGTGATAACTAGCCCTCTCTTTCCCGATATTGCATATGGAGTGGGAGGTGTAAGCCATTATAGCACAAGCTAAGGTACTTTGTCTGGAAGCAGCTAAGAGAATATTTAGCTATTTAAAGATCTTGGGTAAATGGCTTTTGTCTACCAAACATAATAGTCATCTTCAAGTGGAAGCCTGTATATATGTAGATTCATTAGGTGTTTCTAGCACTTTAGATACTTACGGAAGTAAGAAACAATATGCCAAAAATCTATTGTAGACTCTAAAATATTGAACTAAGGCTCATGGCTGTGTAGTTAGAGGCGCAAGGAGCAAGGTGGTGCACCTGGAGTGCCTAGGCAAGTGCCTGAATCACGAGGTGCAAAACTACATATTTAATAATTAAAAAAATAGCCAAAAAATGCTAAAAATCATTAAAAAAAATTCCTAAAAAACAAAAACAGCATGAAAAAAACATCATACATGAAGACACAAACATGGGAAAGCTATATATGTGGATAGAAATACATTTTAACTAATAAATATAAAAAAATAATTTTTTTTTAAATTTCTGTAACTGTTATTAAAAATTGAAAAAATAACCCTAAAATACAAAAACAGCATGAAAAAATATCACACATGAAGACACAAGCATGGGAAAGCTATATATGTGAATAGAAATATGTTGTAACTAATAAATATAATAATTATTTTTTTTCAATTTCTGTAACTGTTAATTTCGGAAAAATTGAAAAAAATAACCCTAAAATACAAAAAATGCATGAAAAATCATCACACATGAAGACACAAGCATGGGAAAGCTATATATGTGGATAGAAATACATTTCGATGAAGAAATACAAAAAAATGATTTTATTTTTTAAATTTTCATAACTAATTTTTTTAAAAAAACACGAGAAAACCTTAAAAAAACTCAAATCCAGGGCAAAGAAGCATAAAACTCAAATGGAATGTTTATTTATACATATAGAATGAGAATCCATCAAGATTATTAAAAAAAAGTAAACAAAAAACAAAAAATTTGAAAATCTGGTACTTTTTTTTACGTTTTTTAACAAAAAATGTAAAAAGATGGTAAGATTCATGAATCTGTACCTTTATTTGCTTAGATTTGTGAAAGATTGAAGAGGACTGGTTGTTTCCACCTTCTCAGCTCTTAGGAATAGTGAAAATAGAGTTACTTTACCGTTGCGCCAAGGCTTCCCTTCTTGAAAATAGGGTTAGAAGATGAAAACGAAAAAAAATAAAAAAATGGATGAAAACAAAGAGATGTATAATTTACCACGTCATCAACTGCGCCTGGAGTTGGAGGTGCGCCTGAAAGGAGGCTCCAGGTGCTGGCGCCTCCGATCCTCTGCAGCTTACACCCTCCCAGGCACCTCTCACGCCTTGCGCCTAGGCAAGCCTTTAACTACCTAGGCTCATGGTGTGGCAGAGTTGCTGTTATTGAAAAATCTGCTATTGCATTTGGTATAAAGGCTGATTTTCCTAAGAAATTTTGTGAAGACAAAGCTGGCACTTGTCACAAAGTATTGCTTGTTAACCAGTCCATCATAACTTGGGGTGTTAGATATTTTATTTGAGAGAAGGTTATCTCTAAAGAAGTTGTTCTCCCATTTGTCTTTACTAAGGATCAAGTTGCTGACTTTTGTGTCAAAGGGGATTGTGAAAACCTACCCACATGTAACCTTGAGCAAGTTTCAACATAATCAAACATACTTGTCTACCTTCCAGGAGAGTATTGAGAGTTTGAGTCAAGGCCTAGGGCATACCTGTAATTATCTTAGCATATTTTCAATATGAAAGGGGTGTGCATGCAGATGATGTGTTGTGTTCCATACATCTATTGGGTTTTTAATCTTCAATTGATATCTTATGAATGAAGTAGTGAACTTGACAGATAGGCCTTTTTGTTGTGAAAGAAAGCCCAGGAGTCCTCCTTTGTGAAATAAAAAATGAAAAAAAAAAAAGATGCTAAAGAATCATGTAGCCACATCTTTGTATATTTCAAGGTTGCAAGGACTGTTTGGTGCAAAATCCTTGCTCGTTTGTGTCGGTTGAATCTTCTGCTCTCATTTTTATCACTCTCGAAGAGGGGGGAGTTTGTAACCATTTTTCCAGAGGAAGGAGGAGCCTTCCTTGCATATCCCTGTGTTTTGTATGGTAAATTTTGATTGAAAGAATGAAAGGATACTTGGGGATATCAAATGTGAATGGAAGCTTAAGATTTGAAGGTCTGATTTTTACTTAAGTGTGAGGAGAAATGTAGAAGGTGACCACTTGAAGAAATCTATGTTCTTTGCTTGAATGGTGAACGATATATAGGAATTAGGACGTGATAGTTAGATGATAGTTAATGGTGCCCTCTACCTAAAAATTGTATTTTGATGTTCTATTTTGGAAATTTGGGTCCACCGGTATTCATAATGTAGGTTGACCATCTGGGAAGGCAAGGTTTCCCTTTTTCTATTGGCTGCAAGAATTCTGATGAGATTGAGATCCACTTGTTGCTAGTGGAGTTCAAGCTGTTTGTAAAGAATTGAGGCTGTAATCTCACTTGAAAGGGTTCTTTTATACAATGTTATCACTTCACCCAATAGTTTTTCTTTTAATCCTTGATACTTATTTTGGTGATTCATAAGATCAGGCATCTAACTGTTTATCCATTCTTTTCCTCTCTCAGAGAGCCAATTATGATGGCTGATTCCCTTGAGATCCACTTGTTGCTAGTGGAGTTCAAGCTGTTTGTAAAGAATTGAGGCTGTAATCTCACTTGAAAGGGTTCTTTTATACAATGTTATCACTTCACCCAATAGTTTTTCTTTTAATCCTTGATACTTATTTTGGTGATTCATAAGATCAGGCATCTAACTGTTTATCCATTCTTTTCCTCTCTCAGAGAGCCAATTATGATGGCTGATTCCCTTGCAAAAGCAGACTTCATAAAGCATCTGACATTATCTCTTCTCCTCCTGGTGCTGCTTCTATTTTGTCTCTTTTTTTCCCTGAATAATTTAATTACCATTTCAATAACAAGTTTACTCATAGACACACTTGATAAACACATAGGAGAGGTCATATATTCAATATGCACTTTAATGTAATAGGCAATGATTTCTAGTTGAGTAGCCAAGGTACGCCAATGCATGTCTAATGATGATGCTGGAGGCAACTGATCTATTCTTTTTCTTCTTTTCTGGAATGATAATTATCAAAGAAATAGGAGGATTGTCAAAGAATCAGGGCTTTCTTTTGGGAGAGCATCCTCTACATCATTTAGCAATTGCTAGCATTCCTTCTCATCACTCAATGTATCACATTTATAGTCACCTTGCCTCCCGAACCTGACATTGTGATGCTCATTCAAGATATTGAAGCAGGTAGAACAGGTTTCACCAAATTCAATTTTCTTATACCTATTAAAGTGAAAAGCTTAAAAATAGTAATCCCATCAGTAAAAGGTAAAACTTTCACTACAGCTAATGCCTAGTTCCAACATGCCCAACAAAGTGAAGCTCAATCTCATTAGGAGGTAGAGGAACCCTTCAGGGGTGTCTCTTTCATTTCAAAATTTCCGCAATGGGACTTTGAAACAACCAATTAATGTCATACCATGTGAGAAGCAGTCTAATCCATCTACTTGACGTGCAATATAAGCAAATGGTATAGGTCATCTCCTCCCCCTTTTTGCATAAGATAGATGGATTAGCTAATTTCCTAGATTAGAGCAAGACCTAATTCAAAATGGATTGAATTTTGTTGATTGTGTCACGAAGACCCTGACATGTGCATCCGAATCAATGTGGGAGGAGTATTGCCTTTAAAGTCTTTTTCATACTTTGCTTGATTCTGAAGTGAGTTCTATACATATGACCAGCAAGGAGATGTATCAGCAAGCCATCAATTTTGCATTTGTGAATGGAATCCCCGAAGAAGGCTTACAATGGCAGTTCATGCTACTTGGGAGCTCCAAAATAAAATGATTAAAGGAATAGGGTCAGCATAAAGATTTCACGATATCCCTCCAAATCTACCTTATTCCTCTCTGGCATGTCTTTTTATGATATATTAATAAGTCATTACAGATTTTTGCTGAAAATTAACCTTGTTAGTCCTCCGACTAAATGTGACCGACACTATCCATTTGTGAAGTATGGATGGTTTTACTATGTCTCCATCTTTAAGTATAGACCAAGAGTAGCAAATTACATACCAAGAAGTAAGGGCCTATAAATGGAGGCATAAAGTGTAATGCTTTTAAAAAGTATATGTGTGTGTAGTTTTTATGTGATCTAAGCAATTTTTTCATTTAGGTCTGTCTTATGTATGCTATAGACAAAAGATCACGACAGTTGGATGTTTTAACCAGTAGTTCTTTTTTTAGTGATGTTTTAACCAGTAGTTCTTTTTTTAGTTGTGAAAAATCAATGGTCAAAAGGGGCAGCCCCGGTGCATGAAGCTCCCGCCTATGCGGGGTTCGGGGAAGGAGCGGACCACATGGGCCTAACGTACACAGCCTTACCTTGCATTTTGCAAGAGGCTGTTTCCATGCCTTGAACCCGTGACCTCAAGGTCACATGACAACAACTTTTACCGTTGCGCCAAGGCTCCCCTTCTTGTGAAAGATCCTTAACACCCTTCTCTCTCTCTCTCTCTCTCTCTCTCTCTCTCTCTCTCTCTCTCTCTCTCTCTCTCTCTCTCTCTACAACTCACACATGTGCAAGTGCACGTCTTTCATTAGTGATACATAATGCCGGTACTAAGTGAGGGTAAAGGTAATCATAAAAAATGTCAATTCCATGCTTAACAATGAGGATTACAGTTGCCAGAGTGGATTTGAACAGGAGAACTATTATGGTACAAGTAATTTTTCACAGTAAAAACAAAATTTGTACAAAGACTATAAAGGGAAATGAGACTGATATACTAGGAAGAAAAGAAAGTAATCCCCAGTTGTAGTTGGTATTTTTCTCTAGTTATTAATAACTTCTTAGGAAGGCTGGTAAATGCAGGCGGGAAGTGTAGGTGCTTTTTGAAAACAAGTGTAGTCTAGGATCAGATGATCCAAGCCATTCATCACTAAGGCCATGTCTTGTATAGGTCCACATACCAATAATCATTACTATTGGATGATGATCATAGCACATGCTACATCGAGTTTTGAAACCACAACCATCGATTTTTCACAAAGATGTAGTCTATGCATCTTTCACAAAGATGCATACACATTTCCCATCTGCTTTTTTATAAAAAAAGGGCAGCCCCTGTGTATGAAGCTTCCACATATGTGGGGTCCGGGGAAGGGGGCGGACCACAAGGGTCAATAGTATGCAGCCTTACCTTGCATTTTGCAAGAGGCTGTTTCCACGCCTTGAACCCGTGACCTCAAGGTTACTCGATGACAACTCTACCATTGCGCCAAGGCTCCCCTTCCCATCTGCTCTTTTATATGCGGCAAAAATATTCTTCTCTCAATATATTCTTCGTCATTTTGCTATTTCTGGATCTACCAGTGCCTTTTCTTCTGAAAAAACCCTTCCTGATGTTGATATTTACAGATATGCCACCGTTTCTTTTTTCATTTTTCCAAACACCCTCTCTGTCTTTTATTTGATCCGTCAATGTTCCATGTAGGAGTACTTGCTTTATATATTGTATAGATATGACTTTTGAAGATCTAATTTTGGTTTTATCACTAAGTTTTATTCTTCTTATGTTTTCTATGGGAGATGGCAACTGCAAGGTTTTCTTCTTGAAACTTTAGCTCTATCTCCAACAAAGTTTGGCTCATTATGGATGCGAAGTATATCTCCCCAATTTCGTTTTAATAGTTTTAGAGGAAGATGACTGATGGCGAACTGCTACATGGCATACCTACTGTCTTGGAGATGAGTGGTTAAATTGGTTAAAACAGGTTAAAACTGGTTGCTGCTACATTTTCACTCTCATCAGTTTAGTGGATTTTGACTGGGAACAATTCAATTGTTTTCAAATGAGTTCTTAGTTGGACATTCTTAGATTACAGATTTAATGCATCAAATTCAAGCAGGTGATGTGGACATGTTTATATAGCTTTTTCTGGGTTTTGAGTTGCCTGTGGTAAGGGATTCTTACTTGGGAACAATTTGATTAGTTTCAAATGAGTTCTTAGTTGGATATTCTTAGATTGCATATTTAAATTCATTAGATTCAAGCAGGTCCCTTTTTGTTTTTTTGGGAAAAGGTAATCACGTGCACATGTTTATGTTATATTTTTTGTTTGAGTTGCCTGTGGTAGTACATCATGATACTTAGATTTTGATGCTAAGGTCTAGGCTTTTCATGAATATCTCCCAGGCTAAAAGTTATGGTGCTATATATAATATGACATAACAAAGTAGGAACTTCTGTGAGCCTGGCTGTTTTCTGTTTCCTTGTGCTTTTAGGGATTCCAAAATGGTGGCAGATTTCCTTGCCAAAGAATATATCCCATGGTTTTTTCGTTATTAGGCAGTTTCTGACCTTATTTTAACTTTGTAACATTCTGTGGGTATTTATGAGTAAATCACATTTTAATTAAAAGAACAACAAGGAGAACTTTTATCTCAGCCCACCTTTGATGCTAGTGGTGGTCAGTTGACTGGATAGTTGGTGAATTATGTTGGTTAATAGGTGCCAGGGTGTCAATTTCTGGTCATAACCTATCTATTTCATGCCATTTTAGCTTGCTACTTTTGTTTCTAACTGAACTTATTGCAGCGAGAGAGGCTTGCTATGCTAGACAATGATGGGACAAATGGAAAACTCATGTCGAAGCCAATCATATATTTCCAGCAATGGAGAGTTGGTAACTTTCCATCTAATTGCTCCAGATTGTATGCAGTTTGCTTATTCTTCCCATGTGGTTTCAACTCAAGTTAGCTGCCATCTTTAAGAATAAGTAGCTTCAACTTCAAACATTAATGTTTTTGGAACTCCTAATATGCAGGTATTCTCATCTTCACTCTGGGGAATTGTCTTAACTTCATCTCCTTTGGGTACGCTGCTCAGGTTGGTATCAGATATATTAAGATAGGTCAAATTAGGAGAATATAATGTTAATCCGGCAGGCTTGTAATCGTAGTAGTGCCTTAAAGAATGGAAGCATGGTTTATTGCAGATCACAAATAGAAATGTATTATTCCAGTCAAATGCTAGGTTACTTGGTTAGTTCAAACTATTAACATACTATCGACCACTTTGGAAAAGCGGTTATGATGTATTCTTTTTGGGCAACAATCCGTGATACATTCACCAGAGTGATAAATTACTCTGTCATGAGTAAGCAACTGAAATACCCAGTTTTGACTTTTCATAACTGCAGTTTTAATAATTTATCCTCTAGTATTTCTGGTTCAAGGTTTAGGTCTCTAATTTCCACCTGTCATATACTTAGGGACTGAGGAGTTGCATAGGCATAATTTCAGGTAACTCTGGAGCAAATCAAGTCAGCAGACAGACAACTGAAACACTGAACAACTGGATTCACCTGAAACTTGCAAAACGCAAGTCTTACCCTGATTTTGTCAGACAAAACTAAAGTATTGTGCACATATATTTTCCATCTGTGGTAAAAGAAAAATGTTCAATATGGCAATTCACTTATGGGATGATGTTTTCTGATCTTGATTTATGGGCATGTCAGAAATTGTGTTGACACTAGTACACGATTCGGCATCGATAACCACTTGACACATCTGGGACATTTCTAGAAAAAGGATGATTTCTCATCTTGGTTATGGTTATTTATGCAGGTTTCCTTTTTAATTTTAAACTAAAAGCTTTGATTTTGGACAAGTTTCCATCTTTATCACTTTGTAAAGGTACCCTGCAGCTTCCAAAAAAGGATTTATTGCTGTGATACTACATTTTCTTTAAATATGAAAAACTTTTTGATTTTCCCATTTCTTTTCCTTCTTTCTATTTTCTCTTTCTACTTTCTGGTTTCTACTTACTTTGTATGTGGACAAATGTTACCAAGTTTCTTTATTTTTTCACTGAGGAAAAGTCTTTACATCCTATTTTATCTATCTTTCTAGTTTGAGCCTTTCTCCTTATTTTTGACAACCCTGCTATCTTTCAGTTTTGAACTTCGTTTTTCTCCCCTTACTGCCTGCATTTCAACTCACTATAACCGTTAGGGACAAGAGACAAAGATAAAAATGAGATTGATATCACATTTTTTATTTTGGAAGTTATCAATAATATTAATTGATGCAAGAGCTTTAAAGCAACTTTGTACATAAAACGCTACTATGAAAATAGAGCAACTTGCTGGGTATATGTCAGAACTTTGGTAGGCACAAAATTCCAATCCTATGGATACTTAGAAGGAAAAGACAACAATATAATAAAGGAGTTCATTAGAAGAGTTAAAACATTTAAATTAGTGAAAGAACATCATGAATGTATGTATGTACGTATGTATTTCTCTCTCTCTCTCTCTCTCTCTCTCTCTATATATATATATATATATATATATATATATAGAGAGAGAGAGAGAGAGAGAGAGAGAGAGAGAGAGAGAGAGAGAGAGATTTGTCCTTGTGTCTGATTTTGAGGAGTTGCCATGTTGATCAATTCCACCTTTATGCTTTTCAGGACTTAAAGCATAAAGAGGTACTGTAACTTAAGAAATGACCAGCAGATTTAATACCTTACCAGCAGATTTAATATCATGCTGGTAAGGGTGTTAATGGCCTATCTATCTGCTGTGTTGATCAATTGTATCCATGTAGTGTTCAGACGCCCATGTCCATGTCCACAGATCATATGCTCTGCTGGTCCCAAACAGACAATAAACGATGTTCTGACCCTGCCCTTGAATTTACTTCTATTAATATTTCTTTACATATTTTCTTCTATTGAAACCAATGATTTGTTAGTTTTATCGTTATCTATCCAATTTAGTATCATGCTGGTAAGGGTATTAATGACCTATGTGTCTGCTAGTTTTCAGGACTTAAAGCATAAAGAGGTACTGTAACTTAAGAAATGACCAAATAAACAATAAGTTGGTAGACTTTCCAGTCACCATTAAAAAAAAATAATTACTAACATGTTTCACAGTAAAAGATATGGAAATTGTGCAAAAGCAAGAACAAGCCTGCAAACATAAATCAAGGTAAAATTTCTAAATGAAACTAAAAAGAATCATACAAGTCAAGAAAAGGAAACCAAAGTTCATAGAAAAGAGGAGACTTAGGAGTAGCACCAATAGGTAACAAGATGAGGGAGATTAAACTTAGATGGTTTGGGCATCTATGTCGGAGACCGAAGACGGACCGGTTAGGAGTGAGGCAATGCAAGTTGAAGGTTCTAGAAGGGCAAGGGGAATGCCCAAGAGAACATGGATAGAAGTGATGAGAAAAGATCTAGAAACTTTGGGACTAAATGAAGCCATGATAATTAATAGATGGGAATGGAGGAATAAGATTCATGTGGCCGATCCCTAATCAGGATAAGGTCTTGATGATGACACACACACACACACACACACACACACACACACACACACACACACACACACCGGCTCCTCGCCCTTCTTAAAAATGCAGGTCTAGATCCACAAAATTTTGAAATAGCATAAAATTAGATTATACATGTATATACAAAAAAGAAGAAGAAGAAGAGAACGGTCATGAGATCGAGCCTAAGAGATGCAAAACAAAATCAAACAACATATATAGTGTCATTATGGTTAAGGAATGAAATATTAGTGACTAATAAAAAGTAAAAAGGAAAACAACTGAACTTTGGTTAAATAAAAACCAAGTCTCCTCAAATCCTGCTGGAGATATCTGTTTCCAGTGAATAATAAATGCTTTTGATTTACGGCAACTGAACTATGAAAAACTAAGAGAAGTATGTGGAAGGTCGGAGGAGAATTCCTTAAATATCTCCAAGGGGGTTGATGCTGCTTGAGATGAGATGAGTTGATGTGATATGAGATGATATGGACCATATCACTGCTAGTGGTGCTTGAGCTGAGATGAGATGAAGTATCACCTCATCTCATTGTTAGTGGTGCTTGAGATGTGTTGAGATGAAAACTGTCTTATCTCAGCTCACAATTAAGTTGAATTTTCATTCACCTCACTTCATTTCATACCAAATTTAGTCATTTCAACCCAGGTTATGTCATCTTAAGCTAGATCTCATATCATTTTATCCCAAGAATCACTAACACCATATTAGCGAAACTTTGATCAGTTGATTTACACTTCAAGTCTTGTTTCTGTGGTTGAATCTATTGTGTTTATGTTGATTTTATGTTCTAACCGCCTAAATAAAACAATACTTGTATTGACATGGAGAATAAAGTGAAAAAATGAGTATCAAGGTATTTAAATGACAGGACATGATGCAAACTCTAAACTCAGTTCTGTATGAGTCAAAAGGTAACCTCTATTAGTCAATGCTTACAATGTATTGACTGACAGACTTCTGATTTTTGGCTGCATTTGGTGATATGAACCAGTATGTCTGGGATATTGCGGGAACCCAATAGTTTGTAGACATGTTCTGTAGGACCTTTGCTTATACGTATATGTTCAGGCAGGGCATGTCCTTGTTTCCATGTGCTATGCAGCAATGTCAAACATGCATACTTAAAATTTCAGGCAGTGCATCTCATTGTTGGCTAATACTTTGTCCTGTGCATTAATGTCAAACATGTATACTTCATATTTAAAATAAGATTCACAAGACATTCATATTCATCTTCTGAGATAATCCATTTTCTTGCTTTTGTGTCATAGACAACTAATTTAAGAAGGAAAAGAAAAAACAGTGTAGGGAAGGCGGGTAGGTTTTGGTCACAGAGAATTTCCTGTAGCTCTAATCTTAACACCTGGCCATGTCAGTGACTATAAACTGTTCAATCATTCCAGTAGACCTGCCAAAAATGTAAGCATGGAGTAGCTTATAGGAGCTTGAAGTTGCTGTATTGAAAGACTGATATACCAAGATGTCTATCCCTGCATAGAAGCTGATTGGAACGAGTTTTTTATAACAGAATTGGTCACTTAATCTTGCTAATTTAATTTCAGTATAGGCTCCATTTGTCCCTCCCTGTCCCATGTTCCTGGTCATTTGCCAGTATTTGTTGAAACAAGTTTCAGATCACAAACCTGATCAGTTTATCTTTCTAATTTGAGTTTAGTAAAAGGCTCCATTTGTTGGTCCTTCCATGGCCATGTCATTTATTATGATGAACCAACTGAAACGCCATTTTCAGTTGGGAGTTTTTTCTTATGTCAAGCAGGCCATCTAAAGACTGGCTCTGGAATCTCTGGTGCTTGCCTTTTACCCTGTTTTTATGCACGACTAGATTAACATGACAAGTTCTTGAAACAGGATCTATTATTCATCTCATCCAAGTTCTAAAATATTCCTCCCCAACAATTCTACTGTTTTTGGTTGCAGTCACTTCTTGCTGCTCTGGGATCTGTCCAGTTTGTATCTAATATTGCATTTGCGTACTTTGTCTTGAAAAAGACAGTGAGTGTCAAGTATGTTATTCTCTATCTGAATTGTTTTCTTCCAAGATATGAATCTAGTTGCTTCATTTACTACTAAGTATTAATATCTCCTTTTACAGGGTATTGGTTGCAACGGCTTTTATTGTCTTTGGAAATGTCTTCCTCGTTGCTTTCGGCAATCACCAGTCACCTGGTATTGGACTTACACCTATCATTGATAATTGATACAGATTGTTGTGGCTGCATACTTAGAAGCATGGCCATACTCATTGAACTGTTGCATTCACACAAGGAAAAGTGAAAATTTACTTAAGCTTCAATCATAATCTTTGCAGTATATACTCCACAGCAGTTGGTGGAGAAGTACAGCAATCTTGTCTTCCTTCTTTACTGCATGACTCTGATGTTCATTGTCGCAGTCAATCATTCTGTTTACAGGTGCGGCATTTTCCAATATATTGTGCATGTTTGGTTAAAATAGGGCGAAATATATTCCAGCATTGATTTCCTGAGAGCTGATATCTGGGTTTTGTTTTATCTTTTCCTTCGCTAATTGGTTGCTTAATATTGTTGCCAAACCATTTCCATATTCCTCTTAACAACCATAACTGAATATGCAGGAAAGGAGAGATTCTACTCTCTTCTGGACATGACCTTAGCCCATATTGGCGCATGTTGTTGCCTTTTTCCTATGCTACCGTTTCTGGTGCTGTGGGATCATGCTCGGTACTGTTTGCAAAATCATTGTAAGTTGGCAGGTTTGGAGGATATTCAGTGTTCGGAGCCACTACTTTGTGACACGATTTTTTCAGATTATGGAGTTTTTTCTTTACTAATATGTGTTAGCCACTTCTTCTAGGTCTAACATGCTCAGGTTGACCATAGCAAGCAATTATCAGCTGCATACATGGTTTACATACTCGATGCTGCTATTGTTTCTTAGTACAGCAGGATTTTGGGTATTACTTTATCTGATGCTGGTTTAGAGAAATATTGTTTATTATGTTTCTCAAATTGCTGCAATTGTTGGATAACTTTTGTATTTGTGCAGATGGCAAGGCTGAATGAAGGATTGTCACTATTCGATGCAATACTTATTGTCCCCATGTTTCAGATTGTCTGGACCTTCTTTTCTATATGTACAGGATTTGTTTACTTCCAAGAATATCAGGTTAGCATGTATAGATTTATGTCACAGTTACATAGCGTTCTCTCCTTTCATTACTGACCCCACCTAGTGAATTTATTTTCCAAACAGGTCTTTGATCTGCTAAGGACCACTATGTTCCTACTGGGCATGACATTTGTATTTATGGGCATTTCCTTGCTAGCACCTGATGAATCGAAAGGTATTTCAGCTGCTCCTTTCATTACCATTTCTGGCAAATTAGTCATCAGAATATAATTTGGTGCTGATAGTCTTCATTTCTTTCAGGAGCTGAATCCAAAGATTCTTCTTCAGTGGTTTCTTCCCCATCTCCAAGAATTACAACTGATATGAACAGGTAGAATGCATGTTGCTAGTCAGTATTAATTGACATTATGACATGCTTAGCAGTTTATACTAGAATGATCCATTGTGTAGATTGGAAAGCTATAGTCACGCCATTGCTTTTGACTTTCAAACCATTTGTATTTGTTGATATACCAATTTTTGTATCAGAGTTCTAATCTGGATTTGCCTTACATTATTTAAAATGTAGGTTTCTCAAACTACAATCTGAAGATATGGAAATTGAAGACATGAAATCATTTATTCAAGTGATGCTGACAAGAGCAACTGCTATCCTAGTTAAGGCAAAGGTGCTGTGTTCTTGGGAATAGGAAATCAATTTATTTACTACTAAATGTCTTTTGGAATTTAACATTTTGAAACTGGTTTGATTGCAGACTGCCCTCACACTCTCATTAGGTTTAGGTGATGATTCAATAAGTGCATCTTCAGTTTTTGTAATGCCGATGGTATCATCAAGGATGACGGGTTTTAGAGGAACTACTGTTGATCGTGCAAAATTAGCCCTCCTAGCAAGCCCTGGTTGGAGTAATATGGATGAAAATGATACAGAACTTCAGGAGGGAAATGTTTTACTTCCTCAGACCCATTGGTAGAGTTAGCAATATTCTATATTGTCCACAGAAAGGAAATCAACATTTTTTCTGATTGTTTCTATTCCTTGTATCATGATTGTATAGAAATTATATATTTGTATTTTCTTGGCATCCTCATAGTGTCAAGTGTGATTCTAGGCACATGCTTTCAAGAACGTCTTGCTCCTGGAATATCAACTAATTGGTTTTTTGACATGTACTCTGTTCTTCTGAAGAAGCAAACATCTTTTGACATTTTTTTATCTCTTCCCCTATCAGAAAAGCATCACTTTATGCAGCTTGTTGAGATGATCTCTCCTAGGAAGCCCAGATGAATTCAATGTCACAAGCTGTGTATGACAATAGCAAAACTTAAAATATATTCGCGCCAATATATAGAATGTGAAATGTTGGATGTGCTTTGAATATTAAACACATCTGCTGTTTACAGTGTGCAAGAAGGATCCAAAAAGGATGCAATTCACTTACCATCTTTGATTTACTAATTACAAATGCAATTCAAGCCAACACTATGAGAAACTCAGTAAATTGTTTGGAACTACTAAAACTATGATAGAAACTACACAAATTATGAAACCTGTCCAGGCACTTCTGGGACCAGAAAATATCAGAATTGATCCTAGTTGCAGGCCACTTATATTCCAGAAAGTTGTGGAGACAATTATCAATTCCTGAGCATCTGTGAGAGAGAATTGACTCAAGAAAGCTGTCTGGTTTTCTTATAAATAACTGGATCTCTTGTTTCTTTGAAGCTAGTAATGAAGCCTCAACATATTGGGATTATATCCATATTTGTTGACACTGCAATTTCTCTCAAGATAAGGCAGAAAGTTTTTTATTTCTGGATGCTGAAAGCTCATCTTTTTGGTAGCATAGTCCTAGTTCCTTGGACAATACTGGGTAACAGCTGCTTTACTGGGGGCTTCTTCATCTTTGCAGGTTTATTTATATTAGTAGGTAAAGGACGGAAAGATTACAGATTTCTATTATGCCTTTTTATGTTTTCAGTATTGTGCACTTAAATGTATCCTTATCTTGGTCAACTTAAGATAATGTGCTTTTCTTCATAGATGTGGTTCTGGACTTTGGGGTATTCCTGGACTCAAAAGTTTTAGAGATGCTCCAAACCAGAACACTTGAACAAGTTTCCTGGTGTGGTTGCACTTGGAGTGTGCATGTGCAGCCCTTGGAAAAAAAATCTGTGGAGGTTGTTCTCTCTTTTTCTCATACGATCATTTCTTTTTGCATACTTCCTTTGGTAAGAAATTCAGATATTACAAACATGTTTGTAACAGATAATTAGAAGGATGAATTTATATTTCTTTTTCTCTGTTTGCAAATTCAATGAATGAGAGTTTATCTTGGTGACATCTATGTCCTCTTCTTTACTGTGACAATTGTTGAAATTAGTGGTATATTTGTGTCCATGCAACATTTTAACTATTGTGAATAAGAGAGAGTATTGGGGACAAGAATGCTTGGATTTACAATCATGAGTCAACCACCAGGGACTTCACCGTGATGTATCAAGTGGTGGACCATGGACTGCACCAGATTCTTATCTTAACATGCCCAAAAGTAGGTTTCTTAACCAATCTGGACGTCCATAACAGGTAAAAAATACTTAAGTCATCTCATTCGGATAGTTAGTAGAAGGCTGCTTTTTCAAACTACTAAAAGATACCAGAAATGCTATTTGATAGGGGAATTCCACCCCAAATTCTGGTGAGATCATTTATTCCCAAAAACTCTTCTCGTATTATTTGCATTGGGTGGAGAGTGAATCTGGTTTCTTTTATAAATCACAAAACTTTCCACAAATGGCCTACTACCTGGCCTGAAAGTGAAACCACATAAAGAAAGAAGAATAACTTATCTAACTCCTTTGTTCTATCAGCTTTAATCAATTCTCAATATTATGAAAGATTCTTCCCCTGTTTCCTTTTCATTTGAGCTTCTACTTGGAGGATAGTAATTGACAGTAAAGTGCAGAAGCTTTGCTTTCGTTTATGGGTATGTTAGATCTGACTGTACTGGTGCTTGACCTTTATCCCAAGGTAACAGTAGGGGATCTCATGATCTTCTTCTCCTACTGTGGTACTATTGAAGAAATCAGATGGCGAAGGTGTTCTCTCTCTCTCTCTCTCTCTCTCTCTCTCTCTCTCTCTCTCTCTCTCTCTCTCTCTCTCTCTCTTCCCACTTACATTTCTTGTTGTATTGTTCACTGTCTTTGTGGTGACTTAAGTTTGTGCTGATGATCAGGAGCAGAGATCTGTCACAGTCGGCTTTTGTGACTTTTAGGCAGGCTAATGCCCAGAAAACTGCTTTTGTCTTGATGCAAGTATGAAATTTAACCAAGGAAGTTTGATTGAGGACTGATGATATTTGAAAATACTGTAGCCTTATCATGGAATTTGTGGACACATCACACCAATATCATCTCTTATGCACTGTAATATTTTTAGGAATAATTTTCTAAAAATCATTAACTGGTTCAAAACTAGTCCGAGTTAACTGATTTCTGCTTAGCCCTCTTAACTACCAAGCCTGAGTTTATATTGTAATAAATAGCCTATTTGATGACTAAACGATTGTTTCTACAGAAACTCTGAAGATTTTAGTTGACGTAATGAATCAAACTCAGATTGCTCTAGTTTCAAAATCAAGTTCAAGGTTATTGATGTTTGAACACTATTCAAGACCCTGGTTTCTCTGCTTATTTCCTATGTTACTAGACCATTGATAGAAAGGATTGGTTTAAAATAATAAATTTGTACTAGTATGCATTCAGTCTGTAAACTGTCATTCCTGAAAATTATTGCCGTTCCACAGATGAGATGATTATATTTAACAATAGATAACTTCACTTTAAACATCTAGGGCTTCTTTTGAGATAACGAAGTGTTGGGTCTTTTACATACTTCAAGTTGTCTCTGAATATTTTCTGTTGCCTTGTGAAAGCAGAAAGTATCTTAGGCTAACTGATTCCCTGTAATTTTCCGTGCAATATGTACTTACTGTTTGAATGCAGGGTGCAAGAATTCTAGATTGTCAAGTTCGCACATTGCCTTTGAGAAATTTGCTGGACATTCCAATTAGCGATTCCACCTCAGAGAAGAACAGTGATATTCAGGTATCAATTCCACTGCTTTCAGTTTGTATACGATTTTCTTAATTTTGCTATTTGCAATAAAACCATTCATCTCCAAGCAATCACTTATTCTGTAAGGTTCCAGAAATCCCATCTTCACTTAGCATTAATGGTTATTTCTTATTTCTTTGATTGCTTGTAGATAATTTTTCTTTAATGTACTGAGCAGATTGAAGAACTCTATGTTGATTAACTGAGATGATGCAATAAAAGAAACAAGTTGACATACATTTATGAATTTTTTCTGTGACAAGTATCGACTCTTTTTTTAAAAAGAATAGAACAAGAAATGCAGACACTATTTGGACGTGGTCTTTCAATTTAGGGCTTGACCTTGTCATAAAAGACCAGGTGAAGGCTGAGTTGACTTCAATTAGTTCTGCCAGTGAGTGAGTTTGGAACACGGAACAAAGGCTCAGGGTATTTGGCATTCTGCCGTATATGATCTAAGTTCAGATACATCCTTTTGAGTCATTCTAGCTTTCCTCATGTTCAGGTTCTTCAGCTGATATGGTTTTATTTTATTGAAGAGTTGGGTTTGTCTTGACGCAACCATGTTCTGAAGACGGAATAGCTGGTCTGATTTTTCAGAAAATTGCTGAATTTTTCTTTGATTATGTCAAGTTGATCTTGAAAATGAGTAGTTGATTCCTGTTCTTTAGAACCATGGATTTTGAAGTTTGCTTGCGGTAAGAAGAGCATTTGCATTCTAGTCACCTATATGTGATTATGGTCTAAAGTTTGACCTTTCTAGTTCCTGCCAGTTTCGGTTTGCGTGTTAGAAACTCTACCACAAAATCATTTTGACCAACATTTTGTTACTATATCAGCTGGCAAAGAAACATAGACTTTTGTCAAAGAATTTCAAACAAGACTAATGGAGTCCCTTACTGTTATGGTTTTAAAGAGGAGAATTGGGAAAAAGGAAACTGGAACTGCTGTTTAAGTGGGCGGGAAGGGTAAAATGTTTACACTGAGGATTATTATTCTGAGAAGCCCCATGAGTTGGATATGGGATAGTTTTGCAGTCTACTTGGGAAATTGATTTTAGTACGCCCCTCAAGTAACAGTACAAGGCCTTTACTACACAGTAGTTGAAGCAAGCAGGACATATTCATTGAGGAGCTCTTGAATGGCACTCCTACATCTTTCCCGATTTTGATATTTGTTCTTTTAAGACGGAGAAACGTGTTATAGACCATGCTTGTCCGCCATTACTTGTGTGGGTTGGAATGGAAATCTTCGGGGGAGTTTCTGTAGTAGGTTGTGCGTTTGGAAAGCCGCCTAACATGCATCTTTTGTACAGAACGAGAAAAGAGGCTCTGTTGCAACCGCACAATCAGCAATTCAAACGATGATTTCAAAAGCTAATGAAGCATTGAACTGGGCCAAGAATTAGAGCAGCAATATAGAGTATCCGAGATAAGTAGAGCACTGATTCTACAAGCAAATCAGCACGGCTGAGCAGGTGGAAAATGTGGGTTCACAGATTATGAACACAGACTTTCTCAGTGGGTGCTCTTCAGCTGTCAAGTGTGCTTGACAAAGCGGCAAAAGGTGCTGCCAAACTTGGTGGTAGTCAGGGAAAGGAACTGGATTGCAGGAAGCTGAAGTATGCAGCACTAAAATAAAAAGATACCCATCGTTACCGACTAAATTGTACTTAATCATTTGCTGAGTTACGCTATTATCTCTCCGAGCACCAGACTGATCTAAAACATGTTTGACTGAAGTAAATATGGCGTACTAGAAACAAGGGAGTGCAAATGCTCATTTCTTCCATAGGGTTGTAGAAAAGAAATGGCATCAGTCTCCCGTCTAGTATGGAAAACTCATTTCTTCATTTTGCATAGTATCTTAACTTGCTGGTAAATGTTGTTGAAATTCCAAAGAGTTTACGAAATAGCAGCAGGAAACAGAGTACCCGTCGGCAAAACAAGAGTTCCATATGATTCCTTGTGAATCCATCCATACTGGCACCATTAGCATTCTCATATGAATCCATCCATACTCTTTATTCTGAAAGTGTTTGAGATTTCTCTTTATCCATCCATACCACTCGCTGCTAGTTAGCGTTTTCATTATTGGACCTGTTCCCATGATTCAGCCCTGAAGCGAATGATAGGATGCAGAAAATGTAGATAGTCGTGTCACATTTACTGAACCAGAAATTATATGATGGGTGTGGACTTAGGCGGCACTATTCAAAATTTGAGATCCTATCAGATCCATACCATTCAAAGTCTTGACCATGACTTACATGTGCCATGCCCTTGTACAACGCTTCCATGAACAGTTATACCACTTTGGCATTTCCCATCTTCGAAATCAGAACTTTGGGTGGCCGTGTTATTTTATTTTTTCTGAATTTTTAGCACGCATTCATGAGCATCCCTGAATCTTGGTCACCCAAGAGAGAGGTTCCTTGCCCCACTGCGCTAGAAGGCTGTATAAAGTTTGGACATTCCACTATTCTCCGTTGTATAATTGGCAGAAGAATCTTAAATGGAAGTTAAACTTCAACTTGCACCTTAATTCATTTAGAAGCCGGCATTTCCTCCTTACGCTGATACTAACAGTGTTATTGGCGCTTGAGATGAGATGAGCTGCCTATATCACAGTTGGTGGTGCCCGACATGAGATGAGATTAAGTAATCTCTCTTCATCTCACTGTTAGTGGTGTTTGAGACGAGATTAGATGAATGCGATCTCATCTCAGCTCACTCTCAATGGTGTTTCGATGATATTTTGGTATCACGCAATTCTAGGAGAGAATCATAAATAATACCAAGTTCATCTATTAATAATTTGGGAGTACTTATGTGCAAAGCTTTGTTCACCTCTGTCGTACATTTAGGCACTTTTTAACTGGGCCGTTTTATTATAAGCTGTACATCATTGTTTCTGATCTCTTCTTTCGCCGGCTATGCCTTGTGGAAATGTACCCAGCAACTTGAAATTATCCGCTGTGAGATTTGTAGTCCTTGATGTGCCCATGACTACAACAGCTCTTGAGATGGATGAGATAGTGAAAGGATCGGATAAGATGGCATCAAGTATTTAGTAATAGAAGATAAGGTCTTGTACAACAATCTTTAATTAAGGGTAAAATAGTCACTAAAAACCATATTAAACAACATCAAGGGATGACTTGATTTTTGGTTATCTTAATAATTGATTTTTAGGAAGGAAAGCCTTGGAGTAAAGATAGAGTTGTCATCATGTGACCTAAAGATCATGGATTCGAAGCATTGAAGAAGCTTTTTATTAAAAAAAACAAGATAAGACTGCATGCTATAGACCCTTTGCGATCTACCCTTCCCCACACCCAGCATATGGACTGCCCTTATATTAACAATTACATTTTAAAAACCTAACTTTTGAAGATTTGGTGATAATTATTGGGCAAAACTATCAAGATTAGGGGCTTTTCAGCAAAAATCCCCTAAAGAGTTAACCCGTAGAATACAAACACTAGCTTGCCAACCTTCCATTGCGAACGTTCATTTGAGTTCTACAATCAACCATGATTTGTGCATTGCCATAGGATCTAATCATGGCTTTGCAGATTAAGGGTTGTGATCACCACAGGATTGTGGCCTATTATTACCGAGGATGTCAGTCCCCAAAAAGTTTTTAGGTAATTGGGGTCCACAGCAGAGCTGTTATCTCCTAATCTTTCCCTGATGTAGCTGTTGTAAATTAATATTGCATTAGTTTTGGCTCCTCTCCTGTTCTTTAGGTTCAAGTTCGAGGCACTCATGTGTCATGACTTATAAGATATTTATAAGAATTATATATTAACATATATATTGAAGTTATAATATTTAATAGAGAAGAATGGAGGAACAAGATTTGTGTAGCTCATCCCTAAACGTGATAAGGTTTTGATAACGATGACTGACGTATATATCATATGTTTGGCCTTTTGCCTGAACAGAGGGGGCAGATAAGCCTAGGCAATCAACAAGAGGGCCTATCATATCAGTGGCCTCAACTTCAAGGTGACGATAAAATTCACCCCTTGTTAGAACCACAATGCCCACCAAACATAAATGGGAGAACAGGGAACAAGTAAAAGCCCTTGCTTTTGTGGACTAGCATTTCTTTTCTTCACGCTAAGGTTCATGTGATCAATTTTCTCTTTCATTTTTTTTTGCGGGATAGTGGAGGCCCCATGCACAAAGTTCTTGTTATGCAAGGTTCAAAGAAGGGCTGGACCACAAGGGTGTATAATAAGTAGCCTTACGTTGCATTTTTGCAAAAAACTATTTCTACACCTTGAACCCTGACCTCAAGACGAGGCTCCTAGAGGATAGCAAACGAAAGGGAAAAACTAACAATAAAACAAACCACACTAATCTTGCAAAATATGAAATGCGTGTAGCAAAACTGTCGGTAACAGTGATTCTCTTTCTCCAAAGGAAAGAAAAATCATTATAAAAAACTTCAATTTTTTTGCAATTTGATATTTATACCCCGAATTTGAGATTTCTTAACTAAGCCATAGATTTATCGTAGTCAACAGATGCGCCGAAAACACAGACGGCACAAAGGTGGCCTCCTACCTGGGAACTCTGTTTTGATTCATGACTAAAAGGAGCGCTAGCATCAACAACAGATGTAGAAAAACGGCATTTAATCTACGGCAACGGCAATGGCATCAGCAGCCGGACTGACACCGGCACCGGCCACTGGAGAGCGAGCTTTCCGGTTTTATTCCGCAAATCTAACCCCTTTCCTCTGCAATCTCATCTACGGCACCGATGAAGAGAGAGAGGGTTTCCTGTAGAGAAAGGGGGGAGTTTTCCGGCAAGGTTGACCCACTGTCGCCGGACTTCATGCCAGTCCACGCCATTCATCTCAAACTGATTGCAGAGATCTTACTGCGAACTAGAAACAATATCAGGTAGAATAAAAGCCGGAAAGATATCTCTCCAATAGGAGGTGCCGGTGTTGGTGTCGTCGCTGGTGCCATTGCCTATTGCGGTAGAATAGACTGCAGCGGCAAAAGGTGCCAATATGAACAAGAGAACGGAGAGAAAATGGGAAGAATCTGTCTGTATCCCGTTGATATTGACACCCTAGCAAGGAAACATGCCGTTTTTCTGTCAATTGTTGTTACCGGCACTCTTTTTTCTGTCATGTATCCAAACAAATTCCCACGTCGGATGCCACGTAAGCACAAAGTCTCGAGGCGTTATATGCCGTGAAGTTAAATCTATTGTTTATCTAATGAAATCTTAAATTCGGGTTATAAACGTTAAATCTTGAATATTTTGAAGCATTTTTAATGATTTTTCATATTATATGCCCAATTTGTTATGCATACCAAGAAGAAATAAAAGAATCTAAGAGTTGTGTTCTTAAAATGGGAGTCAAATAACGGGGAGGACCACCCAGTTTCTGCAGTCACGTATCCAAGATCGCAACATCAACAAAAGAAAGATTATAAATCTGAAGCCTGTCCAGTCAAGGAGTCTTGCTTTTATTTTGGGCCTCAAATGCTGAACAGATTTTCTTCCAACTCCGGATAGCAATGAGCGTTGGTATAACAACCCAAAAACTGTTTGCTACCACGTAGTAAGCCCAGTAATAGAACCGGCTGGCTGCAAAGTCGTCGCCTTCCAAGAATGCAGTGATGAAATACACTAGACACCCATAAAGCTGCCCGACACAAACGGAGAACTGAAGAATGTGGCTATATGGCTTTGCTGCAGCTATAGAGTACCTGTCGAGAGGGAAAACATATTAAACTGACTGGTTTTGGGCACTTTCAATTCCGCAGGCATGATATCAGTAGAAGGGGAGCCTTCGTGCAACGGTAGAGTTGTTGTTTCACGGGTTCAAGGCGTGAAAACAGCATCTTACAAAATACAAGGTAAGGCTGTGTACTATTGACCTTTGTGGTCCCCCCTTCCCCGGACTGACCATATGCGGGAGCTTCGTGCACCAGGGCATGCCCTTTTAGGCATGATATCAGTATTAGCACCTCTGATAGAAGCCTTCTTTGGGTAATTGCTCTAGGCACGATGGGTACATACTGCCCAATCTATGAAGAAAGAAATTCATAGTTTCTGCCATGTTTTTGTTGACTCATGTACCATTTACAAGTTTACAGCATTTCCCTTTAGTTGGGAGAATGCGTGTGTATTTTTGTGTCTATCATCTAATTGCTTGTGCACATCTCAAATAAAAAGAAATAATAGAATTGAGATAAGGTCTTGATGATGATGATGATATCTCAAGCAGGAAACATTTGAGCCAGTAGCATTGACAGTAATTGGTGCTCAGAGCAGGATCCATACACACCAGAAAAAGTTATTCGCTTCAGGTATTTTCCTTTCTAGTGTGATATGTGTAATCACTGAGCAAATACACCCCATCACTGGTAAAGGACAGATACGTGTCTGAGACCCAGATTTTGTCTGAAAGAACCACTTTTATGGGCAATCTAACATGGTAAAGAGAAAATCCCATAAGACGCCTAACATTTCAAGCTAAACATGAAAATCATGAAAGATAAGGGTGTAAAGAAATTGCTGAGATCAGCAGGAAAAATGATAGAAGGAACTTACAGTCTGGTTTTTGGTCTAGAAATCTTGGAATTAGAGAATTTGACAATTAGGATACTATAAATCAAGTACATCAAATGATTCGAAGTAACAAAGTAACAAAGATATTCAATTCCATATTTCCTAAGTCAAGTTTGCTACCTCAGGAACCTTTTTTGAGCATAATCTCCTCACACCATAAAGTTGACCATGTATTTCCTCTTTTAAAAAAGCAAAGCGCATATAATAACTTGCAAGAAGCAAGCAGAGTTCAGCTTCAATGGAACATAAAGAATAAAAAACTCAGCAATAAATCTAAACAAGAAATTTGTTGCACCTGAACTAGTATCAAAATTAACTGCAGTAAATGTCTGAAGTAAGAGTCTTATATTGTAACTTGTATGGTTCAAAGCAACTTCCTTCCGTTTGCAGAAGACATTAATTAAACTCCCCAAAAAATATTTCATGATAAGGCTCTGTTACAAAGATTCATGTTAATATTATAGAGGGGAAATCTTTTCTTCTCTTATTCACTGTCACAACTACAAACAGAGAGATTTGCCATAAAAAATCACCTGCAGATAGATAAATCTTTGATTCCACCAACAGCCTCGATAGGAGAAAAGATCTAGAATAAGAATCCTATCCAGAAAGGAAACAGCAGGACAATTTTACTGATAATGACGCCTAAGGTTCTCAAACCTATGTTCTCTTATCAAATTCACAGGGGGTGTAGCTGGATATAAGCTCTCGACACTATTGCGAAGATCTAGAGAATCTTGACAATCGTCCATAAGAACATACTAACAAAGCCCCTTTTCCTGCTAGTTAAGCAGTCCAACTCACATTTCCATCTGTGTACAACTAGCCCACAGACTCTGGTAGTCATTACTCAAAAGGGTTCTTTTGATATTCTTCATTCTTTGCCAAATCGGCGCATCTATATGCTTGTTCGCAGAAAGTTTCATGCTCTTCATACTCTTCAGTGTAAGGATGACTACTCCATGCTTTGGCAAAGCAATGCATTTTTATATGCTTGTTTGCAGAAAGTTTCATGCCCTTCATACTCTTCCGTGTAAGGACAATTAGCCTATATAGATTGCAATGAGCATGAGACAAACAGAAATTTCAGTTTTGTCCAGATTTCTTGCCACAGAAACCTATTGATAAGTCAAAGTTGTGTAACCTGGCTCTTTAAAAACTAAGGTTTGCCTTAATTTTTCAAAAAGTCTCAACAGGCTCAGATCTATTAACATACTTTCAAGTGAACCAGAATTGTAAGAATGTAGTTCTAACCAAGATCGATCCCACTTTGTAATCCTGTTTCACTTTATGCCCTCTTGCTTATTGAGTTCTTTAGCAGCTTCATTTTCTCATGCACCTTATCGTCCATGTTCCTGTCTCATAAATAGGAGTTGGCATGTCAAGTTTTAACCTTTCTCTAAGGTTGCTGGTCTCAGGTGCATGAAGTAAAGGCCACATGACCACAAGATGACCACACGACCAAAAGAAGCAAAGATTTGCCGAGACAATCTGCTAGGTGTAGTAAAAAGTCCTCTTTGTTTTCATTCATCAAATCACATAAAGAATCTCAACTCTTTTTTGATTGTCACTCCTATGAACTGTTTCACTTGCCAAGGGCCATCATAATTTCTGTCTCATTTTAACCCCTGCCCCTCTTTAGAATGAGAGCCATAACTTCATCTAGTGCTCTCTTCCTTGCTTGCACATGTTTTTGTAAGTTAGCTGCAGTTCTACATTCAGCAACTGTCCTTTTAAAATAACCATTGACTTCATTAAATTATGAAGAGAATGAAAAACAGCAACCTAGTTGAGATGATCGAACCTACATCATAACCTCTTAAAAGAGGCAAAGCACAAACAATAAGAGAAATAAATCTCATTCTCTAGAGGTAAAGTTGAGCTACGCTTCTAGGCTAGTGGTCTAGGTCATGTTTTAAAGGGTGCTAGTGGGTGTGTGTGCATCCGAAGAACAAGGCTAAAGGCACATAACCTGCTAAAAGATGCAAAGCTTGGCCAAGATATTCTGCAAGGTTCCATGAAAAGTCCTCTCATGTTTCCATTCATCTAAATATATAGAGAAAATAGGCTCTCCAGGATTGTCATACTGTTTCTCTTGCCTAAGGGCCACAACTACTGCCTTATTTGATCCCTTGCCCCTTTTTAGGGCTGGATAAATAAGACCACCACACCTCCCTAAACCACTAATCAACCAGAATCTATCTGATTCCTGCTCTGCTTATCTCATTCATCTTTAACATCCAAGGAGAATGGTTTGCATCTAGGAATGGCATCTGGAGCTGCACTGTTTTCATGAAGTAAAGCCACATTCTGCATAGATTCCAGGGTTACACCCTTGGATTAAAATGCTTCAATGGAAGAGATCAACTCGTCACTTAATGATGTTTATTTCCAAGAATGGATTTCAAATTGAAGTTCTTTGTTTCTTTTATTCCAGATCCACACAGTCCCTGGTAAAACCAATACTCAATCGTCAAAATCTGTTCTGGCTATATAAGAAGAGAAAAAGCTACAATGAGCGCCCCAGTGGTATTCATACTACAACTGTTTAAAAGAGAATAGACATCAGACCGTTGTGAAAGGGAAATAGATCAAATCAAATCATCATCTGAGTCCTTAGCCATAGTGCAAATGATAAATCTGCCTCGAAGACTGTTCTCAGAGTCATAGTTGAGATGTTCAGAGGTTTAAGATTGTCCCTCGCACTGTCCAACAAAAACTTAGTGACTTGAGAAGGACACTAGAATCTTTGGGTCCCCTGCCAAACCCACCAAACAATAGTACAAATACACTTATTTTGTCTAGCTTTAGCAGTACAAATGCGCTCATAACTGTGCTTAAGTTATAATGCCTGTTTTTGCTTCAATGGAAGAGATCAACTCATCACTTAATGATTTTTATTTCCAAGAATGGATTTCAAATTGAAGTTCTTTGTTTCTTTTATTCCAGATCCACACAGTCCCTGGTAAAACCAATACTCAATCGACAAAATCTGTTCTGGCTATATAAGAAGAGAAAAAGCTACAATGAGCGCCCCAGTGGTATTCATACTACAACTGTTTAAAAGAGAATAGACATCAGACCGTTGTGAAAGGGAAATAGATCAAATCAAATCATCATCTGAGTCCTTAGCCATAGTGCAAATGATACATCTGCCTCGAAGACTGTACTCATAGTCATAGTTGAGATGTTCAGAGGTTTAAGATTGTCCCTCGCACTGTCCAACAAAAACTTAGTGACTTGAGAAGGACACTAGAATCTTTGTGTCCCCTGCCAAACCCACCAAACAATAGTACAAATACACTTATTTTGTCTAGCTTTAGTAGTACAAATGCGCTCATAACTGTGCTTAAGTTATAATGCCTGTTTTTGCCCTATCCTATAACTCAGTGAAGAATGTCATAGGTACATCGTTAATTAAGGAACTAAAAATAAGTGGAAGGATCTCCAATTCCAACCACTCGGTTGTTGGGTGGATCTATGGGTCTAGCCCATAAAGTTGGGCCCATTCACCTAAGTGGGAACTGGGAAGACAAGAAAAGAAAATAAAAATAGAGAGGACAGGAGCTGGGTTTTCAGGGTGCTGCTCCATGAGATTTTAAGGAGAGTGAGTGCGAAAGGACAAAAGAAATGATTCCATTACTCCCACTTGGGGTTTTGTATATAGTACTATGGCTACAAGAAGTTTGGAGCAGAATAAGTCCAACCTTTAAACCTTAAGAAGAAAACATTTTTGAAGGATCTTTGGTCTTCCACATTTGGGTAAGATCTTTTATCTTGTTTATCCATCATTGGTGTTTGAAGAACAAACCTTATAATTCTATGATTTCATAGTAAGAGCTTGGTGGGAGTTTGGTTTGTGGTTTCTTCCTCTAGCTTCGAGTGTTTTCCTAGTAAATCTTGTGTGTTTGTTTGTGGTTGCTTTGTGTGCATTTCAGGTTTTTAACATTTTGCCTACAATAGAAAATACGTGCTCTCCCATCGTTTATTAGAAACATTAAACACATTATAAAGCACATGCTAGTTGATCTGAGGCTACCAAACCCTTCCCCAAATTCTCAAAACACGTGCTCCATGTGTCTCAGGGTGCTCTTGACATGGCTGGGGTGTATTGAGCCTTTAAGGCCTCAACAAGTCCACTATAATTGCTCAAGACTCTATTCCAACAAAGGTTAGCAAGCTTTTCTAGCTTTGGATTTTATTTTATTTTTTATTTTTTTGGTGTAGGATAGAACTTTGACCCGCATTTGCAAACCAAGTCCTAACAATAACAAAGCAGATAAGGCTTACAAATGAGCAAAAGTTGTAAGCACAAGCGCAACAATTCAAACATGAGTCACTCAGCTCTCACATCTTGGTTGACTGGATAGTTTGACCTTTGGAGAGACCAGTCTTAAGGATCTATCAGTCAGATCCTGAACCAAAGGACAGACTGGAGGCCATGGGTGCTAAGGATCTCACAAACAAACACCCATGTACTGTCATGTACCTGTTGAGAAAAACAAGTTTTTGACTTGTTGAAGTGGCATGGGAAAAGACTACATTTATATGAGCTAAGTCACAAGGGCAAGAAGGGTTGAGCAACTGCCTTGAAGGCAAGTTCCACTATGAGCTGTCACAAGAGCTTGTGAATAACATATCATTTTCAACAATAAGAAGGGCGAGAATGATGCTAAGACTCCTAAGCTTTTTTGCATTAGATAACCAGTTGATCCCAGCCAAAACAATGCAATCCATGAGAAGCAGTTTGTGATCAATAGAGAAGAAATCTCTTTGTAGCACGACACTAGTGCTTGGCTGTAAGATGGTCTGTATTGTGCAGCTGTCTTTCGTCAAAATCAATAGTAGTTTGAACGTGGTATTTATAGTAGTGGCACTTGAGTGCTGCAAAAATCCTACCATCCATCAATTGCCCCTTTGAGGTGATGTTGGGTGGCAAATGTTGTAGAGTGGACGTGTGAGGTCTCAAAAGGCTCAGTACATCTTCAACCACGTGGAGAGCACCCTAAGACACATGGATCACATATTCTGAGGGCCTGGAAAAGGGTTTGGTAGAGTCTAATGTGGGTTTAGTGTTTCCAAGAATAGATGGGAGATAGTATGTGGCACTTGAGTGCTGCAAAAAACCCAATGTCCATCAATTACACCTTTGGGGTGATGATGGGTGACAAATGTTGTAGAGTGGACATGTGAGGTCTCAAGGGATCAGTTAATCGCCAACCACGTGGATCGCAACCTAAGACAAATGGATCACGTATTATGAGGGCTTGGGCAAGGGTTTGGTAAATTTTGATCAGCTGTTCTGACGTGCATTGTAGTAGTTCTAATGTGGGTTTAGGGTTGCTAAGAATTGACGAGGGATAGTTTGTCTTTTCCAATGAAAAAAAACATCAAACACCTAAAATGACTAAATAATCCTTTAAGAGAAAGGTATTGGGAGACTAGTAATTGGTGGTGTTCTCCAAGTGATATCAACCAATCTCTTAATCTGCCTGTGAATTTAGGATTAGTCTTCTTATCATCATCATTAAGACCTTATCCCAATTAGGGGTCGGCCACATGAATCTTATTCCTCCATTCCTCTCTATTAAGTACCATGGCTTCATTTAGTCCCAAAGTTTTTAAATCTTTCCTCACCACTTCTATCCACGTTCTTTTAGGCCTTCCCCTTGTCCTTTTAGAACCTTCTACTTGTATTGCCTCGTTCCTTCTAACCAGTGCCGTTGTTGGTCTCCTTTGAACATGTCCAAATCATCTAAGTCTAATCTCTCTCATCTTGTTACCTATTGGTGTTACCCCTAAATTTCCTCTAATATTTTCATTTCTAATTCTATTATTTCTTGTCTGACCACTCATCCATCTCAACATCATTTTTGCGACGCTCATCCTATGAGCATGATGTTCCTTAACTGCCCAACACTATGATCCATAAAACATGGCCGGCCTTATGGCCATTCTATAGAATTTTCCTTTTAGTTTGAGGAGCACCCGCCGATCACACAAAACTTCAGATGCACACCTCCATTTATTCCAACCCGCATGGATTCTTTGGGTAACCTCCCTTTCAATCTCTCCACTCTCATGAATCATTGATCCTAAGTACCGAAAATGGTCTTTTACGGGGACTTCTTGGTTATCAATCTTGATTGGTGTTCCACTCCTACTCCTCTCCTTGCTAAAATTGCATTCCATATGTTCTGCCTTAGTTCGGCTAATTTTAAATCCTTTAGATCATAATGCTTCTCTCCATAACTCTAGCTTTATGTTTACACCCTCCCTTGTCTCATCAAGTAAGACTATATCATCTGCAAATAGCATGCACCAGGGAATCTCCTTGTGCAAATGTTTTGTTAACTCATCCATAACCAATGTGAAAAGCTATGGGCTCAATGTCGATCCTTGGTGCAATCCTACAGTGATAGAAAAATCACCAGTCTCGCCACTAGTGGTCTTACTGCTCTCTCATATATATCTTTAATTATGTTTATATATCCCTGCGAAACCCCTTTATCACCTAACACCTTCCATATTAACTCTCTAGGGACTCTATCATAAGCTTTCTCTAAGTCGATAAAGACCATGTGGAGGTCTTTCCTCATCTCTCTATATTTCTTACACTTGTTTCATATCATAGCCTCTTCTCAATCACTCTTTCAAAAAGTTTCTTAGTGTGGCTCATAAGTTTGATCCCTCAATAATTAGTGCAGCTCTGTATGTCTCCTTTATTCTTATAAATTAGTACAATAGAGCTTTTCCTCCACTCATCAGGCATTTTCTTTAATTTTACAATCTTGTTAAACAACTTGGTCAACCAAACTACCCCAATATCTCCCATATGATTCCAAACCTCTATTGGCATACCATCAAACCCCATGGCCTTTCCTGATTTCATCTTTTTTCAAGGCCTCTTTCACTTCAGGTATTCTAATCCTACGTTCATATGTATAATATCTCATGTTATTTAGATTTATAGTATTTTCAATCCCTATATTCTCAAAGCTATTGTCATTTAAAATTTTTGAAAGTATGTTTCCCACCTTTGTTTGATCTCATCATCTTTGACTAATACCTTTTTATCATCGCTTCTAATGCACCTAACGTGATCTAAATCCTTACCCTTCTATTCTCTTACTTTTGCAAGTTTAAACACATCTTTCTCACCTTCTCTTGTTCTTAGTCTATTATAGAGCTCATCATACGCTTTAAGTTTAACCTCACTTACTATTCTCTTAACAACCTTTTTAGCATTCTTATATTGTTTATAGTTTTCATTGTTTCTAGTCTTCTACCATGCTTTAAAACGCATTTGTTTTTCTTTAATAACTTTTTGCACTGTTTCACTCCACCACAGTTTGCACTGTTTAACTTTTTGCCTTTTATCTTTAGATACTCCTAAGACATCTTTTGCCACTTTCTTAATGGACTCAGCAATATTAATCCACATGGCATTTACTTTTGTTTCATAGTTCCAATTTCCTTCTACCATCAACTTATTTGTGAATGAGGCTATTTTCTTTCCTTTTAAGTTCCACCACTTAATTTTTGGATACCTATTAAGTTCATTTCTTTTCTTCCATCTTTTGATATAAATACCCATAACCATTAACCTATGTTGTAAGGTTAAACTCTCACAGGGTATCACCTTACAATCCTTACACATAAATCATTCATTATTTCTAAGTAGAAAATAGTCTATTTGGCTTCTATGAAGTCCACTTTTAAAGGTTCATAAGTGTTCATCCCTCTTCTTAAAGAGTGTATTTGCAATGACCAGGTTATATGACAAAGCAAAATCGAGGATATTCTCCTCCATCTCATTTCGTTGACCTATATCATACCCTCCATGTATTCTATCATATCCTTCCTTTTTTTCTCCTACATGCCCATTTAAGTCTGCTCCTATAAATATTCCCTCAATGTTGGGAATTTCTTGCATGACTCCCTCCATATCTTCCCAAAACTGTCTCTTGATTATATCTTGTAACCTTACTTGTGATGTATATGCACTTATAACATTTATAATCTGCTTTCCTAGAACAAGTTTTATTATTATAATTCTATCATTGATTCTTTTAACGTCCACAACTTTATCCTTTAATTCCTTATCTACTATTATTCCTACGCCATTTCTGTTTTTATCCTATCCTACATACCATAATTTATACCCATCTATTTCTCTAGCTTTAGCCCCTTTCCACTTGGTTTCTTGGATACAAGCGATGTTGTCTCTCCTATGTTTCATTGCGTCTACTAACTCCAAACTCTTACCTATTAATGTCCTTATATTCTATGTAGCCATACGAATCTTATGCTCTGGAGATATCCTATTTACTATTGCCTTTCTCGACCTCCATGGCATGAACCTATGTCCACTTTTCACTGCACCTGGGTTCTGATGCAGCACGTCGCTTCTGAGGGGACGCTCTAGCAGCCCTTGCCCATTTTTCACTACACTTGGGATCCGATGTAGCGCGTCGCTTCTGGGAGAATGCCCTAGCAACCCTTGTGTATTTTTCACCGCACTCAGGATCCGATGCAATGCGTCGCTTATGGGGAACGCCCTAACTTGAGGGAATGTCAATTTTCGATTCATGTCATGTTAGGGTTGCTATAGTTTTAAGAAGCTGAAGATGATTTTCATTTCTTCCTTACAAACTAATATACAAATGCATATTCATTTACAAGCAGAACGAAATAACAAAATCATCTTCAGCTTCACCTTTGCCGGCAGGCACCTGACGCAAGTGTTGCCATATTTTAAAAAGCTGGAGATGATTTTCATTTCTTCCTCACAAACTAATATACAAATGCATATTCATTTGTAAAAAAGAAATAACAAAATCATATTCAACTTCTCCCTTGTCGACTGGCACCTGACGCAAGACCCTCCTCCTTTTTCATCCAGGCTTGGGACCACCATTGGCAGAGTTGGATTAGTCTTCTTATGACCTCTAGAATTGTTGCTTGCGATATTTCTAATATTGTTTTGCACTAAGCATGAATTTCTGTGATTTCATGCCATTTTGAAGGAGCATAATCAATTGTGAACAATTTTTTTATATCTGTTGCTGGAGGAACTTAAAATATTCATGTAGGTTCTTCAACTATAGATTCTTCATAAGGTTTTCTGCTAGCATTATCTTGTATAAAAGCATAAGGAATGATATCTAAGTCTAATTCAAGAAATTCTATAGAAGTGCTTGAAAAGGAGGTTTCTTGGGAAATTTCAAGAATTGGAAGAGTAGGTGTAGAGAAACTTTTGAGAAAGCTTTTAATGGGATTAGTTTTTACATGAGGAAACATTTCTGTTAGTTGAGGTTTTGAAGCGCTTACTATAGGATTGGGAGGGTTTGGTGGAGGTGTTCGTGAAGGTAGTTTGATGATTTGAGGTGGATTGGTAGAGGATGATTTAATAGATATTTTTTGTTTTTGTTTTTGAGTATTCGATTTAAAAGTAGGTTTGTTCATCTTTGTAAAGATGTTATCTCTGAAAGGGTTGAAAGAGCTCTGTACTCCTTGTAAAGGTTGTAATTTGAGTGGTTAGCATTTTTGTGCTAAGGGAAATTGGTTTTTTTTAAATGGTTTTAACATATGTGGATAGTTTAGCTGGGTAATTGACGAGGAAAGAGGTTGGTGTGAGATAGGGTAAATCTTTAGTGTTAGACTGAAGATTGTGTCATTTTGTACTTGAGATGCTTCAATAGATCTGACCTGAGCTTGTAAGAACCCTTTTCCTGCTTCTTTCTCACTAAGTTATCTACTTTCAAGAGAGAAATCTTTTATTGATGTGGTGATGGTGCAGCATTCTTTGTAAAGAGATTCTATCTTTTCTTTCAATTCAAGAATAAGGGTCTATGAAAGATAATTTCTAGAGTAACAGTAGCCAATAAAGCCTTTTGATTTTCTAGGATTTCTAAAAGGGCTTTGTTTTGTGCTCTCACATACTTTGCTTCCCAATGGAGAGCTGCTTCAGCTGCTGACATTTTCTTTAGATGTCTTGCATTTCTTTCTATAAGATTTTTTATTTTTCAAGCATGGGTTGGGTTTTGTTGTGGATAATCAAATTCTAAAAATGGAAGAAATTTGGCAGAAGTCATCATATTGATTTTTGGAGCATTTGATGGTTGTGGATTTTTGCTTTCCAAACTTGAGAAGGTTTTAGTGATAGTTTCATATACAAATTTTCTGAATTATCAATAAGGGACAGTGCCTTTTGATAATATCTAGGTAAAGGTGGATGAGGTTTACAAAGTGGATTTATAGGTAAAAGATGACTCTGGTGAGGTTTGTTTGGAAAAGGTTTTTGTATAGAGAGCGATTGCTGGTATAGAGGACATAGTAATCAAACTTGCCTGAAGGTTCTCCAAGAGTTTCAACAATTGGATCACTTGCCTCATATCTTTTTTTAAGTTTTTGCTAAAAGGATTTTGTTTGTCTTTTTCTTCCTTCATAATTTGCTTCAACAAGTGGTTCTGCTTGGCAACCCGGGCAATCATAAATATCCCACCATATATGACCTGTTTCTGGATCTTTGCCTTGAAAGATTGGCTTTCCATCTTTGTCAAATGGGAATAGTATCCTAAGAAGATAATATGGGCTCAAGAAAGTTGAGTTCTGTGTGGAAGATAGTTAGGTGTTTTAAGTTGAAGAAGAATCCTAAGAATCTTTAATGAACTTAGTTTCTATTGGTCTATCTGCTCGTCTGGTGAAAATTGGAGTAGATGACTGAACAAGCTAGGATTCTTCATGGATTTTTTCATATTTTGTAATCCATTTTTCAGGTAACAAAGTTTTGAATTTTACATGAGATAACTGCCTTGTAACATAGGTGTAAGTTGGTCTTGCATCTTGATCAATCTGAATGAAGAGGGCATGATCTGTCTTTGCATGATGTAGGACTGCAAAGTCAAATGCATGATTTTACAATCTATATATCATATGATAATGAAGAGTTGTTGCATATGTTGATTCAACTGGGGTGATCTAGTGATCTAAACTTAGACTTTCAACGCATCAAAGAGATAAGGGTCTCTAATTGACATATTGAAGTTTGAAAACATCGCTATCAACACAGTACAAGTATTGAAGTTGTTTGAACTTTACCAGTGCATGCATATTGATATTCTTTAAAAAGGAAATCAAGCAAAGCCATTTTGGAGATAACTAAAAGACCTTTTCTACCATGAAAAGTAAGAGCAAGTTTAGCAGCACCAAAGTGGAGATGTGTTCATCCTTGTTGTATCCATGATTGAAGAGAGTCATGAGGAATGCCTAGAGTGATGAAATTTTTAGATTCATTGGTTGGATAGGAAATTGATCAAACTTTGAAGCTTGTGGTTGAGAATACTACCCAACCTATGCTATGCAAGCTCTTATGAAACTCTGCTTCTTTCTCACCGAGTAATCTACTTCCAAGAGAGAAATCTTTTAATGATGTATCGATAGTGCAGCATTCTTTGTGAAGACATTCTATCTCTCCCTTCAATTCAAGAATAAGGGTGTCTATCAAAGATAGGTTCTAAGTAATAGTAGCATATACAGCCTTTTGGAAGTACAACATACAAGAAAGAAGCAAAAGACAAAATTATCCCTTAACAGGGCTTAAATTTTAGACACGATGACATTGATATCCATTGTGGCTTTTATAGATTATAGCACTTTTGAAGGCCTTCCAATCACATATCATTTCACTCCTTCCCTTTCCACCTTTCGCTCACATAAGCAAACCTTAGAGAGAGAAAACCCTAATTGAAAAACTTGTCTCCATGGAACTCTAAGATATTTCTACATCTGCTTAGCAAATCAATACTGAAAACAATAGAATACCGATCTTCTATTTCCAAAATACAGAAAACCCTTTTTGAATCAGTCTCCATTCTTCATCATTGAAGGAAAAGACTCAAATGCTGACAAACCCCATCTCTCATCCTGTCCCATTAAACCACTCTTCTCATCCTCACTAGCATATCCTTCTTTCCTACTATTATCTCCTCTTCTTCGATCAACTTTGTCTCTTCGATATAGTATCCGCATTTCTGTCCAAACTCCGAAGGACTTGAATTTCAAATCTGCACATCTCATTTGTACTCTTTTATTCAAACATTCTCTCTCTTTTGTATTTGATTTTGGGTTATTCTCTGCAGATCCATAGAACTGCAAAGGATTTTGCCAAATCCCCTTCAACACATCTTTTTCCCTTAAAACTTGATCTTTTCATGAGTGCAACAGCATTGTGGCCTAGATCGGGAGTTCTTTTCCTCTCTATTTGCGTCACATTAACTGCAATGTTTCGGTTTTCAAGTGAAATTGATACACAGCTCACTAACTGACAAATCTATCCACGTGCCTATCAAAAATAGGCATGTAGATCTCAAATCCTTTTATTTTTACTTATATAGTTAATCTCATGACAAGCTTAAGACCAAATAGAAAGAAATTATTGCTCATATCTATTCTATTATAGTAGTTTCAAATCTATAAGCATCTAGAAACAAATATAACAAGTGGAAAGCATGAGATTATTAGTAGAAGCTTCTGAAGGTAAAGCTTACACAGCCAAAAGGCTAGCAGGGCCCTCAAGCGCTGCAGTGATTCCTTCCACAGTCACAACAGAAGAATTTCTAGCCACATATCTTGAGTCACCTTTGCTGTATTCCTTCCCTGCAAATTTATTCTTTTCATCACTTATCCACTCAAAGACTAAAATATGCACAAACTTGCTCACTTTGCAATTCAACTCTTGTAACTATATAGCAAAACCAAAGTGAAAGAAGATCTTACAAACTTCTGCAAAGTAAAAGGAAGACTTGTCCTTGTAGAACTCTGGAGAGAAAGCAAAATAACCCTCAAGGAAAGTGTGAACTAGGCCAGTAAATGCCCACCAGCATATTAGGAATCTATCAGTCTTGGTTATCTTGGGAAAGCATCCTAAAATAATAGAAAAATCAGCAAGCCATGAATAACAACAGGAAGCTGACATATAATTCTCAAAACAAGAGCTCAACACTGTTTCAAAATATTATCAGCATTTTTGTTAGAAAACACCTACAACAATCTGTTCTACACCCAGTTCAGATTTTACATTTTTACATGATAGACGTCATCTTATCCTTTGGAGAATCATATGCAGGGTAGAAGTGAAGACCTACATGTCTAATGATCCAAACCATTATCTGTTTGGTTATATAATGGATGAACCATGCAACAAAACTCAGCACCACCCAACAATGCAAGCCTCCAAGTTCTAGATTTCTAACGTGCTAAAATTTCTTTTAAAGACAATGGTCTAAATTCATCAACAAAGCCTCTGAAAATCAAAGTGTTAGACTACAAAATAAACTCCGGTCTATATACAATGCATAGCAAGGGTTGGTAATCTCTGATTTGGATAACTGAACACCTGCTGCTTGAATTTCTAGAACACCCAAATACATACTATGATATAAAGGCAAGCGGCAGACACATCAAAATATCGACATGCTCGATGAGGACAAATCTGCCCACTTTAAATGACTATTTTACCCTCTTTTTTAAGAAATTCACATCCTTTTGCCCTTCTTGTTCTCTGCGAGGGCTGTCCTTCTATGTTCTTCACTAGATTTAGTCGTGCTTCTGTCTCTTATCAAATATACCACTACTACCATACTTTGAAAGAAGAGAGATCAGTGAAGACAAAAGCGGAATTATCTGTTACTGATTTCTCAAAATTTCAGTGAAAACTTCCGGAGCTTTTAAACTCACATTTTTGAAGGTAAAACAAATCAAACATTGTCGTCTCTAAAGGAAAAGTCACCCATTTGGCCCCGTACACCAGTAATGGTCAGTGTGAAAATTTAAGAGCCTCACAGATCAATTTCAGAAAGAGATAGAAACCTGGTGCCCGTGCATTAAACTGGTTTGTTTCTGAAAAAATTGTCATTCCATAATCAAGTCACTGAGTACTCAGATTTGGATCTACTGTTCACAATCAAGTTACTCAGAGCGCTTTCACACAAAATGCAAACTGGTCATGCGACTTCAAATTCCCTAAAACGCATGATTTCGCTAGTGCCATCTGTCGCAACGTTAGGGCACATTAAACAGAACCTTGTATCATACTCACTAAAAGCAGTAAATCGCTAGAGGAGAATCTCTTTATTTAAACTATTCTAGACATGGTAATAACTTCTGCAAGGGTTCTAATCACAGCTTAGGTTAATTGCTTAGTATACTCAAGCAAAGAAGTATCCGAACAATCGCAACCCACATCAAATAGCACATAATCAATGAAAAAACGGATGAATTAAAGAAAAAGGCATAGTGTTCTAGCAAGGAACCGAAGAAGTAAAACGTACCAGAGCCGAGCCATGTTAGAGAGAAAACAACCAAGGAGGCCACACCAAATACAGAAAGAATTTCATACTGAGAGAGAGAAATAGGAAAATAGTCAGGAATGTGAAGATCTCTTGGAACAAAAGGGTGGTCTCCCATTTCCCTCCAACTTCTTCTTCTGCTACTGCTGATTGGAGTGAGAAGAAGAGAAGGGTTGTAGGGATTATTTTGCAAGCTGACAAGGGTGAGCAAGGGATTTTAGATGTTCAGATCCCGAGTTGGATAGCTACATCCATTTCGGCATGCGAAATCAGATTTGCTTGGAAGAAATCGGCGTCTCGTCGCTCCCGTTGACGAGAATAGTAATTCGAATTCAACGGTCAAAATCAAATCAAACGGAAGGAAGAAGGAAATCGGACAGTCGTATTTCCTTTTGGAGCAGGAGAAATTGGTACTTTAATCGTTTTTAAATTTCTATATCTTTTCTCCTGTACTATTTATTCATTTATTAAACAGGAATGCTATATAGACGCTATTTATGGGATCTCATATTTGCATGAATAAACTCATTCATGCAATTGCTCCTACCATGGACAAAAGTGTAGTAGTTCAAAACTGATGTAAATAGGATGACCCTAGATTAGATTTCAGGCTGTTGTTTTCAGACCATCCATTTCCAAGTACAATATTTCTAAATGATAGGATCATCTAATCCACATAAATTTTGAATTATTGGACATTCAAAGTGAAAGCAAGAATATCAGTTTGTTGGTTGACACTGAGATGGGCTAAAAAGAGTAGGGATGGAAATGGAGGGAAGCAAGGTGGGATTTTCAGCAGCTTTGTTCCCCACCACAAATCACCAACATTCTTGCCCTGCCTTGCCCTATTCCACGAGGGATCAGTGTCATTCCTACTCCATTGTCTGGCTAGGCAGGGTGTAGAGTGGCTAGGCAAAATTAACTTTGGAGCGTCTCTCTTTGTCCCTCAACTCCCAAATCACAAAGAGAATATAAAGAAATATGGTTTTCTCATGGCTAAGTAAATGTCTGGATATTTTTAGGAAACCCAAATTTTTATCCCAAACCCCGAGTGGGAATAGAACAAAGAAGTCATGTTTTGGCAAGCAGTAAATAGGACATGGGAGAGGTTCTTTGACAATTCGGGTACCTGTTCTCGCCCAAGATTGTTTATTCTATGTTAAAACTATAATTATGTATTTTTTTTGGAAAATAGCATCTTACTAAAATCCCTTCCTTATTTACATTTCTTATTTTTATTCTTTTATTTAATCTTTACTAGTAACCGATACGTGTATATAGATATGCCCATGCTTTGAGGAGAGAGAGAGAGAGAGAGAGAGAGAGAGAGAGAGAGAGTAATGTTTGATAGGACTTTCCATTTTCAAAAAAATTTCTATCAATATCTTCAATTAAAGAGAGATTGGGTTTCTTTTAGAGAGAGAGAGAGAGGGTGACTTTTAGCCTTTCCACAATGAAGTAATATCTATAATAAGGTGAAAAAAAGGAATTATGTTATTATTCAAACTTGAAACTATTGTATACTTACAAGTTAAACCATAATAAAAAAATTTAATAGCTAAATCATTATATTAATTAGTCCCTCAGTTGGTCAATGATCAATCAAAGGAGTTCGTTTCTTTGTTCAAACAAAGAATTACAAAACAAATCCACTCGCACACTCTCATAAATCTAATCCCTGGCCAAAGGAGAAAGCAAGGACTCGAACTTGCCACCACGTGTATTCAAGGGGAGGTATGTTGGCAAGGAGTTTCCTTCATATAATAGTTGCTTGGACTAATGGTTAATTGTTCTTTTACATATTTTTTTAATGATTGGTACTTTTTATCTTTTTTATGTTGAAAAACTTTTTACATGAAATTGTAAGAAATTTTGTATGTTACCATTTATAATTTTATGTAAATAGCATTTTTCCTTGACATGGATGTTTTTCTAGTAGAATTTATTTTGTTAAAGAAAATAGCAAACTATTTCTCCCACTACTTGTCCCCAACCTGGGGTGTCTAGACGAGATAGGAGGAAAGACCTTGTTTGGGATAAGATGGGACATAATTTTCATGTCCCAACTTTGTTGGGGTGGGAAAAGATTTTTTCAATACCCATCCCATCCAATCTCATGCTCTCTCCTAGGTTTTCTAAACTATTTTATACATCTAAATTTAATTATCCAAAATACCTTCATTTTTTAAACAAAAACTTAATAATACTACAGATTAGATTGAGGCTCCACATCTTCACCAAATCCACCTTGGGTTACACTCTTCTGTTCCATTATGGGTGTAGGTTACTTATTTCTACCTTGCTCCTCTCCAAGTAGGTGCATATTAGGGTGGACCTCCAATTTGAGTTGCCCTATTACCATCCTTAGAAAAAGTATCATCACTCTCACAAAGAGCATTATTAAAAAAGAGATTTTTGCTACAAAACCCCTATCTTCTAAGGAGGAATGCCAATATAAAGTTTGGCAACACACCAATAACATGTAACTCCTCTTTGCATGGTGGACCCTACTATGCTATTAATTCATACCATTCATCTAACTGCCCAAAACTTGGATATCCAGTGGCACAATAGAATCCAAAAAATTGTACTTTTTATGTTGCTAGACATGAATGGTCAGCAGCTCTTCATGAGCAATGGTTGACATTCAATAAGGCAAAATGTCATTTCTTGGATAGTACTTAATCTCCTTTGGCATGAGTTTTGCACCCGTAGATATCCAAGGCTTGGGAGTTAGATGAATGATGTGGATCAATGGTACTGTGGGTCCCCCATAGAAAAGTGGAGGAGTTGCACTATCTTATAGTGTTTTCGCACTCACCATTTCATAGAATCATATAGGTTTAGGGATGTGATCCAAACAATTGGATTTTAGAATTCAATCTAATAAACCATCTCAATTAGATGAATATAAGCTTTATTGTTGTGAAGTGTACAATTGGCAACCCATAATTTATATCTTCTATATTTATATATCACAAAAATATCAAATCCAGAAATTTTAATTTTTATATTGTTTATTTTTTCTTTCATTTTACATCTTCTATAAAAAATATATTTTATAAGGGCTTAATATAAAAAAATATAAAACTAATATATAATAATGTCAAATCATTTTTCTTACACACACACACACACACACAAGTCTATAAATTTTATCTTTATGTTGTTTGTTTTTGTCATCCTTTGATTGTGCGTCTTCTATCTAAAAATATCTTATAAGGTCTTTTTGGTATCAAAAGAAAAAAAAAAATTAGCGGCTTGTTAAAGATTTTATTTTCCCATTCTAAAGAATTTATGATTCTGCTTTTTCTTAGAAGTCTCTATATTTGCCCTTTTTTAGATATTTATGTTTTTTTGATGAATTTTTAATCTTCACATCTTTCTTCTAGGCTTTTTATGTGTCACCTCTTTTCTTGGATTTGTATAATTATGCCTTTTTCTATTAAAAAAATTACATTTTATTTTTATACTAGGATAATTTTGTTTGTCTTTTCAAATATTTCAATACATCAAATGAGTAAGCAAGTTATTTATATTATATATAAAGAGCTTTTATTATAGTAAATATTATCATATATTATTGTGTGTGTGTGTGTGTGTGTGTGTCTATATATATATATATATATATATATATATATATATATATATATATATATATATGCCAACCATCCGTATCATTTGTGTAGCATAATCATATAGTTATAAAGTGTATGGTAAATGACTTGAAAGTAGAAAACTCATTTATTGCACTCTATCCTACTCTCTCCATTAATGTAAAATCTCTCGTAATACTTGGAAACACACACACTCTCCATTAGTAGGAGAATCTTGCCATAAGCTTTGATACATCGATATATTAGGCAAGATCAAGAGGATGGATGGTCTCTATGTAATATCCCAAATTTTCAAACTTTATTCCACGAAATTTTAAATCGAGATATAGGAATTTCAATTTTGGAAACCTAAGAAATCAAGTGTTTAAACCTTAATATTTAGATAATATTCAAAAAATAAAATCCAATGATACTAAGAACATTGAAATCAGAGTTCGGACAAAGAAGTTATGAGATTTTGGAATGGGGGATTTTGGTAATTTTACATGGGGGGCGGCATGTACATGTTTTTAAAACAAAAAAGAGGGAGAAATGGAGGGATCATTTTTTTATAACAATACCCCACTGTGACTAATTTGCCTTGCATCATTACCCTTAGGATCTCTTCCTTCTTACCTGCTGGCGACAAGCAATTATTGCTACCAGTGCTATGATGCGGCACACCACCGTCACACCCCTGCCAATGAAAATGTCAAATTGACGGCAATAATAACACTCCCCTTCCATCTTCCTGTGTATCCCCTTTTTCTCTCTCGCTCCCCCATCTCCAATCTCCCACATGCATATGCTGGCGTTGTTTGTCTCTCTCTCTCTCTCTCTCTCTCTCTCTCTCTCTCTCTCTCTCTCTCTCTCCCACGAATCATTCTTTCCAATGTTAGTAAGCTTCAATTACTGTCGGGTTACAATGTCAAACAACTAAATGGTGGCAGATCGATGATCTGGCACCACTATTGGATTACCCTCCAAAGAGCAGTTCAAAAGCCCTCTAGAAATTTCATGATTGAATGAGATTTTGCTAGTGATGGAATGATAATTTCATTTCTAATGACTCTGAGTTTTTTGGGACACTTTTATGGAAAAACCTCATTTTTCATCATTAGTTGACTACGAAACAACTCTAAACTTGACAAGAGAATTGGTAACTATCCAATCTACCCTTTAAAGGAAATTGCATTTTTGCTTAAAATGCATCACTAAAGATGACCACGCTAGTCACTTTTTTCGGCAATGGCCAATCATTGGCTTTGAGGTGCAAATTTGAGTTGAAAAACATGGTTCTAGGGTTTTTTAGTCTGATCTATGCAATGAAATTTCTTTATTTTTGATCAGGAATCATTTGATTATTCAAGTCAAACACGATCCCCATATAAGATTGTGGCGTGCAATATGCAAGATCTAACCGTTCAATTACAAGATTAAGATGATCAAAAGCTATTTAGGAGCCATATAACCACTGAATATTGAATTTGTAGTTAGATCAAGCATTGTATGCATACTAATCAACAATTCATAACCTAGAATGGAAAATCCAACTGTTGATTAATATTGAAATCTTGATTTGGAAAACTCAAGACCTAAATCTACCTAATGAGATGCAATCAACAACTGAGCAAGGTTCATTGATTGTTGATCTATAAGCTGGTAGGATAGATCCAATTGCACATATTGTTGAATCTCCCAATTTTGAACCTAAAATATCCATCCAAAGATAAAGGGCCATTGATTTTCTTTCTGATCATTGATCTATGGTAGGAAACAACATATTTACGTAGTCCAGCACTAATCTAAGGACAACAATCCCTAAATCACATATTTGACTGTTGTTAAGCAAGATCAGAGTATAGATATATGATCTATGGCATTGATTTGTGAATTCTATTGATGATCTATGTAGATTGATGATTTTAGATGCAAGCACAACCTTAATTGAGCAAGATCCATTTTATGGACTAATTTGCAAGGAAAATTTTATTAGAATCCACGTAAATATGTGAATTAGAACTAATAGTAGGATATAAATATATATTGAGTGTTCAATTTTAGTTTTAAAATCACTAATTTGGCATTTAATTAGATCAACAAGCTGATCAATTTTGTAAATTTAGATTAAATATTAATTTTAGCTCCAATTGATCATCCAACCATTAATTTACAAATTTAACAGTCAGATGACAATCAGAATAGATAAGATGTATAAAGCATCGCTCAAATGATTCTAATTTAGTCTTATGTATTATAGATCAATTAGATTGAGCATTGCATGGCTTAGAACGAATTAAATGGTGTTAGATCATCCTAAAGAGCATTACAAGGCAAAAAAAGGAATATTTTCTAATTAAAGACAAAGAAGGAATAGGAAATGCATGAAAAAAAAGGCATCATAAGAAGGAAGTCACTTAAAATTAGAAAGGGCATCATCGTAGCACTGTAGAAGAAAGAGAGAAGAAGGAAAGCATGGACCCATAGAGAAAGGATAAAGCCTTATAAAAGGGAGGAATGAAGTAAGGAGAAAGTTGCTCTCTCTGGCCATTTCTCTTTCAGGCCTTTGTTAAGTGTTCTATTTTGGTCAAAATACCCCTAATTTGGAATTCAATTAAATCATCTAACAGATCAAATTTGTAATTTTTAGCTTGATTTTGAATTTAGCTCCATTGACCATCCAATCATTAACTCGTCAAAATCAACGGTAAGATGATCATCAAAGCTTATCAAATACTTAATGTATGGTTTAGATGACTCTCATTTGGTCTTTTGTTTTGTAGATAAACCAAAAGAGGCATGGATGAGTAAGATCGAATTTTAATGGTGTAGATTATCCTAAAAAGCATTGAATGGACCACATCACTCTCAAAGAAAGACAAGATAGTTTCCTAAAAGAGAATTGATCTTAATTAGAAGTCATGGAGAAGATTTTATAATAAGGGAAATAACATGAGAAAGGAAAGATGCAAAATAGAAGTTTCTTAAGAATGGAATTGGAAGGAGACTTTATAAAGAGGAGGAAAACCATCATCTTCAACACCCCCTGGGCTGAACTGTAGGAAGTAGGCAGCCTCGTCACCCTTCACCTTCCTCCTTCCTCTCTATTCTTCTCTCTCCACTCTCTCTTCTCCTTACTCCTTGGCTGGAACATGTAGGAGGTAGTCACCCCCATTCTCTTCGTCTCCTCATCCCTCTCCCTCTCCCTCTCCTTCTCGTTTCTCATTTTCTCCCTATCAACTCCCTTCCCTCTCATATCCTTTTCCCCCATGTTCCCTATCTCTCTCTCTCCTTCTCTCACCCCTAATCTCTCTCACGGTCCTCTTTGTCAGCTGGACGGCACTTCTGACATTGACGCCGGCTCCTACCCAGCAAACCCTCCCTTAAAACCCATCAACTTCCCCTCTCTTTCTCTTCTTCTCTCCTCTTCTCCTCTTCTTTCTCTACCTTTCTTTCCCATTCCCTTCTCCTTCTCTCTTTCCACCCCACCATTCCCAGTCACTCTTCACTGGAATCATCTATCTAGCCAGTCTTCACCGCCCAACCCCCTCTTCGTATCACTGATCTTCCCCTTTGTTGCTTTGCTCCCTCTTCTCCGTATCGCATCAGCAGCCCTCCTGTCTATCTTCTTAGTCTCCAACAGGCCGGATTGCCCTCGTCTCTCTCATTTTATCCCTCTCCCCATCTTCTCATAGCTCCACTTCTTGTCTGCTTCAACACTATCGGTTTCCCTCCTCTGCTCTCTCTTTCTCTCGTTCTTCGTCTGCCCTCTATTCACCACGCTACGCACTGATCTGGTGAACTCCAGCCACTGATATAGTTGTTATCTTCTACCCCTCTGTCTCTCCTACCCAGCACCGGCTCATCTTTGATCTCCCCACTCTTTGTACTTAGCCCGTTTGCCTATTTTCTTCACCACACTATCTCTTTCCCTACATCACATCTTTGTCAACTTCTCCCTCTGTTTCCCTTTCATCACACTGGATAGCCTAGAGACACAGGTTTCCTCTGTCTTCCCTTTCCCCCTCCTCTTCTTCCCTCATCTCCTCTTTCCCTCCCCTACATCACCGACTTCCTCACCTCCATCAGGTTTCTTGTTTCTATTTCTAATTTAAATTCTAAATTTTCTATTAATTCTGTTTTTACCCATGGCACTTCTTTTAAATTCCATTTCTGTTCCCATTTTAATCCCTTATGCATCCTGCTTCTATTTCAGTTTTATTTTATCTTCATTCTTCTTATCCAAGAACTACACAATCTGAACCAGATCAATTAAGGCTTAACTTAATCAATGGGTTAGCCTTAACCATCAAGATTTCTCAATTTCTCCTATGCTTTTCAATTAACTTTCAAACATCATTCTTAGAACATCCCTAAGCTTAATTAACGTATTTGATCTTTGATTTGAAATCCAAAAAGTGATCTAGACCATCAAAATCCCAAAATCCTTAATTAGCCAAGATCTTTAAGATTTTGATAAATCTGTCTAATGCAACCATTGGATCTTTAATCAAGGATATGTTGATGACATTAATGAAGGCTGATCGACTCCAAGATGACCAGATTTGAAGAAATTGACAGAGATTAAGTTGGGAAAGTATATTTTTCTTATTATTTGATTACTTTTCTTTATCCTGGATCTAGAAATTCTGTAATTTTTACAAATTGATTAGATCTAAATGCTAATTCCATTTCCAATAATTTTTGTTATTTTTTTTAAAAAAATTTTAATAAAATTTTATTTAAACTCCCACTTTTTAAGTTGAGTCCTTGTGGGATCGACCCGTACTTGCATAATCTACACTCCAATAGCCCGTGCACTTGCAAAAAATTCAATAGCCTTCTCTCTCGCTTAGCACTACGATAGCTCTGTAGGAGGAACCCCACAAGAGAAGAGGATCATTATTCACCACCATAAGAGGATCATTGTGAAAAAAACCAAAGGAGGAGTCTAAAAATTCTTTGTTTCATAGCCATTTTCCTTTGCTTCTCATCATCTCTAATCACCTTTTGTCCACCCTCAGCCAATCTTCGTCTCTCACATTCTATGTTATACTCCATTGTTCCCAGTTAGCCACTATTTACCCTTCCATCTTCCCCATGGTCGCTCTTCTTTAGTTCCATTTGTATCCCAAATTTGTCCTTTTCCCTATTTTGGGTTTTTCTTATTCTATCTTATCCTTACTCCTGCTCTGCCTTATCCCTATTTTGTCCTATTCTCAGTTAATCCCTGAACATGGCTATTCCAATTCTTGTTTGATTAAAGCCTAACTGAATTAATGGCTTCACTTTAATCAAAAGGAATGGGTCATTTGAGTTGGTTTTTTTTATATAGATTTTTAATTAATTTTTATATCTTCATCTTAGTACACTTTCTTTTTAAAAGTTTCTCTTCTCTTTGTATATTTCTAAATCAAATCAAATCCTTCATTTCTCTTTTCTCTATATCTAAGGCATAAAAATATATTTAGGAATTTCAATTTGTTTGTACTTTTCTTTTTTTCTTCTTAGAAATGAAGAATTATAAAGCAAATCAGTCACACACTCTCACTCACACAAACTCCTATATCTAATCGCCAGCCAAAGGAGAGAGTGGCAACTCAAACCTACAAAAGCGTATTCTAGAGAAGATGGTGATATGTTAGACCAACCTATTATTGATTTTCTTTCTTTTTCAACCAATATGTATCTAATTGTCTCTCACTCTATTACACTACCCTTCATCTTGGAAAATTAACCAATCATATGTGATATTTTATTTGATGTGGAAATTTTTTAATTTTTTCTTAAATTTCATGTTACCAAATCCCTTTTTTATGTCAATAGTCATGCTCCTCATCCTTCTTATATTCCTACCCTATTCCTAAATGGTTAGGATGCTTTATCTCCTCTCTAAATGGTTAGGAATTTTCTTTTGCTCAAAAATATTGACAGTTACAAATTCCTCTTCTCCTTTCTCTAAATGCATAAAAAAAACCTTGCTCTTAAAACTCTCCTAAAATCTTCTCCTCTTCCTCTCTCATTCTTTCTTTGGTGGGATATCCAACTATTAGATTTTATTTTTGCCAAGATTTTCAATGATTTCCTCTCTATCTATATGAATATGCATTTTCCTCTGAATCTCTCTCTCTCTCTCTCTCTCTCTCTCTCTCTCTCTCTCTCTCTCTCTCTCTCTCTCTCTCTCTCTCTCTCTCTCTCTCTCTCTCTCTCTCTCTCTCTATGAAATATACATTTTCATGTAGATTAATTTATTCCTTACAACCACCAAGGAACTAGATTATGAATTACATCACAAGGATTTTATGCTTTTAATGATTAATCTTTTTCTTTTCTTCTAGTTCTTTTGAGATCATTACATATGATTTGTGTTTTATCTCTCATAATTTTTTTTTCTTCATGGACTTCATATTTACTAGCATTTATATATTAGCAAGTGTGTGTGTGTTTCTCTATTCAAATTCTTCTTAGCTATCAAGGGAGCAAAGGAAGCAACTATATTCTTTGAAGAATTGCTTAGGTTCAATTTTTCGATTTCCATAAATAAGTTAATATTGAATCTTCTTAGTTTCAAATATTTAATTTTCCTTAAACAAGTATATATGTTGAAAAGGTGATGTTATCAAACATGAGTATATAGATGACTATAAAAATAAAATGACATTGGATCCCTTTCCAAGCCATGTGTACAAATGATAATGTTTATATTAGTAGAAGATATGTATTATCAAATAAAAGGATTCAATTGAGTGATTTGTTGTGTAGTTCTTTTTAAAAAAGAAAAAAGAAAAAAAAGGATTGCATATATAGTTTGCTTAAATATGAGATTTCTTCGGCTGTGCCTAATTATATCAATGGGAATGTTAGGAGGCCTTGTAATAAGGACACATCTAGAAGGAAGATTATTGAGTTTAGTGAAGAGTATCATTATCAAATTTAAGGAGTTTCAATATTATATCTCAAATTTTTTTGAATAGTTATTATATCTTATCTATAAACATCAGGAAATACAAATAGTAAATTGATTGTCTAAGTTTAGAGAAATGATATTATCTTTAGTTCAAATGTCAAATATATATATTTTAATAAATATGTATTGTAAAATGTAAATTAATAATGCTATTATTAATGAATCTTAAAAGAAAAAATAATCATGAAAATACACGAGTTAGATCTCTAGTTTGAAATAATAGTATCAAAATCTTGAACAATTGGAGAATTAGGATTAGATCCCCTTGATCACTCAAGATGGGTTGTCTTAATACATATACCCATTTAGTGGATAATGTCTATGTTACAAAGAACAAGTAGCATGTAGATCTATAATGTTCCAAACTATTTATTTAAAGAGCTCAATTCTAAATAGGTTATGGTTCATGCCTAACCAATTTGTCCTTAGATGATTTGATTAGAGCAATGGGGTCAAACATAGAAAGGCAAATCTTAGAAGTACTTAATGACAATTCAATATACATGAAAATCATCATATGCCATGGAAGTATAAGTTGCTAAGATTTACTCTTGTAAATATGGGTACAATTGTTAATTTAAAAATAAAATCTAAATTTAATTCTATACTTTTTAATGGTATTGAATAAACCCCTAACTTCTCAAGTTGTTTCAAATTAATCCTCCATTGTTAAATAAGCTAACAATGTTAGCCCAGTGCTAGCATGTTCTTGTTATGTATATGTTGATGATCATGCCATGTGGTAAGAGGATTGTGCTTACCAGATACTTGACCCTAAAAATAATTAAAAACTAAAGTTTGTTCCTGTTTCCCTTCCTTCACTATTTCTTCATTCCACCTTTCATCCTTCCTTGTGTTTGTATGCCCTATCATTGTAATTTTTATATATATTAGAGATGGGCTAGTTTTAGATTTTCCTCTAATTAGATATTGAAATTGTCTTACACACCTCTTTCATCCATTGATTCATTGTTTTGAGCATATCAGGATAATAGGTGCATAGGAATATGTTGTTGCTATATTAAATGCTCCCCCTCTTACCTTCCTAGCTTCATTCTTGAATACTTTAGCTACAATAGCATATAAATAAAAGATATGGTGTGCTTAAAGAAAGAATTAATTTCCAAATTGAGGACAACTTGTTTGTTGTTTTCTGCATGAGCATGGTCTATTATAATATAGCTTGTGCAAGTACAGGTCTATAGCATGGGGACTCAACTTATAAAGTAAAAGAAGTTTAAATAAAAATTAATTTTTCATAAGTTAACAGAAATGATAGAAATTAAAGAATAATAAACTAGAAACTTAGATACATTGATTTATTAAATTACACAATTTCAAATTCAAAAGACAAAATTAAACAAAATATCAAGTGAAATCCACTTTCCTAGCTTGATCATGGCAAGATTATTCAATTCTGGCCACATATGAGTCAATCACCCTTCACCAATCCATCATTCAAGTCTTTGATTAATTATTCAATGATTAGATTATACAGATCTTCCAAAATTTTGATGATCAAAATAGATGTAAGAATTTAAGATTGGACAGCTCAGATTGACTTTCTAAACTTTAGTTTTAAGATCAAAACTACTACTAGATTAACTAGGAAGTGTACTAAGAGGAAGTTCTAAAATTTAATTGAAAATCTGAGAAGAAAAAGATCAAAATATGAATTGGTCCTGTTGGTTAAAGCTAACATTGTTTTGGTTGGGTTTTAATCAAACATGGACTTATTTCGTATTTTTTGTTTCTATTTGAGAATAGAATAAAGCTTGGATAACACAAAACATGAATACGAATAATACAAAATAGGAATAAGACAAAATAGAAAATGCAAGGAATTAAAACAAATTTTAAAAGCAAAATTGGAATTTGATGGTATTTTTGGTTTTAACCGAGAGGAAGGAGAAAAAACCCGACAAGGAAGAAGATGATAGGGAGGAAGATAATGAAGGGGGAACTGAGGGGAGAAGGAGAATTTGTGCAAAATCCAAATTAAGTTTTCTTTGAATTAGTAGAAACTTGTAAAAGGAAGTATATCTGGGGGAAAACTGTGAGAAACAAGAGAGAAATTAGGTAAGAAAAATCATGGTAAAAAAAAAAAGGTGATGGAAAGCATGACAGACAAAGGAAAAAGAATGAAGCAGAAACTGGGACAAAGAGAGGTTGGGAACAAAGATGGCTGGTAGCTAAACAAAAATAAGAATTGAGGAATAGTGACTAGCAAAGAAACATGGACAACGAACTAGATTGAAAAAGAAAGAATGAAGGAGATGGAAAACTAAGGAATGACATGAATAGAACTAGGGAGCAAAAGAGGAACATGAATGGAGGTTGGGAAGGAGGATGGTGAACAAAAGTTAAGGGAGAGATTAGGAAGAGCTAACTATTGGTTTGGTTTTCTTAAGAATTAGCTAATGTTTGGCAACCATCATATAGGTTTGAAGTTCTACAGTAGTTGGAAAATGATGATTGATAATGAACGACAGTGATGGGAAGAACATGGAAACTCTTTGCCTTAGTCCTACGATTTTGCCATATTCTTGTTTCTGATTCTCCTATCTTCACATAGAACTATAGTGAAGGGGTAGAGATCATGAATCCTCTTCCTCCTTTGGTGAAAGAAGAGAGCCTACTATGGGGCATGCCCCTTAGGTCTTCCCTTACCTCCTTTTAAAGCTTTCTCTTTTTTCAACTTTCCTTCTCACGGTTCTATTTTTTCACTTAGAAACAATATCCAAAGGAGATGGATTTCTTTTTTAGTATAGTTCCTCCTTTGGGTTTCCTTTTTAATTTGGTTCCTAATTAGGACACCATCCCATGGTCCATCTTGCCTTGTGATCTTTGATGATGATCTAGTCCATCGATTTGATCCAACCCATTCAATGCTCAATATGGTTGTTTAGAATCATCTGAACCGTGCTTTATACATCTGATCAGCATTGATGATCATCTGACCATTAAATTTTATAAATCAATGGATCAATTGGAACAATAATTTGCAAATTTATTAGTTATATGATCTAATTAACTGCAAGATTAAGGGTATTTTAGCAAATATTGAACACTTAAAACAGACCCCAACCATCATTTTCCTAGTCAAGAGCAAAAGATGCAAAAAAAATAAAAAAATCAAATTACAAAATTGATATAAATTGACACTTTTGTAGGTCCTTACGATTGTATTTAGCATATACAACAGGCCCTTAAACCCCTAGGTTACCCTTAGTGGACGAGTTAGGTTTTGTAAGGGTTTGCAGTGAATATACCCACAAAATTCTAAAAATCCTTTTCTACTCAATTTCTACTTTTTTCTCAGAGATTTATCTTTACTAAATCTATCAAATTTAACATACTTATAAAAATGAATAAATAATTCAAAACCCTACTCATATGCTAAATGCATTCCAATTAAGCTTAGATATCAGAGTGTGTGTACAGTCTACATACATAGTAATCTTTATTTCTAAGCAGACTTTTAACTTTTGAACTCCATCTGAAATATGTTTTAACCTCAATCCTCGCTAATAGATATATACTCAAAAATAAAAAACTCTCAGATAAAGGGTCAAATCATCTCTCTTTTTTATATGCGAGTATAGTCAATAAACACAAATTTATCTTAAATATACTCATGAAGAATGGGAGTTACTAAGAAATTTAGTTTTTGATCCCTTCATAAAGAATGAGATGCCTTTTCTTTTGAATACCTAAACATATTAATCCTTAAATCCTATCCGTTCATATCTTCATCTAGACTATATTCTTCCTAGAATCCATAAGTCTTCAATTGGGATGAATTATAGGCTTAGGACAAGGTACAAAAGAAAGGGGTATAAAGGGTATTCAAAATTTCTTCAAAAATAAGTGGAGGTCTTCTACTAAAGTAGACAAATCTTTCTTTGCTTGTACCAAAGTGCAAATTCTTTCATTTTTTCACATTCTTCATTTCACATTTTTCCTTTTTTTTATTTTTTTATTTCACAACTTTTGCATCTCTTTGAAGAATGTTTCTTTTCTCGATATTCTCTTCTCTACTTTCATTATAACTTAAAGGTATTTCTTCATTCGTCTCTAACTTATCTTTTGAAGAAAATAGGTAATGGATAATTTATACTAGGTTAACTATGAGTAAAGGATAATTTGGGTTTAAGAAAGAAATAACTTATATAAAAAAGGCTTAAAAGGGCTAACTAGTGGTAGAAATACCTTTTGGTAGGCTTTATATCTCTAGGTTATAAGAAGAATGGCTAAATCATTTTCTAGGTTTCATATAACCTATCAGATTCAATGAACTTCTAGAATTTTAAAGATAATACTTTAATAATTCAAGTAATTAGCCACATTTAAGAATTGCTGGGATTTATTTAATTTAAGCCCACTGAAGAAAATTTTGAAATATATTTATAAGCTCTCAAAAGAATTGAATGACTCTAAAACTCTCTTAGGTTATAGGTCTACTAAATTTTTTCAGGATCTTTAAGTTATAACTAATTAATTTAGACTAAGTATATCCAACTGTGCGTACAAATATGATTTGAGACTTAGCTTTCATGTAATATTTTAGAAAAGGAGCAAAATAATTGATTAATCATAGACAAATCTATTAATAAACTAAAGTTAGCTAGACCTACTTTAGAAAAAATTCAATTCTCATAATAGTGTAGGAATTGGCTTAAAAAATAATAAATATTTTCAAAATAGCTCAAATATTTTTATATTTTCACTTTTTTAGGGAGGAAGATAATGTAGGGGGAACTGAGAGGAGAAGGAGATTTTTTGGGTTTCCCTTGAATTAGTAGAAACTTGTAACATGAGACTTAGCTTTCATGTACAATAATTCCTTGAATCTATTCTAGCATTGATAGAAATTTTCTTTATCCTTTTGGATAAAATTCATTGTATTTCAATGGATATTATTTATCTTATGCATAAGAAATAACTTTTTCAAAAACTTCCTAAGCATTTCTTGCCATGCATATGGAACATGCTAATAATGAATGAAACCACATCTTAACTTTTTTTCTTTAGAGAAAAGGAAAATAGTTTGAGTCTTACCATATCTAGTTTGATATTTTTTATATGATGAGTAGCACACACTTCATCAAATTTCTTGAGACGTAGGTAAGGACTCTCACTAGCCAACCTGTAAAATTCAAGAGGTAATTGAATTACTCCCACCTTTGTTTCAATCATACCAGAATTTAGAGGTAAATTTATACATGAAGATGTGTTGGTATAATTAGGTTGTAAATAATCTCTTAATATTTTTCTCATGAGGATTTTGGTTGTGCCAATTATCCTTATGTGTCCTATGTTGGTTCCATTCCCTATTGTAATTATCTCCTATTTTCAGGTGGTGGAGAATGATTCGTCCATGAATGTATGTTATCAATATATAGAGGTGGAGGATCATCAACATCAAATAGATGATTATTTGTCCATGAGGAGACATCATCATTATCCATGATGAGAGAATGTTCATCATCGTTAAAGAGGGGATTGTTCCTCCATGGAGGAATATCATCTATATTAATGTTGGGGTGTGGATTACCCCTTTAATTAGTGTTTATATTATTTATTGAATGTAACTAACCGTGTATTTATTTATTTATTTAAGTCTGTGAGAAGAAAACTAAACTAAATGATGAAACCTTATTTCTAGAATGAGACACAAACGTTAGAATGATACAAAATTTGATTTTCTTGAATTTATGTGGGGGAGAAGATGTTAGATTAGCCTAATCTAACATCCTCGTCTCTGTCAGGCTTGCCCCACCGCTTACCAGTTAAATCCTAACCTAACTAACTGCTTCACTCCCTCCTTAGCCAACTGTATGCAGTTCAAGTTATCGAATATGCTGTCAAAAATAGTTATTTAAATTTTAGCATAATCAGTTAGATAGGGGCCACTAGAGTGGCAAAGGGTCGCCTCCTTCTAAGAGGGTCCTACGAGCATGTGATGGCTTCTATAGGTATCTTCTAATTAATTTTAAAATTAATTTGGAAGGTTGGGTTATACACTTGTGGTGATTATCCTAGGTGGCCCAATAGGTGATGCTGAAATCCACCCTTGATCTTGTGGGGTTGAGTGCTCTCGCTAATTAATTTTCACACTCTATGATAGTTCAATCAACACATAGGTGATGTTGGAGTGACAATGGGTTGCCTCCTTCTAAGAGAGTCCTACAAGCATGTGATGGCCTTTGTAGGTATCTTCTAATTAATTTGGAAGGTTGGGTTATACACTTGTGGAGATTATCCTAGGTGGCCCAATAGGTGATGCTGAAGTCCACCTTCGATCTTGTGGGGTCGGGAGCTCTAGCTAATTAATTTTCACACTCGATGACAATTCAATCAACATATAAATCACCTTAAAGTGATAAACATGTTCTAAAATGCAATTAAAAATAATAAACTAATACAAACCCTAAAATGCAATAATTATAAAGTATGGTATCTATATGCAATTACACTACAAGAAAAACAAAATTATTCTAAGTATGCAAAACCCTAATCTAAGAATTATAAGGAGTTATGACTACTCATAGTGGGATATTGGATAAGATCTTCTTGTACAATAGTGAGACAATTTACATTTCCCGTCCACTTCTAGGTTACGATGGTCCACCCTTGACTTGTATTATTACAATCCTTTTTAAATGTCTTCACTACAATTCACTCAAAATAGAATTGTGGCTATCCTAATTGAGATCTTCCTTGAATTTTTATTTTTCCAATTTTTTGCAAAATAAAAAATCTCAATAAGTACCAAATTTTACGAAATGGAGTGATTATGCACTTTTTTTTTGAAAATGCACTTAAATTTGTTTTTGAGTTATTCATTTTTTATTAAATTTGATGAAAACTCCATTGCAAGTCCTCAACAATGACCCCAAAAACTTGTCTGTTGTTTTTTGCAAATGCATGGGCTATTGTAGTATAGCTTGTGCAATTACAAGTCAATCTTATGGGGGACTCAACTTATAAAGTAAATGGAGTTTAAATAAGATTTAATTTTCACAGATTAACAAAAATTGTAAAAACTAAATAACAATAAACTAGAAACTTAGATCTATTTATTTATTAAAAAGTACATAATTCCAAATTCAAAAGATAGAAAATTAAACAAAATATCAATTAAAATCCACTTCCCTAGCGTAATCGTAGCAAGATTCTTTAATTCTAGCCATATTGGAGTTGATCAACCTTCATCAATCCATCACTTAGGCCTGCAGATCTTTCAAAAATTTGATGATCTTGATTGATCTAAGAATTTAAGATTTAACCACTTAGATTGACTTTTTGGACTTCATATTTAAGATCAAAACTACTAGATTAACTAGGAAGTGTATTAAGATGAAGATCTAAAATTTGAGGGAAAAAGATCAAGATCTGAATTGATCATATTGGTTAAAGCTAAACCATTGTTTAGGTTAGGCATTACTTAAATATGGACTTATTTGGTACTTTTGTATTTCTGTTTGAGAATAGAATAAAGCTTGGATAACATAAAATAAGAATAAGAATAATACAAAATAGGACATATAAGGAATTAAAATATATCTTATAAGGAAAAAATTGGAATTTAATAGTATTTTTGGTTTTAACCTAGAGGAAGGAGAAGAAACCTGACGAGGAAGAAGATGATATGGAGGAATATAATGCAGGGGGAACTGAGCGGAGAAGGAGAATTTGTGTAAAAACCAAATTAGGTTTTCCTTGAATTAGTAGACACTTGTAAAAGGAAGTATATCAAGGGGAAAACTATGAGAAGCAAGAGAGAAAGCAGGTAAAAAGAACTAAGAAAAATCAAGGTAAAAAAAAGGGTGATGGAAATCATGGTAGAAAGAGGAAGAAGAATGAAGCAGAAACTAGGACAAAGAGAGCTTGGGAATGAAGATGGATGACCATGAAATGAAAATAAGAATTGAGGAATAGTGACTGGGTAGAGAAATAGGGATGAAAAACCAAACTGGAAAAGAAAGAATGAAGGAGATGGAAAACTAGGGAATGGCAATAATAGATGGAGGGAGCAAAAGAATAATAGGTGTGGAGGTTGGGCACGATGATGGTGAATGAAAGCTAAGGGAGAGATTGGGAATGAGCTAACTATTGGTTAGATTTTCTTTGAGATTAGCTGAAATTTTGCAATAGTTTTATGGGTTTGGAGTTCTACAGTAATGGGAAGATGATGACTGACAAGGAATGATGGCGACAGGAAGAACGGGGAAACTCTCTGCCTTGGTCCTCCTACAGTTCTGGCATAGTCTTTTTTTCTGAAGGGGTAGAGAGCATGAAATCCCTTCCTTTGTGTAGGGAGAGAGCCTACTATTGTGACGACCTAGGTTTTTGTAAAATATTTTGTAATACATTTTTCAAAGGCAGGGCCCTTAATGGTAAATTTCTTTTGCAAACAATGCAGCAAAAATTCTTTTCTTTTAAATTTGTCTGTAACAAAACCCAAGTCTCACCTCAAGGTACATAATACACATAGATATTTTGTATAAAATAAAATTTTATTGAATACAAGGAATCATCTAGTAGTTCACTCTTACACAGCCCCTATATTACAATTACAATCCATTGTCCAATTACAATCCAAATTACAAAGTACATAATGAATTACATAATCTTCAAGGGAAATACTCTGATTAGTACATAATGAATTACACAATCTTTAAGGGAAATACTCTGACCAGTCTTGTAGCTTCTGAGTCTTCAAGCTTTCCTTCCTTAAGTCTCCTTCTATGTATCTGAGATATTATAAACATTCAAACATTTACAATATCTCAGCAAGCTATGCTTGGTAGGGGATACAAAAATATACTACTTTACTAATATAAGAATACATACTTCCACTTAGGAGATCATTATTCAGCCAATTCTCATACGGGGATTTTCTTTCCAGGAACTCATGTAGTGGCATCTCATTATGCCATAGCATTACACTATACTTATTGTATGTGCATCATAATGCAAAATACTCAAGGACTACTATGCCGCAGTCTAAGTTCATACAACGCTCAGATAACTGCACAATAATCCATTGATACCAACTGTGAAAATAACAAAATCCATGTTTACATGGGGGAGACCATGGCTGTCATAGTGGCAGCCTTCCCATGATTGCCCCACCCAACATTTAGCATCTCTTTGGGCATAGTATCCATCATATAAATTTCAGAAAGCAAGTGGCCAAACCCTCATAACTTTCTTAGTATAGCATCCCCAGTCCTAGGGTTATGTAAAACAAAATCACAAGCCACCATGCTTGTATGTAAAATACATTGTACATATCAGACGATGTGTTTATTTAACTAAGGCTGGAATATTTTCTATACCCTATTCTTAGGGTTTCCTTGGTCTACACATATCATTACTATCACCTCATTTGATTACATAATTAGATTGTATCAGTTGAATTGGATCATGGGGTTGGATCACTTAGTTGGATCATGTGATTTGATCATTATTATGTTAAGGTACCAAGTATACTTATATCATAAAGGTTTATAATTCTAGACAGAAGATCATGTATGTATACACATTAATTCTTAATACATTATTGTACATCCACCTACCTCTCAATGCTATCATGGTCTTAATTCATACACCTCAAGTGGTATTCACTCCACATTGCTCATCATGGTCTGGATTCATACATTTTTCAAACCATATGTATAAAGTTATTCTCTATACAAGTATTCCTATAAGGGATGCCTTAATTTTCCTTGAATCATGTTTGATCAAGGGTTTGGGTTCTCTATCTATATTTTTCTACATATACATACATAATAAAATATGACATTTAATATTCTTATTGTTTTTTTATCATTCAAGATCCTATGGATCTTATTTGATCATCCTTATCTTACTTACATTTTTTTATTAGGATTAGATAATTTACTAACCTTTTATGCTCTTATTATTACTCAACCAGTTAATGTTTTACTGGTTGAGGATAGCTTATTCCATCCTAAGTCTAGACAGCTCCTCTTATGTCAAATTGGCTAAGGCGTACTAGCTAAATGATTGAACACAAAGTGGTTACTTCAATCCTCATGTAAGGAGGCATTTAGACCTCATAAACATCAACGGAAGGTAGGGGAAGAGTGAGGCTCTATTAGAAAACCCCCTTAACCACCATGTTCAACATTCACTAGAGTGACCTTAGCTCAACCTTTCATAAGGTTCCTATGAGCATGTTAACCCTAAGTTCTCTTTCTAATTGATTTTAATTAAGTCCATAAACATTTAAAATGTCTTTCATTGGATTTATTATTCTCCTAGTTTAGGCCAAGGATTTGATAATCCTTATATTGTCCTACTAACTATAGCCCTTACTAAATAGGTCCAAGTCAAATAATTCACTCTTATTTGTGTCATGAAACTCAACTTTCTCATTAGATTCTATTTTTGGTGTTTTATGCTCTTTATCTCATAACTACTTTAACAATTAAATCTACTAATAAAATTTAACTATAAATGAATTATAACTTTAAAGCATAAAACTACATAATTGAACAACCTATTGATAACGGTACAAGGTACTTAAGATTATACTAGCATGATTTCTAACTAATGTACTTTATCTAATATACTCAAATTAAACTATCATGGACCTAAGGTACCATCTCATACCATAGTCTAATCTAACATGAAATCCTAGCATGGTCCTAAGTTACAATTGTAGAAATCATGCCAACATGGTCCTAAGTTACAATTCATCATTCATGAATAATTTTATGGACATTTCAAATGATACTAAAATAATCTATCATTGATTCTATATTCATGAAATAAATCAAATGAAATCAATGCATAACTCAAGCTAACCCATTTCTCATTATTAAAGCATTTACTTATGATCCAACCATTAGATCTTAGGTCTTTCCCTTTTAATCAAGGGTTTTAATTAATTTTAGGGCTTTTACTCAATTAAGGTCAAAGATCATATCCTGTTGTTTATGGTCATATTCAATCCATGATCTCAATGGATTTCATCATAATATCATTCATTCAATCCATCCCAAGGATCTGATCATACTTGATCTCATTGATCAAGTAGGTCCCTTCGTATTTTTAGGGTTTTTCTATCATAAAGGGTAGATCCCTCCATTTATCTTAGATGTGTCCAAATAAATCATGGATATCACTTGATTTCAACACTATATTATTAGTAAATCATTCCCCCATGATCTGATCATCTCATATCTTGAAGATCATGAAAATTAAAAACTTAATTCTTGAAAATAGAAAGTTTTTGAAATGTTTTTTTATTATCAATATCATGGTTTCAGAAGAAAATAGACATTATAAGCTTTCCATAATTTCTTTTCAATCTCAATTTGGAGTTCAGATGACTCCACAATTGAACTGTGAAGTTCATAGTCGTTTAGGGTCCAGATATGATATGGGCCAAGTGGAACGGATGGCCCAAATTAATCAAGCAGAGTAGGCTAGTCGCCGCGCACCCGTCATTGGGACGCACACGAAACGCTCTCCCCCGTGACCTGCTCTGTAGCACAGCCGTCCTGTCAGCACGTCCTGTAGCACAGCCGTCCTGTCAGAAGCGCTCCCACATGGCGTGTTTCCTTGCGGCATTTCTCAGCACGTCCCGGGAGCCGATTTGATTTGGGAGATCGGATAGTTCATTTTGGACCGTCCAATCAATCCTTTACAATAATGGCTCAAAACTTAATAAAAATTCTTGAAATTTCTACCCTAGGGGTTTTGGACCCTTTTGGATTGATTGTATGGCTCAGATTTCCCATCTAAGCCCTCCATCATCCATAATTGAAGGGTTCTAGTCCTTGCTTTATTTTTATAAATTTTCTCCTAAGGCTAATTACAGAAAAATAATTTTTTTTTGTAAAACAACATGAAATAAGTATAAGAAGTGGTTCCACCTACTTGATTGTAGAATAAATGCAGATTTGAAGCCCAATTTGAAATAAATACCCTTTGATGATAAGGTAGCACAATAGTCACTTGTTTTATGGTTTTTCATTGATTGCACCATTGGATCTTGAAATTGATTTGGGGGTTTTGAAGATTAGGTAGTCTAAGATTGTATGGATGGTGGGATTTGTGAGATTCAATTTGGAACAGAGTGCCTAATTGAATTTAGGTCTCTTGTTCCAATTAGAGAGAGGAAAGAGAAAGTGCAAGAAGGGAGATTTTTGGGAGTTTTGGAATTTTGGGATGCCATCTAGATCTAAGTTTTCAGTGTAAGCAAGATGATGTTGTGAGAATTTTAATGAAAATTTTTGGAGGATTTTTGGAAAAGTATTTATTGGTGTTTTTGGAATTTTACATGATTACATGTAATTATCATGTTCAATTCTTTTTATTATTAAATGGTCATTGGATTTCCACTACCACCTCCTTCTCCATTAGTAGGTGGTAGTGGTTTGACTCATGATTACATGTTTTCTGATAGTTGGTTTCCTTTGTGGGCCCCATGGAGGTGTGAAAGGACCATTTTGCCCTTTTACTTCCAAAAATGGAGAAAATAGGGTTTATTCCCATGAACTCATAATTAAGCGTACTTTGTGCTGTTGAAATTGTATTTTTAAGTACATTCCAAATTTTTATGTCTTAGGTCTCAGTTATGAGTAAAATTAGCATTTTGCCCTTTTATTCATAAAAATAGAGGAAATTAAGGATTTTTCATCCAAACTCAGAATTTGTCGTGCTTATAGTCATTTTGAAGGGTTTGTCGAGTATATTTTTAATTATACATGTCTTATATCTTGATTCTAATTCTATGAGAAGTGCATTTTTAATAACTCTAATATTCCAGCCTAATTTTCCTTAAAAATTTCAATTTCATTATTTATTCAATCTCCTTATAAAAGTTAGGGGTGTTACAACTATGGGCCGCCCCCTTCAGGTCTTCCCTTACTTCCCTTTAAAGCTTTCCCTTTTTTCAAATTTTCCTGTCAAGGTTCTACTTTCTCTCTTAGAAATAGTATCCAAAAGAGATGGCTTTCCTTCTTAATATGGTTTCGCCTTCTGGTTTCCTTTTTAATTTGGTTCCTAATTAGCAAACCATCCCATGGTTCATCTTGATTTTTAATCTTGATGATGATCTAGTCCATTGATTTTATCCAACCCATTTAATGTTCAACCTAGTTGACCTGCAACACATAAGAGTAAATTAGTATAATCTAAACCGTGATTTGTATATCTGATCTGGTTTGATGATTATCTGGCCCTTAAATTTTATAAATCAATGGTTGGATGATCAATTGAGTAATAATTAATTGTTAATCTAAAATTGTAAACTTGATCGGTTAGATGATCTTATTAGATGCAAGATTAAGGGAATTTTAGAGAAAATTGAACACTTAACATAACTCTTATTGTCAAAGATAGTTGTCATGTGGTTGAAGGATTAGATTAATCTGGTTAAATACTATCAACTTATTGTTCTAGTATTCACCATCATGTCAACTAGCACATGAAAAAGAAAGAGTTCATGATCTCATTGATGAGACTATTAACCATATTTATTTTATTCTAAACCATAGAATATTAAATAAATAACTTACATTTGGCCATGATTGTATATTTAATGTTGGGAGAGACTTGAATCTTCAATCTAAGCCTTGAATGAGCAGATATTCTAATCTTTTGCAAAACCTTAAGAAAGGGTTAATGGAACTTAATCACCAATCTCTTTGCAAGATTAGGGTTTCCCCAATGGAGTTTTTGTATTTTATATATACTTCCATCATGTACATATATATAGTGTAGAAGACTTACAAAGACTTTAGGAGAACATATCCCATATAATGTCACTTTTACACTAGAATTGATAGGAATTGGTTGCTTGTTTTTTTAATGCTCTTATTACCTATTTTGCAGTTTCCAAATAGGGTAAGCTTCTAAACTAAAAATAGAATAAAAATATGAGGTGGCAATGTGGACTACATTATGAGTTGGATTTAAAATCTAACATTCTCCCACTTCGCTCATGTTGATAGAAAGATATTTTAAAAAGACTTAGTAATGAGAGGCAATAAACATATGACCATACAATAAAACTTGAAGCTTCCTTATTCCATTAGTATGAAAATTTATTCATATAAAGTATGGTCATTATAAGAACCATGATGGTAGTTACTTTATAAGGTGAGAATTCTCTTATATGTATTACTATGTACTTATTATCCTTTATTTGAGTACTTTATGTGATATAATTTTTTATAATGAGCCAACAAATGCTCATATTTGGAGTTTAGCGGCACTTTTTATAATTGACAACCTGTTTTCTCTATGCCATATATATATATACAAAATAAGAAAAATAACTTATAGTATCATCATATAACTATAATATTGCAATGTTCAAAACTCCTGGTGTCTAAATTCACAAATAATAGCTTTAAAGAGAATGTTGACTAACAAAATCTCATATAATCCAAATATTCTCAAACAAATTAGGAACCAGACCTTATGTAATGAGATCTAATATCATTAGTTCTGACTTTTTATGCTCAACAAGCACTTGCTGATTCTAAACATTCTTTTAAACTCATGAGCACTTTACATCAACATACTTATTTTGAATCCCACTTTTACTAACTTTAATAAAAAACTATACCTGAACCATTACATGAGTACCAATGTACTGGATTGTGTAAGCAAGATGTCATCCATATCTAGAATAAATTTACTCCCATTGATTTTAAGGTATACCTATTCCCCACAAAATCAAATGGAGAAATTACATCGTAAAACGGTAAGTGCTATTTAGTGGGAAGCATGCTTACAATTGTAGTTTAAATTCCAAATGAATGTTTATCAGGTACCTCACAATGACATGTGTTAAATGTCATATGTCCAAAAAATAGAGGAAACTCTATCAGAATTTTGATAGAAATGTAGTGCTTATTTCATCGAAAATCCTTGTTTTGAGAAATGAAAAATGTCACTAAGAGTTTTCAAAGGGAATTTAAAAGAAAAAGATTCTTCTGTCGCATTGCATTATTTTTACAAACTATTTTCAAATAGGGATCGATCTTGCATTAGGAATTTTATTTATAAGAAAAATTTTGCATATGAAAACCTAGGTCGTCACAGTTGGTATCAGAGCCCAGGTTCATGTCATTCATAGCCAATTACAAATGAAAAATCACAATAGTCAACATTTTTAAGAGAAATTTATGTCCTTGTGCAAGCAAGTAAAGAGAGTGCTTACACAGGATTAGCATAAAATGAAAGTAGACATCACATTCAAAATGTGGATAACTAGAGTATAAGTACTCAATTAGAGTTGTGTACATGGGAAATTATAGAAATGACACCTAAGAGGAGTAAACGTATGAACCCTAGGTATAAGAATAATCTTTCCAATTTCCTTGAGCATGGAGCTCCATCAATTGAGACAGTGCATATGTTCATGTAGCACATAGGTCAGTTTTTCTAGAATCAGCTACAAATAGAAATAATAGCCAGAACAGAGACATCTGATAAAGCTGATGAAAGAGCGGAAGCTCAATTGGAAAGATTCAAGAAGCTAACCCCACCATTCACTAGAGAGAATGAATCTTTTTTAACAGAAAAATGAATTTTTGAAGTAGAAAAGGTCATGAAAGCAATGAAAATTTTAGAGAGCAGAGAAGTAGTAATGGCTATCTTTATCTTGATAGGAGAAGTAGCCTTTTGGTAGGAAATGGTCGAACATGTAAATTTTGAAGGAAAAGATGTCATTTCTTGGGAAGAATTTAAAGCTTCCTTCTATGGAAAGTATTTTCCATGACATGTAAGAAGAGAAAAAGAGAGAATTTATGAATTTGGAGCAAGGAAATTCTATGATAACACAATATGAGAACAAATTCACTTGTCTTGTAGATTTGCACCCATGGTATGTATCACAGAGGCCCAGCCTACAGAGAAATTGTTTGATGGATTAAACCCTAGTTTAAGGAATAGAGTTATTGAGTTTGAGCATGATACTATGGCAAAAGCAGTAGAGTTAGCTTCTCTTTTTGAGAAGGATTATCAAAGGGCATTGGGAGACTAATAGAAATGGAAAGAGGATAATGATACAAGTGGGCATTCCAACAGAGGAAAATGACTAGTACATTCCTCAAGACCCTATCCTCCATAGGAGTGGCAATTTGACAACAGGAATAGATCATTAATATATAAAACGTGTCCATAGTGCAAGAACCATCATCTAGGCAAACACTGTAGTAGCATCAAGTGCTACATTTTAAAAGAGATGAGATGCATCGCCATGCACTGTCCAAAGAAAGAGAAAGAAGAACCTCAAAAGCATCAGATCATTGAAAGCGAAGGTCGTGTACTTGATATCAACTCAGGGGAAACACGTGCATCAGATATAGAGATAGAAGGTATACTTCAAATACATATGACATACTTATTAAGATATTATTTGATATTAATTCTATGCTTTCTTCCATATCATATGAGCTTTCTTAAGGTGTAGATAGTATATGTGTAATTTAGTATCTTGTATAGAATTTTGACATGGTTAGGTAAACTAAATTACATATATACATTTATAACAAGTCTTAGTTATGATTGGAGAGACAAACAGAGGCCAACTTAAGCTTTTTAAAATATTTTAGATACTTCCTTATTATTTCAAAAATGGATTGGTTAATTATAAAGTTAATGATCATTGTTGATATAAGCGTTGTTGCTTTTGATGATATAGTGAAGTAGTGATATATTTTAGACTAAAGACTTTGAAAAGAGTACACATTATCTTGGTTGAAAAGATGGAGAGATGATTTGTAGAGGAATGTGAGAGTGTGATTACTACAGTGGAAACTATGTAGTCAATAAAAATTTCTTAAGAAAAGGATTAGGAATTATACGTATACAATGGAGTTCCTAAAAAGCAGAAACTACTATAGGAAATGGAGTACAAGGCACAAGAAAACTAATCATTTGAAATCTACATGCATGAAACTTTCATCATTGATGTAAAGAGATGATAAGTGATATTATTGTACTTCATTTATCATTTTTGGAATTCTTTGATATGAAGTTAGACAAGACATGATAGGATGAATTTAAATATGAGTCTAACTACTTTTGGAACTTTTACCAGCAAGGAATAGGTTAATCTTAAATTGAAAATCGTATGGAGACAGACAAGCGAATAAGAGATTATCCTGCATTGTGAATAAAAAATGATATCCATGAAATAAGGAGATAATAAGAGAACAAGGGAAATTCAGCACGCAAAATGATTATTCAGGAAGTGTGGAGTACTTTATACATGATTTAGGGATGATTGTGGTGATCTAACTTTAAGGATTGGGGACATCATTTATATGACTGAAATTCCATGATAATGTTGACGAGTTAGCAAGAAAAAGGATGAGTATTAGAGTGTGCAGCAAAAGTTGTTCCTTATTCATTAAAGTAAATAGAAAGGTTATATGAATGAGCATTGTAAATGTTTAGAATTTGAAGATGGGAATGATATGATTTTAAGTAGTTATCAAAAATTAAATTTATGATGAAAGGAAGATTTTTTGGAATTGTATGGAAGATGACATGAAAAGAATTTTGAGGATGAAATTCCTTTACGGAGGGAAGAATGTAACATCCCTAATTTTTAAATATAAATTTAAGTAAATTTTGAATTATCTTAAATTGGGATGAAAAGAGAATATTGAAATTTCTGATTTTTGGAGTTTTATAAGTGAAAGTTTTATATACATCAAATCAAGTGAGGAGACCTTCATATTTAGATTGTACTTAGGAAGACAATTCTAATGACACTAAGTTTGTTAAAATTAGAGTTCGAAAGAATAAATTGTAATTTTTCTCACGAAGGGTAATTTAGTAATTTCACAAGTGAGCCCCACTTGCAGAAATCTGGGTCAGACAGTTAAGAGATATTGGGATTTCATTATTGGTAGTATACACCTTTTTTTTTTTATATTACTAAAATCGTGATGTTTGATAAAATGAAAACATCAAAATTAAAATTTACATAAATTAATTAAAAAGAGAATAAATTAAAATACTTAAAAGGAGCAGAATTGATACTAGCACCCCCTCCCCCCCCCCACTTAAGTGAAAACAGAAAAAGACACTAGGTCTATTTTCCCAAACCTGACGAAGCAAAGAGGAAAACCGATGGGGAGAAGAAGAAGAGAAGGGGAAGAAGGAGAGGAGAGAGGAGAGAAGAGAGAAGAGAGAGGGAGCATGAGTGGGAGCCTACAAGTTGGAAACAACTTAGCAAGGCCGAAGGAAGGCGTGTTTAATGGCTTTCGGTCACTGGAGATGCAGAGCTCATCAGCGACAATGGCAGCTTTGATCACAGATCCAACCTTCCATTCCATTCAACTAAAGGGCACGATTAAAAGCCCTTTGGTTTCATTGTGATTGAAGGAGAAACGATATCTAATCAAAGGGAAAACAGTACACATGCTAAAAGTCGCTTGAAATTCAAGTGAAACACATCTTCTCCGGTGGTGATTGGGGGTTTTAATCACAATGCAGGTAGGTTCTCTGTAAGCCTAACTTCATTTTTCTTTGATTAATAGTAGATGCTTGTAGATCTAGGGTTTTGAGAGAAAACAGAGAATGATTTTGATTTCACAGGTTATTGGAGACTGATCAAAACTTCAGGGATCTTGTCTTGAGTTCTAATCATCAAATCCAATGCCATATGGATATATTCGACCAACCCTAGTAGTCGAATCATCTGTAGAAGATAGATTCGACGCTCTTAATGGGTTGTGACTGTCAGATCATCTGTAATAGATAGCTTCGAACCATTCATAGGGTTCATCACAGAGTTTAGAGTAGAAACCCTTTGGTTAAATTGTGATTTAATGGAATTCCAGTGGGAATCCACCTAGATAGGAGCGCACAGTCACGCTCGAAGACCATTGCTGGAAAACGATGCTCAATTCGACCTATCCAGTGAAGGACAAAGATTGAAAACACATATTTGAGATATAGATCTTCACCAATATTCTTAGATTTGAAATTTTATGAAGAATGTATACTATAATTGAAGATTTTATATGATTTAGCCTATGAATTTATATCTAGGCTATTGATTAGAGGATTATTTAGCTTTATACACCCCTGTCACCTAAGATCGATGATCGATCAGAAGCCTTACAATTCCATTATAGCTATGATCATCAATCTAGGTATTATTATGCCCAAATCAGATTGTCTAACCATTAGATCCTTGAAATGTCATGCTGATTTAATTGAAAGTCGTGATCTATGGGTAAATTATAGAGAATTATTCATCTAGTATTGGAAATTGACTAATTAGACTTGAATCAAAATGAATTGAATGAGAAACTTAATTTGGAATGAAAAGTAGATCTAACGATCTTAACCGTCTTATCAGTTACTAGTAGGATTCAGATAGGACAATGTTTGGTCAATGGTTAGACATTGCCATTGTGTTCTTTAAACCTTGAATTGTCTGAAACTAAAGAAAAGTTTAGATCAAGATGCTAATCTCGTAGATGTGAACAACTAAAATGAAGTTAATGCCTAGAATCACTATCATATACAGAGAATTGATTGTCTGGTATTGTCTATATGAAATAAATAGAACTTAAAATTCAAATTTTGATTAGAATCATTATTCAAATGATATTATGATGGTTTATGTAAATTAAGAAGATTTGACCGTTGAATGATTGATTTGTACATTACCTGACAGATTAGATAAGGATATGATCATATCTTCAATGTATAACTTAGAACAGTAACGGTAAAACATCATAATAGGCAAATATAACCTTTAGATGATAAAGTGATTAAAATGATTAACCATGGATTAATGAGAGATCCGAAGTCCAACAGTTTTATGATTTTGAGATGGTCTAAATTGTTAGACCATGAGATGAGTAAAAATCTATGTTATTGATTTAAAATAGTATGAAAGTTAGAACTGATGTTATAAACATCAACTTTATGCGCATCATTGATTGACGCGCAAGTTGATTTACATTGGAGAGAGGATAGTAAAAGGTATGGAGAAAGGATAAACCAACTTAAGAGGTAGGTAATCTGATACTACCAAGTTTCAAATGAACTTCAAAATGAGAAAATGGTTTGAGAACTATTTCTGGTTTAGAATGGTTTGAATTATTACACTAATGATTTGATACATATATACATTATGTGAGTGTATATGATTTTCATGTAAATTCATGATTTATCATATGTTCTTTATTTGATATTCTTATAAATGAGGCGTGTAAATTGATATATGATTTTAAATTCATGTTGCATACCTAATTTTGAAAGAATAATGAATTTATTTAGTTCAAAGTATCCAAATATTTGCTTTACTTGTGAGACATGAGACGATCGTGATTTGCTTATGTGTGTGTGTGTGTCTATATATATATATATATATTTTATATTGAAAGAAATGCTTAAAAATGCATGGTTTTGCACAGGGTATATATGTTGTGTGAAATGATTTTGATATGTATGAATATGAATATAAAGTGATTTGGCTATGATTTCATTGATTCTTTTGGATGGCACTCTATTAGTGGCCGTAAGTCCTGGTGGATACTGATATGTTGATTCATTAGGCATGTGGTCTACGAGCAGTTATAAGTCTTGGTGGATATGGATTTTATTGATGTTTTGGGTAGGCACTCTAGGAGTGTCCTAAGTTCCGGATCGCTTGGCAGGTGCTCCATGAGTACTGTAAGACTTGGAGACAAGCATGCTATGTGATCTGTAAGTCTTGGTGACCCTATGCTAGGAGGTGCAGTTGGCCACTGATCTCTGAGATGATTTGATACCAGCCTTGCGATAGAGACAACGAGTAGTAGGAGTATCTTCTCATGGGGAAGTGCTATGACTGGTAGTAGGGTAGCCACCATGAGGTCTAGTGAAGAATGACCGTGAGGTATCCATGAGTTGACGTAGAAGTCACGGTAGTCGCCAGTGGGTGACAGTAGGGCCCTACGAGCATATATGTTTGTGTATTGATGATTATGTGGGTCATTCTCGAGAATTCAGACCATTGGTCCCTGGTGGTAGGACTGTATGCCACTGTGATTGGAGCGATCAGTTTTCCATGGTAATGTGGACATGGATTTATGCATTTTGGATTAAGAGCTGTGTGCCTTGATTTGTTTTCATCTATTTTGAGCACATTAGTTTGCCAAACTTATCAAATGCTTTTGGACATTATGATGATTTGATAACACCTATCTTTCCTAATGGATTTTCACCTAACGAGTATGAGATTGATTTTCACAATCATGATTTTAGTTCTATTTGATACGTAAAGAACTATATACATTTATAAGTTGACTGGTTATACTTTTGAAAAAGCATGACACGGCTTTTGGTTTATCAAATTTCAAATTTATCGAATATTGGTTTAGTAACAATTAGAATTCTAGCATTTATCCTATCGTATACCTTTATGCTTTATTGATGTTGTAATTTGGCTCATATATGCTTAGCTGGTGATTTTATCATTAGGATTTTAGTACGTATTGATTCTTCTACATCGACAGTTTTATACTGATTGATCTACCAACGTATTATATGAATTGAGCATTTTGTGTAATCTGGCATGATCAAATACCTATTCACACCTACATGTTTTGTAAATGGATATTTGGTTAGTCCGTCTGCATTTGTTGAAAAAGGGAACATTTGGCTAAGTTTGCCTTGTTGTATGCACAAGGACGAGTTGGTCATCTGGCTTAAGTGCAAAACGACTTAGTGATTTTCCCTATATGGTTTGTCTACCTAACAAGTGTTGTCAAAAGACATTGTGGCATTTGTTATACTATCAGTCATTTGTTTTTACATGATGAACTGGTTATTTGAAATACAATGCATTTAATGGTTTGAAACAACAGACATGCAGTTTAACTGATTATTATGAATTTTAAGTAATCATATGTTACTTGACTCGTCAAGTATAATGCAGATTTTGTAGATAATATACATATACATATACATGCATATGTATGCTTATGATGCATTCCATGTGATGGCTTATGGCCATGTGATTTTATCATCTGATAAAACCTTTCTTCAAATCATTGTATGGGTATGCCATGATTTCGGTTTTGTAGTATTGGATTGTCTACTGAGTATGTTGTATGCTCACCCTACTATTTTACCACAGGTCAGCTTGAAAAGAATTAGAAAGGAGGTTAAGGTTCTAAGAAAACTACTTGAAGATTTCAAGAAGATAAGGAGTAAGGTAACATAGAGTTTCATTGAGAAACTCAAGTTATGTTGATTATAGGTAATATTTCTATGTTATATGTGATGTAAATTGTAATTGGGCTGTGATTGATAAGTCTTGGGTATGTTGCATGTCTAAAGTTATTTGAAAAGGAGACGGAGTCTCCAATTGTATTTTAAATTCCAAATGAATGTTTATTAAGTACCTCGCAATGACATGCGTTAAATGTCATATGTCCAAAAAACAGAGGAAACTCTGTTGGATTTTTGATAGAAATGTAGCGCTCATTTAATCGAAAATCCTTATTTTGAGAAATGAAAAATGACACTCAGAGTTTTCAAAGGGAATTTAAAAGAAAAGGATTCTTTTGTCACATTACATTATTTTTACAAATTGTTTTCAAATAGGTTTTGATCCTGCATTAGGAATTTTATTTATGGAAAAAAATTTGCATATGAAAACCCGGGTTGTCACACCCACCGATCATACAAAACTCCAGGTGCACATGTCCATTTGTTCCAACTTGCTTGGATTCTCTAGGTAACCTCCATCTCTATCTCTCCACTCTTGTGAATCATGGATCCTAAGTACCAAAAGTTGTCTTTTACGGGACTTCTTGGTTATGAATCTTTATTAGTGTTCTTCTCCTTCCTAAAATTGTATTCCATATACTTTGTCTTAGTTCCACTGATTTTAAATTCTTTAAGTTCTAATGCTTCTCTCTATAACTCTAGCTTTGTGTTTACGCCCTCTCTTGTCTCGTCAATTAAAACTATATCATCTGCAAATAGCATGCACAATGGAATCTCCTTGTGCATATGTTTTGTTAACTCATCCATAACCAACGTGAAAATGTATGGGCTCAATGCCGATCCTTGGTGCAATCCTACAGTGATAGGAAAATCACCAGCCTATCCGATAGTGGTCTTAACATTTATTACTGCTCCTTCATACATATCTTTAATTATATCTATATACTCCCACGAAACTCCTTTCTTGCCCAGCACCCTCCATATTAACTCTCTAGGGACCTTATCATAAGCCTTCTCTAAGTCAATAAAGACCATGTGGATGTCTTTCCTCCTCTCCCTATATTTCTTTATCAATTGTCTTGATAAGAAAATAACTTCTATGACATATCTCCTAGGCATGAAACCAAACTGGTCTTTGACATAATAACTCAGGCTGTAGCCTCTTCTCAATCACTCTGTCAAAAAGTTTCATCGCGTCGCTCATAAATAAGTAAGCTTTTAATCTTTCATATATTATATCTATCAAATAATTATTTTTAATCCATATCTAGTGCATTTGAAATATAATATGCAGTGCATAGTTAACATGGGCTAATGCAACCAAGACTGTGCAACTATAGAAATTGACTTGGAAGAATGTCAAAGTGTGGAAAATGATTAATTGCTGTATTTTGTAAACAAAACTTACAATATTATACATGGTATTTATTGATCTTTTCTATTTTCCTTATTGTGTAGTGCCTTAGGCAATAGTCTAATTCGGAGTGCAAGTACTATGTCTTGAGATACGTAAGAATCCTAGTACTAAATGACGTTGGTGTTTCCCAATTGAAAAAGGTAAGACACTTTTTATTGGTTAATCTTGCACTTTTTCACAATTTTTGATGAATTCTAGCTCCAAAGAATGTGTCAATTAAAATAAATATCTTGTATTGTAGATTGATGTGCTTTCTGAATGGGCAAACAGGAAGAGTTAATCTTAAGCAAACCTTAACAAAATATGAAGTAAATGGGCTAAGTATGTAATGAGTTTCAATTAGAACAATTAGAGTAACTACATCAATGTACATTACCTTGTTTGTTAATAAAAATATCTTCTTCATTGATATGCATGTGTTCTTCTAGTTTTTATTATTTTAATTAACTATATATATTATGGCATGAATGAGGGGAAGTTGGAGTGTGGAAGTAAATAGGTATGTATGTATGGACTTATAAATGAAGTAAATGTGGAGGTTGTAGTGAATGAAATGAATGTGTTGTGGTTTCTTTTATCAAGTCTCTTCAAGATAGAGAAAGGCTATATATTTCTTATATAAATATAGATGGATGATGAATTTGGATGTTTTACCAAATGTAAAAGTAAATGCATATTTTGTTTCATAACTTTAAAGATTGCAGCAACAATGTAGTAGGTAGTGCACTAAATGTATGCAAGAATGTAGTTAATGATTGCCGTGTCAAGCAAAGAAAAAAAATTAAAAACTTTTAAGTCATAATTTAAAATTTTGACTTTAAAATTTCCTAATTTCTTCTAGAACTTATGGATTTTTGAAGTTAGTTATTTAATTCTAACTTTAAATGGTATCCAAAATTAGTGACTTTACAAGTCAAAAACTATAAAGCGACATTAAAGGTCTAGGAATTTTAAAGTCAGTTAGCATGAATGAACTTGAAAAGTTTAATACTTTAAAAGTTGGTTATTTTTTACTTCTTTTCTTACCAATTTTTCAAGTCAGCTCAATAGAAGTTGCTTTGATAGCTGACTCCTATTGGTGTCTTTAAACAACTTTAAAATCCTCTTCTAGTAGTGGGGGGTCCTGGGCATGGTCTACAGGCAATCGATAAGGACAAAGATAAAGAGAGGAGGAGGAGGTCACACACACGGTCAGTAGACAATTGATGAGGACAGAAAAAAAGAGAGGGGGAGGGTTTCACGAGCATAGTTAGCCAGAGAGAGAGAGAGAGAGAGAGAGAGAGAGAGAGAGAGAGAGAGTAGGGGGAAGGGGTTGTGCGCATGGCTGGTCGACAACCATTGGGACAGAGAGGGGGGAGGAGGTTGTGTGCACAATTGATTTTTTAAGTAATGGGCAATTGATAAGGACATGGAGAAACAGAGGGGGTAAGGGTCGTGCTTATGCACAACTAACTGAGGGGGAGAGTGTGATGACTCGGGTTTTCACATGCATTTTTAAATGCAAAACTAATTCCAAATGCGTCGATCCCTATTTGAAAATAATTTTATAAAAACAATGCAATGGAGCGGAAAAATATTTTATTTTAAATTCATTTTGAAAACCTTGAGTGTCATTTGCTTTCAAGACAAACAAAGTAGTTCTGAAAATTACGATAATCATAAATGTCTTCCTAGGTCTATCTAGTCATAGCTCGCAGTCCAACTGTAGTAATTATAGATACATGTCTAAAGGGTAGATCATATACTTACATTTTTACTTGTCTCCTCTTCGGACATCATGCAATTTCTCTTTGTGTATACATTTTTATGCATAAATCATAAGCTTGTTTGCACATTTTCAATAATGGAAGCTTTTATCAAAATCCAGAAATCAACGACATAACTATCACGAAATTCATAGAGTAGTAATCACATAATGAATCATAAACTAATCATAATTATGAAATTCTTAAAATAGTAATCGGTCAAAGCAAATGATAGCATCACTATAGATATCACGCACATGGGTCTCTCGGCGAACACATCACGCCAACTGGTCACGAGTACTTGTATACAACCATCTCAATACTATATGCACATTGATAACACTGAAATCATAGGGACAACTATGCTCACGATCAGAACACATCTGAAATTGTGTGTCTCCGGTATCTAGAGACTAGTCCACCATAGCCTCCACGACGACTATAGATATGTTCTTGAAAGGGTGCCGTGAACACCTCCAATGGTCGTCCTTGTTTACCATAGCAGTTGAGGAAGGAACAAATGCCATTTTGGCAGCGATACCATCTACTTTTTGTGGTAGAGGCTGGGAGGCCAACCTTGTACATAAACAACCTCTCAGCATAGTGCCCACCAGGCTCAATAACCCAAAAAGCATATATAAATAATCCATATCTCAATCATTGTAAATTAGACAATTTATACAATTATTTTCAAAACATGCAAGCAATACATAAAAATCTGTTCATGCTAGTAATAGCATTCAAGGCCATAAATCATGAAGATAATTCCGCATGCCTGTATAAAATCATCCTATCTCAAAAAGCATACTAAATACGATAATAGAGTCAAGTAAATCATTTAGAATTTGGAATGCAATTGAAAACTTAGCAGTATTAGACTACCTACCTCGATGTCTCTTGAATTGCGTTCTTCATTACTCGACCCTGAGTCACCTTTGTGAAACCCTGGATATTAATTGATAACAAGGATTCAAGTATCATTTTTCATCCTGTATAGATTATTAATTATATTTATAGATTAACAGCTAGATATGCCTTTTAGGATCATAGATCCTTGCTTAATGCTTTTTCAGGCTAGATCTCATGTATAGATCTACTATTTAATGGTTAGATTGCCTTCAATAACTTTTATGTTATCAAGATCGTGTAATTGAATGGTTATATCTCATAGATTGCCTGTCATGATGCTTAGAATGGGTTTGTACTCGATTTGAATGGTTAGATCTTATAATTCAAGGATGGAAACATGTAATGTAGGGTCAATCCTGAGGTATTAATCTCCTAACACCTCTAATGGATCAATTCATGAGGTCTGACCATCTTTGATATTGTAAATCTATGAGATTTCTATAGTTTTTAGGCTACAATCATACTAAATAGTCCTCTAATCCTAACTTTTATAGTATCATTAGGTCCGCATCGTCAATATGAATGTAATGGTTCTTTCGGATCGTTGATCGGAGTTATATAGCCTTCTTAATTTCATTTTTAGTGTCATGAATCAACGGACGAACCAGATTTGTCCATATAGGGCCTGCGCGTCATAGTTCCTAGGACGCTTGTGCATCCCGTTCGAACTGAGACTGCGCTTGTGCTCATGCTTGAAGGTCATCCTAGGGGCGCATTCCGGGTGTGCATTACCCGCTGCCTCCCCGGGACGCGTCTGGTTCAATGGATCGTTAAATCCATCGACCCAGGATTTTCTTTGGCAATTTTCAGCAGGGAAAATACTAGATTTGGCATGGATCTGGCCTGGAAGGGAAGAAAATTAGAGAGAGGGGGAAAAGGTCTCACTTGGGCAGCTCCAAATGATGCCCATTCGTTGGTGGTGTGACTTCTACCATTTCTGCCGGAAACCTAGGCTGAAGTAGTAGGAGAAGAGGGGAAAACAATGATCAAACGAAGAGGGGGGAGGGCTTTTTATAGCTAGGCGGTGCGGCCATTCTTTGTGGTGCGGCACTGCTGCTTGAGGAAGGAGGTGCAGTACGCTAGCTGGAAGAGGAAGGCGGTGGAGAGGAAGGTGGTGCTTGAAGTCGGCTGGCTGGAGGAAGACGACGATGGAGGGGGGTGTCGTTATCAAAATGACCCCTGTGTTTACTGGCTGTATTGTTTTAAAATTCAATTTATAAAAATGCCCTTCTTCTTTAAAAGCCCATAACTTGGTCATACAAACTCCGTTTTTAATGTTCTTTAAGGCGTTGGATTCCATTTCGAGCGTAGAATCTAATTATATAGGTATTTCTCATAGATTATTTCATTTCATATTTTAATTAAAATAGAACATTTAATGTAGTTAATTACATATATTGTTTTTTAAAATAAATAATCTATATCAATTTAGTAAATGACAAACATATAGTTGGTAAAGTATTACAAAAGAGCTTAAAATTTTTGAGTCATTACACCTTATCTCTATGCTACAATCAAATTCACCCTTCTTAAAACGCTAAAGATGGTCAATGTGCAACCATCTTCTATGCCTAAGAAATGCCATTTTCTTATCATGTTTAAGTCATATGACACATGTTAGATCACTACAGATAGGACAAGCATTGTATCCCTGCATGGTGTATAGAAATAAATTATTGTGTATAAGGAAGTTGCTTATTGTCTACAATAGTTATAGCGTATAGGTTGAGCAACTCTTTCTTGTATGCATCATAAGCTTTAACACCCATGTCTCATAGGATCTTAAGATCATCGATCAAGGGAGCCAAGTACACATCAATGTCATTCCTGAGATGCTTCAGACCTAACAGCAACGTAGTTAACACCATGAACTTTCACTTCGTGCATAGAAACGGTGGATGGTTGTAACAAATTATTATAATAAGCCAACAACTATACATATTTCTCATAGAACTATGATGATTAATAATGTCAGTAGATAATGCAAGTCATAAGTTTCTAGGTTCATGTCCAACATTAGGACACAAGAAATCTATAAGCTTCCATGCTGGGCTAATTACTGGATGGAGTGAATAGCTATCAGTTACTCTCTTCTTGGGATGCCATACTAGTTTCTTCACAACTTCTTTAATACAAAACATTCACTTAAACCTTGGAATAGGGGAAAAAAACTATAAGAACTTTGCAGGAACGTGCATCACTGTCTCAGTTGAATTAAGTTCGGCTTATAGTTTTGTCCTTGTGCTCCTTCTTGTACAAGATGCAATCATTGAGACATGCATATATCTTCTCATAGTTTAACCCTAGTGCAACTAGGCTTTTCTTTGCCTCTCATGTAGACCTCACTGACTTATTCTCCTTCAGTAGCATTTTACCCACCACTTTCAAGACTTTTGTAAAAACTTAATATGAAAAATTAAATATTGATTTCACATTGTAAAGCTTTACTATTGTAGACAACTTGGTATAATCTTTACACATAGGATACAACGGCTCATCGGCTTCCTCTAATTTAGTATGGAATAGTTTAGGGTCATCTTGAAAGTTCTCGTATGCATATCAAAACATCGGTGCAACTATACTGTCTATGACACTTCCTATAGTATCTTTAAATCTTCTAGCCCTTGTGGAGGGCCCATGCTAAAGTTCTTCTCCATGCCAAATTCATGGGTGATAGCTTTCATCTACTCTATTAAAGCATAAATGTTCTCTCAACTCCCCTACAATTACCTTTTTCAAGTTTTCATATTTTGAGATAGACAATGCATGCAATTACGATCACCACATGCCTAAGTACAAATTCTACAAACTTTTCTATTCAATCCTCATATTCTTGCCACGGTCATACAAGCATATTTGTACCTTTTTTTAATAAATTGAAGCTTAGATATGTGAGAAGACTTCTTAGACATGAAAAGATTAGTGAACTTGGTTAGACATTTTAACGAACATTAGGTGTACGAGAATTATAAATATTTGAAAAAAACAAAATTACATGCATGCATGCTAACATGTAAAAAATTTTCAATTAACCATGAAGAGAGATGCAAAACATGAAAAATCCATTCATTGGGAAAAGTAACTTCAAAAAAGGAATTTTCTAACTATACGAGGTAAACAAAGAAGATAATTACGACACTCAAATCGATATCGGCCAAAAATATATATTATATATATGTAATTCCAATTTAATAGTGGTGATTTAGTTGAAGTTAGCTAGAGAGAAAGTGCACCTAAATGAGCTTCGGTTTGTGTATAGATAAAGACTATTAGAAACAAAAAATTAAAAAGTTGTAAAAATTCATATATGGGAGTCAAACTTTCAAAGTCATTTTCAAACCTGACTTCTAAAGCTATTGTCACAAAAAAAAAGTGTTTCCCCCCACACTAAAATAGGGCTTTTAAGGTTAGTTTTGGAAAATAGAGGCATTTTTGGAAAGTTTCTTTTTAAACTTTGGACTTTTAAAGTAATTTTCCAAAATTGACTTCTAAAGCTCTTCCCACGATGAAATTTTTTTTCTCACCACACTTAAGAAGTTGGTTCATGATGACCTATCTTCTTAAGTATGATTTTTAAAGTTGTTTTTATGAAATTGATTTATATTATTTTCACGAAGTTAGTTGAATAAAAATTGATTTTCCTTATGTCGACTTTAAAAACGCCAATTTTAGTAGTGGGAACTAATGAAATAAAACATGAAAGTACTCACCTTTATTTGGAAGAATTACATGCAATTTTTCTTCAATTCTTTTCTTCTCTCCTCCTCCAAGTGTCCAAGGCTCCTCACTTTCTATGGATTTCATGTTTTTGGAATAAGGGATTTGGGTTTTTCAGCATGGTTTGGACGTGGCCCCTTTGTATGTACTTATAGTTTAACTTGTTTCCATCTTAGATTGGGATAATATCTCACCTCCGTATCCTTTTCCTCTAACCAATCATACTCGTGGAAACCTCCCTCATATTTCCCTTATCCTCCTTCATTCTCTCTATTTTGTTTCTCTTTTCTTGTCTTATCTTTCCCTCATCCAACATCCTTGAAAATCATATAAAAAAATATACATTTTCCTTTCGTCTTCTGCAGCTCTAATCTCACCCATTATTTTATCTTTTCTTATTTATTATCCTAACCCTCAGATGATGTATGGCTAGGATTGTTGCTTTTCTTTTTCTTTTTATTTCTCCCCTTGGATTATGCTTACCCTAGGATAGATGGTTGAGATCTCTTTGAAGTTTTCTTTCCTTGATTATCTCCCCAGCCCATCATTTGTTTCTCCACCCAATCACAAGCTAAGTTCCACTTATTTTTTCTCCTTGTAAAACACAGTTTTTAGGCCCCTTGTAAATCACTTTGGATCCTCCTTAAACAATGGTAGGTAGATCACCCAAAATATCTCCACCAATGGTCTTGCACTCTAGTATCCTGCAGGCTTGATTTTCATTGGTCTACCTTGGTGTAAATCTTTTCTTATTGGTTCCTTAGGTTAGTTTTTATGCAGAGATAATCTTAACCTTTAACCCTTCAAAAGTTAGGATAAACTATGACCGTTGATTTCTCGTCTATGATCCTCTCCCTTACACATTTTTTCTCCTTTATTTTCCTAAATTTTCTCAAATAAAAACAAGTAAACAACAGTGTATATGTGTCCTCCCTTGTATAAAAATGTGTAAGGGCCTCTTCCTCGAATAAGTGAGTAGAGAGTGGATGAAAATATTCTGTCAGTGGGTCCCTGGTGCTGGTTAGTAGTCCATGCACATGTAACTTAGTTGTATGTGAACTCCTCTTAGAAATTCTTCAAAGGTGGTGGAATGTATGTATACATTTTTGGGAAGCTTGTCACCTTATCTTTAATAAAGACACCTTCTTACGTGATTTCATTTGGTTGATGCCCCTAAGGTTTCTAACAATGCAGAAGTTGATAATTATACTCCTGTAGCATTCTAAATTTCTGGACTTTGTAGTTTATGGCATATGAGTCTATGACATTGCTTGAATGGTAGTTAGACTCTTTTTTAGGGTTTTGGAGTTGCTAAAAATAGCATCTCTCTTTTATACTCTAATCCTGCAAAATATGAAATAAACCCTATTAGTAAAATTTAAGTAATTTCAAGGTTAGAAACTGCTAAATTTAAGGATATTATCATTCATTTATCTCACTAATATTTGGGTGTCCTTTTATGCCATCCAATCTGATCCTTGCGATTTACCAATAAGAAGTGATAGCTTTTGAGCTTCTAGATGATGTGCGCTAGCCTGAAGTCTCGGGATTGTGCACTTAGTTAAATACAAATGAATGCAAGCTTTCTGGTAACCTAAATGGTTCATCTACTGGGTCCTTCTGTGTCGTGCCAAGTGTCAATGGTAATCAATTTGATCCCAGCTACTGTGTTCTTGGCCAGGTAAATTGACCAGGGTAGATAGTTTCAATACATGTCATAGAATGTTGACAATCTAAGGGTCATGACGTCTTATTATTTTATATGGGGAAGGTTAAACAGACACCTTGTAAGGTGTGTCTATGGAAGCAGAGGGCCCACTTTAGGATGATCTGACTCGTCGAATCATTTCCTCATCTTCAAATATCTAGTAAAAGAAAAATCCTGATGATTGAATGATTTGAGCGGCTTAAAGAGGGGTTTTAGAAAATACCAGTCCGCACACGTTTTGAACCAGTACGTAATCCAAAGCTGGAGTAATCAGCTGAACCGGTCAGATCATCCAAAGCGGGCCACTTTACCCATAAGTGGTCGCACTGCACGGCTATTTGCCATACTATCACGCTCTCTATCGCATTCCTTATTTTTGCGGTGCTGCTAGAGTTGTCCAGTCCGTGTGATTCCGAATTTCTAGCCGGTCCAGTTACAATGACGTCCGCTCTCCCACTTGGCGAGATGGTAGAAGCATAGTTTAAAAACCAGGCGATCTGATTACGGGATAAGCTAATCCAGATCAAATCGGTAGGAAAACTGGTTGAATTGCCTAAAAAACTCGGATGATATCATCGTGATATTGATTCGGTAGATCAGCGAGTCAAATAAGAAAACGCAGATGATTTTTGGGAAAGATAGCTGAGTTTCTCAGCTATTCGATAAGTTTTAAAATTTTACTCTTCGTGCAGATGATGGTGAACTAGAAGACTTTGCACATTATTTTTTGCTTTATTAGCCAACAAAAATATCTGAAATTAATGTGTTAGATAGAAGACAGTGAGAGGAAGAAGACTCAATTTTAGATTTTCATTTTCATTTGAAAAGGCATCGAATGAAGAACTTAAAATCTGCTACTCATTGTTATTTGTGTAAACAGTAACAATATTTTGCTTATGTTTTAAACTTGAAATTTTCTTTCATTTGTTGTATTTTTCATTGATCTAGAGTATTGATTATATTCTAATCTGTGTTAATAAGAGTTTTATATAAGCTCTTAGTGAGAAATCTAAGTTTAAATTGTTGAATTTCATTGAAGAAGCTTAGTAGGTACTGTTGTACTGGTTAGTAAACATAGTATGTTTATGATTGAATATATCCTTACTGGTTATTTTTTAATGAAATCTAACAATACAATTAGATTCCTTGCTATTTAATTGTGTTAGTTGCCAAGGTTCACTAAAAATTTTCAACGGGAAGTAATTGAACTTAGTCGCCAAAGTTGACAACTTAACCATAGGTTACTGTTCTAATGTATAGAACTTGAATTCAAAATAGTGAAGGGCAATACCAAAATTTTGAAAAAACTAATAGGGAAGGAAGATGAAAAACTAATAGAATGACAATTTTTTAAGGCTCAAAAAGTTTAATGTAAAATTTGCAAAACCCAAAAAATAGAATTTTTAAAAAAAAATGCCAAAGGTAATGGCATTTTTGCAAAAATCCCCAACAACTATTTGTCGTTCCTTCCTTCTTCGGTTCTTCCTCACCAACATATTGCTGCCAAAAACTTCTTTTTCTCATAATTATCGAAGATGAAAACTAATGATAATTTATAATTTCTAAATTTTCTAATTTACATTTTTTATATATTTGTTGGTGATAGTTTAATATTGTTTAATTGCTTTCATATATGCATTATTCTTATTTGAAGTAAGAATTTCAAATATTTGTTTTGTAGATTTATTATTGCTATTAGTTTGATAATTTTTTATATTTTTTAAGATTTTTATACTTGAGTGCTGGTAGTGTCACTCGACTCAGTGAAAAAACTAGGATCAGTAACTATGAGTTTTCCGAGTTTGAGTTTTTAAACATTGGGTAGAAGCCCTCCTCCCAAGTGAATGGAGGCTGCTGCCCTGGGCATCGGCCTTCATGATGACCGATGGGCCCGTCCAGTTGCCAACTGATCATGCGAAAGTCTGTAGACAATACTACGGATGCCAGCCGCACCACAGATATACTGGACCTTAACAAGGAAATGAAATGAACGGGCACTGCTTACCTCTCACACAAGGCACGTTGCAAGTTGCAACACATTGGAAGCAACATCTGGGAGCCTAAAACTTCAATTAAAGGTTGCTAAACATCATAAATTTGCAGGATAAATTTGTGGTGTTATGCAGATTTCTCGGGACTGGTATTTTAGATATCTCCATATATACCAGTCACTTTCTTCAGTAATTCATCAAAAGCAGCTATTTGCTCGGCTACATTTCTTGGCACCATTACCATCCTCGACTCCTTGGTGAACACATCAGTTTCTTTCCCCTTTTTTTTCGGATGCAGTTCAGATTGGATCTCCCTTTTCATCCACAGGGAAGCATCGATTGTGACATATTAGCGCGAGGCATCTGTAGCAATTATCAATCACCATCACCTGATGATGTTCAATCTTCCACCAGAACATTGTACATCGACCAATGCAACCACCTATACTGAGACCTACTGAGCGCATAGGTTGAGTTTCACACTTTCGGAAAAATTCTCCTCTTAACCTACTACCACCATCAGCTCAAGCCTCTTTGACTGGAGCAGACTGAAGAGATCTTTGTTAGCCAGGAAGAACAATGATGTTAAGGTACAAGACTAACCAAATTCGTCACACCAATAATCCACTTGCATGGGAACCTGAGGTCAACAGAATTGTAATTTCATAAACTGACTATGCAGATTAACTATCCACGACGAACTCTTATCTAATGGAACATGGAAGAGATCATAAAGGATAGTACGGAGTTTCTTATTCTCTGCATACGGATCTCGGAGGCCTGTTTGTTTAGTAGAAAATGCATCCCAAGTTACTAACCAAAAGAAATAGAAACCGGTATGCAACTTTCCATGATTTCTGCTCTTTGGTTTGACATGGAAATCTAATTTCTGTTGTGAACCAAACTACTACAAAATTTGGTTAAATCCATTTCTCCTTTAAAAGATGAATCCTCATTTTCATGAAAATAGAGCCTCTTGGAAACTGGTGACAAGGAAATATGTGCTCCTAGAAATGATTTCCAGCGAGAAAGTTCTTGCTTGCGAGCCAAGGAAGACAGCAATTCACTGAAAATGCTGAGGATACCGTGACAGCCATTCCCGCAACAGATGAGCTCATTCAAATTTGTTTCGAAGAGTCAACACCATGCCAGCATCCTACAACAGTGCCTAGAACAGCATTACCGAAGGTCATATTAGATTATGGGGCTTAAGAGACAACTACCTGTTACCTGTCAAACGAAGTTTCCTCACGCCAACACAATGACAGTTAGCTTCAGCTGGCAAATAGCTTACAATGCACTGTGACAGCCAACAGTACCACAAAACTCACCCAGATCCTCAACAACCTTCACCTTGGAAGGGTCGAAAAGAACCACTGATCGATCCAGTGTGATTTTCTTTTTATGGTGGGGGATCTATTAAAAAAATAGTCACCGAGAGTTACAATTCCGTTCTAGGATAATATAGAAAACAGCGGAGATGATCAAGCAATACCCTCAGCTAGTTGGGTTCCTAATAATCAAACTTAATAAGTGGCGATTCAGACCCATCTTTGATGATTTTTTCTTGAAACTAGAAAGCCGGACCTCTTCGCAGCTGTTCGATCCAATTGAAAACTTCCTAACAGAAACTTCGATGAGGTCTACCAAATGAATGGATTAGATGAACATAGTTGAATCTCGATATAGGACAGCAACTAGAAAAGATTTCCCCGTTTCTTTTGTAGCCATTTTCTAAGTACAAATTTGATGATTGATTCGTAGTGATCCATCCATTCTGATGCACAGAAATGATCCTAACTCTTTGTTAATGGCTGAAAATGTGGATCATTATATTCCTTGTAGAAGGAAAACTTTAACAAGCTTTCGGAAACTTGCTAGCCTATACTAGAACATCGTGGGGGCCAAGTACTAGATAAAAAGGGACTCGTGTGGGCTAGGAAGAAAACAGAGCAGTGGGAACGGATGTTAGCGCTTGGGTGGATCTAATCATTCACTGGGTATCCTTATACCCACAAAGGAATTATTAGAGGATTAGGATGTAAAAGGAATCTGTTGATGGCAGGCTGGCAAGCCTTAACTTGGCACCCACGAACCTTCATAAGTGAAGGCCTCGGTTTGGCAGCCTTTTGTGACTTTGTTACCTCCTTAGGGTTTTGGTGCACCTACGTTCCTTTATATACTAAGGCACGGAGAGATAGAGACGATTAACATGTTGATTCAAAACTTAAATGCTTAACGTACTGCACGGCCTCACAATATTCACTTAATAGATGCTCAGATTTGTCTATCAATGATTTTATAACAGGCAAAATGAGAGACTTTTAGCCAACAATATCTATCTAAGCGGCCACAGAAACTTGGCATCTTTCCAAAATAAGCTCTATTGCAGGTTCTAGTCACTGTTTTCTGCCTTGGACAGGGATAGATGTAGTAGTGTATGAGTGATTTGCTTTGTAATTCTTTGCTTATGGAAAATGCAGAAACAGAAATGAGACGGACACAGTGATTTGGTTTGGCTTGCACCAATAAAAATAATGAGAGTGGTTAGAAAATAACCCCTTAATTGATGATCCCTTTATTCTCAATGACTTGGAAGTAAACGGTAAGAGAAGTTGACGAATAGCATTGAGGAATGCTTGAGAAAAGTAATCGTTACATAATGTGGATCTAAAACAAGCATCTGAATTATGCAAGTGAAACCTAGCTCAAGCGTCATACGCACTTCTCTTAATAGTTGTGTCCAAGTATCATTCCCTTAAAATTGCTATTCACCTCTCACTGGACGGAAATGGTTTTCCCGAAATCGTAGTTATAATTTGGGTTAAATTTTAAAGGAATTGCATGATTTTATTCAGGTCTAATCTGATAAATAATTAATAACCAGCTTCTGCATTCGTCTGGCAGTAGAAGATAGGTTTAAGGTCTTAATTTGTTACCCTTGGCTTTATGATCATCTTGTGTTGGTGCTACTTGTTTTCAGGCTTTTTATTTTGAGCTTATATTAGGTATAATCAGATCACAATGGAAAATATTTTGATTCCCCTAGGTTGTAAAAATCCATATTTAATAAAAGATTAGATGAAAATATCTCATATTACGCCTCCAAAAAGTAAAAAAAAATTAAAAATCTCATATTAATTATGAGAGGAGGAAAGCTAACCAGGTGCTCCAGGTAAGAGCTGCAAATCACTATAATCAAATGGGCTTTTCGTGATGGGTCCCCACCTTTGGATGATCGACGCATGGATCTGATTCATTGCTAGAATAGATGTCCTGTGTACAAAAAACTAAGATGCCTGGAGAAGTTTAGGATCCCAAAAACGGTGTTTTTAGGAGCGGATTTTGACTATTTTTATACCATTTATTTAAAAGGCACCATTCTTCCAAACCATTCGTTTCCTGTAAGTAATATAGATGTTAGAATCTTCCAAACCACATGTTTTTGGTAAAGTTTAGCAACCAGACGAATGCCCTTATGGCCCAGGAGCGTGCAGCATTCTTCTTATATACGGGTAATGAGAAAAAGGGGACCGCCGTACGTCCTAAAAGCCGCATCAAGACGAGAAAAGAAGTCAGAGGAGAACTACCATTTTTCATTCAAACCTAACAACTTTAGTGTAACCCCACTTCCCGAGCCTTAACGCATAACGTATCACCCAACCATATATTATACATAAAAGGGGTAGCACTGACTCACTTATGGGGATCGGCGAAGGGGCAGACTACAAGGGTCAATAATATACAGTTTTACTTTGCACTTTGTAAGAAGCTGTTTTCATGCCTTAAACCTGCGACCTCAAGGTCACACGACAACAACTCTACTATTGAGCCAAGGCTCCTCTTCATACTATCCAATCGTATATTACACATAACAACCTAATTTAGGATTCGACACCACCATTTATAGATAAGAAGCAAAATAGATAGCCGTATTGGAGAATGTACATGGATAAATAGAACATATACCAAAGACCATTAAGCAAAATAGATAGATAAATAGAACATATACCAAAGACCATTAAGCAAAATAGATACCCGTATTGTAGAATGTACACGGATAAATAGAACATATAGCAAAGACCATTCCAATCTTCCCATGTACAACTGTTGGAAGCTTTCAGAGCTAATGTATATACGTATGTATTTCTGTATGCATGTACGCATTTACGATGACGATTAGGAGGATCTAGCGAGTTCCCCTGGCCAGCATTTCTTGATATTGTGTCTCTTGATACTCTAATAATTGCATTCGGTTTTGTGCCCTCAGTTGCTCGTAGAACATCCTAATGAATTCTTCGGCCTCATCATCAACCTGGCGGCTACCACCATTGATCCCATCCTCTTCGGAGTAATTGGAGACCCGCATGGAGAATGGGGAGACCAGGGAGCTCATTTTCTCACCAAGAATAAGATCAGATGGATCGAATCGTACATTGTAGGAACATTCAGGTGAGTATTCGATCTTCGGCGAGTAATTGATCTTGGGTAACACGATCACAGCCCTTGCATCATGGGACTCGTCACGGTCGTCATCATGGGCATGGATGCAAGGGAAATGATGTTTTCGCTTGGTCACGTGGAAAAAAACAGGATTGGGGCTGTTACTGCATGAGAATTCGTACTCCTGTAAGCCAAACCCACCTGCAGCGCTTCTCGATTGATGGTGGCGGTGGAATATCAAATTCCCCAAGTTCTTCCCTAGAACTTTTCCTCTCTTCATCGTCAAATTTATGTCCATGATCAACTTCCGCTTCGAGATAAGGCCCTTCCTCATCATGAAGAAGGCAATCCTTAGGAAGTTCCATAGCCGTTTACCGACCGCGGAATTGACAGGAGAATGCACCTCCATGGCTACAACTCAATCAACAAACGCAAAAAAAACAAAAAACAAAAAAATCAGGGAAATTTTTTGCAGTTTGTAGTAAGAAAGAAAAAGCAAGCAAGCAGATAAGCTGATGATCTTCAAACCTGGGAAATATAAGGTTATAGAAGAAACTGGAGCCTTGGATCGAAATGGGTAATCTTGCTCCTGCGAGGTGTGTAACCTCGCAGAATAGAAAACCCACCCTATGAGAGACATTGGAGAGACAGATCATGGATCTTTATAGAGAGAGAGAGAGCAGGGAGGGTGGTGGAGGCCGCAGGCACCGTCTTTTTGAAAATGTCTCAACAGCCTCTACTCCGCGTCCCTTTCCCCTTTTTTTAAAAATATAACATTATTTAATTTCTGCTAGAATTAATATTTTATTTCAAATAAAAGCAATTGCGCAAACGACTTCATTGCCAGGTAATCTACCAACAAAGTTTTATCCGGACCGAAGTGCCCTGAGCGAGGTAGATAATGACGAAAACATAGGTGTTACAAGGGCATTTTGGTCATTTAGAAAAAAGGAAATGAAAATTATTACGTTTTTCTTTTCACAAAATAAAAAATAAATAAAATGGAAAGAAGGATATGAACGTTGGATCATGTACAGTGGAGGTTTATCGCTGGCAAGAGAGTTCCTATACGATGAGGGCCCATATTTACCCTAGAAGAATATGGATGGACAATCTGCTAGGAGGTAGTATATAGAAGAATCATGCACCAAAATTCAAATCCCATTGGACAATTTTAAGCCTCTCCAGTTGTGGCTTTTAAATGGACGCTAGAAAATCGGGAAACATGGTCTGTTTCTTCACGGAACCTCTATGAATCGAAGGCTTAGAAGCATCAAATGGTTTGGATAATTGAACATAGAAAAATATGCGCATTCAGCATACATACAACTAAACAGCGACAAAATCGCTTGAGAAGATGACATGGTAAAAATTTTATTGCGTAGGAGGTGGACTAGTACCCACAACCTCCTGTTGGCAAGGGTGAATATCAGTTGCAAGAATGCAAGTTAGGGAATGCAGTGTAAGGTGTAATAATCTCAAGGATATATGTGTCTTCTTATGATGGTGAGCATCAGTCTCTAATAAGTAATCGCCCGTGGGATTAAAACAAGAACTTGGGTGTGCTTTCTTCCCTTGAATTATGAGGTCGTGATCTTAAAAGATATTAACTTACAGCTAAAAGAGTCTTTATATGGAGGTTGGCTGATGATCTTCTACTGACTTCTCAGACGATTAAAATTGTCCCACAGATGATTCATGAGACTTTTGCTGCCACATGAAAAGTTTGGATCACCAAAAATGTGGATGCAAGCACTAGCATTTTTATCCATAAGTGTTACCCTGACAATGAGCTAAGAACTCGGCATTAAACTGGTTAATGATATATTGGCTGACTTCTAATTGGGATAAGGTCTTGATAGTTATGATATATTGTAGGGTGAGAACTTTCAATATAACAAAGTCATATTTGACCCCGATTGACAAGGCTTATTTATATATATATATATATATATATATATATATTCCATTTTATTGAATCAAGCCAGATTATTCCACATAAATTTGCACAGAATAATTCTCCATAATCCAATAAACCGGATCATATAAGCCTGGCCAATCAGGCCCTTAGTTTTATGAAGATGAAAACAAATATCTAATCGATTAGGTCCTGATTGCAAAGTTTATGCAACCTGATTTATTGGATTATCTCAGATATTCCATATAATCTATGTAGAATGGTTTTGGCATAATCCAATAAATAGGATTATATAACTTGCCGATGGGGGCCTTGGGCATATTTTAAAGAAACCCTTTCGTTTCTTTTCTCTCTTTTTTTTTTTGTGCATTTTTTCTTCTAATGTTAAACACATCCACGAGCAGGATTGAAACCATGACCTTCGTGAGAGATGCTCCTTCTTGCTCTCAAAAGAGACTAATTTGGTCTCATAAATTATCGATAGGGTAAATTAGTCTTTTATGCCGTCAAAACATCTTTCAACAAACAAAATCAAGCGTCTTACAAATTTGGACTGCCGGAACAGCTTTTGACGCAAAGGGGCAGCTCCTGTGCACAAAGCTCACGTATATGTAGGGTTCAGGGAAGGGATGGACCACAAGGGTCTATAGTAGTACTTATTACATGAAACTTATTACAGAGGCAAATTAAAATTTGAAATTTGACACAGCATACTTAAAATTTGAAACATTCCATTGCAAGAAAACTTGTTACAGAGGCAAACTAATCTTGCACAGTAACAGTAAAAGTCTCTCCATGGAAATACATTTGTTTTTTCTTGAAATGCATGTACATTGATTGAGATATTGTTTTGTGATGACCTTGAGGTTATGAGTTCAAAGCGTGGAAACAACCTCTTGCAAAATGCAAGATAAGGCTGTATTGATCCTTGTGGTCCACCCTTTCCCCAGACCCTGCATATGCAGGAGCTTAGTGCCTAGGGTTACCCTTTTTTCTTTTCTTTTTTTCTTTTTGCACGTACACTATTTTTCTGATACGTAATGTAACATAAAATATACTAATGTATTATAGTTAACATTGATTGAGCTCTAAAGTCTTCTCGACTTTGTTTCTAATTATCCCTATTCTCCCTCTTTCCCTCTCTCATATGCACTTATTATGTCACCAGTAAACTTGAGCGTCCTTAGGAGTGATTAAGCTTGTTTATGGAATTTATAAAGTGAATTGAAAAGATAAATCTTCTCCAATTCTTACCAGGACCACCTAAAGTCATTTTATAGCTAAAGAAATGGTAGAAACAGAATATAAAGGATCGGCTGTGGCCAAAAGAGGATGAATTTATCATCACCAAGTGTAAACAATAGAAAGTTATATATATAGATACAGATGTTTGAGGATGTCTCCATGTAGGGCCCATCTTTATTTTCTCAAGGAGTGGCAGTCTTTCAAAACTAATTATATAATTAGACCTCACCTCACTTAATTGGTTTCCATGTGCTGTTTTGTATTAAAGTATACACAAACAGAAGAATGGAATTGAACTTGCTATAACTGTGATGCAGCCGCGTCTTAGTCTATAATCTACAATTATTGATACAACAAATCATCTCATTCTTCCACAGTGAAAAACAAAAACAAAAAAAGGTCTCATTCACATTATACAAACTAGGGGGCATGCGGAACGTGCGATGTGATCTTGATCGCTCTGATGGTAAGCCCTCTAATGCAGGGTTCCAGTATGAAGATCAATCCGCGCAGACAATGTTAAGAGTTTTAGTTTAACTACGGCCTTCCCGTTGACGGTTATAGACAAAGGAAAACCAACGATTCAGATTTGTCAACCAGAAGACGGTCACTTATAGGATGAAGAGGAGTATTACCCTATGATCCAGATATATTTACTATTGCCCCACGAAAGTAGGACCCACTATGTGAATGGTCCCTGATGATGCAGATCAGCAATCATGTATGTCCGCCCCTTTATGTACTGGCCCGATTTGCAAGGTCTTATATAATTTGGTTTATTGGATTGTGCCGATTATCCCATGTAAACTTATATAAGATAATCCGATATAATCCAGTAAACCATATTATATAAGCCTTTGCCAATCACCGGGCCCTTACATGTCCCATTAGTGGCAAGAAAGAGGAAGCCAAACCAGCTTCAGTAGTAATAAAACGTGATGTAGTGAGATTAGGAGCAAAAGAAGGAAGCTACGTACATAAAACTAGTACATAAAGCTTTTAGAACGAGAAAAAAAAGGCCGACTTTTGAGAGAGAAGACGGAAAGAATGCGGAAAACAATCGTGATTTGGAAGACGGCAGACAGGAAACGGGAATAAAACATCAACTACGTACTATCCAACTGTTGGCCCGCGCTTCTTCAGTTTGGCGTATTCTAAAGGGCGACGTACGAAATGGACCCAGACTGAGTTCTTTTGACTCACCAAGACTTCGGGTTAACTCCATTGATTCATCTTGGAGACAAGTCAGGTATCGGAGTTTATGGAACTAGGTGGAGTCCTTGGCTATTGCTGGTGACGCAGACAGGAGGAAGTTGTCTGCAATTATTTTTAATTATATGCTTACAATAGGCGTTAATGCTTGTTCTAGTTTGACGTATGTAGATAATTAAGATGACTGGATGTCAAGATGATAATAAGTTGAGTCGGGCTAGGTTTTTTGTTATTGTATGATAACAATTACCATAATGACCTTATGTTATATTTTGAAAACTTTATATGTTAGGACATTTTTGTCGTCCTGTGAAGGCGTGGAAACAGCATCTTGCAAAATGTAAGGTAAAGCTATATATTGTTGACTCTTGTGGTCTGCCCTTTCCTCGGACGACCTTGCATATGCTGGAGCTTCGTGCACTGGAGCTTCCCTTTTATATTTTTGTTATTTGAAGGGGAGCCTTGTCACAACGGTAGAGCTGTCATCGTGTGACTTTGAGATCACGGGTTTAAGGCATAGAAATAGCCTCTTGCAAAATGCAAGATAAGGCTGCATACTATTGACCCTTATAGTCCATCTCTTCCCCAAACCCCGCATACGCAGGAGCTTCGTGCATCGGGACTGCCCCTTTACATCTTTGTTATTTAACAAAAATTATATAAGTTGCTCCTATCCCTTAATTTTTTCATGATTGACTCTAGCCTAACATTGGCCTACTTGGGTCACACATTTTGTAACCCTAGCCTTATTCGGGTTATAAATATTTTGCCGTTAACCCTTATAGGTCATTAGGGTCGGTCCCCTTAATTGACCCGGCCATTGCCATTCTTCTTCAAAATGATAATGAATCCCTCAAAAGATTAATGGATTATCCTTTTTCACATTGTTTTGGAACACAAAGTTTTGAGTTGATAATCTCGGTCGCATCTTGTACAAAATAGAAGGTGGCAGTTTCGAAACTGCTTGGACGAGAAGTGACTGCAAGTTCTGCTACCATGAGGGGATGTGATGTTTGCACTAATTTACAACTTCATATCTCTGACATAAACATCCAATTTCAATAATTAAGCACCTATATTTGCATTTAGAAAAACACATTAATAGATAAGGTTATCAGTATCAATCAGCAGTTCTGTCTACAAAGTTTTCACTACAATTGTGGGTGTCTCCACTCCTATGCTTTCCCTAAATGACTGGCTCAAGTTCAAATACTTCCAATTTGTGCATGAAGCTCCTGCCTATGCAGGGTTCGAAAAGGGGGGACTACAAGGGTCTATAGTATGCAGTCTTATCTTTTCATCTTTGCAAAAGGTTGTTTCCAAGCCTTGAACTAGAGAGAGAGAGAGAGAGAGAGAGAGAGAGAGAGAGAGAGAGAGAGAGAGAGAGAGAGAGAGATCAATTTTGTGCAACTTTCTCCTTCTTTTTGGAGGAAAATGTATAATGTGAAAAATCTGAATTAGAAGAGACGGGTCAAAAAAAGTAGAAAAAGGAAAAAGCATGAAGACAAAGAAAGAAACATGCGCAAGCATATTAGATAGGTGGTAGACCAACAAAATGTCAGAATAGTTAGCTAGGACGGTTCAGAAAGGCAGAGTAGAGCTTTAGCATTGAGACTGAAACTTCAAACCAACACTAGTAGCTGGTTTTGCGGAGCTGATATCAATACCAGCCCTATAGGAAGATGAATCCTACCAAGGAGACTGAAACTAACATCAATCCAAAAAAAAAGAAGGTGCAATTGAGAAGGATGCATTTGGGAATTTTAATTTTTATTCTTGGCATGTAGTAATTTTCTACTATTGGCCCATATAGTTCAATCTCTCATTACATGCAAAATAGCATGCCTGTAACGTTCATTATTATCAAGAAGCATTAACAAATAGATCTAAGATAACTGAGAATCAGTGAAATTAATTAAGATATAATTTACCCCCATCAACTAACAGAGTTTCCCCAAGCACCATGCATCTAAACAAACTCTAGGAACAAGAGAAAATATAAGATGATGAACTGGCAAGTAATAGAGAAACCTTGATTGCTAGGGCTTTTGATGATGTATTTCCAACTTGACCAAACTAGATATAGCAAGATGGAACCCCAAGCAAAAAATGCATAGGAGAGGAAGACCATGTATTTTCTTTCTTGCCTTCTCTTTTTCCTTGATAGTTAATGCATGGGAGAGGAGAGAATAGAAAACATGTATCTAATTCTAATTCTCTCCATGGTATTTAAGGACTAGACCTAAGCTCATCTCTAATTAGGTCTATTAATTGATTTTACCCTAGATCTAATGGTCCTAGCCTCTTCCTCAAAGCCCTCAAGAACTTTCATGTAAATTTTTTCTTCTAAGTTGCCATTAAGGAAATTAGTTTTTACATCTATTTGGTATTATTCCAGATCCAAGTATGCGAATATCACCATCGAAATCCTAATCAAGGTAAAATTGGATATATGAGAGAAGGTTTCTTGAATATCAAACCCTTCAAATTGAGTAAATTCCTTGGCTACAATCTTAACATCGTGTTTTTAAATGTATCCAACAAATTTATTTTCTTCCTGAAAATCCATTTAAAACTTATTATGTAACCAGACTTGATTCTTTTTAATATAATCATTTTCCTCTTGAATGACATTAAGCTTTTTGTATGCATCCTTAGCATTAACATCTTTATAATAACTTTGAAAATCATCATCTTGAAGAGGTACGTCAACCATGATCCTTTTCTATATCTCCTAACATTAGCAAGTGATTTCTAAGAGAAGTTGAAGGTCTTCTCTCCCTTAGAAGTCTAGTAACAAAATCAACATTAGGAGTTGAATATATGATCTCAACCAAGTCATTAGATTTCTTCTTAAGTTTCATAACCTTGAATAGCTCACCCCTTTTAACCAGAACTCTAAGTTCTAAGCTATTTTCTAGAAAGTAAGCATCTCTACTTTTAATGACTCCCCCTAACCCATTTGAGTGGTATACAATAGACCTTTATCCTTTAGTGTGATTGCCATATCCTGAAAGTTACACTTTATAATTTTAGGTTCCAACTTGGATTTATTTTGGTTTGGTACTCTTATAGAGCACAAGCACCTTACACTCTAAGATTTCACATGTCTAGTTTCCTACCAGTCCATAACTCATAATGTGTCATCTTGACCTATTTTAAAGGTACTCGGTTGAAAATGTAAATTGCCATAGAAAGTGCCTCTCCCATGAACGAAGTTCCTAACTCGGAATGGTTCAACATACTTTGAATTGTATCCATTAGGGTTCGGTTTTTCCTTTCCACAACACCATTTTGCTAAGGAGTATAAGGTAGGGTATACTAATGTACAATACTCTGATTCATACATAATTGGTCAAATACATTGCTGGTGTATCTCCACCTCGATCGGACCTCGGAACTTTGGTAGTTTTACAAAGTTGATTTTCCACCTCAACTTTAAATTCTTTGAACTTTTTCTAGAACATCAGATTTTTTACTTAGTAAATAAGCATATTTGAGCTTAGAACAATTGTCAATGAATGTGATGAAATACATCATTCCTCTATAGGTTTTAACATTTAATAGCCCATACACGTTAGAATGAACAACCTTTAGGAACTTAGTGGGTCTTTACCCTTTACCAAAGGAAGTCCTAGATATTTTTAAGAGAAACCGGGTTCACATAGTTCAAGTTTGTCCTATACCTACTTATTGAACCAGAGACTAACATAGACTTATGGCTATTGATTAGAAACTTGTTCCCTTGAAAGCTAACTTCAAAACCTTTAAGGGCTAACTTTGAAATTGATATGCAATTACGCCTGTACTAGGCACAAAAAAAAGGTTCCAATCAACATCAAATGTCTCCCACTGGGGAGCTCAATAGGAATAGTTTTAATGTTAAGGACTTCATAGAAACTAATTGGCCATATACACCTTGTGCTCTTCCTATCTTTTCTCTTTAAGCTCAGAAAAGGCATTACTGGACTTAGTGATGTGACACATGGTAATAAAATCAAGCAGCCAAGAGTCTTCATCTACCCCAATAATTAGCTCCTCTTTGATCATGAAGATGATGTCTTTATCTTTGTTCCTATCATCACTATTGGAACTTTTTCTCTTGGCCTATCCTTTTTTAATGCGGTTATCCTTAACATGGTCCATTTGGCTATAAACCCAGCACAACTAGATTTTATTTCCCTTATTAAGCCCCACTTGAATGTTTCTTGCCCTTATTTTTAAATAGCTTTTTCTTCTAGGAGAATTGGTTTGGTTTAGAGGATTCTTGCCCTTCAGACTTAGCTAGGTTCACATGGGAGACACTACTAGAATCTTTCTCTCTCTCTCTCTCTCTCTCTCTCTCTCTCTCTCTCTCTCTCTCTCTCTCTCTCTCTCTCCTCTAGGCCTCAAGCCCTAGCATTAACAGAAGTTTCTCCATAGTAATGTTAGCCTTAGAGAATTTGAGGGCTACAACGCTTGAATCCCAGGAGGCTAGTAAATTGTTGAGAATTGTAGAAATCTAAATTAGGCTTCTAGATCAACCAGTTCCTTGGCCACAATGTGCATGGCATTCACATGATTTATAACATTATCAGACTCTTTCATTTGCATGCTGTTATATTTCTCTAACAGGAGAGACATATAGATTTCAAGTACTCATTAAACCTCATGGCCACTGCAAACAAAATTTTCACATTTGGTTACATGAAGATTATCATGATGGATCTTGCATTTTTATCATACTCTAAGTGCTTGTCATAGGTGCATTGTTGGGCTATAGTAGCACCAGTAGGCGATTCCTTAACCACACCATCAAGTATATTTTCTATAAAGTCCTGGAGGAGGATTGGTGGATACACCTCTTCCACATCAAATAGTTATTACCATTAAGCTTCATAAGAAAGGAGGAACCGAATCTAAAAAACTATATATAGTTTATAAATTTGAGATATACTATAGTGAAAACTACAAAAGTAATACATTCACAAATAACTTGAGAATAGTCTCACTAGTATATTTAATATGTATAGAAAAATTAATATTTAATTCTTAGCCAACGCTAAGACTAGGGAAAGAAATAACAACTCCCACTAGGGTTTTCGAATATATAAACTCATTAACACCTTGCATCATGTGAATTTAAAACTTATTTGTTTCATGGTTTTTATATTTGTATGATTATATTTAGAAAATTCCTTTCTTAAAGTTTTCTCTTTTTGGGTATGCATCTTTTTCTATTTGCATCAATTATTTTGTTAATTAAAAACTCTTCATGCATTCATATCATTTAGTTTTTTAGCATTTTATTCGCATACCTAGTGTTTGCTAAAATGCCTAATGAGTACATTAATCTATTCATGGTTGAAAAGTCTCCACATGTTTCTAAACTTCAAAATTTTAAAATATGGACAAATATGCTTGGATAATCGTAGAAAGATTATCCAGAGAATATGAGGAGGGAACATAATTTATAGAGTTCGTGCTTAGGGCAAGGATCATTATAATCACATTTGTTGTCTATGCTTGAGATGTGAAAACAAAAAAAAAGGTAACTGTAGGTAAGTTGTGAGAACCTTTGTGTTTCAATGGAGTCAATGAAAGTTATCACCCTTAAATTTGACATGGAGAAGAACTTACTCATGGGCTTTCGACAAGGGTGGGAAGATGTTAATATGAAGACACTGTAGGAAGTGGCATAGATAGTACAATTGCACCAATATTTTGAGATGCACACAATGACTTTCAAGATGACCTCAAACAATTCTAGACTACATTAGAGGAAGTTGATGAGCCATTGTACCTTAGGTATATAGATTATACTAAGTTATCTGCAGTAGTAGAACTTTACAACATGAAATCGAGATTTTATTTTTCAAATCAAGATTTTACAGAAGTCTTGAAAGTGTTGAGTAAAATGCTATCGAAGAGGAACAAACTGAAAAAGTTCACATGGGACGCTAAGAAAACCCTAGCTATACTTATATAGGAAAGAGCATGGGGATAAAACTACATGTCCAACTTATGGATAGTTAAGATGAAAGTTGAGAAGATTTCAATTGAGTAGGTGAAAGATGTGCCTACAAAGATCCTATGATATTTTTTTTCCTATTCCAAGGTTATTAAAAGAATGTTTTTTTATTACAAAGATAGTGGAGAAACTAGTATTGCATGACTAGGAGAGAGTAGCTAATAGTTATTTACATCACTTAATTGATAGCCTAGCCGGGAAGCTTGTAGACTTATTGTGACCTAATTGATAGCCTAGCAGGGAAGCTCGTAGACTCATGATGTTTACTATGTTGATATTGGGTTCCAAGCAACTAGGGAATGATATTAACATATACTTGGCTCTATTGGTCGACAATCTTAAGACATTGTAGGATGTAATGGTTAAACCTCATGATATATACAAGAAAGAGGCATTCACCTTGAAGGCTATACTGTCAGCACATGTTTTACATCTTATCATCTCCTCTATTCAATAAAGAGAGGCTCTCATCCAACCCTCCATCTATGCATCCTAGGGATTCTTTCTTATCTCCTTCCATTCTCCCTTATCCTTCTTTCCATTCTCTTTCTTATCTCTTTCCTTCTTGCTATCTTATCTTTCCCCTCTAGCCTAATCTATGTCACATGCTCTATACCCTTTCCAATCCTCTTCTTAAAAGCCCAAAGCATCCTTCCCTCATTCCTTAAGTACCAGAAAATCTATAAATAGAGGTCAGGTGAAGAGGAGTAACATCTCGTACCATTCTGAGAATACAAAGTCAAGCATAGGTGAAACAGAGGGAGAGAGACCACTCTCACTATCTCTCCCTAGAGCTACATGTCTAGATCTTCAAGAGAAGAGGTAAGAGTCTAGCCATTAACTTTGAACCATCTATTCAATTCCTTTGCTTTAAGATTTCATGGGTGATTTGGAGCGGAGATACATCTATAGGTAAGTACTACACTCCACGCCTCCTTAAGTAAGGAACTTAGTGTTCTTTATCCAAGGAACATCATTCTTAATATTTTACTTTGTTTTTCATTCTATTCCATGCTAAGGTGGAACACCTAAACCTTGTGTGTACACCCCTCCTTAGTTTCTTTCTTTTCTTTTCTTTTTCTTTCTTCTATTCTATCACTAGAGTGGGACATCCTTTCATAGTGAACTCACTCCGCTCTATCTCTTCTTTACACTACATCCTAAGGTGGGATGTCTAAAACAAGTTGGCACACCTCACCTTATTTCACTTCTTTTTTCTTCTTGTTGCACTCTCCCTAAGCCAATGCTCTATTTAGAATCTTTATATAAGGGAGAAACACATGTTTCCTTATTACTTCACATGCACACCCCCTTTTTCCTTTTCCTTTATTTTATTTCCTTTCTCCCAAGTAGGCTATCCTCTTTTCTAATAATTTCTAGGCAAGGCAAAACATAACTTAATATGACTTTCCTATGGGATTTTCTTGCATATGATTAGGATATACAAGGGAGAGTAGCACGTTGGGAGACTTCTCTCTTTGCTTGTTGGCTACAAGTCATGTGCCTAAACAAGTAAAATGAGTTGCATTGATGATGTTTGTTTGGTTGTAATTTTAGTATAATTTGGGTTGAATTGAGGTGTAAAGTCCCTTGTTGAGTGACACAACAAAGGAGACCTATAGTGGAAGTTCAAGCCCAGGAAAAGGGAGTGACCTGTAACATTCCTTGTTGAATAACACAACAAAGGAGTCCTATAGTAGACACTCTAACCATTGCAAGGAGTTTTTTATTTGCTTTGTTTTATTTTATTTTTCTTTCCTTATGTATTTAAGTTCATTATAAGAAAAATCACATTAATGAAAGTTTTTTTTAATTCAAATTTTTAGTTAGTTGGCTTTACTTTTATTTACTTATCTTTATTTTAGTTACTTTAATTTAGTGCTTAAAATTAATTGCTTTCTTTCATTGTTGGCTAGGTTAAAGTAGAGGTAATCTTCATTTATTAAAGAGTTTTAATGGGATCAACTCGTATTCTATAATAGACCCGTGCACTTGTGGTATAAATTAAAGCAAATCAATTAAAGCACTTGTGGCTAGAGATATAAAGCCTTGATTATCTAGGTGCATGAATTTCACATCACCTTAACTCATGTCCCCACTCTAGTTGGTAACATGTATGAAGTTTCTAACTATTCTAAGAATGATAAGAACACTCCTTGTATACATGAAAATTGTTGAAACTTGACCCTCTTGTTTGATATGATCTAGATCATCCAAAATATCTAAGATTGATCTGAGTTGTCCATTTCAATCTAAGCTTAATCAAAATTTGGAATATTGATTGACTTGATCTAATCACTTGGATCTTGATCTACCACTGACAAAAAAAAAAAAAAAAAAAATTCCTAATTAGTACTATACAACATGGTTTAACTCATACTTACCTCATATTTGTCCATCTCACCTTGAAAATACACCAAATTATGGTTGGATAAAAAAACTTAGTATTTTAGTGCATATCTATCCTATAAATGTAAAAATGATTCAAATGCACTTAAAACAATACAAAAGTTAGGGTTGTAGATGTAAAAGTAAACTCTCAATAAAAGACTCATCTTCTCCTACAAATCCTTGAGCAGAAAACACATGCTACATGTAGGATTCTTACTAGTTTTCTTGATTTTCCCTTCTATAATGTGTGAATAATGATATCCTAGGGATTTTTTGTGATTTTTATCTACAAATTGATTCGATTTATAGACAAAAATGGTAAATTTAGCGAGCAACAAAGGTAGATCTATGCATTGCTTGATCTTGATTGTCAATCTACCCCCAAACTATTAGATCTAATTTTTTAATGATTGATAACTATCAATTGACTGTTAAAAGATCAGATATGGACCATATATTACTATTTTTATATGATACATTGAAATCTAACCATTGGGTGATTAGAAAAGAGGAGATAAGACCACAAACAGGAACTTAACATGCATGGATCACAAATTTGATCATCCAAAATCTCAATCAGGAAGATGATCAATGATTAAAGATACTAATCTACTAAGATAGCAACTTGTTACCATATAGATTAGAAATTTTAGAAGTATGTATGACAATATAGACTGTTGATTGATAATTAATGGTGCAGATATGTGTTTCCAACAACCGTTGAAGATCTAACATGATTCATGGCTAAGAAAGATAGATCAATAGATTAACTGGTTGTGATCACACTATTCTTTGTTTGTGGCTAATAGAAAAGTCATCAACAATCAATCTTAATTTATGGATGAATGGGGAAAATCTAGACCATGATTCAGTGATGAAATTTAGTAATTTATTTTATATATGCCTCATATTGATGATTAATTATTGATCGATATACAGATTGGATATCTACTAATTTCAAAAAATTTGAATTGTTTGATCTAGTGTATGTGAATTTAAGATTTCCAAGTATTTGATAAAATGATTTAATGCCCGTAATGATTTTTTTGAGAAATTGAATTATCTACAAATTGACTGTATGATTTAAGATTTGCTCTGTGAGATTAAATTGTTTTATAAAACTGACATTAAATCATGATTTTTATTTTGAAATGAAAAGATTTGTTTTGGAAATATGATCATGAGTTCTATGCTCATTTGGTGCATAATTATGTTTTGACACATACATCATGCTTAAATGCTTAAATCACATGCTATAGGAATCATGATCTGCAAACCAAGTAAGTATTCTTATTATTTAAAGTAACCGATGAGAGCAAGGGCAATGAGCATTGGAAGGCTTCTAGGTGCTCATGGTTTTGATGCATTAGGGAACTGATGTACCTATGATTTATCAATGTTCGAGGATGTGATTTGTTTGATAGGCATATTTGCCTCGATGGTCATTATGCTAGGAGATGTAGATTGGCCCCTCTCCTTCCAATTAAATATTGGCCCAATGGAGGGTTTTGATTTATTGTGGGTGCATTATGGCAAAGCATGCCACTTGTTGTGATCTATTATCCCCCATGAGTATTGGTGTACTTTGTGTGGTATCCATGGATGAATGTAGTTGGGGTGGTAGCTCTCTACATGCATAATTGTACCATATTGTGATGACATATGATGCACATTAGTTATCTTTGCAAGTATGTAGCTTGTACTAGACTTTATGGTCAATGACAGGTGATGAGTGTTCAATTTTTCATAAAAAGTACCTAATTAGTAACCCACATCTTATAACTTATAGTGTTAAATTAGGGTTTTTGGTCGAAATTTTGTAACACATGCATTTTTTACCAAATAATTCAAAAGTTTGTTATTTTACAATTTCAGAAGCTAATCTAGAGTAAAAGTATGTAAATTTTCATAAATTGCTAGGATTTAATTAGGGTTTTTCTTCTTTTGCGGGTGTTGAAAAGGTAATCCAAAAGCCAAGCTTGATCGAGATAAGAATTGAGGTCATTCATGAGGTTTTCTAATCTAACTAGGAAACCTAAGCAAGCCAAAGCCTAAATGACATCATTCCAAGGTGTGATGAAGTTTTAAGATTATCCTAGGGCAAGCAAGAAGAAAATTGAACAAGCAAAAGGTGACTAGAAATGTACCCAAGCCTAAGTCATGCATGTCCACCACCTTTGCATGGGAGTCATTCAAGTCACCTTAGTCATTAAAGCCATGAATAAAGGTGATAAGCCATATGAGTTACTCAAGCCTTGAAGCCAACCATTAAAGCCACTTAAGCCACCAAGTAATGAGCCATCAAGCCTAGGAGGAGTGCCACATGGAGCTACACGATTAGACCATCAATTCAAGCAACTTTCCTATGTTAAAAATGTGATTTTTAAGGGATTTTGAGAGACAATTGTAAAAGTTAAGATGATCATGCATTAAGGAACCCATCAAGAGAGAAAAATCCACTTTCCTAACCCATTTCCCATACCTAATCCACCATTCATCCTAGGGTTCCATGTTTTCAAGTCAAGGAAGGAGCCACCATCCAAGAGGAGGACACCTCTTGCTTATTTGGCAAAATCAAGTGGTTTCCTAATTAGAACACCTTAGATCTAAGTTCATGCAACATGTAAAATCCTTAGATTTTTTGCTAAATTTTTTAGCTTACTTTCTTTCCTATTATCCTACTCTCCCCACCATTCAAATTTCATTCAATTAGGAGGGTGGACAACCACTTTCCTTCCATGAAAAATGATGCCTCCCCCCTTCCAAAATTAGTAACCAGCTAGCCCATCACCTCCTCTCTCTCTTTTGTCATCTTTATGATATCATTTCTACCTAAATTTTCTCCTCCAAAACTCCTCCTTACCTTTCTCATTCAATAATCTATCCCTAGAATCACTTTTCTCATGGATTCACCCTTCTCTAAGTCAAGAACCCACTCATCTATATATATATATATATATATATATATATATATGGTTCATATTAATTTTTCAGGTAGAGGTGGGTGAAACACTTTAAGACATAGCTTTCTTTGGTGCTTTGTTACTTCTGGAATTTGAGACTTCTTTGATGCTTTTATTTCTTTGTATTTCTAGTTATTCTTGTTGTTAATTGCTCTCTAATTCAGGTTAGTGGTTTACTTGTTTTGATTTAGTTTCATTGCTATAAGTTTTTCTTGTTTTGTTTCATTAATTGCATGCAACTTTCCAACATTCAATCCCTCTCTTTTCTTGCTTCAAATATTTAATTTTTCTTTGTTATTCAACCAAGATTGAAGTTAGTTATTCTTTGGTAGTGACAGCCAAGAGAATAGCTAGCTTAGAACTTAGAAATACTCTTTTGAAATTCACCTTTTTCACCTTATTCCCACCTTAGTTTTAGGTCTATTTTCCCTTAGCTAGTCCACCCTTTTAGCCTTCTTTTCTCTCAAATTCCTTTCTATGTTTTCTTTGCATATCATTATACTTTAGATTGCGGATTTACATTAAAGTTTTTTTGTAGTTTAGATATAGTTTTGCAAGCTTGAATAGTGCGTAATTTTTAAAATTTGTAGACAATTTTATGCGTATAATTTTGGTGTAATTTGGAAGTGAATCAACAAAGTTTTGTGAGGTTTCTTATTAAAGAATGCTTCTTACATTAAAATAATTTAGATTTAGGTTATTTCCTTGCATAAAAGTTGTGGTTTCAGCTGCTTGATTTGTTTAATGTTATTAAGTAAGTAAAATCTGGAATTTGTCTCCTTAACTTTGTGCTTTACTTCTAGCCATCTAAACACATTATTTACTTGAATACTTAAGAACCTATTTATATTTTTTATGTTGTTTATTAGTCTTGGTAGTGTGGGATGGGAAGAGCTCTTTCTTCTCGCTGATCACTCTCGGATTTGCTAAGATCGGGGCAAATGAGTAAGGGGAACCATGTGTACAATCTATGGATCATACGTATGGTACTAGGTTACTCTTTTTTTTTTTTTTTACTTAGTTTAAATGTGTAATATTGTTTTGATAGTATTTATTACATTTTTTACATCTTATTTTAGGTAGGAAAGTTTTCCTTTTAATAGTTTCCTTAAGATTAGTTTCCTAATTTGATTCATTCTAATTTATAATTAGTTTCCTTTAAGTTCTTGAGTGTTACTTAGGTAAGTTTCCATTGTAATTACTTAACTTTAGTTTTTAGAAAGTTTTTTTTTTTTTTTTTTCTTTAAATTCTAGTTTCTAATTCTATGCATGTTTTCTTCTTAGTTTATTTTAATTTTCTTGTTTAATCACATTTTTATCTCTTTGGCTAAAGTTAATCAATTTGAATAGGTTATAAACCATTACAAATATGTGAGATTTCTCATAGAATTGACTTTTCTTACATGAAAATACTACATTGATTTGTGTGCTTACGTGTAATTTTAAAGCTACACCAAGTTTTTGGCGCTGTTTCCTTATTGAATTTTGTGGGTGTATTCATTGCAAACCCTCATGAGGACTAACTAGTCCACTAAGGGTAACTTAGGTTTTAAGCATTGTTACATATGCTAAATGCAATCTTGAGTGTCTACGAAAACAACAATCATTTTTGTTTTGATGATCTTTTACATGTTTTTCTTATGACTAGTAAAATGCTAGTTGGCGGGTGTGGCAAGTGTTCAATTTTTTATAAAAAAGTACCCAATTAGTAGGCTAGGTGTTAGAACTTTTAGTGTTAAATTAGGATTTTGACCGAAATTTTATAGCACATGCATTTCTGGCTTAATAATCCAAAAGTTTGTTATTTTATGGGTTCAAAAGCTAATCCAAAGTAAGTATGTGAATTAGCATAAATTACTAGGATTTAATTAGGGTTTTATTTTATTATAGGTGTTGAGAATGTAATCCAAAGGTTGAGCCTAAGTGAGATGAAAATTGAGGTCATTTATAAGGTTTCCTTATCTAATTAGAAGACCTAAGCAAGCTAAGCCTAAATGACATTAATCCAAGGTGTGATGAAGGTTCAAGATCATCCTAGGATAAGCAAGAAGGCAATTGGAGAAGCAAAAGATGACTAGAAATGGACCCAAGCTCAAGTCATGAATTTCCACCACTTTTGAATGAGAGTCATTCAAGCCACCTTAGTCATTAAGCCATATAATAGGGTGACAAGTCATATGAGCTACTCAAGCCTTGAAGACAACCATTGAAACCACTTAAGCCACCAATGGATGAGCCATCAAATAAGCCATCAAGCTAAGGAGGAATGCCACATGATTGGAGCATCAATTCAAGCAATTTTTCTATGTTAAAGGTGTGATTTTTAATGGATTTTAGGAGATAATTGAAAAAGGTGATCGTGCATTAAGGTACCCATCAAGAAAGAAAATTCCACTTTTCTAACCCATTTTCCATACCTAATCCACCATTCATCCTAGGGTTTGATGTTTTCAAGTAAATGAAGGAGCCACCATCCAAGAGGAGGATGTCTCCCTTACTCAGTTGGCAAAATCAAGTGGTTTCCTAATTAGGAAACCCTAGATCTAAGTCCATGCAACATGTAAATACCCTATGTTTCCTTGTAGATTTTCTCCCTTACTTCTTTCCTATTTTCCCACTCTTTCTATCATTCAAATTTCATTCAATTAGGAGAGTGGAGAGCCACTTTCCTTTCGTGGAAAAGGGCCCCTCCTCCCCCTTCCAAAATTAGTAATTAACCAGCCCTCACCTCTTCTAGCTCTTATGTCTTCTTTATGACATCATTCCTACCTAAATTTTCTCCTCCACAACTCTTCCTAACCTTTCTCATTCAATAACCTGACCTTAGAGTCACTTTTCTCATGGATTCACCCTTTTTTAAGTCAAGAACCACTCATATATATATATATATATATATATATATATATATATATATATATATCTACCCCCATGGTCCATATGAATTTTCCAAGTAGAGGTGTGTGAAACACCTTGAAACATAGCTTCCTTTGTTGCTACTGAAATTTGAGATTTCTTTGATGGTTTTCTTTCTATTGGATTTCTAATTATTCTTGTTGTTAATTGCTTTCCAATTTAGCTTAGTATTTTACTTATTTTGATTTACTTTCATTACTCTAAGTTTTCCTTGTTTTGTTCCTTAGATTACATGCAACTTTCATCCTTCAATCATTAATTATTTAGTCTTTCTTTATTAGTCAACCAAGATTTAGGTTAGTTATTCTCTAGTAGTGACAGCCAAAAGAATTTCTAGCTTAGGACTTGAAAACCCCTTCTTGAAATTCACATTTTTCACCTTATTCCCACATTAGTTTTAGGTCCATTTTTCCTTAGCTAATTCACCCTTTTTGCTTTATTTTCTCTCAAACTCCATTCTAAATTTCATTTTCATTTCATTATACTTTAGTTTGGGAGCTTTATATTAAAGTTTCATTGTAATTTAGATATAGTTTTGCAAGCTTGAATAGTGCACAATTTTCAGAATTTGTAGACAATTTTATGCTTATAATTTTGGTGTAATTTGGAAGTGAATCAATAAAGTTTTGTGAGATTTCTTATTGTGAAATGTTTCTTACATCAAAATATTTTAGATCTTGTTTATTTTCTTTCATAAAAATTGTGGTTTCAATTGCTTTGTTATGCTTGATTTGATTGATGTTTTTAAGTGAAATTTGGAATTTTTCTCTCCTTAACTTTGTGCTTTGCTTCCAGCCATCTCAATACCTTATTTTCTTGAATCTTTAGGACTTCATTTAGCTTTTAATATTTTTTTATTAGATTCATAAATTATTTTTCATGATAGTTCACTTTAGATTCATCAATTTTGGTCACTTTTGCACCCAAGAATCATGCCTACAATCCATTGATAATGAGCATGGTACTAAGTCACTTTTTCTTTTTTCTTAGTTTAGTTGCATAATCTTGTTTTGGTAGTATTTAATACATTATTTTCATCTTAGTTTAAGTTTAAAAAGTTCCCTTTTTGAATTTTAAAAAGTTTTAGCTTAGGAAAGTGTTAGATTAGGAAAGCTTCCTTAAGATTAGTTTCCCAATTTGATGCATTCTAATTTAAAATTAGTTTCCTTTATTTTCTTGTGTGTTACTTAGGTAATTTTCCATTATAATTGCTTATCTTTAGTTTTTAAAAGTTTCTTTTAATTTTACTTTATAATTCCATGCATGTTTCCTTCTTAGTTTGTTTCTATTTCCTAGTTTAATCCCATCTCTATCTCTTTGGTTGAAGTTAATCAATTTGAATAAGATCTAAATAATTGCATATTTGTGAGATTCCTCATGGGATCGACCCTAAATTTGTGAAAATACAATGTTGATTCATGTGCTTATGAGTAATTTTAAAGCCTCACCAACAGGACCCTCCAGACTGTGATTTATTAGTATTTGATTTGCTTAGATGATTTGTGATTTGAATATCCTTTGGACCTTCTAAATTTATGTGAATTGAACATCTTTAATATAATTTGAAATTGTTCATTGAATCAAAGATTGGATATAGACTTCTAAAAAACTAAACATTTTGCAAATCGAATACCTTCATATATGATTTGTAATCATGCTTGAAATTCAGAAATTTGATATTTTTTCAAATGTGATGCACACATTTCAAATTTGTATTATGATTGTATGCAATTTGGCTTCATATTACACTTGATGTATAAGTTATCACTTTACATATGTGTCGTGTTTTGTTTAAAACCAAATTGGAAATAACATGATTTCATTTTGAATATGGATGCATGTTAGAAAATATGTTTATAATGCAAATTATGATTCTTTATCTATAAATGCATCTTCCTCGACCTACTCAAGTAGAAGCTCGTTGAGATGTCGTATTTTCTTATAATATCTTAGATTTGAAGGAGAAGGGGACCCTTGGGGAAATGGTAAAAGTTGTTGTCATGTGACCTTGAGGTCACGGGTTCAAGGTGTGGAATCAGCCTCTTAAAAATGCAAGGTAAGGCTACCTACTATAGGCCCTTGTGGTCCTCCCCTTCCCCGAATCCCGCATAGGCGGGAGCATCATGCACCGGGGCTGCGCATCTTAGATTTGAAGGATTAGATCTGAAAGAAGGGTAGCCCAAGTTAGAAGGTAACATATAGTTATTGAGTTAGCAGCTACTAAAAATCTAGATTTCCTAATTTGCAAGGTAAGTTTTAGTTAGGACCAGAGTTTGTTCCATTTGTCAAATTCAAGGTTGTAATCTCTGTAAATTAAAGTTGTGGATATGTATTCACTGTGACTATTGTACAATGTGATGTATGGTTGTGATTGTAGGTTCTGGGAATGGTGAAAAAAATATGTCTTAATATTTTGAATTTAAAAGTACATTGAAAATTATTAATAAGGTGATTCACTTTGCATGTGTTAAATGCGTAAATGTAAAAGAAAAAACATAGGAAACTTTGTCGAATTCTCAATACAAATGAGAAGCTCATTTCACCATTTAATTCATTTTTTGTAAATGAAAATGATAATTGGGGTTTTTAGAAAATGATTTCCAAATAAAAATATTTGCATCATTTGTTTTAAATAAAACTAGGGCCCCCACATTTCCAAAAAGTATTTAAAACGTTATTAGAAAAATCCAAGTCGTCACACACCACTTGTGAATTTAGGTTGCTAGACCTAGTTTGTCAAATGTTGATAACCAAATATCTAAGGTCTAATTCTTCCTATAATGGATAAGTTAAGTCCACTATTGCACAAAGCAAGCATGGAAAATTTAAGATCAAAGTTTGACAAATTTTGAAAAGAATTTAATTTTAGGAATCTAGAAACATAAGTGCAGTGCTAATTCTCTCAAAGGAGAATTGTAAAGCTTTAATATTAGCCTAGAACCCACAACACAAAGATTAGAATACATGAAGGAAGTAAACATTCAATGTACTTTAAAATAGAATTAAAATTCAAACTCAAACTGAGCTACAATGCTCGAAACAAATAAAGTGAGAAACTAGGATAAACTAAGCTAAAATAATCTAAAACTAAATTAAAATACAGATGATTGCCTCCAAGATTGCTTATGGAATCTCTAGAGATCTTCAAGCTTTTCCCAAACTCCAAAATTTTCCTCAAGATGCTTAAAACACTTAATCAGCCAATTAGAACTTTTAAGTGAAAGTTAACTACTTTCAACAATGAATTTCTACTAACCCTTTGAGTTGACAACTCTTTTCAAATTTACTTGTTATCAAGTGAGATCGTTGTTGTTATCTTGTTGTTGACAAGTCTTGAAGTTCTAACTTGTCAGGTCAATGTGGGACTAAAGTTCCATGAAGAAAATGATATAAATGGAAAGAATTTGATTTGCTGACATTAGCAAGGTGTCAAATAACTCAAAGCCTAAATATGGTTATGTGACTTATGCAACACTATACATGTGTGATAGAAGAATCATATTTATATGTTGAATAGCTGTATGGAAACTAATTCATTTATTCCAAGTTCTTAATTATCATGGAAAAAGGATTTAAACAAGGTAAAACAAGTAAAACTTCAAAGGTGCATTAAATATCAAAGATGAATTGGTCTTTATTGATTTTTTTTGCAAAGCAAATTTAGGTGTCTAGAAGTATCCAACAAATTAAAAAAAATTAGAAAACATAAATACATATTTAAGAAAGTAAATAAACCACCCAAAGCCTTCAAGACACAAAAATCAAATAGAGAAACATATAATTCAACAAAAAAAAAAGAGACCCAATATTTTAAGACTAAATCATTGATATCTTGTAAGATTTAGAATTAAAATAGAAAACAAGTCTATTTTATCATTGGTTGGTGCTACTCTATTAGCCATTAAACCAAGCATTAAGAAAGCAAATGGAATAAACACACAAAATGCTCCACTCTATAATTCTACTTTGGCGCTCAAATTGGCCACTGCAAACAGGAAAGAGAACAACATTTTCTAGTTCTCTCTCTTTCTCTTTCTTGTTGTTGCTTCTTCTTCCTTTCTCTCTCTTCTATTCTAAGTTTCTATCATTCACTGTGAAATGAAAGAAGGAAGAGTTTACATTTGAAAAAATCATCATTTAAAAGGTGTAGAATTAGAAGGAGATATAGGGTTTGGGATTGATTAAGGGCTAAGATTAGGGTAGTGATTAGGATGGGGTCAGTACATATGAGGATGAGTGGTCAAGAGGATTGTGGAGAGAACATAGCCTATTATCATATTCTTTTGGGTTGTTGAAATCTGAGTCTTTTGTAAAATATCCAAAAGAAATGTTTGGAGAACTGAGAATGGTTTTTTTGAGAAAAATTTAATAGAAAAAGTCCTACATCATAAATGAAAATGAAAAATGGAGTAACATTTTATCTTGTGTCTCCCTTTTTAGTGTTGCTGCAAATTTGGCCAGTGGAAAAGGGGCTTAGTCTTTTCTTGTTTTTTAAGTAAATTTATTAAATTAATGAATTAGTAAAGAACTTGAAAAATATTGAAATAAATTCTTGCTTATATTCTTTTCTAACTTAATTCGTAAACCTTTTAAGAGAGCTTCGCTTATAATCGTGTTTTTTGTTGTGGAACTTGTATTTCTTCTTCTAAGTGAAGTGCCTCTTACTTTTCTGCCACTATGCCTTTGCAATAGGTTCCTTTGAAGTGATTTTCTTAACTCTTTTAATTTCTTCTATGTCTAAATAATGGAGTAACTAATTGTGTGTCATCTTCTCATTCTTGTGCAAGAGTATTATGCAAACATCTTTCCAATAAGGTGGTAGTTTTGAAATAATTGCACTAACATAAAAACTACTAGGAATTGGATCTTCAATTGCATTAATTTCGTTCATTATTATCTAAATATATGGTACTTGAGGGGCTAGTTGATTTATTGTCCTCAAATAGATAGTTTACAAAGAGAAATTTGTTCTTCCTCATAGTAATATTCCATTAAGAGTATAACTAACTTAGTAGTTTTAGAGTACTAATCATAAATTTTATCAAAAGGAGCCATTAGGATTTATCTAACTTTGTCATCATCTTCTTCCCACACATCAAATTTATTCAATGGATGTGCATTAGATTTTTGTGTATCCATTTCCATATGATCATCAAGAACCATGATTTAAGCATATTCAGGGCATGCTTCAGTCAAAACTTTTAGCCTAAGCCTTTTTGTTTTGATGATAATAAAACTTGATCTTATTGATCTAACCATATTTGTATATGTGTAAGACATCAACTGAAAACATAGAAACAATGGTAATAATATTGCTTTTGAACTCATCTGATTCTCACAAAGATAAATGAATTTCCATGTGAACAAAGATTTCCAATCAGTTCGTGTTATAGTTCAATTAGTCAACACTCTACAACAAAGGAAATAGATAAAGTCCAAGCACAATTCAACAATTAAGAGATAATTCAACTTGTAAATGCATCAAATACTATAAGTCAATTAGTGGACAATCTTCATCTACTAACTCATATCTGACTTAAAGAAGAAATCAACTTAAGCAAGACTTCAACTCGTCAAAGACAAATTGCTTGAAAGTTGTGATTAGTTACTTAGACATCACTAATATCTTCCATTAGTCAACAAAACTTGTTCAACCAACTTACGAAAGATTTTAACTTGAATAAGATGGAGAACTTCAACTAGAATGAACTTAAATACTTAGTACAATTGTCAATTGATTAAAATGAAAAGACCAATTTTATTCAAATAGTTTGGGTACATCCAATTGGTCAAAGGAATCACTTCAAGTGGTCACTTGAGATTATCCAAAGTGGTTTTCAAGTTCTAAGTTTTAATCCAACCAACTAATGGATCATACCAATTAGTCTAATTAGTGAAACATTTTGTAAAAATACATGTCAACCTACCAATGAGCTACTTAGTCAGCTGGAACATCAACATCAAGTGATAATTATTTCCCAATTTTGCTATTAAGTGTTCAAGGGATCTATTTCATCTCCAACGGCTAGAAAGTAAGACCCAATGGCTACTTCCAAGTGTTATAAAAATATAGAGCTTCTTTAAGGTGCTCTTTATCATAGTTGCCACCACCATATTAGCTGGTGGTGCACAAATCTTGCAGGGATTTAGTGGAACATCTAGATGGGGATGACCTTGAGCAACTCAAAATTGGGTTTTGGTTTTGAGAGAGAGGTAGTAGATGCCTAGTTTGCTGGCCAAATGACTATAATTCTTGTGTCATTTGTGTGTGCGCGTGTGTGCACACATGTGCACCATTATTTGTTTTTTCAAAAAATAGAGCATTTAAGATTCTGAGTTTGTAAAAGTTCTCAAAAACTTATTTGGGCCCAATTCACCCCCTCTTAGGACCATAAGAACACATGTCATTTTTTGGGTTTTTAGATGGCAATGATCTTTTGTTCCCATATTCTAAAGTTTGTGCCATCAAACTTTTAAATCATTGGCATATCAGGGATCTTCAATGTTGGGATTTAAGAAATTCACCCTTGTAGTAGATTCTAGGTTCACAAATCTATGGAAGTATTAATTATATCCAAACGTTAGAAATCTAAGATATTGAATTCAATGGACCTTACATTAGAGCATGCATCAAGATGCACATCATGGAGATGGTTGAAGCCTTCCAAATTGTGTAAAAAGATATGGTAGCTCTATCTCCAAGAATCAACCAAGCCAGATTCAATCGTACCTCAACTAATTTACACAATCAAATCAATTTGTACTTTTGTCTCCAAAAAGAACTCCTAAAATAAATTCCTTCAAAAATCTATCCTCAAATCAAGTGAAATATCTGAAATAAAGAAAGAAGATAAAAAATAAGATTAAAACAGACCATGAATCTAAAGTTTCAATAAGAAACCAAAAATCATGAATAATTTCACAAGTCTAGAAATATAGAAATTAAAGTGCTAGGAGAACAATAACACTTAGGTCTTGTCTAACTAGAATTCCAAAAATTAGGGAAGTTTAAAGTGAAAGAACCCTTGAAAGAGTTCAAAAAATTGGCATACTCTTAAAAGACATGGTAGGGAATGCTCAAAACATTTAGATTCTAAATGATAATAACAAAGAAAGTTGAAATGGGTAGACCCTAGAAGATTAAAACCAAGACACTTGAGATGAGAAGGTGCAAGGAGGAATACCTAGGGGTGCCCCCCTTATGTAGTGGAGCTTTGCTTGGTTAGCAAGTTGTCTTGTTTCGCCCCTGAGCACTTTTAGAGCCTCCCTAGGCAACCCCCATGGAAGCCCTAACCAACCTTTCTATTTCACTTTCTCTTTAGTGGAGCCATCTAATGAGACAAGCCTAGGCCAATCAGTCCATCTCTACAATGATGGTATTGACCTCCTGAGCTCGAGAACACACATGTTTGCAACCCACAGACTATCCACACCAATGGGCCTAAGCTTGGTCACCTTTGAAATCAAAATAATTTAGGATGGCTTATAGTGACGTGAGTGTGCAAAGTGCGCATTAACACACGCTTGTGGGCGTTGTACCAAGGTACATCATTTCAAGAGTGAGCATTTGATAACAATGTGAGGGACATAGAAAATGTTTATAAGGATAGAAACTTTGTTGTCTTTCAATGTGATACTAAAGTTTAAGCTAGTGTCTTCCAAACTAAAATACAAAAAATGAAAGAATATATTGTGTACTATAGTTCAAATTCAAGTGAAAGTTGGATTTCCTTCAAAATAAAATAATAATAATTCCACAAATACTCTTTTAGTTTGAATTAAAATCCTACACATGAGGGTTGTTTTAGGTTAAAACAATTTCAACATTTTGCTTCCCTAATATGAATTTTATAGACATGAGACATCTATCTGACCTTGAAGTTGTTGATCTTGATGTCCACATTGTTTGACAATGGCAAAGCAATAGAAATAAACAATCTATGTCATCAATTAGTGTGACTGAATGTGAGCCAGTGCTCATTTTTCACTCAACTTTGTCTTAACCATCCTATAGTAAGCCAACAATTTGATAGCTATGGTAAACTCATCATCTTGGGCTACTAACTACTCATGTTGGCAGAATGGACAATATTTTTTGGCTATTTTTCTTTTTATTAAATGAAATTTAAACCTCATGCATCATGAACTACTACAATGTCTCAAAAGATGGATTTAGTAGAAAATTGATTCACTCTCCACTTGCCTTTTTTTTTTCTTTTTTCTTTTTCTTTAATAATCATAACCTGATAAATCTATGAATAATCCATGTTAGCTAAATCTTGATATCTGATTAGCCACTTTCATCCTTATTTTGTCACAAATCTGGGTTTATGATCGGCCAATTCCTTAGCTAGCCTTGGGAAGTCACATGTGCCTTCTGTTATGATTCCATTACATTTTAGTCTATTGTTGATTGTAATTACCAGCATAGCAAGGTGCCCCTAAACCTATACAGCTTGCTAGCCACGCTTGAGATGAGATAAGTTGATGTCATATGAGATTATATGAACCCTATCACTATTAGTAATGCATAAAATGAGATAAGATGAAATAATATCTCCACATCTCATTGTTAGTGGTGCTTGAGATGAAAAATCATCCCATTTTAACTCTTAGTAAATTTGAATTTTCAGTCATCTCAAGCCAACTTAAGCCATATCTCATATCATCTCATCTCATATTAGCTCATTCCATCTCAAGAAACACTGACACCATGCTAGATGTTCTATGAGGAGAATGGAAGATTTTGATAGGTGAACAAGTATCCACACACTACCATCTACTTCTAGCTTAATGATCAACTTCTTAAGCATTCGTGAAGGCATGTATATATAATTAGACCAATAATCTTCTAGCATTAAGAATTGCAGGTACTTTGATTGTACATATGTCATATAATCTCCCCAATTCATGTGTAAAAAGATAGAAAAACAACTGGTACAATAGCACCACTAACATAAAATTATAGTGGTACAGCTATTCCACCTCCGAAAAAATTGGGATCAATTGGCCTAGGGGGTCCACTATAGTAGCCAAGGGAATACATTAATATAGCTAGAAAGAAGCCACATATATCTCTTATAGAGGGAGCCAAGTGGTGGCCTATGCATGCTTATTCTTTGTGCCCATGAAAAGGTGGCCACTAGGGAAACTACCTATAAACTGCTTTATCAACAAAGAGTAATCTCACTTATTCCAGATGAGATTCTCAAATAATATGAGGTCATTCCTTTGATGTCATTCTAATGACATCACCAAAGGGATAGGTCTCTGTACATATCCAATAGTATGAAGACAAGTAGTCAAGACCCATGCCTCTTCACCAAGAATGACACCTACATGCAGCTAAAAGCTAGGACACATGTCTCCACTCTCATGTAGGGAGAAAACTTATGACATTCTTGAAGTGCCATATCACTCCTCTTTTCAAGTATAAAAACTCAAGAGGCTTCCTCAAAGGAAACAAGGGCTGAAACCTAGGTGATATACACTAATATGAGAGAAAGTACCAAAAAAAATGTTGTATCAAGCCTTGAATTTCATGTTCCAAACATTTTAGAAGAAGGAGATGCCCCCTTTGAAATGAAAAAAATATCCCTAATGCCATTTTCTACTCTTCCTTCTACCATTCTTTGGAAAAAACTTAGTGGACCCTTCCCTTAGATTCCATAACATCTTTAGATAGTATGTACACCTAGAAGTAAGCCAGACTTCATGTAAAAATTGTCCCATCTCAAAATTTTCAAGTGATCATGTGTAGGTGGTATTCTTGTATTACCTCTAAACTATAACTCACACATTATTGTAATTCTTACAAATTGGTTCCTTTTTAAAAATTCCTAAGTTAATCCAGCTATTTATGTCAAGGGTAAGCCTGAACACATGTAAGAATTGCCTTGTCCCTTGTCCAAGCAACCTTATGTAGGCGGTATGCTTGTACTACCTCCAAACTATAACTTGTAAATAGATATAATATTTATGAATGAGTGTTTGAAGACCAGTAAAAGAATTTTCCTTGAGAAATATGATCCACATGAGAAAGAAAGGAGACGTGCAATTGGCTTTACTAGTTTCGTGCACATCTTATGGACACCATGTATGGTGATGAATAATGGTACACGTGGTTGCCCATAATTTGGGTGTTTTTCTTACCGAATTTATTTATATTGTTATCTCCACTTTATAAGGAAAGTATGCTGGTATATCTTAGTTTCCTTTTTAGGATAAACTACTTTACCACTAATATTACCACCAATATGTCAATTTAAGTAATTTTTTTAAAGAAATTTATAAAATAGTGGTCAATAGGTCATCAAATTTGTAGATACCACTATAATGACTCCAATTTTGTAACATTAAAATCCCAAGTTAGCAATGAAAAGTTCACTTTTTGGAAATAAGGGTATTTTGGTCATTTCACTATTCACCTTGACTGAACCCAGAAATTTGGTCCTGAAAATGGTACCATTAGGTGCATCTCCGAAAAAGGAATCCAACAAGACCAAAATCACCCAAAACAGAGTTAAAATAAGCAAGTTATGGCCCTTTGAAGTTCAGGGGCAAAAATATAATTTTCACTAAAAAACGGATTTAGCCTGCAAAACACAGGGGCCTGTTTTGATACGGGCACCCCCTTTCTTCAACCTCCTAGAGGGTTCTAGAACGGCGGTGTTTGGAGGAGAAATCACCACCATTCTGGAGGTTTCTCCACTGCCAGTCAAGGGCGGTGAGAGCCCCCTCCAGAACCCTCTTATAGCTCTATAAATAGAGTTCTTGGGCGCCTCTAATGGCAGCCCAAAAGCTTGGGAAAAACCCGTTTTGGAGAAGCAACCAAGAGGAGAAATGTGGAGAAAAACCCAGCAACGAGCCAGGTATGCCCAAAATCCCTCCAAACTTGTCTTCCCATTAGTCCTAGGCTAAGTTTCCCTAAGTTTTTGCATAAAAATTCATGCAAAAACGGGCCCTAGAGAGTCACAAAGGACCCAGGGACGATCCCTGGGCCTCACTGGTTCGACAGGGTCGAACCAGGGTGTCCCAAGGACACCCCGGTCCCCCAACGAACAAAACGCTCCCCCACTAGACGAAACACGTCGTCCGCATTCAAGAGAAACCAGTGGGTGTGTCCGTGGACGTGCCCGCAAATGAAAACGACGGGCGGGAATCCAGCGTGTCTGCAGATGAGACCGCTGAGGCGCATGCTGCTGACACGGGACGCGTTGACATCCCAGGCTCCCACCTTGCTTCGTTTGACCCTTTTATGTACACATGGCACTAAAAAGGCTATAACTTGAGATCTAGGGCTCCGATTGAGGCGCCGCGAAAGGCGTTGTGTCCGTGTCAAGAACACGGACACACCAAAGCTATAAAATACCTGATCAAGGCTCAATATAAGGTAAGCACGGCCCTTAGACTATGGTAGTGGCGCGGGGCCACTAAATCCTTGAAAACTTGATGATACCAAGGCCCAATTAGGACATTAGGACACCCATAGGCATGTGGATGAACCCTTAATGCTTAAGTAGTGAGACCAACCACTCTAAAACCTATAAAAGATAGGTCAAACTAACCTTGATCCACCAAACCATGTTCAGGAGCGTACGAGAGCAAAGGGGTTAGCGCGACCTAGCCAGGTAGGTGCTCTATTGCTACTAGACTTTTTAAAAGAGTCATGATTATTTGAGGCTGCATGTTTTAAGTATACGTATATGACTTGTTTAGCATGACTTACTTGATGACTTGTTTAGCATATAAATGAATTCAGCATGCACATGATAAATACATTATGCATAGACATGCTTTTCAAATAATTGCACATATTGCATGATTTGTGAGCATTGAGTTCTTGCAAAATTGCATGTCTTTAAGGGTTTCCAAAAGACGCTAGAGTGCCCAAAAGACTCTAGGTAGGCAGTTGTGAGGGCCAGGCAGTTGTGAGGGACCCAAAGAGGACAGGTTTTGAAAAGAGGTTTTCGGCTTTTTTGATCGTACATGATTTGGGCTAATAAGCTCGTGGCCGCTATGCCGAGAGGTTTGGGGTGGCCTCCCAACCTCTACCACTATTAGGTGGATGGGTACCACGCCCAAAAAGGGCATGTCCCTGCTTCGAATGCATGTGGTACAGGGGGCTACCACTGGTGTCATGGCACTGGGTCGAAGTGTCATATGCCCCGTGGAGGTATATGATCCTGTGTCCCTAGGTACTCGGGGACCACACGGCGGTGAGGTCGTGGGCATAGTTGGACCCTATGGTTTGAGGATTTATTTGCATTGCATATGGCATGATATGAGGTTGGTCGACCATACCATATATCCATGAGTTGGACTTAGTTGAGCATCTTATGCACATCATTATGTTATGATATATATATGATACTTTCGACTTCGATTATGTGATTTCCTTAAGTCGTCAATATTCCAATTCGATAATGGTTTTTAATCTCGATATTGAACTTGAGTGTTCAAACATGCACATGTTTTGAAAAAGCATATGATTTTAAACATCGCATGCATTATAAAACTAGTAGTGATGGACTCCTACTGAGTATAGTATATACTCACCCAATCCTCAACATTTTTCAGACACAAAGTAACACTTAAGTATAAGGTACGCCTGTGACAAAAGACACCCAGACTAAGTGCAAGTAAGTAAACCCCTACCTTATCTTTCAATGTTACTTGATTGTAGTTACTCTCTATAGTTGAGGCTGTGACTAACACTTTCTTGGGAATAATGTTGATTTAAAATTATGCCATGGCTAGATAATTTGAAAATGTGTTTTGACACTTGGGGTTTTTATGAAAGATTGTTTTCCAAAAAAAAAAATATTTTCATGCATTTCATACTTATAAAACAAGAGATCTTGCCTTTTTATCAAATTTGCATCATATAAAACCCGGGTCGTCACAGTTGGTATCAGAGCACGGTTTAACGTTACTCACGGCCCAGTTATGAGGAGAATGACTTATAATCAAGTTTCATCCATGAAAGTGTAAGGGGTAATAGGATAACACCTACTAAGGTATGGTAAATTACCTTGTGATTACAGATGCCTAAGAAGAAGGGAAGCAATGCTCCAAGACCTGAAGCCCCACCAGTGGACTCCACTGGGTAGGGCAATGGGATGGCTGAATTATTCTAGCAATTCCTACAGAATATGGGACAATACATGAATAGTCAAAGCCAAACCCCTACCACATAAGATCCTTCCCCTGATAAAGCGATAGATAGGACTGAGGTTCAGTTAGAAAGGTTTCAGAAATTAGCTCCCTCATTCATAGGAGAAGATGAAGCATCTATAGCTGAAAAGTGGTTAATTGATATTGAAAAGATATTTAAAGCCATGAACATAGCGGAAGAAAGAAAAGTACCCATGGCCACATTTGTGTTTAGGGGAGAGGCTACCTTTTGGTGGGAAATAACAAAAAGGACTTATTTTGACCAGCAAGAAACAATAGGATGGGAAGAGTTTAAAAAGGTCTTTAATGACAAATATTATCCTAAACACATAAGAAAACAGAAGGAAAAGGAATTTATGGACTTAGAACAAGGAAATATGACTGTCCAACAATATGAAAATAGATTCATCAGCCTTCGAAGATTTGCACCACGTGCTTGTGCTGATGAGGAAGATGTGGCAGAACGATTTGTAGATGGGCTTAAACCAGGACTCAGGAACAGAGTTCTAGGTTTCCAACCTTCCACAGTAGCCAAAGCTGTAGAGATGGCCTCCCTATGAAAAAGATTATCAAAGGAACCATGCAATAAAGGAAACTAAGAACATCAACACCATGGGAAATAAAGGAAAGAGATCATTTCAGTCATTTGGACCCAGGCCACCTTTCAAGAAGCCATTTGAAAACAAAGGAAGAAGACCAGACTGGAAGACATGCCTTAAGTGTAACAGGTATCATTCAAGCAAACCATGTCCCATTTCCAACATCACTTGCTATCTTTGTGGAGAATTAGGACATTTTGCTAGTAATTGTCCTAAAAAGAAAGTTGAAGAGCGTAAAGGAGATCAAGTTCCAAAAAGCCAAGGACGTGTCTTTACCCTCACTTCCAGTCAAGCCCAGGCTTCAAATGCAGTAGTTGAAGGTATTCTTTCTGTCTATGATACACCTGCTAAAGTTCTATTCGATACAGGCTCCACTCATTCTATCATATCCCGGGAGTTTGCATCATCCTTGGACATTATACCACAGGACCTGGACTTCACTCTAGAAGTCATGACTCCTGTAGGCCAGGCACTTTTCACCTATTCTTATCTCCAGGATGTCCCCATTTTGATCAAGGACCATTTGCTACATGCCAATCTTATTCACTTAGATACGAATGACTTCGACATCATCCTAGGTATGGACTGGCTAGCCTTTCATCAAGTCTTTGTTGATTGCCTCTAGAAACATGTCACTTTTACCCTACCTAATGGAGACACTTTCACCCTCCAAGGAAGAAAGGATTATTCTGGAGCGTGTGTTATTTCTGCCATGAAAGCAGTTAAGCACATTGCTCAGGGATGTCCCTTCTTCTTGGCCAAGATTGAATCTGTCGAGAGTCCCGAACCAAAGCTAGAGGATGTTGAGGTAGTCCGAGAATTTCCTGACGTATTCCTTGAGGACTTACCAGGTCTACCTCCACCAAGGGAAATTGAGTTCATCATTGACCTTATACCCGGTACTTCCCCCATTTCCAAAGCTCCTTACCGAATGGCTCCTGCAGAACTAAAAGAATTGAAGACCCAGTTACAAGAACTACTTGATAAAGGGTTATACGACCTAGCGTATCTCCGTGGGGGGCTCTAGTCCTTTTTGTTAAGAAAAAGGATGGCTCCATGAGATTGTGTGTAGACTATCGGATGCTAAATAGGGTCATCATTAAGAATAAGTACCCCCTTCCTTGAATTGATGATCTTTTCGATCAACTTCAGTCAGCCAGAGTCTTCTCTAAGATTGATCTACGATCCAGGTACCATCAACTTCGAGTTATAGAAGAAGATATCCTCAAGATAGCCTTCAGGACTCGATACGGCCATTATGACTTTAGTTTAACTAATGCTCCAGCCGCATTTATGGACCTCATGAATAGGGTGTTCAAGGAGTACTTAGATAAATTCATCATAGTGTTTGTGGATGATATCTTAATATATTCTGAAACTCTTGAAGACCATAAGGAACATCTAAGGATAACATTAAGCACCTTATGAGCACACAGGTTATATGCAAAATTCAGTAAGTGTGAGTTTTGGCTGGAAAAGGTTAATTTCTTAGGACACATTATTTCTTAGGATGGCATAGCAGTTGACCCCGCTAAGGTTGAATCAGTACAGAAATGGGAAAGACCTAAGACGGTCACAGAAATAAGAAGCTTCTTAGGACTTGTCGGATATTACAGGAGATTCATCGAAGGTTTTTCACAAATTGCTTTACCTCTAACTAAGCTGACCAGGAAAGACACAAAATTTGAATGGACTAAAAAATGTGAGGAAAGCTTCCAGGAACTAAAGAGAAGGTTAACTACAGCACCTGTCCTACCTTACCTTTAGGAAGTGGCGGATTTGAGATATACAGCGATGCCTCGCAACAAGGACTAGGCTGCGTACTTATGCAACATGGGAAGGTAATTGCTTATGCTTCTTGGCAACTCAAGAAGCATGAAGTCAATTACCCGACCCATGACTTGGAATTAACGGCCATAGTCTTTGCCTTGCAAATTTGGAGACATTATTTATATGGGGAAAAGTTTGAAGTTTTTACAGATCACAAGAGTCTTAAATATATCTTTTCCCAACAAGACTTAAACATGCGACAAAGAAGATGGATGGAATACTTAAAAGACTATGACTTCTCCATTCATTATCACCCTGGAAAAGCTAATGTGGTAGCTGATGCATTAAGTAGAAAAACCCAAGGGATGTGTGCAAGTTTATTAACTAAGAGATGGAAGCTATTACAAGAAGTAATCACATGGAAACCAGATATAAGTAAGCACAAGATCGTTATGGCAGGTCTAACAATAAAGTCAGCTGTTAATGAAAAGGTTAAGCAAGAACAGAAGGGAGATTCGGATATACAAGCTTTCATAGGAAAACTAGGGTTTACTAAAGAGGAAGATGGTAGCATCTACATGCAAGGAAGATTAGTGGTACCAACTAATGAAGAGTTAAAACAAGAAATCTTAAAAGAGGCTCATCGGTCTAAGTACACTATACACCCTGGAGGAACTAAGATGTACCAAGACTTAAAGAGACAATATTGGTGGGATGGTATGAAAGAGACATAGGAGAATTTGTGGCAAAGTGTCTAACATGTCAACAAGTAAAGGCTGAACATCAAAGACCTACGGGATTATTACAACCCCTTGAGTTACCCGAATGGAAATGGGACCATATTACCATGGACTTCATCGTAGGGTTACCCAGGACCTCTAAGGGTCATGACATGATCTGGGTAATTGTTGATAGATTGACTAAGACAGCCCATTTACTTCCTATACGCCATACCCAATCCACCGACAGCCTATCTCAGCTATACATCAAAGAGATAGCAAGTTTACATTTCATACCCCTTAGTATCACTCCAGATAGGGATAGCCATTTCACTTCACAACTTTGGAAGTCCGTCCAAAAATCCTTAGGATCTTCCTTGAACTTTAGCACAGCCTTCCATCCATAGACCGATGGATAGTCAGAGCGCACAATCCAGATAGTCGAGTTTGCGTACAACAATAGCTTTCAGTCAAGCATTGGCATGGCTCCGTACAAGGTGCTCTATGGAAGACCCTGTTGATCACCCACTAGTTGGAGTGAAGTTGGAGAGTCCAGGGTGCTCCAGTCCAAGCTGGTGGAGCAATGCGTCGAGAAGGTCAAACTCATAAGAAGATGCCTCCTCACAGCTCAAAGCCGCCAAAAGAGCTATGCTGATCGAAGGAGGAGACCATTGGAATTCGACATAGGAGAGCATGTTTTCCTGAAGATATCTCCAACTAAAGGAGTTATGAGGTTTGGTATCAAAGGCAAGCTTAGTCCACGTTACATAGGACCTTTCGAAATCCTGGAGAAAGTGGGAAAAGTGGCCTACAGGATCGCACTACCCCCTCAGCTATCTGAAGTGCATAATGTATTCCATATATCTATGCTAAGGAGGTACGTGCCTGACCCTACTCATGTCATCAACTAGGTACCCATAGAGTTGATGGAGGATCTCAAGCTAGAGACAAGACCACTTGAGATCCTGGATCGTAAGAGTAAGAAGCTGTGGAACAAGGACATACACTTAGTCAAAGTTTTGTGGAGAAATACGCACATGGAAGAAGAGACTTGGGAACCGGAGTCAGAAATGCGAGAAAAGTACCCCGAGATCTTTTGACTGCATATATTGTAGAATTTTGAGGGTGAAATTCCCCTAAGGGGGTAAGAATGTAATGACTCCAATTTTGTAACATTAAAATCTCAAGTTAGCAATGAAAAGTTTACTTTTTGGAAATAAGGGTATTTTGGTCATTTCACTATTCACCTTGACTAAACCCAGAAATTTGGTCCTGAAAATGGTACCATTAGGTGCGTCTTAGAAAAAGGAATCCAACAAGACCAAAATCACCCAAAACGGAGGTAAAATGAGCAAGTTGTAGCCCTTTGAAGTTCAAGGGCAAAAATATAATTTTTACTAAAAAACGGATTTAGCCTGCAAAACACAGGGGCCCGTTTTGATACGGGCATCCCCTTTCTTCAACCTCCTAGAGGGTTTTAGAACGGCGGTGTTCAGAAGAGAAATCACCACCATTCTGGAGGTTTCTCCACCGCCAAGGGCGGTGAGAGCCCCCTATAGAACCCTCTTATAGCTCTATAAATAGAGCTCTTGGGCGCCTCTAATGGCAGCCCAAAAGCTTGGGAAAAACCCATTTTGGAGAAGCAACCAAGAGGAGAAACGTGGAGAAAAACCCAACAACGAGCCAGGTATGCCCAAAATCCCTCCAAACCCATCTTCCCATTAGTCCTAGGCTAAGTTTCCCTAAGTTTTTGCATAAAAATTCAGGCAAAAACGGGCCCTGGAGAGTCACAAAGGACCCAGGGATGATCCCTGGGCTGCACTGGTTCGACAGGGTCGAACCAGGGCGTCCCGAGGACGCCCTGTTCCCCCAATGAACAAAATGCTCCCCATTGGATGAAACACATTGTCCGCATTCAAGAGAAACCAGCGGGCGTGTCCGTGCATGGACGCGCCCGCAAATGAAAAAGATGGGCAGGAATCCAGCGCGTCTACAGACGTGCCCACTGAGGCGCATGCTGCTGACGCGGGACATGTTAGCATCCCCGGCTCCCACGTTGCTTCGTTTGACCATTTTATGTACACGCGGCACTAAAAAGGCTATAACTTGAGATCTAGGGCTCCGATTGAGGCGCCACGAAAGGCGTTGTGTCCGTATGGATGACGCGGACACACCCAAACTATAAAATACCTAATCACGGCCAAATATAAGGTGAGAACAACCCTTAGAATATGGTAGTAGCACGGGGCCACTAAATCCTTGAAAACTTGATGATACCAAGGCCCAATTAGGACCTTAGGACACCCATAGGCATGAGGATGAACCCTTAATGCCTAAGTAGTGAGACCAACCACTTTAAAACCTATAAAAGATAGGCCAAACTAACCTTGATTCCCCAAACCATGTTTAGGAGCATATGAGGATAAAGGGGTTAGTGTGACATAGCCAGGTAGGTGCTTTATCGCTACTAGACTTTTTAAAAGAGTCATGATTGTTTGAGACTGCATGTTTTAAGTATACGTATATGACTTGTTTAGCATATAAATGAATTCAGCATGCATATGATAAATACATTATGCATAGACATGCTTTGCAAATAATTGCATATATTGCATGATTTGTGAGCATTGAGTTCTTGCAAAATTGCATGTCCTTGAGGGTTGTCAAAAGACGCTAGAGTGCCCAAAAGACGCTGGGTAGGCAGTTGTGAGGGCCAAGTAGTTGTAAGGGACCCAAAGAGGACAAGTTTTGAAAAGAGGTTTTTGGCTTATTTGATCGTACATGATTTGGGCTAATAAGCTCGTGGGTGCTATGTTGAGAGGTTTGGGGTGGCCTCCCAGCCTCTACCACTATTAGGTAGATGGGTACCACGCCCAAAAAGGGCATGTCCCTGCTTTGACTGCATGTGGTACAGGGGCTACCACTGGTGTCACGGCACTGGGTCGAAGTGTCATATGCCCCGTGGAGGTATATGATCCTGTGTCCCTAGGTACCCGGGGACCACACGGTTGTAAGGTCGTGGGCATAGTTGGACCCTATGGTTTGAGGATTTATTTGCATTGCATATGGCATGACATGAGGTTGGTCGACCATACCATATATCCATGAGTTGGACTCAGTTGAGCATCTTATGCACATTATTATGTTATGATATATATATATATATATATATGATAATTTCGACTTGGATTATGTGATTTCCTTAAGTCGTCAATATTCCAATTCGATAATGGTTTTTAATCTCGATATTGAACTTGAGTGTTCAAACATGCACATGTTTTGAAAAAGCATATGATTTTAAACATCACATGCATTATAAAACTAGTAGTGATGGACTCCTACTGAGTATAGTATATAATCACCCAATCCTCAACATTTTTTAGACACAAAGTAACACTTAAGGACAAGGTACGCCTGTGACAAAAGACACCCAGATTAAGTGCAAGTAAGTAAACTCCTACCTTATCTTTCAATGTTACTTGATTGTATTTACTCTCTATAGCTGAGGCTGTGACTAACACTTTCTTGGGAATAATGTTGATTTAAAATTATGCCATGGCTAGATAATTTGAAAATGTGTTTTGACACTCGGGGTTTTTATGAAAAGTTGTTTTCCAAAAAGAAAAATATTTTCATGCATTTCATACTTATAAAATAAGAGATCTCGCCTTTTTATCAAATTTGCATCATATAAAACCCGGGTCGTCACAACCACTTTGTTGGCTGAATGGGTGCAATCCTCATGATTCCTTCTCACTCGATAACAAGGCGAAACTTAAATCACTGGAAGTTGCATAGACTATTAAGTGCCCTATTTAATTTTTGTTATTATTCTTTCTTTAAGATAGACTTTGTCAAACTACTAAGTCAGCCCGCTTTTTGTCTATCTTATTTAAATTATAATATTCGTATTATATGCATCATACTCTGTTAAAGCAATTAAACTGCTCTCGAACATAACTTAACCTCACAAGTCTACTAGCCACCTCAAACTCCCCTACATGATGCATATCATGTTTAAATTCTATCAATTCATTGTTTCTAGGGAGACCTGGGTAAATATCCACAACTTTGGAGTCCAATGGATTGCTAAGCCTCCTACCCTTTTTCTATTTTCTTTAAAGCACTTGGTTAAGGACACTTGTTCTTAACATATTAATTGATTGAAAAAAGCCTCAAGGAGTACATGGCCATAAATAGGTGATACCCCTGATACCACCACTGACGAGAAATAGTTAAAGAGGGTCTAAAATGAATTGAGAATCTCATGAGCCAGCTTGGTAATCTGTCAATGCGAGAGACATGAGTGGCAATTCCAACCCCACCCCCTCCTTTATCTTCAATAGAGCAATCATATCATCACAAATAGATATGTATTGTGGACCCCAAATATGCATCCATACACCAACACATACATACTATTAGATTTAGAAAAAGTAAACAGTTTAACATTTTATACTAGAATCTAAGAGGAGTTTTGATGGGTTGAGGGATCTCTTAGTTCTAGTTATGAACCCGTAGTCTTAACCCATCTGCAGGGCATACAAGGAGCCTTAGAAATGTTACAACAGAGCCTAATTGCAATGTCTTCTTCACTTCTCCTTTAATAGTTTCTCATTGTAATTTGGATAAATAAACCCACTCAGCCTAGTCATGTTGAAGAAGAACATCGGAGATTCAACCCTGGACCTAAATACTATACACTCACGACTATTAGTCGAAGCTAAAAAATCTTTGAAATACTCAGCTTTTGTTGATAATTTAGCTAACTTTTGCTTGCATGTTGCCTCACCTGTGGTGGACTTGGGACAAAACCACTTCCACGTGCATGCCGTCTACCCTTAAGACTAATTAGATTAAATTAGCAACATACAAGCAACTCAAAGAGGCTTCAAAAGCTAGATCGTGATCATGACACCAGATTTGGGAAGATTTCAAGGTTGTAAAATTGGGTATGGCATGGAACAACTAAGCGCCTTATTAACTTTGTTTGTAATATGATTCTGCGTATCTAATATCACCAGATTCTCATGTAAACAGTACCTAAACTCAATTTGTGTGTTGTCTTTCAGTTTAAAAGAAGCCTCCCATACTTTTGCCCGTGACAACTAAAAAGCTTTCGTAGTCCTCTGTTTAAGAGAACCTATAGCTTTGAAAAGTATTATTCGCTGTTCCCTTCTTCCTAGAAGCCACCACAAAACCCCAAAAGGCATATATAGTACTTGACAACTATCTTCACAAATCAAGGGGCATGCGCTCGAGAGGTTTTGGTACAGTCTGTAAAAGGAAGTAGTTTGGAAGGGGTCAATTTTGGAAGGTTTTGTAGGGGTAAGGACAGTTTGGCAATAAAATTGTCCTTGTTGCACGCTTTGTTTCGGTTTGGTGCCCTTCTTTTGCAAAATGTCAAATTGCCTCCACTTAAAATTTAACCATCTCTCTCTCTTTTTCTTTTTTTTCAATAAAAAGTTACAAAGCAACCTAATGAGAATTTATTATCCTAATTCCTAAATCTACATGAAATCTCTCCATTAAGAGAAAAAGTACCACCTCAAACCTCCAACTATGCATAACTAGGAGATACACCTTGTTGTTCGCAACTATGCTAGATGGTTTTTTGCTCTTTCTTTTCTTTTTTTAACAATTTAACCATCTCTTTTACTCTTGGCATCTTTTTAGTACAGAGGAATGCTAAACTAACACACTAGCGACCATATTTATTGGAGCCTCCAACTTTATTGTACTTATAGATTAAAATCATATGATATGGATGATTTTTATCTTCTAAGATACTATTATAAAATTTCTAAACTGTCTAAGTACACTTTGTCAAAAAAAAATTTATGCTAGAGTTATTCAAATCACATGCTTTTTAATCTATATGATATCTAATTTTGGAGCAATAAGATGAATGAGTTGGATCATTCAAAGGTAGGCTCCATAAAATATGAATGTGGTCATTAGGGCAGTCAATTTAGCATTCCTCTTTGGTTTATGCTAAATATTTTCTCTGTCACAAAGAAAAACTTTATTGGTTGTTTAGTTTCTAACATAGTACATCATGCATGTGCATACTATTGCGGAGTATAATGTGAACTAGCAAAAGTATACGATAGGCCAACTTGTTAAATTATATAAATCATTTATTTACTGGGCGTTTCCCTGGATAACATTCACCATATGATTCCTTGTTACTGTGATCTCTATCATTTTTGTCCGAGCTCGTATATGCATGTATCTTTGATCCCAAAAATATCACTGTAGGCTTATATATTGTAGCCTAACTCTCAATTTGGATTATTTCTGTTACGATGGGTTCATCTAGCAGTCAGATAAGTCCAAGGCACGGCTTTCTGCTTCTGATCTTCCCGCATTTGAGTTTATCCTGATTGAGGAGGAAACAATTGTACTGTTTAGCAACTCCCACGATGGTATATTAATGAAATTTTGAATTATTATCTTTCAAAGAAAAATGATTCCTTGATACGGATGGAGTCTTTCCCTTTTTTCTTCTTTTTTTCTGTGAAAAGATCTTATAACTAAGCTTTGGATTTATTTTGGAGTTTTATAGCTACATGAAGAAGTGTGTCCTGACACAATGATAGAATTGCCGTCGCACAACTAATCCTAAGGTTACGAGTTCAAAATGTGAAAACAATTTCTTGTAAAATATAAGATAAGACTACTCAGATCCGTTTCCAATCCCAGCAGAGTAGACAGTATCCTGAATATAAAACATATAAATTATATGAAAGTCGGCGATCGTACACCATTGTTTAGGCACATCCAATTCATTAATGGCCTAAGGAACCCAAAACTTCGCTTATTTTGGTTGATCTCTAAACTAGCTTCAGTAAATCGCGAGGGATTTCAATCATCTGAAGGGATGGAGGTGCCATCAGTAGGGCTATACGTGTGCTCGCCGATCACATCGTATGTCTCATCGCAGCCATGTAGCAAAATTGGCACTTAAAGCTGATGTGAAGAAAATAGTACTGAAACCAAGTGGCCACCGTCCTATCAACTTTTCATTAGATCTTTAAATCAGCACCTACTACCCATAGCAATCTCGTGCAATAATACAACCACCGTAAAACATATGGTTTACATGAATAATATAAGGGCATTTCAGCCAATATATAGGCCAAGAATGGGAGGTGAACTTTCCTTCAACAGCTCTCCAAGGTGCGAAACAGTGGATATGCCACCAGGAAAAGCAAGCTACCTCGGTTCTTTTTCACTTCCTTGCAATAAAAATCAAAACCTCAAAAGAAAACTCCGTCGATGGAATCACTTTTTAACCATCCCAAAACCAAGCCTCCCCCAATCAAACCAGAAGATCATGACACCTGTCCTTATTTTCGTCTAGATCTGCTTTTTTCCCGTCGTCCTGGCCTCTTTTCTCTTTAACACTTTTCACTTTCGCTTTCAGAGCTTTCTTGGCACCCACTTCTCCTCTACCCCTCTCCCTCTGTCTCTCGAACGAATCTATGGTAGAAAGAAAAAAGAAACGCATTTCCTTCCTCTATAAATACCCAACAAGCCTCCTGAACTCCCTCATGCCAAATCACTGCTTTTTCCTTCATTTCAATCCCTCTTCTATTCAGTTTACTGCTTTGTCATTCTCTTGTAACGTCTTCTAGTCAGTTTTCGTTTGTGGGGCTTCAGTCATTCCAAGATGAAGAACAGGGCCTCAGTTTTCTTAAAACAGATTGTATCTGTATTAGGTAATCTTGTAAAGGCCAAATCAGTGGCTGTGAAGAGCAAAACCAACGCCATGAAAGCTCGACTCATAATCTTCGGCTTATTGAGAAACAAGAAGGTGTTACTCCCTGCAATATCTGAAAAATTCCACGCTTTGCTTGGCCAAGAAAAGAGAGAAACAGCCAATGAAGAAGAAAGCGACCCAAACAAGGCGATTGTGGTGCATAATGCAATGGCAAATGAGTCTTCATCGAGCCCATATTGTACAGAGTTGGTGCCCGTCGATTATAACTATGGTGACGACGACGATGATAGGTATCCGGATCTGACTCATTCCTTGTTTGACGAACTTGAATTTGACAATGGGAGCGAGTCGGTTATTGACATGGTAAAGCATTCTCGGGAACAAAATGGTGATACTTCAGATTTCTGCCTGGAAGATGAGATTGATCATGTTGCGGATTTGTTTATAAGGAGGTTTAAGAGGCAGATGCAGATGCAGAAGCAGGAATCTTTTAAGAGGTACAAGGAGATGCTTGACAGAAGTGTTTAGAAACACGAAAGATAAGCCAAGTAGTTCTTAACTTGGCTTCTCATTCTGAAGATTTATTGCAGATCCAGATGAAACAAGCTGTATATGATTCTGTTGGTTGATGTAGAAATCACCATGAGAATAAAAATATGGTAATTCAGATGTGCTGCACATCTAGGTGTTATAGGAAGATGTGAATAGGATCATCTGGTTTAGGCTTTGGGTCTGACCTATGTTTTTCTTTTCTTAACATTTTTCATTATATATATTCTGTTGAAGCTGAAGTTTTTGGTAGAGGCTTCTCGATGTGCCCTGGAGGCTGGAAAATTAACTGTATCATGATCCTTATGTGGGCAGTCTTCTTGTAATTTGACATAAAGAAGAGTGGATTCATGTTGCACTCATTTTAAAGGAAAAGTAATTCTTACTTGTTTGTTTGGATCTCCTTTTCTTGGCTTTCTATTGGCTTGAATTGCTTGCTGTGGTATTTATGGCCCTCGCAAGTAAGGAAATCATAAAAACAGCACCATAAGTGACCAAGAAGTTCAAAAGTGGGCTATAAAGGGCACTGCAGAAGGGGCAGAGGTTAACATGCTCTTTGATCTTTCAAAATAATTTCTTTCCAACAAATATCACAAAGCAAAAACTTTAAAACTTTACTCTACAAAGACGGTTGCGCTGAGTAAACCGGAATGAGTCATCTACAATTCGAGATAACACATGAGCATATTTAGCTAACTATGAGCAATCATATAAAGATTCATGGCATAATTGGTATTCATTTTGCTTTAAGATGAAGGCCTTGCGCTAGTTATTTAGCTTGGTTTTATGGTATTTCATGGATCCAGGGTTCAGGGGGCGAAGGTCCATGGATACAGGGTTATTAGCAAGTTGAATATCTTTGTTGGTTGAGTCAAGTATACTTCATACGAGTTTTGGTTCTTTCTTACAGTCGAGTGTACTTAGACGAATTTTAGTACTTTCTTATAGACATAGATTACTTGTGTTGCACCTCGTGACTAATTTTGAAGGATCCAATCAAAATTAATTGACCTCGATAAGCTTGCAGAGGTTCTAATCTCCATTTAAAGATCTCGGCCAAGCAAAATCATGTATCTTCACGCAAAAGGTTTCTAATTCTATCTATGGGCCATCTAACACGTTTGAGATCGGATCTACATCAGTGTGTTGTACATCTAATTACCTCCTATGTAATCTAATTGCAATGGGCAGGTTGTTGTACAAGGTTCACATATAAAATGAAATAATTAGCAGGTCATTCAACAAGGTTCACATATAAAGGGAAATTGAAATCATATGGATGGCCTTCGTAAGGATGATTAAAAAGCATCAATAGTGGAAGGATCACTCAAATAGGCAAAAGAAAATAGGTTTGGTATCGATCATACATTTGATTCTTACTCAACAAGTTAAGGTCATCTTCATTTTCTTAATTGAAATGGTAATAATATTAAGAAGTACGCTTATATAAGAAGGATTGGTGCAAGTTAAGGTAAGCGATTTCTTCAATACAGAAGACAAACCCTTTGATAGGGATAAATGAACTAATTAAAATTGTATAAACAAATCATGGGTTGATGAAGGTAAGACTTATCGTATCTTGTACATACGATTTGGCTGACATGTATATACTTTGTTACCCACTTCAAGTTCTAGGATCTCATGAGATCAACTACAACTTAGCTTTCAAAAAGACAAATAATACGTTGTAGAGCCTTGTAGAGAGGCATAGTCATGATAGATCTACCATGGTTTGGCAGATCTAACAATCAAGATATTAGATCTAGAAGGACAATCAAATACACAAGGAGAAACATAAATTTACGTGGTTTAGCTATCATGTGTACATCTACATGAGAGGACTCCACTAACTAATCAGATTACAATTGAGAAAAGGAGGAGTCTAGAAGCCTTCCTCAACCCTCACGTACGAACTGTATGCAAGCCCACCCAACAATCTTCCCCTCCATACCCATGAGAGGAGATTGCACTCCATCTTTTCAACTTGGTTTAACTCCCCCAAATTACAATCATAGCTTTGATCCAACTACCCCTCCAACTCTATGCTATCTGATGCCTTCATTAGTCATCTATGTGTATTTGCAGTTTCTTGTGGAAGGATTGTTGTTCCCTCTGCTTAATACTCTCTATTGAATCAAAGTGCTAATATATCATTGAATATACCATAACAGTTATCTTTGATCTAGCTCCATCTCCAATTCTACGCTAACCAATAGCTCCATCAGCCATCTACGCATATCTGTAGTTTCTCGTGGAAGGATTATTGCTTTCCTTCTCAACAGTTTCTACTAATTCAAAGTGCTAATATGTTATTGAGTATACGATAAGCACCCAAAAGCTTGCTTCTTGAAGCCTATCAATGCCTCTAGCACATGCCTTCATTAATTGCCTTCATTAGTTGCTCACAGATATTATTCAAAATGGTCACGTTCACTCGAAATGGTCTCTGGGTCTATTCAAAATGGTCACTAAGTCTACTCAGAACCGTTTACACTTTTCACCAAGTCATCTCACCACTATTCATCGAGCAATCCTACCACTATTCACCGAGTCATCTTACTGTCATTCTCAAGCCATCTCACTACTGTTCATTAGTTTGTCTACTCGTGGAGATCACTGAATCTACTCATAGTATCCATTGTGTCTACTTTTTGCATTGTTCACCAAGTCCACTCAATAGCTTTCACCGAATTATCTCCCAATTGTCACCACATCCACTTATAGCTATTACTAAGTTCACAACTAGTTGTGACCAAGTTCACTTGCCAATATTGGTTTTCTTGAATAGGGATTTCATTATCATTTTTGAGGGGTACTATTTTTGATCCATCAAAAGGTGTTCTTATCAAAATTGAGGGTGCAAAATTTTAACACAAAGGGTTGCTCATATCAATTTATGGGGCTACAAAAAATCTCTTTCTTCCTTTTTTTTTTTCTTCCAATTGTCCTCACTTACAGCTCTCCCCTTCTTTCCTTTTTTTTTTTCTCCATCCATTCCTTTTTCCTCCTTTCCTCTTTCTCTTCTCTATCATCCCGTTACGTCATCTCAACAATGCTTGGTGGATTCATCACCGACTAGTGGATGGAACTCTTCTTATAATTCTGCGAGCATCCTGTTAGAATCCTTCTCAGTCTCTTCCGTCCAGTAATATGTGGCTGAAACAATTGCCTATAGTGCAATCTTATCATCACCACCACTTCCTGCTCCACCAGGGACACATCAATATTCTTGGGCACGGGCAATAAGAGCTTCAATTGTGTAGATTTACCCTTGCTGTTAGGATCCACAAGCCCATACCTCTTCCCATCAGAAGTCATCCCAAAAGCATTTCTTGTTGGGCAAAAGCAACAACTTGGGCTGCAAGTTGGTTTTTTTCTTCTTGTTTTGTATTCTTCTCTTCAAAGAGCTTATGCTTAATGATTGGTGCCACAAACTAGGAATTTGATGGAAAACTTATTTCAGCTAGATCAGAAGAAAATGTCGTGGAGAGTATTTCAATGTTATCAATTGATGATTTTACACCTTGAAATGCATTTAAGACCAGCCTCGACATGACAACCTTGAAGATATGGTGAGATCATAGGTGGTATGGGATGACCAATGGTTACGATCACCATAAGTGAGGGCGGGGGTCCATAGATGGTGCCAATTGATTCATAGGTTTTGGGAGGAAGAAACAAATCATGGAGTTTGAGATGTTGAAAAAAAGAGATGAAACCCTAAACTGTCACCATAAGAATTTTCAATCTCTTCATAGGACACTAGTTTCCATTCCTCTATCAGAGTCAAGATTCATATGAAGGTAATAGTTCTCTCTCTTTCCCTCTGTCTTGTAGCCCTTTCCTTTCTTTGATCATAGACAATTGCTCTACCATCATTCTTATGGCCACCATAGCTCCACCTTTGGTGCTATAGAAATCTAAACTAGGGATGATAGAGAGGTACAAAGAGGTGATCTTGCCTATTTGATGACACAAAGACCATCTTATGTGCCCTGGAACTTTGATAAGAGCTGATAGATATGATAAACTAATTCAATTGAGATTGGTGCTATGCTGTTAAAAGACAACATCTCCGGTCAATCCATGTGAAGGGATGACAAACCCTTCACCCTGTGCTCTGTACCCCTTGCTAGAGTGGCACAACAGATTAGTGATTAGATCGAAATCTCACAACTACTCAAATGAACAAAAGAAGAGGGTTTATGTGATTTAACCAAACTCGAGCTACGTCCACCTAAAGAAGGAAAAACTTTTACTATATACAACTTTTTTACACTGAAGAGTTGAAAATGGTTGTAACTATGTCTCCTATTTATAGGAGTTCATAAGATCTCAATCAACCAAATTCCTATCAAGAAATCAGGTCCAATGATTGGATCTTGATTTCTTTGAGATATCCCAAAACTTTGGTATGATATAATCTCCAATTGTAGCGTGTAAGGATCTTGTATCTTCAAAATTTTGATCTAATTGGCAAGGTAAAGAGGCAATGTCACCGACTGTCAAATGATATGGACACATTAATTCTCCCCCTCCATTCCCATGGAAGGACAATATATCACATCTCTTCAATTTGAGTTCATTTCTGCCATGTCTCTACATAGCATTAGCTTCTCATATATTACCACCTTCATCAATATATCTACTGAATTCTCATTAATGCAAATATTCATTGGTTTTAATATCTACTCCTCTATCACCTCTCATATCTAGTGATATATTATTATGTTATTTGCATTTATGATATATTGAATTCTTGCTCAAGTTTAGAACACCTTGATTATCACAATGAACCATGTATTCCTTTTGCACGATACCAAGTTCTTAGAAAAACTATTTCATCCATAAGATCTCCTTATTAGCTTCTATTGCAGTAATGTACTATCCTTCCTTTGTTGATAAAACAACACACTTCTATACTTGGAATGCCAATATATAGCTTTCCTAACAAAAGTAAATAGAAATCTTAATTTAAATTTTTTGTTATCAAGATCTCCTACCATATCTGATTCTATAGATATTCTTTCAAGATAGATTCTATGCTTCCAAAACACAAGCACAACTTGGATGTACCCTTCAGATACCTCAGAATACATTGCACTACTTTCTAGTGATCGCTTTTTGGGTTGGACATAAATCTACTCATAACTCATACTGCACAAGTAATGTCTAGTCTTATATAAACCATTGCATACATTAAACTCCTCAGAGCTAAAGAGTAGGAAATTACTACCATCTTATTTGTTTCCTATCTTGAAGAGGAACATGTGTGCATAGTTAGCTTAAAATATTACCAAGTGGAGTGTTGACAGGCTTGACACTCTCTATGTTAAACTTCTTGATTACTCGTTCAACATATTTCTACTATGATACTGACAACTTTTTTTCTTTTCTGTGACATGCTATCTTTATGCCCAAAATTTGTTGAACTAGGTCTAAGTTTTTCATCTCAAAGGACTTGGATAACTCCTTATTCATCTTACTAACCATAGTCATATCTTGATTAGCTATCAACATGTCATCCACAGAGTAAGAGTATGAAAAATCTGTCATTTGGAAATCTCTATGTGTATACACACTAATCCATAGTAGTCATCTTGTATCCTTGACTCAACACGAATGAGTCAAACTTCTTGTACCACTACCTTGGTACTTAAGGCTGTAGAGACTTATTTCAGTTTGTAGACTAATCATTTCTTAACTGCAACTTCAAACCCTTCTAATTATTCCATGTAGATTTCTTCCTTTAGATCTCTATAAAGAAAGACTGTCTTCATATCCATCTATTCAAGCTCTAAGTTTTGACTTGCTATCGGTCCAAGTATAGTTCTAATTGATGTCATCTTCACTGTTGTTGAGAAGATCTTGTCAAAGTGAATTCCATTCTTCTGCTTGAAGCCTTTGATGACCAATCGAGCTTTGTGTTTGAATGGTTCTCCATCGCTACATCTCTTCAGCTTGAATACTCAGTTATTCTTTAGTGCTTGTTTGCCTTTAGGAAGTTTTATTAGCTCATAAGTTTAATTCTTCTTTAGTGTGCTAATTTCTTCTTGCATGGCTTGCATCAATTTTCCCTTATCTTCATGTGTCCAAGCTTCTTGAAAACTCTCTTACTCCCCCTCATCAATAAGCAGGATATAATCTAATTTTGGATATTTCTATGAAGGAATCAGTATGCAGCCTCTTGTCGACATCTTCAATTGAGACTCAACTTCTGGCTAAGATATCTCACCATACAATGGTCTTGATACCACTTGTTGAGCTAGATCTACCACAATTAGGCAGCTCTGACAATCAGGATCTTAGATCTATAAGGACAATCAAACACACAAGGAGAAACAGAAATTTATATGGTGTGGCTATATCCACAGGAAAGGAGGATTTTAGTATCTGATCAAACTACAACGAGTTAAAAGCCTCATTCAAACCTTTTTTGTTTTTCTATGTTTGAATCTCCCTCACTCACTTATAGTGACCTAGCATTACACACACACACACACACACACACACACACACACACACACACACACACACACACACACACACACACACACACACACACACACACACACACACACACACACACACACATGATTTCTCTCTCCCATGAGTATGGACCACAAGTAGGTCCACTCCAATAATGATGGCTACGATTGGTTGAGATGAATTTACACCAAATGAAGTTCAACTTGCTTTGTGCGAGCATAAAACAATCGATTAGCCGTTAGGTACATGACTTGCAAATTGTCACAACACAAAATCTGTGAAAACACCTTTCAAAATCCAAGTTCCAAAAGCAACTATCTAAACCATATGATTTTTGCAGTAGCATTGGCAATGGCATGGTGTTCAGATTCAGTGGAGCAGGCTACCGTGTGCTATATTTTAGTAGTCCCTTGGATACCTCAACTTCCACTCGTTAATTTGCATTCATCAACGCAACCGGCCCAATCAGCATCCGTGAAAGATTGGATCTGTGACGATGTTGAACGACAGATCAAGAGACTGTCGGATTTGGTGTGCTTGTATAAGCCCCTTTCATCAAATTCAAGGACAACATTGTTGTCTTAACAAAACAATGGACACAAAGCAAGTTCTTAATAATTCTTGAAACGTGTAAAACATGTCTAAGAGCAAAAGATCGAGGTTTGGAGGAAACAAAAGAGGAACCAAGGGTCGAATTTTCACCTTATCGACACCTATATAGTGGCTTGCCAAATTAAGGTTTTACAAAATCTGGAGTGATATGGTGGTTGCTCCTGCAGTATCCGGTAACCATGTGTCGGTATCGAGCCATAAGAAGAGCGAGCGGCATAATGAAGAAGATTGAAAATTGGGTGGATATCTGTGCCAAAAAAAGCAATTGTCTGTAGTGTGATTATTGCGACGACAAATTCGACACATAGATTCAACAGATTTTTTGGCCTAGAAATCCCAGCCTTGCTGTTGTTGCTATTAGTATTCTTGGATCGAGTTGGATTTGAAGGAAACCGGTTAGAATTACCATGATTAGAGCGTCCCTGCGGAGCGTAATTGGTGGATAGAGAATTTCATGCATCAATATTGGCTTTGATTCTCAACTATGGCACTGAAGTATGTTATGCAACTGGGAGAATGTTACGGGATAGCCCGAATAGATAAAGCGGCAACAATATCACGGCCAAGATTGTCGTAGACGATCAAATTCACCTACAGAGATGGCATGACCGGCGGCACCAAGTTCATCTGCTAGGAATTTCTCTCTTTGAAGGAAAGATGTAACCAATGAATCTCCCTTCTCAAATGGAAAAAGATGCATCGTTGTTTGTAGTAACTGTATCTCTGTGACAGTACAGAATGATTGTTTAAGTGTTTTCCATGAAGAATGGGAGGTGCGGCAAGAATAAAGGCACCAAATACTGTTGCATGCAGTAGGACGAGGATCAGCCTTGTGCCATGTGCGGCCAGTATTGGTAAAGAATGAATCTGACATAAACAGTAATTGGTAAGCGATTTCTTTCAATGACAGTAAAGGGTAGGCTCGGTGCAGGAAGCTCACAGGAATGTGGGATGTGAGGAAGGGACGTATCACAAGGGTCAATAGTACACATCCTTATCTTACATTTTGTAGAGGCTGTTTCTATGTCTTGAACTTGTGACCTCAAGGTCACATGACGACAACTCTACCATTGCCCTAAGGCTCCACTTCATTTCTTTCAATGATAGCAACAGGGATAAATAATGATAGTAAGATTTATGATATCTTGTGGATATGGTTGGGTTGATACATATATCCTCTGATAAAGCTCATAAAATGGGAATTTATAAGCTTCCTATTTAGCTAGGAAATCTGCGCCCCAAATAGTGTTTAGTTGGCCCGCAAATAATTGAGTCCTCGAAATCAAAACCAAGTTTGAGTGCAATAGCGACGTGAAGTGATTTGCCTCCGGTCAACTCATTGATGAGTCCAAAAGACTCAAGTGTGGTTTAATAGAAATCGTTTAGTTCTAACATAACATTTAAATATTTTCCACGCTAGTTTATTAAGGAGCTCCAATGCTGCATGGAGTGTCTCTCCATCTGCGGAGAGGCTTCTGCCGTGTTTATTTTTCTGCTTGCCCTTCTTCTGTTTGCAGTCTCAGCATTAGTTCAGCTGGGTTTCTGTTTCGCTCTCTACAGACAGAGCTTTTGTAAGAGAGGGCGTGTTCTGTTTGGCCTGTGCTCTACATAGGCAACTTTTGAGTGTTGTAAATTAGATCACCTTACAATCTTTAACGAGCCAATGAACAAATTGATTAACTTCGATGAGTTTTAAATTCGGTTCATCAGCATATGAGAATGTTTCATGCATGATCATTTGAAAAAACACAAGTTCAGTCATCTAAACGGCTATGTTGACACCTCAAAGCTCAACCTGTGTAGCTCATGAGGAACCCTTATATGATGGCAAAGATGCACCGCATGGCTTTCATCATTGATTGAGATGCTTTATCATATATCGGTCATGGTTTTACAGTCTCCAAGTCTAAGACATCATTCTTAATCTAAGGTGCATTTTGTTGTTATTATCCTCTATTTGCCCACCTGGTACATGATTTTCTTGCCACGAGAAATTGCTTTTAGAAATTACACAGAACTAAATTTGATGAACCTTAGCTTAGAGGTACACCTATAGCAACTTCTTGAAGATACTTGAAGCCTCCTAAATTGACTATTCTATCTCCGAGTTTCAACCAAACTAGACTCAATATATACCTCAAATAATTTGCACAATCAAAATAGGTCTGTACTTATGTCTCCAAGATGAATACCTTAAATAAAATCTTTAAATCACAATTGACCTCTTAAAGAGAAGCAATATCAAAAACTCAATTCACTTTAGAAACAAGATAGAAATGAATCAGGACTCTAAAGTTTCAAGAGAAACTAAAAAAATTAGAAGAGGGCTACTCTACAATCATACCTTTGTAACTTGAACTCAAGAACTAGATATCTTTACAAGTAGGAGATTTGTTGAAGAGAATGCCACTAACTGGGCAGACTCTTAATCATCCAAAGTAGATAATATCTCTAACTGGGCAAACACTAGAAGAGAAGAGAATAAAGAATGTCTTTAATTGGATAGACTCTTGGAGGATAGACAAAATAGAAAATGCCACTAATTGGGTAGACTCTAGAAGAACTATAAACTACAGGGATCTTGAAAGAGAGAATAGTTGGTGCAACGAATGACATAGGGAGCACCCCCTTACATAGGAGAACTTTGCTTGGGTTTTGAGCAGCCTCACTTAGTGGGCAAGACATCTAGCTTGGCCCTCAAGCCTTTCAAAACCACTCTAACATGAACTTCTCTTAAGGAGAAAATTGTACTTAAAGTAGGCACTTCTATTATCGGTCACACACTAATCCCATAATCTTGAGTGTTCCAAAGAACCAAAGTAAGTCCCGCAGGAGGTGGCCAAACCTCCACACTTAGATTAGTTGAGCCCATAAATAGTGGGCCTATATACACCAAAATCTAAAAAAGATGGATTCATATACTCATTGAGACAAAAGTCATCTACAATATGACAGGCTACATTATGAACACCATAGGATTGGAAAATAAAATAAAATAATATTGTTATCTAAAGATCCAGATAGCTTTTTTTTCTCGTTGGAATCTAGTCAATGGCACAAAGTAGGATAACCACTATTGGCCAAGTAAAGGTCTTTAGGCCCATTCTCCTCAATATCATATCCACCAACTCTCCTTTTAGGCCTTTGAAGAGAGAGTCAAATAAATTATGCCTAGACTTCACATAAATAGTATGTTCACCAAAAGCATATTGGCTAGTCCAAGGATTCTAGCTCCCAAATAAAGCTATCCTAGAACGGTGCTCATCCAAGCCAATCAATTGAGCCTAGCTCCTAAATTAAGCCCTCCACAAATAGAACTCATATAATGTCACTTGTGGAGTCTTGCTTCTAAATGAAACCCTCCCCCAAAGGGGGCTCATTCAATGTTCTTTGGTTAAAGAGGTTATTAAACTACACCAAACAAAAAAATCAAGTGGCTATCACATTCCACTAAACAAAATCATATGGTTATCACAAAACACCTAACAAAATTATCCTTATAACATATTTTCATATGCATGGTCAATTTTAAAATTGCCACTCACAATTTCACAAATTTCATGAATCACCTCTAGTGTGAAAATCTATGCAATCTTTGACTCATTTATTCTCAAGTCTTATCATAATATAGTGTAACAAACTAGATTTTTTAAAGACTTTTTAAATATTATTTTAAAATAAAGCAAAATTTTGACTATATATATATATATTGAAATTTTTTGTACAACTAATAATTACCATAAGTTAAAATCTCCAAGCTCCCAATTTCGACATCGTACTATAAAGCTTCATAAACTGAATATAAGTGGAAAACCTAAATCAATTGTAGGACTACTAGTCAAAGCCCCAAATACACTCATTTATCATGATACCTACTCTAATTAAATTAAAGTATCAAGTGCATAAATAACAACAAGTTTAAATATAACAACTTAACTAATTTTACTGCCTTACATATGTTTATCAAATAAATAAAGTCTTCTTAGACAAATTTTAACTCTCCCCCTTTTCCTTTCCTCACTGAGAGCTTTCTCCTGAAAATGTTGGTTGTAAGGTAGTGAGTACAACCACTCACTATTAGAATTACAAGGCTAGACAAAACCATATCAAAATAAAACTTTATCAGCATGAAATATAAACCATCGATCAATATTTCTCTTCTAATTAAACTCTATCATATGTCTAATAATCAATATCCATAAACCTTTGTCACATATATCAAAATTGTTGATAATAGTCATAGATCGAAGACATCGATATCAATAAAACTCGGTCCTATACAAAATATCATCAACTTTCTTAAAAATATTCAAGTATCAAATAACTTGTCTAAGCAGTCAATACCTGCTAAAGCAATTAGCATGGCTATTAACCCTCGAGGATTATCAACATCAAATACATGTCTCACATAAAATATATCTGTACAAAATCATTGCTCACCAACAAGCTCCGGTTCTTTTATGCTTCAATAGCCTGACTGGATACGTTAGACACTACATCGCCTCCATGGGAAGGAATTAAACAATACAAAATGGAGTCTATCTGTAACACCTCGAGTTTTTCTACACAATATAATAATTATAATAGTAGTCGGGATCCCTGTTTTAAAAACTTTGATTTCTAAAGTGACAAAAAATAAAAACTTAAATAAAAGCATTTCTTTTCAAAGTTCGGGGAGTCATACTCCTCTGTATTTTAGACCATTGCACATGATTAGTGCAATACCAAATAATCGGATAACATGACGTAAGACCAGACATATGGGAGACTCAATCACCACACCCAACCACATAATCAATTACTATTTGCAATAAAGTATACTCCAACAATGGATAAGAAAATATAGTCACGATAAAACACCTAGGGTCCCTCCATACAGCCATCACATCCAACATAAATTCATATTCTTACATCGAGGTCACCTTGCAATTTTAATTCAAGTACAGCCCATACTTAAAACCCGAAGTGAGGTCTTGAACATACCTTGTCATCTACGACCATCATCCGTGCTTCACTGGAAAACTGCCATCACTTTTACCTACTCTGTCAGCGCATCGACCTGTTGTCACTCTCTGTATTTGAGGCATTGCAATCAAAGCAATGCCTCAACAAGCTATGCTTGTGTAGGTGATATACATTCAAAGTAAACTCAATAAAAACAAATCACATGGCGCAAGGCATAAAGATCGTAAGATGATTAAACATATATATAAAGCCTTAAATTACTCGATGAAGGACATACAAGTTCATGAAATAAATGAGGTATCATCAATCATGATACCAGGACATGCACAATCCGAGAAAATCTAGAAACACATGAATGCATGTCAAAAGTATCAAACATCATACACGATCAAGCCCTGTGAGTGTCTCAAGTACACTCACGACAATGTGGGGTTAGCTCTCTATACTAGCCGCTTTCACCCTTGCACCCTCATGGGCATTCAGGCACTCATGGAAACGATGCGTTCCACTTTCTCTTTCACCCTTGCACCCTCACGGCACTCAAGTACTCAGGCACTCATGAAAAGTCCCGTTGCACGCCCTCTTTCACCCTTTCACCCTCACATGCACTCAGGCACTCATGGGGTGAAGAAATGCATCCTACCATAGGAGCAATAGTCTCAAAAATCAAGACAAAGTGACTCCCACATGTCAAAAATACCAATAATCAAGTGAATGTCACGAAATATATCAGAAACAGTGCATGCAATAACCACCCAAAAGATAGCACGCACATGAGGAACTACATGCTGAAATTAATCTCATGCGTATGGTAAGACATAAATCATATGCCTCAAAATTCAAATCACCAAGTCATCATTTGAGAATCATGGAAAAATGGGAATGAAATCACCTACCTCGGTATCGCAATATCCCAAACAAACGCGTAAATGATATCAAGGTGTATGCCCTGATGTACCTGTCATGCCATAAATCATGTCATGGTTAACGCATATAACCAAAATCTAAAGCCTGATCATCCATTAATAGGCTTAATCTAAATCATTGAATAGTGCTTAGTAGTTTGGCTATTAAAAAGAAGCTCCAAACTAGATTTTTTTCTTAAATCTAGGTCCACCTTGTTGAAACATTCACAACGCCTCTTTCAGATCATGATTTGGACCTCTGTAGCTCCTAAAATCAAGATTTTAATGAATAAAGGTTCAAAAATACCAAAAAATAAGAAAATGAGCCCACTGCACGTGCGGCGCGTGCCGTCCGCATGCGCATGAGCTGCGCGTGTGGCGCATGTCTGGAACCAGCACGTGTTGGCTTGTGTGTCTGTAGACGTGCTCTACACGTGGGGGTAAACAGTGCCCGTGGCACATTCCTGCCGCACCTCGTGGCGTGCGCTCGTCATGCCGCATGACGGTCCCACATCCACTCATTTCCTTTCCGCGTGGTGTGAGCGTGATGCGCCACGAGTCTCCTGCACCGCATGGCCCGCCAGTCGCACCGCGCGTCATGCCTGGCTGTGACGCGGGTCAACGCGATGCCGCGTGTTTCGTGTCTGGTGCAAGCGTCCTCAGCCCGGTGCGGGTCGCCGTTGCCGAGAATGACAACCAGACTGGTTCGCCGTCCCTGGCAACCCCAGGTGCTCCATTTCTTGCAATTTTCGCGTACATTTCATTTTCACCCTCCGTTTTCACAAATCCCTCCTAAATCTATTGTTTTTTCACAATTTTCATTGCATTTTTAAAAGCTCCCATCATACTGTTTTTGAGGTTTTTCAGCATCTCTAGCAGTCCGATCACCTTGAGATTTTATGAGCGTGTTTCTTACATTGGTATGTTCAAGATGAATGGTCCGATCCTCATCTGACACCATTACATTGACTTTTTCCCAGGACAACAGTAATGCCTAAACTCACTGAAAAATAGCAGTCCGCACCGTTTTTCGGCGCTAAACAAGGAATGAGAACGGGGAAAAACAGGGATGGCTTACCTTGGTTGTTGCATCACCAATGCGCACGAGGTTCCAACCCTCCAGTCGTGGGTCGTCGCCGGGAAGACTCCTTCTGGTGACTGGTCATGGTGGGGAAGAAACGAGAGAAGGTGGGAGGGAGTTATGGCTGTAGGAAATGAGATGGGCTTTTAAAGCCTCATTTGTGGTTTTCTACGCTCAGTTTGTGGGACCCACGTGAAATTACCATTTTACTCTTTTGTCATTTAATTAAATCCAAAACTTAAAATAATTAGCCATTTTTACTCCGATCTCCGATTTTAGCATTCTTAGTGGCGTTGGATCCCATTTTTTGAGTATATTCCAATTATTGAGATTTCAACTCGTGATTAAATCTCTAAAATTCTCCATTTCACAATTCCTCAATATTTTCAAATTTCACAATTTATGTATATATATATTTTTGGAAATTTTAAAATAGTGGATATTACATCCTACCCACCTTATAGAAAATTTCGTCCTCGAAATTCTTTTCATGTCATTCCTTAATAATTCTAGAAACATCCTCACATGATATCATCGTATGGTATCATAAGACCCACATATAGTATCATCCTTTTAGAACCAATGTTGATAAACAGTTTCATATCATGTTCTCCTTAGATAACGACTTATACCTATAAACCAATGGATGTTTCAAGCCATTCCGAATCCGATACTTGTATTGTGGTTAAAACACGTAATAACCACACATATAATACCATTTGCACCAATCATACTCGCATACAAGAGTTAATCATTTATTTACATCTTTAGTATAATTAAATCACCATGTCAACGAAATTGTAGTGTCACAACTCACATATAAGCAATTCCACATCAAGTCCGTTCCAGCATATACTACCTCATCATTAGGTAGTGTATATCTCTCAATCCCACACATCATATTAACCCCTGAATAGGTACATACATGACAATCAAAACTGGATCATATATAGTCATCTACAAGTAATTCATGCCAACCAAATCGGAGCTTACTAGCGCAGCAACAAGCAAGCATATACCAGTCGAAATCAATGCATACCAGCTCAATAATAGGCAATTATGTGCCAATAGAAATTAGTGTATCAGCTTAGTAGCAGGCAATCACATGCCAATCAAATCAAAGCATACCAGCTCAGTAATAGGTAGTCACATGCCAATCAAGATTAGAGCATACCAGCTCAGTAACAGGCAACCACACACCAATAAAAAAAAAACTAGTCTATAGCACAGTCATACTGTGAGTACCTAGAAGCCTGCTAGTGCCTCGCACACCCGCCCTCTTAGGCTGCCCTCATCGGCTACTCACAAGTATAAGCCAAAATTTTAAGCTGATTACACCAAAGAAAATGCTTTCATACTAAACATACTTTAGTGTCACACCTCTCACACGCATGAGAGATCAGGCTCATGTGTATAATATGAAACAGTATCCATGTCATCGCTATCCTAGAGAACTCAATCTTCCAGCAATAACTATTCACCAGACTAAGGAGACTATCAACCTTAGTCATTAGTTTAACTAGTCCCAAATTATCACAGTCCCTATAAACTATATCTCTATCAATCGAGGTACCTTGGTCAAGAGAATCCATCTTCTTTAACCATAATTCCTACTCACATACATTTATAGTGAAAGATGAGTCCTTTGGATACTTAGAATATTACACAAGAACTTCTTGTGCTCAGCAAAGTCGTGATATATAGAAAACATCATTCACTACATAATCATAACTCATCTCAACAAACTTTAGAAATTCAGCCCATTATACCCATACGTACAATCAGTGTACTAAATTCATCGATTTATATGATCCAAAGCTTGTAGCAATCATAACGAGTTCTAATAATTGTCTCAAAGGCATTTCAGTCACAATCATCAACTATTGATAACCAGACCTCAAATCAATATCCACCAATACGATGCATAATCCAAGACTGATCATACAAATCATCAACATACAATAAAGAATATCAATTCTCCACTGTGGAGCTATCAATAATCAACAATCTGCATTTAGCAATAAGAATCTATCTTTCTCCTTACAAGGAGGGCTAGTGTATCCCATGAAGACCCCCTTGGTCTATTAGTCTCTGGTCGAACAACTACCTTAGTTGAAACCCTTCCCACTCAGCCAGGGCCATTCTGTATGGCACTTTAGAAAATGCCACTATATCTAATGTCAAATTGATATATAAAAAAATATATCACTCTCATGGCGAAAAATCCTGAAACCTCCTCAGGAAGATCGTAAATCTTCACACCCTCTGTGTGTTAAATCTGTAGTCATTTTCTGTCATCCACAATCACAAAACCCGAACTTGGTACATCAGATGAGCACTATTTTGCCTTCAAGGCAAGGTTAACGCGAATCCCAATGATGCCCCTTCTTACTCAGGAGTGAGATCACAAGTTATCTGATTTATCAAAAGTACCTTTCTTTTCACTACAATCAATTATCCTCCAACGATGGAATTCATCCCTAGGGATGATATCATAATCCCTCAAATCAAGGACAATAAAGTCAGTATCTATCCTCTCACTCATCATCAATTTTTACCAGTACTCGTTAGAGGTACTTATAAGTTTCAATAACTTGCTAATCAGTGTCCTAACGTCCAACCCAAGGATCTTTAAATACATATAAAGGCTCATTTATCAGGGTGCCTACTACAATTAATGGTAATGACGGTCAAAAGTGTGACATGTACGTAAATGTAAAGGTATCATGATGGATCATCATTACTAACGTGAGGCCATGTCTGCCCTGTCTTAAATGTCTGTCAGTCTAACTCATTGTCCATCAGGACAATCTGTAAAAGAATATCATAATCTCCACCACTAGTACACATTATGTCTCTCTTCCGCATCCCATCACAGTTTAATCAAATGTCGCTGGCTCAATGGCCTCTGCCGTCATATCATTGAAAAGTCTCTTGCCCTTATTAGGCTAACTCGAACTACCCATGTCCGAGTTTCTGCAGTCAATCTTGACTTAAAAATATCCCTCTTACATAGAGGTTATGTCTACAACCTTACAACCGGTGTAGAATGCGACACAATCATCTGATTCCTCAATACAGTTTTCAACATATGACAATCTATCCATGGTCTCCTTCTTCATGGTGAAGGAGTTAGGGCAAGTCTTCAACTGAGTATACTCGTTTAATATCGTTGAACCATCTCATTCTTCTCTTCAAGTGACAACTCTCTTAGTTTTCAAAAATACTAATTATCACAGGCCTTCCCACGAGCCTTCTAGATATTCTCAAATAACCACCCTTAAAATCCTCGTAATTATGTTTTCAGGGTCCTCAATCAAAATCATTTACAAGATTTATCTCACACCCAAAGAAATTTACCTTTATAATACTTTCTTAGTCATCAGAAACCACACTATCATCTCTGTTAGTGTTGGATGTCAATCAATCATGATTAATTTTGTCTCGCCTCATTCACTTCATATGTTTTTCTTCCTAGTTGCTTTATTACAACATCATTTCTATTCAAGAAGTATTCTCACCATTTGGTCATAATGTCCTATAGGTAATATGCACTTCAAATCATAATTAAGAACTCAAACAATTTGTAAGTATTCACCCACCAATGCTGATATCATTACTATTAATGATTCTCATACAAGGGTTGTTACCTCCTTCAAGGGCTAGGCATCTCCAATCGTAATTGAAAACCCTCAAAACAATTTATACACATTCACTTTTCATTGATGACTCACTTTCAACACCTCTTTATACCCTAACTCACCAATTTCCGTCTCAGAATCTGATATTTCATCTATAGGGTACTAAGATCCTATTTCATCAATTTGCAATGATTTTCCCAATATTACAATTTATTCATCAATAAATCTGCTTGAAGTTTAAACTGGCACTACATTACTCTCAACTTTTCTTTTCTTTTTTCAAGGTCTTAGTAGTTATAACCATTCTGATCATTCACCATTTTCATCATACTATTATCATTACAAAATTTGTTAGTCTTTTTCCAACAGTTACATGCACAATCCAAGTTAGAAACTTGGCTATCAAAAGCAATGCAATTGAATATATTGTCTATCATATATTAAAGTTCTCACTAAGAGAATTACCTTAAAATCTTTACTCTGATTCATGATTATAAGAATCATGTACTTCACTGAAAAATGCACTTCCTTGTGCTCATACAAGTACTTAAGGTTACAATTTCCTTAAGAAAGTTTGCCAATCTCCATGGCATTATCTATTTCATGATCATCGACATCCCTTACATGACTTATCTCTGAACTGATATTTAGGAAACTGCCTCACCTCATGGACTATTTGTGACCTTTGAATTTGTTGGAGTGGCTGTGATGGACTAGACCTGGGCTCTGATACCAAACTGTGACACCCCGGGTTTTTCTACACAATATAATAATTACAATAATAGTCGGGACCCCTGTTTTAAAAACTTTGATTTCTAAAGTGACCAAAAATAAAAACTTAAATAAAAGCATTTCATTTTAAAGTTCGGGGAGTCATACTCCTCTGTATTTTAGACCATTGCACATGATTAGTGCAATACTAGATAACCAGATAACATGACATAAGACTAGACATATGGGAGACTCAGTCCCCACACCCAACCACATAATCAATTACTATTTGCAATAAAATATACTCCAACAATGGATAAGAAAATATACTCATGATAAAACACCCAGGGTCCCTCCATATAGCCATCACATCCAACATAAATTCATATTCTTACATTGATGTCACCTTGCAATTTTAATTCAAGTACAGCCCATACTCAAAACCCGAAGTGAGGTCTTGAACATACCTTGTCATCTATGACCATCATCCGTGCTTCACTGGAAAACTGCCATCACTTTTACCTGTTATGTCAGTGCGTCAACCTGTTGTCACTCTCTGTATATGAGGCATTGCAATCAAAGCAATGCCTCAGTAAGCTATGCTTGTGTAGGTGATATACATTCAAAGTAAACTCAATAAAAATAAATCACATGGCGCAAGGCATAAAGATCGTAAGATGATCAAACATATATATATATATATAAAGCCTTAAATTACCCGATGAAGGACATACAAGTCCATGAAATAAATGAGGTATCATCAATCATGATATCAGGACATGCACAATCCGAGAAAATCTGGAAACACATGAATGCATGTCAAAAGTATTGAACATCATACACAGTCAAGCCATATGAGTGTCTCAAGTACACTCACGGCAATGTGGGGTCAGTGCTCTATACCAGCCACTTTTACCCTTTCACCCGTGCGCCCTCACGGGCACTCAAGCACTCACGGAAACAACACATTCCACTTTCGCTTTCACCCTTGCACCCTCACGACACTCAGGTACTCAGGCACTCACGAAAAGTCCCGTTGCATGCCCTCTTTCACCCTTTTACCCTCACATGCACTCAGGCACTCATGGGGTGAAGAAATGCATCCTACCATAGGAGTAATAGTCTCAAAAATCAAGACAGAGTGACTCCCACATGTCAAAAATACCAATAATCAAGTGAATGCCATGAAATATATCAGAAACAATGCATGCAATAACCACCCAAAAGATAGCACGCACATGAGGAACTACATGCTGAAATTAATCTCATGCGTATGGTAAGACATAAATCATATGCCTCAAAATTCAAATCACCAAGTCATCATTTGAGAATCATGGAAAAATGGGAATGAAATCACCTACCTCGGTATCGTAATATCCCAAACAAACGCGTAAATGATATCAAGGTGTATGCCCTGATGTACCTGTCATGCCATAAATCATGTCACGGTTAACGCATATAACCAAAATCTAAAGCCTGATATCTAATATCATAAAGGAACCGGGGGCCAAGCTGTTCTTGTGTCATATATACCTAGTGTCAGTGTCTCATCGATCCTTCATTCAGTGTAAAACATATCTCGAGAGTCTAACCACTATTCTAGTCATATTCGGTACTTACTATGGATGCCTAGCTGGTCATCCAACCAGCCTACTCATGCCTTCCAAGATGTCAATAAATTCCCAACAAAAATCAATTGTCAACATAGTGTATAAAGTACTTTTCATAAATAACTATGATAGTCGAGGAATAATACTTTCCATAACTTAGTAATAAAACTCATATACTCTTTCAATGAAAATATGTACTCGTCATTTCATTCAAAAGTTATTGGCTCTCAAAATCTGTTAGGCATGATAGACGTGCCATATGCCTATAAACATGTTCTTATAATTCTATCTTTCCATTCCATATTCTCAGCAGCTCATAGGTAGAATACTGGAATTAATACTAATTCTATATCTAAGTCTATGACTCAATGCTGAGACTTTAATAGTGAATTATACTATCTCATACATACTTACTTATCCATGGAAAATAAATAAATAATAGCATACAGTTCTGTTGGCTTTTTAAGATTGGTAAACAACAAAGATTTACATTGAATATATTTACTAAAGAGGTGTTTTAACATGTTGTAAATACGACTATAGATAGAGATATGAAAATTACTAAGACCATACTTTATTAGTAACTCTAATATCATAACTATTATATGCATTTAATAATTAGCTATATAATTGATAACATTAGGCATAGGCTAAGAATTTATTTTACAATATAATGATATGTACACTAATTGAATGTTTTATCTACTAAAAGTTATCAAGTATGGATCTGATTTATACATATAATTATTAGAGCTAATATATTGTACAAGGCAAACAACATGTTACTAGTTCATTCCTTAAGGTTTCATGCAATTGATATAAGTTGAAGAATAATTATAACAATTATTTGAAAATCAGTAGTTAAATTTTTTGGATTTTATTATTGTTACTATATAAATCCAATGATGATAATTACTTAATCTCTTATATATTTAAGGGATGTAGATTTTTGTCAACTCCGCCAATGCCGGTCCCAAGCCCGGATAAAAAAGGAGGAGGGTCTTGCGTCAGGTGCCAGCCGGCAAGGGGGAAGGTGAAGATGATTCTATTATTTCTTTCTTACAAATGAATATGCATTTGTATATTAGTTTGTGAGGAAGAAATGAGAATCATCTCTAGCTTCTTAAAAGATGGCAACCCTTGTATCAGGTAGCCAGCCGGCAAGGGGGAAGTTGAAGATGATTCTATTATTTCTTTCTTACAAATAAATATACATTTGTATATTAGTTTGTGAGGGAGAAATGAAAATCATCTTCAGCTTCTAAAAATATGGCCACCCTTGCGTCGTGTAGCCACCGGCAAGGGTGAAGCTGAAGATGATTTTAATGATTGTAATGATTTTCATGATTTTAATGAAAATCATCTTCAGCTTTTAAAACTATGGCAACCCCAACATGACATGAATCGAAATCTGAAATTCGCTCAAGCTAGGGCGTTCCCCATAAGCGACGCGTTGCATCGGATCCCGGATGCGGTGAAAAATAGGCAAGGGTTGCTAGGGCGTTCTCCCAGAAGCGACGCGCTACATCGGATCCCGGGTGTAGTGAAAAAATGGGCAAGGGCTGCTAGAGCGTCCCCTTGGAAGCGACGCGTTGCATCAGAACCCAGGTGCAGTGAAAAGTGGACATGGGTTCATACCATGGAGGTCGAGAAAGGCGATAGTAAATAGGGAATCTCCAAATCATAAGATTCGCATCGCTACATGGAATATAGGGACATTGACAGGTAAGAGTTTGGAGTTAGTAGACACGATAAAACGTAGGAGAGTCAACATCGCTTGTATCCAAGAAACCAAGTGGAAAGGGGCTAAAGCTAGAGAAATAGATGGGTATAAATTATGGTACGTAGGAAAGGAAAATAATAGAAATGGCGTAGGAATAATAGTGGATAAGGAATTAAAGGATAAAGTTGTGGACGTTAAAAGAATCAGTGATAGAATAATAATAATAATAATAATAAAAATGATTCTAGGAGAGCAGATTATAAATATCATAAGTGCATATGCACCACAAGTAGGGCTACAAGATATAATTAAGAGACAGTTTTGGGAAGATATGGAGGGAGTCATGCAAGAAATTCCCAACACTGAGGGAATATTTATAGGAGCAGACTTAAATGGCCATGTAGGAAAAGATAAGGAAGGATATGATAGAATACACGGAGGGTATGGTATAGGTGAACGAAACGAGATGGGGGAGAATATCCTCGATTTTGCTTTGTCATATAACCTATCCATTGCAAATACACTCTTTAAGAAGAGGGATGAACACTTAATAACCTTTAAAAGTGGACTTCATAAAAGCCAAATAGACTTTTTTCTACTTAGGAATAATGAACGATCTATATGTAAGGATTGTAAGGTGATACCTGGTGAGAGTTTAACCTCACAACATAGGTTAGTGGTTATGGATATTCATATCAAAAGATGGAGTAAAAGAATTGAACTTAATACACATCCAAAAACTAAGTGGTGGAACTTAAAAGGAGAGAAAATAACCTCATTCAAAAATAAGTTGATGGTAGAAGGAAATTGGAATTATGAAACAGAAGTAAATACTATGTGGACTAATATGGCTGAGTCCATTAAGAAAGTGGCAAAAGATGTCTTAGGAGTATCTAAAGGTAAAAGGCTATTAACAAAGGAAACATGGTGGTGGAATGAAACAAAGGCAAAAAGCTATTAAAGAAAAACGAATGCATTTTAAAGCATGGCAGAAGATTAGAAATAATGAAAACTATGAACAATATAAGAATGCTAAAAACGTTGCTAAGAGAATAGTAAGTGAGGCTAAACTTAAAGCATATGATGAGCTCTATAATAGACTAGGAACAAGAGAAGGTGAGAAAGATGTGTTTAAACTTGCAAAGGTAAGAGAAACGTAAGAGTAAGGACTTAGAGCATGTTAGGTGCATTAGAAGCGATGATCAAAGGGTATTAGTCAAAGACGCTGAGATCAAACAAAGGTGGGAAATCTACTTCCAAAAATTGCTAAATGACAATGGCCCTGAGAATAGAGGAATTGAAAATACTATAAATCTAAATAACACTGGATATTATAGATATGAACGTAGGATTAAAATGCTTGAAGTAAAAGAGGCCTTGAGAAAGATGAAATCAGGAAAGGCCATGGGGCCTGATGGTATACCAATAGAGGTTTGGAAGCATATGGGAGATATTGGGGTAGTTTGGTTGACCAAGTTGTTTAACAAGATTATAAAATCAAAGAAAATGCCTGATGAGTGGAGGAAAAGCTCTATTGTACCAATCTATAAGAATAAAGGAGACATTCAGAGCTGCACTAATTATCGAGGGATCAAACTTATGAGCCACACCATGAAACTTTTTGAAAGAGTCATTGAGAAGAGGCTACGACATGAAACAAGTGTATCGGAGAATCAGTTTGGTTTCATGCCTGGGAGGTCTACCATGGAAGCTATTTTCTTACTAAGACAATTAGTAGAGAAATATAGGGAGAGGAGAAAAGACCTACACATGGTCTTTATTGACTTAGAGAAGGCTTATGATAGAGTCCCTAGAGAGTTAATATGGAGGGTGTTAGGTGTTAAAGGGGTTTCTCAGGGGTATATAGACATAATTAAAGATATGTATGAGGGAGCAGTAACAAATGTTAAGACCACTAGTGGCGTGACTGGTGATTTTCCTGTCACTGTCGGATTGCACCAAGGATCGGCATTAAGTCCATACCTTTTCACATTAGTTATGGATGAGTTAACAAAACATCTGCATGAGGAGATTCCCTGGTGCATGCTATTTGCAGACGATATAGTCCTACTTGATGAGACAAGGGAGGGTGTCAACATAAAGCTAGAGCTATGGAGAGAAGCAGTAGAATCGAAAGGATTTAAAATTAGCCGAACTAAGACAGAATATATGGAATGTAATTTTAGCAAGGAGAGTAGGAGTGGAGCACCAGTCAAGATTGATAACCAAGAGGTCCCCATGAGAGACCACTTCCGATACTTAGGATCATTGATCCATGAGAGTGGAGAGATTGAGAGGGAGGTTACCCAGAGAATCCAAGCGGGGTTGAACAAATGGAGATGTGCATCGGGGGTTTTATGTGATCGGCGGGTGCCACTCAAACTAAAGGGAAAATTCTATAGGATGGCTATAAGGCCGGCCATGCTCTATGGAGCAGAGTGTTGGGCAGTTAAGGAACATCATACTCATAGGCCGAGTGTTACGTAAATGAGGATGTTGAGATGGATGAGTGGTAAGACAAGAAAGGATAGAATTAGAAATGAAAATATTAGAAGAAATTTAGGGATAGCACCAATAGGTAACAAGATGAGGGAGATTAGACTTAGATGGTTTGGACATGTTCAAAGGAGGCCAACAACGGCACCAGTTAGAAGGAGTGAGGCAATACAAGTTGAAGGTTCTAAAAGGGCAAGGGGAAGGCCCAAAAGAACGTGGATAGAAGTGGTGAGGAAAGATTTAAAAACTTTGGGACTAAATGAAGCCATGGTATTTAATAGAGTGGAATGGAGGAATAAGATTCATGTGGCCGACCCCTAATTGGGATAAGGTCTTGATGATGATGATGATGAGATTTTTGTCCATCCATCTATAATTGAAAGATGATTTCTTATGACTTTTTCAATTCCTTATTTAATGCAATAATTTTGGGTCTAATAGAGTTTAGATCGCTATTGGAAATTCAATGGGTAATACCATCCATATCAGTTAGAAATTTGAGAGTTTATTAGTAAGAAAAAGCAATGATTTCTAATATCATGTGAGTGCTATATTTGTGAAATCAACCATGCATACAATAGATAAGTTGTACATTTCAAAATTGTTAAATATGTTATATGAATTCAATAGCAACTAATCTCTAATCCATGTAGAGTAAGTATCAACATATGAACAATAAGATTCAATAAAAGTTCATCATGTTGATTTCAAAGACATGCTACTATTCTTATTTTTTTTATCAAAATCAAATCACTTTAAATAACATGAAAAAGAAAATATGTAGATCTAACCATGAAAATCCTTGCATGATGATAATCCATGTAACTGAGTAATTCCACAAATCCCTTTACCTCTTATGTTCTTTCTCCTCAGATAAATCTAGAATCATATCTAAATATGAAAACCAATATGAAATTACCTTAAAAAATTCTAGATATCCTTTCTTTAGATCATGCCAACGATACTATCCCAGATCATGTCTTTCACTTCTTTAACTTAACAAAGAACATGTCTTGGATTTTCTTTATTAGACATCTTGATTTTAGCTAGTTTGAATTCTAGATTCACACATTTTCTTCTTAGGATCAAAAGTAGTGAAAATTTTCACAACAATTCCAAAAAATGTGCTAGAGATCTACCCAAAATCTCATGCTCACTTTCTTTCTCTCTTTAAACACTTTTGTGCGAGCTCCTCTCTCTCTCTCTCTCTCTCTCTCTCTCTCTCTCTCTCTCTCTCTCTCTCTCTCTCTCTCTCTCTCTCTCTCTCTCTCTCTCTCTCTCTCTCTCTCTCTCACACACACACACACACACACACACACACACACACAAAACTATCTCTTCTCCTCCTCAAATATACCACGCCTCAAACCCTTCTTCCCTTTTCATTATTTCCCTCATAAACTCATTCCTTGTAAATGGTTTTCTCTCAATTGGCTATACACATTTTGGTTTAATTTCATTCCACTATTTCTAAGATGACTATGGAGCCCCAAGTTTGAAAACATTTTCTTCGAAATCCATTTTAAAACCCTGAGTGTCAACCTTCAACCCATCATTTATTCATGATTTAGTCTAATTTTATATTTGGAAAACTCAAATAAAATTTTGTTTTTCTTTTTCAATTAAAGCATTTTAAAAATAATTTTACCTCTTTAGGATCTATCCAATCAATAGCCACAGTCCTTGGATTATTGCAAACTAAAGTCTAAATAAAACAAATATGTTGAAAGTGCAATTATAGTATAGCCTCAACATAAGAATGTCTCAATCAGTTGCTTGATTCTTCTTCACTCCTATCTATTTGAATATGAGATATTATAAATATTCAAATATTTTACAATATCTCAACAAGTTATGCTTGGTAGGGAAAAAGATGCATATGAAAACATAGAGAAACATTTCTTTTTCATAATTTAATAATTATTTCAAATCATCAAACATTGTGCATCAATAATTTTCTTGATTAAAATTAGAATCATGAATAGTGCATCAATGGTGCAATATCATATTCAAATCAAAATTAGAATCATGAATAAACATTCTAAATAGGTGTAAACATCATAAATAGATCCAGCGATGCAATGTCATGTGTAAATCATGATCAGAATATCAAATAATGTTTTTGAACAACAATACAAGTTAAATAACATCAAACTCGTAAAATAGTAATATATCATCATTAGTGGTCATTCCCCCAACTATACGAGGCCTACATACATCCAACCACTACTGGATCCACATATCTAGTCATCACTGATCCATATATATCCAGTCACCATTGGGTCTACATAATGATCATGAGCTCATACCAGGCATATTATCATGCCCTACAGCATCATAATATGCACATATAGTGAAAAATATATAAAGGACTACTATGTTGTAGTGCACATATGTAATGACCCAAAATTTTAAAGTCTTAGAGAACCCCTCTTCAATTACAATCAATCATAATATTTGTAATTAACAGAATTTTTTATATCTTATTTATTTTGGAAAATAATTGGATTGGGCAGGTAGGTAAATGTTCTATTTAATTTAAATTTGATGATAGGATCAGAGATTGATTTTGTCTACTTATGGCCTAAAAATCCTAGGAATCTCATAGATCTACAAGATCAAAGATGATCCGAACCTAATAAGTGGTCTATTAGATAACTTAAAAGCTTTAGATGTCCAAATAAACCCTAAATTAAGGATGATCACCCTTGGATCATAGATCCAACCCTTTATGGATAGGATTAAAGTCTAAATCAATGATCTAGGTCGCTAATTTATAAATATGACTGATGATCAGTATAGATTAAAAGATAATAGTTGGATTCTTAATCTTAAATCCAGGATTCCATGAAGAATTGAAAGAGATTTAGTAATCAAATTGAAGAAAAACACGATCCAAGTAACATCATCGAGGTAGGTAGTCTGATGCTGCTAAGTTTTCAAACTACATTTCAAATTCTACTTGAATTTATTTCTGTGTTTCATATGCTTTTGGAAATAAATGTTGAGATATAATATTTTCATGCAAAGTATTCTTGTGGTTCATGATCTTGATTTAAAATGTGATTTCTTATATATTTCATGAACATATTTTATATATGCATTACTCACATGTTTTGAAACTAGTTGTATAAATTGCATGATTTATGATTATTGAGAAACTGGATTATATATATATATATATATATCTTTTTTAGGTTAATGAGCTTGGGGGGCACTATGCTTAAGTGGGTAGAATGCCGATTGAGGCAATCTGCAGAGGGAACAAAATCTTGAGTTCCAAGTGGGTAGATCACCAATTGAGGCAACCTATGGAGGGAACAAAACTTTGAGTTCCAAGTGGATAGATCGTCAATTGAGGCAACCTGAGGAGGGAACAAAACCTCGGGTTCGAAGTGGGCAGATCGCTGAATGAGGAAGCTTACGAAGGGACAAAGAAGACATATCCATAGTCGTCGTGGAGGCTATAATGGACCAGTCTCTAAATACCAAAGACACACAATTTCAAAATAAGTTCTGGTTGTGAGCACAATCGACTCGATGATTTCGATTTTGATATCGATATGCATATTGCATTGAGCTGGTCGTAGACGAGTACTCATGACCAGTTAGCTTGATGTGTTCATTGAGAAACCCACACGTATGATATTTGTCGTTGGGTTGAGATTCTATCATTTGGTTTGATCGGTCACTATTTTAAGATTTTCATAATATTTTATATTATTGATTGATGGGTTTTGATGGAAAGTTCTATTATTTGAAAATATACAAACTAGTAGAATGATTTATGCATGAATACCCAAATTTACATAAATTGCATAATTTTATTTGAAAATTTTCTCTTGAAATTATGCATGTTGCATGTCGTGTTTTCATATTAGTAGTATCAGATTCACCTATTGAGTATGAGGAATACTCAACCCAATATATTATTTTATAGACTAGCTCAAACAAGAATAGAAGAAGTATTAGGAAGTTTTAGTGCTGCAATCAAGTGGGTGAAGATAAAGACAAACATAAATGTAAGTATATAAACTCATTGTTTTGGGACATGTATATGTGCACCGTACAGTTGGACTGTGAGCTGTGATTAGATAGATCTGGGATACATTTATTGCATTTTGAGTACACATTATTTTATTTTTCTTTGAAGTAAATGACACTCGGGGTTTTCAAAGTGGATTTAAAAGCAAAGATTCTTCCATTGCATTGCATTATTTTTCAAAATAGGGCCCGACTCTGCATTAGAAATTAGTTATGCATTTAAAAATGCATGTGAAAATCGGGGTCGTCACAATTGGTATCAGAGCTCAGTTTTATCCTTTCACATCTAGTCCTACATGTCCAAAGATTATGTACAATCAGAATAGTTAAGAACAAAATAAACTAAAAGTATGAGTTATAGAGATGACTAGAATGGAAATGGTATTACAAAGAGAGAGAGAGAGAGAGAGAGAGAGAGAGAGAGAGAGAGAGAGAGAGAGAGAGAGAGAGAGAGAGAGAGAGAGAGAGAGAGATATTCATAATCAAGTTATAAGAACTTACAATTAGTTTACATCAATAGTCAATAGAAAAGACTTTAGACTAGCACGATATAATTCCTCAAAGAGAGTATGTTGTTATTGAAAAACAGATGTCACCAAAGTGAAGAGGTGCAGCCCCAAAGCTTGTTAATCCCCCCACTAATTCCTCTGGATTTGGGAACGGGATCGTAGAAGCCTTTCAACTATTCATGCAACATATGGGGCAGTTCATACCTAATCAATCACAAGCATGGGGCGTTTGGGATCTCAAGAGGCCAAATCAAGCTGAATGGTGGAGAAAGCGACAGGGGAAGATGGATTCAGTGCGTGGCCTGTTGGACATTACTAGTGAGGTGCTATGCCAGTGGGGAGAGGAAGAGGGAGAGAGAAGGAATGAGGGGAAAAGGGTTTCAGCATGGGTGGCCAAAGGAGGGAGGTGCAGGCATGGTTGGTGTGGCTAGTTAGCTCTAGTGAGCATGCTCAGTCGGTTGCGCCAAGAGGGGACACGGGAAAGATAAAATATGAGGAATTGAGATAATCAATATTTTTTATGATACCTCTTGAAAATTTAGGCTGAATGGTTGACGATAAAGCCTTGATAAACAGTTGCACAATATATTGAGATAGGACATGGAAGGAGAAAAGTTGAGGTATCCAGCCCATTTTAAGGTAATCTCTGATGTTAAATGTAATATCCTTAATTTTTAGGATAAAATAGGAAATTATTAAATAAATTAAAATAAAAATTTATGGATGAAATTTTTCCTGAAAACATAAGAATTAGAAATTTCTCGTCGATACGAATCCAACGCCACCAAGAACGCGAGAAACGGAGCTCAAACGAGGGAGTTATGAGCCGTCGAAGTTGTAAGGGCAATTTTGTCATTTGACAGAAACGTATAACACAGGGGCCCAAATTGATAATGGCACCCCCGTCTTCCACACGTCTGCACCCAGATCCGGAAAAATCACCGGAGAAGCCATGGAAAGAGGCGTGAATGGAAGAGGTTCTCTTCCCCTAGGACTCTAGGCCTATATCTACCCTCCCCAGGTTGCCAAAACGCTCCACTTTGAGCGTTTTCCCTGAGTGCTACGCAAAACCTAGCCCTGCAAAACTTAGATTTTTTCGGCGAGTAGAGCCCCGGCAACACGAGCAACTCTGGCCAGGTGCAAGGTAAGCCTCAAACCTATGTTTTTCGTATTTATTAAATAGAAAAACAAATAGGAAAAACATTTAAAAAATTAGGAAAAATCAGATTTTTAGGAACCTGTGTGCACGCTACTGTTGGAGCTTGATTTCACAGATCAAACCTAGTCCGTTTGAAAATCGCACCGTCCAACTAGTGCACAAGAGACCCAAGAGCATACCCTTTAAATTTGGGAGTGATCCAACGGTGGATTTCTCCAGAAGACCCAAAAACCAGTACCTATGGATGCTTTTAGGAACTTGGGAAAAATCATTTAAAAACCCTGGTTTTTGGAAAAATTAGTGCAAAAGGAGGGCATAAATGGATTCTAGAGAGAATTTTGAAGAAAATGGAGCAAAAATCACGCAAAACGGAGTTCTGTAGCTCCGCCGGAGGCGACCGGAATCCGATCGTCTTCTCCGGCGTCGGCGCCTGGCACTGACGCCAGGACGCACTCGGTGACGCCTGAGGGACGATGTCACACGACGTCGTCATCTCACGGCGCACGTGCGGGAAGGCCTCGGTTGGCTGTCGCGGTGGGACCGGGACGCGGCGCGTCCCGTGTGACGTCTGCGTCAGCATGCGTCTTCGTGGCGCCGGTACAAGCCGGTGTAAACCTGTGGAAAAGGGTGCCGCGGTTTAAACCACCTTATCGTGGTCCGGCAGGCCCCATTTAAGGGTAGTTTTCACTAAAACTTGATTTTTGGGAGCTAGAGAGGTCCAAATCACGATCCGGAAGAGGCGTTGTGACCGTATTGACGACGCGGACCTAGTTTTAACTTAAAAACTTAGAAATGACCACTTTTTATTTAGAAAATTTTTTAAATAGTGATGTGACATGTACAGGTGCACTTGAACATACCAATTAAAGGGAGTTATTAGCAAGCTAGTGGCCTCACACTGAGGTAGGTGACGACAACTAAGGTTTTGCCTTGATATTTGAACCATGTTTAAACATAGCATCATGTGTGATTGTATTTTAAAATGCAATTATTATTTACCGTGGATTTCATGCGACATTGCGTACAGGATGGTTATTCCAAATTGAAATCTTTTACTGATGCTTAATTAGAGTTTTATTTCTTATTGTATATATAGAAAATACATGGATTTACATGGAAATGAGAATAGAGGCTTATTAGCTGGTCCTTTTATAGGCTAACCCCAGGATGAGGGGCATGTCTTGGGGATTGCAAGCTATAAGTGCTCTTGAGTTTTAGCATATACATATGATTTTCGTGTTTTATATTTGATGACGGGTGCTCTCGCCCGGTGGGCGTCATGCTAGGAGGGATAGGGCCGGCCACCCACCTTCCGAGATTATGATGTGATGAGTTTGTGATATGATAGACACCTGCCCATAGATGGCATTTGGTAGGGGTTTGGTAACATGGATAGTCCACACTACCGGTCTGAGCCTTTCCATGGGGACAGACGCTAAGTCTCCCGTTATGGTGTCGACGGGGAGCGGCGGTGGTTGATACCCATGGAGGGTTGCCACTGCAGCATGATGGCCCATATTCTTATTATGTGTGCATGTATGATGAGCATGGTTATGGATGATATGCCTGGGTGTGACGACACTCAGAGGTTGACTACGTGTACTCCTGATCAGGGATGTTAGTGCGATGTGATGGGACCCATTACCTTAGGGTGCCCTTATTCTTGTTGTATGCTCCATTTTATTGATTCATGTCATGTTTTAACTCTATGATTTGCATGTTTTAGCATATGGAATAAATTGGCATTTATTTGAACATGGCATTATGATATCACTATTTTCATAAGTGTTAGACTTTTTATCAGTGTTGTTCATTATTTCTTTCATTTATTACATTAATTGTCTATGTACCTACACAAGCGATAGCTTGCTGAGGCATTGCTTTGTTTTGCAATGCCTTAGATCTCGAGCGCGATAACAGAATAGGCAAGGCTGTTGAGAAGCCGTGAGAGCTGCTGAAGACCATTTTTCTATAGTGTTAGACAAAGTGATGTGAGTCATTAAACAGATTATCATTTGGATTTTATTATGGACTGCATACTTTATATTTGGATGTGATTTAGATGTTTGGACATATGTTGGACATTTATATGGGATGGTATGATGGATAGACCCTGGGCCATATTATTATTGTCTTTTGGACGTTTATTTGATTTAAAATAAAGGCGCCTATTTATTTGACGTTGATTTATACGCGGATTATTTATTGTGTTTAAATTACATGTACGCCATTTTGAGAAAGGAAAACTAACACCCGGAGTTTTAAGATAGGTTTAGTAAAATGTTAAATAAAACTTTTCTCATGGGATCCCAAATGCTCTTAATTAAAATGCCATTATTATAAATAAAATAAAAAATGTCTTGAAAATCCGGGGTGTTACATTAAATTGCCTTCAAACAAAAAGTTAGTTGTTATAGGCATGTACCAATTATGAAAAATCAATTGAAGGAATTTCCTAAGGACTAACCTTACTAGATCGAGTATAGAATTTTTGGACTGAAAGGTTACGAAGAAAATCATCAAACAAAGAAAGGATAAAGAGGGTAGTGATAAGGGATTCAACCATGACCTAGTAAATGGACTCTGCTATAGATAAGAGACTTTTGACATCAATACAAATATTGTTAGAAACTCCTAATGAAAATTTTATGTTAATGGTGAGATAAGCCTTTGGACGAGAACAAGTAATCTATGATGAGGAATCGACCCTTAACATTTGACATGAGTTTGGATGAATTCTTCAAGGAGAAAAGCATTTGATGAATTCAATAATTATGAAACTGGGTATATGCTTAGGAAATTTTACTTTCAGTATATGATAGTGTCATTGATGGAAGATGCTACTCGATTGGCTTTCATGGTTTATTTTGAATGTAACCTTTGGGTGAGGAATCAAGTTACACATGGAAAGCAACAGACAGTTGAAATTCGAAGTTAATCAAGGATTTGGCTTTTATCATTGATATAATCGGATGACACATGGTACCATATTAGGTGTTGAAGTATCTTGGGGGAAAACATGAAGCAAAAAAAAAAATTAAGATGCAAAGTTAAACACAATAAAAAGAATGTCACTTTTTGAGAATCCTACTAATGACATGCAGCCAACCTTTAGAAGGAGACGCGGATAATGAATAGATCACTAGATGGAAGATAAGAGGAAAAAGAGAGACTATCCCATGCTATTCAAAATGGAATATGAGGAATAAGATAATATAATCTCAAAGAAGTATGAAGTAATTCATATATGAGTAGGAGAGTATGGTCATCTAAGGAGACTATCCTATACATGATTAGAGGAATAGGAGCATCTAAGGAGTGGTAGCTGTAAGAACTACAGCTATACATCGGTATTGTTAAACTGGAGCGAATAAGACTATGTATCAGAGTACGCAGCGAAAGTGGCTCTCAAGTACGTAAAGCAAACTGAATTGTAGTTATGAAAGCCATTCTAAGGAAGGAATCATGAGGATAATAATCTGAGGACGTGCCTAGATTTGGCTGCCAGGTATCACGAAAAGAATTTCAACGAGAAAGTTCTTTACTTAGTGACTCACTTGAGGTATTGGAAATTAGATACATGGGATGAAGCAAAAGTATTTTCTTACTCAGAATCCTAAAGGAGAATGCATTTACCAAGAAGCTGTCTAAAAGACAAATAACTTGAAGATAATAATTTATGGAATTTCGAGGACGAAATTCTTTTAAGGGGGTAATGATGTAATGCCCCGAGCATTTTTGCATCCATTACAAAAATAAATTGGACATTTAACCATGTGAAATGTTTTAATTTATTTAAAATATTAAATAAAGGAATTTGTAATAAAAATTAGTACCATTAGATACTACACTCAAAATGGAATCCAACGCCTCAAAGAACGCTGAAAACGGAGCTTGTATGAAGAAGTTATAAGCGTTAGAAGATTGAGGGCATTTTTGTAAAATGCACCTAAAAACGAAAAAAGCCAAACTCCGTAGGGGGCCGTTTTGATAACGGCACCCCATCTTCTTCCTCCTCCAACCACCGCCATTCCAGATTTTTCCAGAACCACCTCTATAGGGCGGTGCTAGAAAGGATGGCGCCATCGCCATGGGACCGCACCGCCTCCCTCATCTATAAAAAGCCCTCTTCCCTCCTCTCCGAATCATGTTTTCCTAGCTACTTGGGGCTGGGGTTTCAGGCAAAAAATTGGAAAACCGTCCTGCAATTTTTCATGTAAATTCTAGCAAGGGCCAGGCCTTTCCTTTTGGCCGGCCTCTCCCCTCTCCTCTCTCCCTTGTTTTTCCCCTGGAGGCACGGGGAAAAATGGGCTTTCCCCTTAATGTGTTTTTCAGCAACCTGGGAATTAGGTAGATGAAACAGGGGAACCGTACCACCGAAAAGGGGGTCTACCACTGGAGATGGGCGCTCCCTAAGCTACCCAAGGTAAGCCCCTCTTTCCCCTCTCTCAGTTATTTCTTCCTCCAGGCGGGATCCATGCTAGATCTGGTCGTTTTTTCTGCCTAAAAATACCGGACTCCTAATGGGTCTGATAACCCATTGAAGAAGACGACCTCGGGGACACCAGGTGCGATGCGCTCCCTGGGGCAGTCCTCGTGAGCACACCACATGCGGACGTAGTCCCAGGTTCGACCGGGACGCACGAGTGCCCCGGGAGCTGAGGTGCATCGTGCTTGCTTGGGCATGTGTGCACGAGCGAACACGGTCCCTGGCACGGCCCTTAGACACACGCAATGTGAGGGTGTGGGTCCTGGTTCCACAAGGGCACGCAAGCGTCCCGAGAACCGCAACGCGCGGTCCTCGCGTGGATGACATTGGCTCGTTCGTGATTTTGGGACACTAAAACTGCAATTACGGAGGCTATGGGACTCCAATTGATGATCTGAAAAAAACCATTGCGTCTGTATTAACGGCGAGGACCTAATGAGGCTATAGTAATTAGGATCAAAGGACAAATTATAGGGTCTAACCATTGAATAATAGATCCATACACAAGATCTAGCCATTAATCTAGAGATCCAAATAGGGAATTATAAATAGATAGAAAATAATGTGGAATCTCTGTTATCCATTCGTATCTAGGATTTTATAAAGGAGACCCAAGGTCGGGTTGAGTAATGAAGGACTCGACTGAAAGAGGGACACTAGCTAAGTGACGACAATCGAGGTAGGTAGTCTGATACTACTAAGTTTTTCAAATGTATTTCAAACTCCAACTGCTTTACTTGACTCTATTGCCGTATTTATTATGTTTTTTGAGATATGATGCTTTCACAGAATTGTCTTCATGACATATGGCTTGAATGCTATTATTGGCATCAACAAATTTTATGCATTGCTCACACGACTTGAAAGTGATTGCATAAGTTGCATGGTTTACGATGACTGAGTTTTGGATTATATGTATGCTTTTTGAGCCAAATAGCCTTTATATAAGCACTACATACAAGTTTTGTGATGATTTGGAATGTATGCATAATTATATGCATTGCTCGCATGTTTTGAAACCCATTTGCATAAAATTGCATGTTTTATGATAATTGCAATTGGGATTTCATGTATTCATATTTTTGGGCTATTGAGCCTGTGGGAATTATGCTGAGAGGTTGTGTATGTACAGGGTTGGCCTCCCAGCCTCTACCTCAAAAAAGGTGGATGGTATCACTGCCAAAAATGGCATTGTCCCTTCCTTGACTACTGTGGTAAACAAGGACGACCATTGGAGGTGTTCACGACACCCTTTCGGGGACATATCTATAGTCGCCGTGGAGGCTATGGTGGACTAATCTCTAGATACCGGAGACACACGATTCAGAGGGGTTCTAGTCGTGAGCATAGTGACCCTATGATTTCAGTGAGATTGATATGCATATAGCATTGAGATGGTTGTATACGAGTACTCATGACCAGTTGGCGTGATGTGTTCACCGAGAGACTCATGAGCATAATATTGCATCTGCATGAAAGATGACTATTTTAGGAGTTTCATGATTATTATATATGATTCGTGATTTGATGTGTTTGCGGAGATTTTTTGTAAATGAATCTATGGATTTCTACTCTATGATTTGTAGTCAACTCTATATCGTTGAAGAACTAAATCTCGGTAAAAGGTTTCATGATTGAAGTTGCATCAATAAGCTTATGTTTTATGCATAACTATGCATGCTTACACAAAAAGAATCACTAATTTTTTACATGAAAAAGCTCTTGGAATCATGCATGTTGCCTACCGTGTTTTCAAATAGTGGTATCAAATGACCTACTGAGTATGAGAAATACTCACCCTAATATATTATTTTTCCAGATTAGCTTCACACAGAATTAGAAGAAGCATCAGAACATGTTAGTACTATGGTCAAGTAAAAACTCTACCTTTTGGACATGTTTCGGTATTTATTTATAGTTGGGCTGTGAGCTGTGACTGGATAGACTTGGGAAGACATTTATGATTTCTGAAAATTTCAAAACTACTTTACTCATCTCGAAAGCCAATGACACTCGGGGTTTTCAAAATTGAATTTCAAATAAAAGATTTTCTGCTGCATTGCATGGTTTTCAAAAAAATGTTTTCAAATAGGGATCGATCCTGCCTTAGGAATTAGATATTGCATTTTAAGATGCATGGGAAAACCTGGGTCGTCACATGTATGGTTAATAAATTGTAGTCACGTCTTATAGGTCCCACCTATAGTCAATTTACCATTTTATAAATTAATTAACTTAAATTAAATACGTCATTTAAAATAATTACAAATTTTTTTGTCTAAACTCCAATTTCAGTATGCTTAGTATTATTGAAATCTTTTTTCTAAGATTATAATTATCAACGTTTCAAAGGTTGATTCCTTGTGTTTCATTGGTTATCTCTGAAGAATTAAAATATCAAAATTCCAATCCTAGATTACTCCTTTTCAATCCAATTAATATATATATATATATATAACATAATAAAATTAGGGTGTTACATTACCTCCACCCCCCCACCCCCCGGCCACATTGAAAATTTCATCATCAAATTTCTTAGTACATCCTTACACAATAACTTAGAGTACATCTTTCTCATCTCAACTATTCATGCAGCCCCAAAGCCTATTAATCCCCTACTGATTCCTTTGGATTTAGGAATAGGATGGCAGAAGCCTTTCAACTATTCATGCAACATATGGGGCAGTCCATACCTAATCAATCGCAAGCATGGGTGGTTTGGGATCTCAGGAGGCCAGATTAGGCTGAATGGTGGAGGAAGCGACAGGGGAAGATGGATTTAGGGCGTGGCCTACTTGGCATTACTAGTGAGGTGTTATGCTAGTGGGGAGAGGAAGAGGGAGACAGAAGGAATGAGGGGAAAAGGGTTTCAGTGTGGGTGGTCAGTGGAGGGAGGTGTGGGCATGGTTGGTGTGGCTCGCTAGCTCTAGTGAGCATGCTCGGTCAGTTGTGCTACCTAGAGGAGAAGGGGAAGAGGAGGAGAAGAGGAACATGACTAGCTTGATTGGCTAGCTACATGGGTCAGAGGAGAGTAAAAGAGGATCTTTTGCTCAGCGTGAAGGAAGGATAGAGGACCTAAATGTCAGTGTTAAATGAGGGAGAGAGAAGATTCTGTATGTGGTGAAGGGAGATCAAAAAGAGAATGTGTTCAGGTGTCTTTTTCAGTTTGATCGCTAAAGAAGACAAGGTTTCAAGTTTTGGGTTTATAGTCCTTGTCGGCAAAGAAGAAGAGGGGAGAGGATGAGGACGAGGAGAATGGTGGTCGCTGATAAGTGCAGTAGCATCAACAAGGGCCTTGGCTGACACATGGGGCCTGATGCTTGGTTCAGCCCCAAGTCGGGCATGATGACTGATGAGCTAACCAAGAGAGAGAGAGAGAGAGAGAGAGAGAGAGAGAGAGAGAGAGAGAGAGAGAGAGAGAGAGAGAGAGAGAGAGAGAGAGAGAGAGAGAGAGAGAGAGAGAGAGAGAGAGAGAAGTTAATGCATTTAAAGTTTTTTTTTTTTTACTCATTACATGTCATAATTGTTGGTGATCATTGTACTCCATGTCATGTATGGTTAATAAATTATAGTCACATCTTGTAGGTCCCACCTACAGTCAATTTACCATTTTATAAATTAATTAACTTAAATTAAATACGTCATTTAAAATAATTACAAATGTTTTTGTCTAAACTCCAATTTCAGTATGCTTAGTATTATTGAAATCTTTTTTCTAAGATTATAATTATCAACGTTTCAAAGGTTGATTCCTTGTGTTTCATTGGTTATCTCTGAAGAATTAAAATATCAAAATTCCAATCCTACATTACTCCTTTTCAATCCAATTGATTTATATAAAATATAATAAAATTAGGGTGTTACATACCCTCCACAACCCCAAACCCAACCCCCCCCCCCCACCCCCACCCCACATTGAAAATTTCATCATCGAAATTTCTTAGTACATCCTTATACAATAACTTAGGGTGCGTCTTCCTCATCTCATCTTTGGTCTTCCCAGTTGCTACTTCATCAAGTCAATGTTGTCATAACACTTTGACCAATAGAATGGTCTTTGTTCTTGAGATTCTTTTTTATGTCATCTTTCAGATAATTCTACATGCATCCTCATCTCATCATAGATTTAAGTTCTCATAACTCCTGAACACTCATAAGACTCTCAACTTTAACTCTAAAACTCTTGCACTATTTATTAATGTAGATATTCTATCTTCTTCAAGCATTAAATGTCACTTCCACTACGCACTCTGATAATTTGCCTTTACTTGTTAATAAATCATCATTGCTTTGTCATTTCTTCCTATCTAGGCATGTCTCTAGGTTTTTATATCCAACACCACAATTGTCATTTTTTTCATTATTTTTTTCTCATGCTCCCTCTACAATTATTAGGTGTCGTAATCATTTTACCTTTCATGACTGATTAAGTATAATCTTCCTTATTTTCCACTTTCAATCTTCATAATATTAGATAATTTTCTATTCTTTTATCTACCTCGATTTCTTTGCTTGTCCTCAAAAATTTCAACTTAAAGTTAAATGGTTCCTTTCAAAGAAAGCTTAGGTTCAATCATTTTCATAATTAGGTTTATACAAATATCCCTCATATCCTCAACTAAACTCCATACTTTCAAGGGATTTTCTAATTTCTCCATTAAAATACTCATTATATAATCGTACACTGTAGTTCTTTCTCATGATAATTTAACTACTTTCATGATAATACTCTTGCTCAAACAAAAATTGACATCTCTTGATTTTTAAGGCCAACCTCATAACTGTTAGTTTGCAATCATTAGTATCATCACATATCTCATGCTTCTTCAATTATTGTTAAGTATCATATACATCTTTAATATTCATCTAATGCATTTACTGAAATATAAAAGGTTAGCTTCCTCTCATCCTCTTAATTGGTGTTTCTTCTTAATTCAAAATAAATAACATGTCAAATATTACTACATGTGCTTCCTCACCTCATATACACTATTTCAATGTAACCATGTCAAGTGTTTGAACCTTTCTATTTCACTTAAATCTTTCAACATAATACAACTGGTGTGTCTCTATAAGAATTACTTGCTTAATTGGGGATTTATTGATATTACTAAAACTTTTTTATAGTAATACCTGGACTTACAATCAAAGCTTGCATATAGTCATTCTCTTTACTTTTTATTAGCTCACATAATATGATCCCTAATATTCACTTCTTTTAATCAAAGCTTGCACACAAGCATTTTCTAATGTTTTCCCTAACTTTTCATACATATCTTAGGATGTTGTTCGTACTTATAATCACAAGTCTATAAATCGATAATTGAAGTCTTTGATTCAAAAGATCCATGACCTCAACTGGAATATTATTGAACTTCACCAAATATAACTTATAACCACATTCAAATTTTGAATATCATCTTTAAGATGTCCTTCATTATAATTGATCCTTAGAAATTTTCTAGCTGATCATAAATTTGAATTCCACAAAGTTGAACCAATTCTCATTTGTTAATCACTCCCAACTTTGGAACTTATTCTATTTATTAATTCAATCTTCTTCAATTCAGCTATAAGATCTCTTAAATTGATTTTCACAATTTTATTTCTCTAATATTTCATCACTTTTTCTAAACCATCATTTGGGACTTCATAAGAACTTGAATTCTTTTAATTAGAAAATAATTGTTTAATTGAGTAAATTGATTCTTCATTTCCATCTTCATACATCCCTATGATCATCATTAAGTTTCATATAACTAATAATTAATCCTTGATCACATTTTTAAAAATTCATTATTCTAATTCATTTATGATTCTAGATCAACTTGCATCATAAAATTATAGCTTAACTTTTTCAATCATTGAAGATCACATTGCTTATTCACTATCTTATGGTAACCTCTTATAATAACTTTCATTATATATCATTCTCATTAGCTAAATTTTCCTTTTCATCAATCTCTTTGTTTGATTCATAGGATATAATTGATACTATATCATTACTTATACACCAAAGTTAATTATACTTATAAATTATACGCCTTCATATAACATAATATAAAATAAAATTATAGCTTAACTTTTTCAATCATTGAAGATCACATTGCTTATTCACTATCTTATGGTAACCTCTTATAATAACTTTCATTATATATCATTCTCATTAGCTAAATTTTCCTTTTCATCAATCTCTTTGTTTGATTCATAGGATATAATTGATACTATATCATTACTTATACCCCAAAGTTAATTATACTTATAAATTATACGCCTTCATATAACATAATATAAAATTTTTATATACAACTTCTTTACGAAGTCCTTTCACAAATATTTATTTGTTAACATGCCTGCATTCCTGCTTAAATTTTCATTTACCTTACATTAACCAGAACATCATAAATAATTTCATAGTCTTCTACACCCTATAGGACTCTCATAATGTCTTTTAAGGAATTATTTGATGTCATTCATAATATACAATGTCTATATTGTATTTCCCTATGTCTAATACTTATTTGTCATATTATATTTCCATACTATAACCCTCTAACTCAATAACTTATTCATAGTCTTTTCCAAATTCATGATCCAAGATCAAATCATTACGACAAATATTTCCTCCATAACAGCATTCAAGTGCTCTTTATCTCAATATGTCTACCGATTTTTTGTCATGCTATAAAATTATTAATAAGAAGTATCTACCATTGGACAAACTCACTCTTTATGAGCCTCATGTTGTAATGTTTACTTAATTCACTAATGCATGAATCTATTGCAGTAGATGCACACAAGTGAGGTTGATCCCACAAGTAATCTCAGGATTTTATGTTAAGTGGATCCTTATTTAAATTATTTAACCAAGCCAAAAAAAGTGGGTTTTACTTAGAATAAGGAATTAAGCAAACATGATATTTAAATATGTATGGATTAAAAACATGGAATGATAAAACTTGCTAAAAGTAAACAAGCTAAAACTTAGAAACTTTCCTAAAACACGCATTCTAAAAGATTAACTATTACAAAACAAGACGAATTACTCTAGGAAACATGAACTTAAAGAACTTGCTGCAAATTGAAACTTTCCTAAACTAAGACTATTTAAGATTAAAACTTTCCAAAACTAAGCATTGAAACTATCTTAAACTATCTTAACATGCTACTAAAATTGAAAATTGCTCAAATAACCCTAAACATGACTAAGCTAAATAATAAAACATGCATGACTTAAGGAAACAACCAAACAAAATGGTGTATACATGGAATTAAGCTAGAAAAAAATGCATGAAACAAAGTAATTAAGATGCATGAATGGATCAAGAAAGTATGTATGAACTAGGATGCAGCTTAGGCTACCATGGAATGCAAGAAACCTAAAGCATGGAACTAGACTAGCATGTAATGCATGACCTGACCTAAACTAATGCATGGAACATAGCAAGGATTAAGCATGCAATAAACATGTTATTTAAGGAAACACCCATCGAAAACCATGCATATGACCATTAGAGTTGTGAGCATGGTCATGAATGGAATACATGATTTTCCTAAGTGCAAAACTAACCTAAACTATGTGTATGGAAACTTAAATGAAAGATGTACACAATTACATAAGAAACATGGGTTCAAGGAACATGATAAGCAAGAATTAAATCAACTAATCCTCCATGAAAATTAAACATCACACCATGAACCAAACATCACTTTTATTGATTGAAATAAAGTACAAATATGATGTGCATCATCCATGGGGTGTGCACACCATTCAATATTACAAAATACAATTAGAAATAGGGATCTTCAATAATCCAACCACTAATCAATATGTAATCTAGGAAATAAAGCAAGAGATGGTCAAGAACTTAAGGAGATTCAAAGGTAAGGAACTTGATCTAAGAGCTATACTCTCTTGGGAGTTATGTCCTTATATTCAAGGATTTAAGGTGTAAAAAAAGAGGCTAATAACAAGTAAACAACAAGGATTCAAAGCAACAAGAAAAACATTCAAGTAAGAAAACAACTAAGAAAAGATCAAGAAATCAACTGGACTTAGAAGAAAACCAAAGGAAAGAAAGCAAGATCCACTAGGGAGGAGGTGTGGAGGGCTGGAAAGGAGGGCTGCTCCAAGAGAGGAGCCATTGGGGACCTTAGGAAGGAGGGAAGGTTGGAGATGCCTACTTCTTAAGAGGGGACATTCTCCCCTTCTCTCAAATATGTTTCATGTGAAACTCCTTAAGAGTTTTATATATGTTGGCTGCTTCTAAAGTGAAACCTAGGGGATATGAGATTAGGAAGTTAGGAAGCATGGAGGGATTGGATAACCTAGACAACTAAGAGGACACCTAAGAGGGGGAGAAGGTTACAACAAGGTGGGAGGCTCCTACTTTTTAGGGTGGGGCATCTTCCACTTTGTAAAAGTTGTAGAGGGCATAGAGAATTAGAAAGAGAGGGAGATAGGAGATTGGTCTGGCTAGAAAGGGATTAGAAAGGTGGGAGGCACCTCTTTTTAGGAGAATGCATCTCCCCCTATGTAATAATCATGGGAAGAAGTTTAGTGAGGTGGAGAGAGAAAAAGATGGAAAAAGGAAAATTTCCTATTTGTCCACATGCATACTTACCCAATTTGATTTCCACTCAAATATCCTCTAATTATCCTTTTAAAAGCCAATTTTTAGCTTAGGATAATTAAGTGAAATTCTCGTCCAATAGTATGATTCCATGTAGCATTGGCTTGAGTGGTTTGAATGGCTCACTTTAAGGGCTCATTTGGCTTGGCTTCATGGCTTACACCCTTGGCTTTGATAGCTTGGCTTGATTCCTTAGCTTGTCACCTTATCTCATAGATTATATGGCTAGGTAGCTTGAATAGCTCCCATGCGAAAGTGGTGGAAATGCATGGCTCATGCACGGGCCCATTTTAGTCACCTTTGGCTTCTTTAATTGCATCATTTTCTTGCCCTAAAAATAATCTTGGACCTTGATCACACTTTGGATTGAAAACATTTAGGCCTTATCTTCCTTAGGTTTCCTAGATGGATTAGAAAACCTCATGCATTGCTTCATATCTTATCTTGGTCAATCTCGGGCATTGAATTACAATCTCAGTTCCTACAAAAGGTCAAAAACTCTAATTAAATCTTAGAAAAATATGATTATTCATATACTTATTATGGATTAACCTCTGACCTACAAAATATCAAAATTTTGAATTATTAGTCTAGAAATGCATGTATTACACATTTTTGAAAAAATCCTAGAAATAACACTATATTTGGTAACACATGAGCCACTAATTTGGTACTTTTTATTCAAAATTGAACACTCATCACCTCTATTTATTTTTTTAAATTCTCATTCACTAAGACCACCTTCAGATCTAGTCTCATTTTCATCAGACTAGTTATAATAAAATAGTCATTGAACTCTCCAAAGCTTTATAGATACCATTCAAACATTAGAACTTATACACATAGTAGGTTGTCCTTGATCAACAATGAAATTTCTTAGTTAGAGATACTAACTCATATATGTCATACTCTAGATTTTTACTTTAAAAACCATACTATTCTATTAAAAAAAATAAAAATAAAAAATCCTTTATTCATACAAGAACAATGATTTCCTTTTCCTTGACTACCCATGACTTCTCATCAAGGCATTTACCATCAATAATGTAAATCTCATTTAGATATAATTTTCATTCTATCATAACTTCATTTTGTAACATTTCATTTCTCACCAAGTGGCTATATTCTATTGACCATTTGGATTTTAATGTTTAACACATCTTTATCACATGGAAACTGCACCATGCCATGTGGGTTTCTTTTTCTAGAGTCGCCACATATCAAAAAGAGTTTTAGATTGAGATTTTCAAAAAAAATTTGGCTAAAAATGTTAATTTCTCCAAAAAAGTTATTAGGGAGGTGACTTGAAGTCCTGACATCAACCTTAAAACTTATCCTTAGAACCACTTAACTACACAGCTTAGGTTGTCATGTTTTACCAAATTACAATTATGTTGACCCATTAACAAAATTAACACACTTATAACATACTACTAAATTAATAAACTTTACATAATCATTTGCTCCTAACTTTACTTTAACCCACTTTTACACTTTCATACCAAACAAATGACTTATTTAATTTCAAAATTTAGCAAAAAATATTTTTTATTTCCTAAAAAATGTGGCCCATTACATATGGGCTACAATGCAAACTCATAAAAGAGCACCTACTAATTCTCATAGAACTATCTACTAGTCACCACTAGATTAATTATTCATCTTCCATTTGTAATTGTAGAATCATGTATTATACTATGTACTCTAGTACTCAAGCTAAATAAACAAGCTTTCAATACGCTTTAGTAACATCCCACTGAAAACAATCAGGATGTTTATCATAATTCAAATTGACTAAACCCTAAGAATGTTTTCATAGTAGCTAGATGGTGTATGAACTAGCAATTATCTTCTTATAATATTGATTCCTAATATCATATTAGTTCCATCCAAATTCATATAGGAAGCTGTTATGTATAAAAGATACTTAACAAATATTTCCTATGGATCATTTGCATAGGGTCACAACCCATTATGTCTAATCTACACTCAAATATCTCCATTATGTGGTAAATTCTATTGTTTCTCCCAACTACTCAAGCTACTACTTTGGAGTGTATTTAGCTGTTATTTTTGCATAATTGGCCCATAGAAATATTTGTGTCTTGGACTCATAACATTAAGGCTAATTATTATACATGTCTTTACTAACTTTTATTCACAGATAACATCTAACAACCATAAAATTGACTATTGATCAAACTTTTTTAGTAATCATAACTAATTAGTAACTATTTGTAAGTGGCAATTAACATCCTTATACACTAGTATGAACCCATTATTTAGTAACCACGTATCCACTATGCTCAACAGTAGTATCAAAGTAGCCCCTTGTAGCAAAAGTAATTGCACTATAGAAGTAATGCCATCTTATAATGATAACTTAGAAAATATAGGAATAAGGATCTAAGCCTCTTTGCTTTCAAACATCTTTGACTCATCAAAAGTTTATAGATTTCTTCCTTTGCATAAAAATTTTAGTATTTCCACAACCTTATTTGGATGTGGAGTTTTCAAAAAATAAAATTTACAAGACTTATTATCATCACCAATGAGAGCACAATCAATTATCTATATCCCCAATTAGATTCTCTGTTACTTGTAATGTCATGTGTTTTAGGTACCACCACACTTTCAAAATTAATGGGACAATATTCTTCTAAAGTGTTTTCAATTGTCTCTTAAATTAGACTTCAATTCTTGATCATTCATCTGTAAGCATCAACTCATAATCGGTTCTTGATTGGATCAAACTCAAATGTTTGAACATTTTTCATCTTTGCTAAATATCATTGTTTAAACTTATGGAAATTAAGTTTGTAGGAACACATTTGAACTCATGTAACTAAATTAAGTACAACTAATCTAATAAATGGACCCATTTTCATTACTCAGATGTAACTTTGATGCTAGATACCATTCATAACACTCCTTGTTGAGTATATATGCATGCTTTATTATGTCTAATGTTAATTGAACACAGAGTTTAATATCTTAAGCTGACATACCTATTTGCTCATAGATTGCGAGATTTAATCTCCAAAAGGGAATTTTTCTTTTCAAAGTTGCATATCTCATATAACTACTATCCAATTCTCTTTCCTATGTAAGTTCTCAATTTAACTCAAAACTAACTATATTGAACATGTGCCATGTAATTGGGGATGGCAGAGGGTCAGGCAATTAGGGGCTTGACCTTAATTGACCCATAACAATTTGGTTAGGGCCAAGATATTCTTGATCCTAATATTGTTAAGGTCAAAACATTAGAACCAAACTTATATTAGGATTCAGCTAAGGCTAATCAGTAAAAAGTTAGGGGCACTTAATATTTTCTATACATTTGAATATTGCCTAAAATGTCCTTGTATATATTTCTTTAAAACACTAAGTGCAACAACAATTTTTAAATTAAGTTGCTAACTTAATGTTTTGAGTGCTCTGCATAGCCATTGCATAATTTGTTCCCTCTTCATGTAATTGGTAATTATTTGACTAGTAGACTTGCATGTGAAAATCTTGATTAGTTTGTAAAGCTATTGCAAACTTTTGAATAGTGGTTAAAATTACTTAATAATTGTTATCAATCAATATTTTTTTAGTGTGAAAAATTTTGGGTTTTAGGATCAAATTGGTGCCCAAGTAGAATTGATCCTAGAGATCAGAAAACTATGACTCAAAGTTAGTTAGGATCAAGTTAGGGTCAGTCAAAATTATATTTGATCCTACCATTGCCATCCTACATATAATTCATCATCTGTCAAATTATTGATTCTGCAAATCTAGTGGGGTAATTTTCCTTGAAGGAGACTTCAGACTCATATCAAAATCATTTTCTTTTCTTTCTCTTTTTGCTTCATCATTGCATGGTAACATCAATTCTTGAAGAATTCATCATTTCACTAAATGAAGGAATTTTTTTTGCTACATTTTAATCAACTTATAAAGAAGTCATTACACTGGATGAAGGAATTTATTTTACTTCATTTTGACTAGTTTTAGAAGAAAATAAACTCTTAACAAAACTGATATTAGTTGTTACCTCAAATTTTCAAATTTAAACATGAATTGATTTTTGTAATTAGAGAGTAGCCAATAAAAGTGCAACATGTTCCTCCTTATCACACTTTGGAATCTTTATAACCATGTAAATGACATGAGCCGCTTACTATTCAAGTGAAATAGACAATAATTATTGCTAGTTTGAGTTGTTGTCTTCTTAACCTCTACTAATTGACCTTCCATTAAGACACATAATTTCCTTTTCTAACCTCTTTTGTCTTGCTATGCAATTGGGTCTCAAATTTCAAATTCAAACATCATTTAAACCTCCTAAATAGTAAAAGTAGTTCCTGATACCCAAAACAGCACATGTTCTTATCACATTAAATCCATTGCTCTTTTAGGAGGGGAACCCCAAGTTCTTCAACCATCCTAAATGTAATCTTGTTCCTCTACAACTTTTCATAACAACCCCTAGTAATTTGCACATCTTCAAATGCTCTTATCTGTAGCCACAAAGTTATGCCTTGTTCACCAATCTCAAACCACAATTTTTCTTATTAGAGAATATTTTTAGAAATTTACATATTATTTAGAATTAGTCCAACCCAACTTTTGTTAAAGAATTTAATTTTGGACAGTTCTAAATTTGATAACTTTAAAATGCATTTTTTTTTTGTTTTCCTTCCGTTAAAGAGCTGACTTAGCTTTCTCAACTTGATTCTAAATATTTGATTAAAAATTAAATCTTGAGAGAGATATTTCCCATTAAAACTACATTTGATCATTAAATATGTGAAACTCATTTCAAATTCAAATAATAAGAAAATATATAATTTATGGCATGATCAACTACAGTCTATCACATACATGTATATTATAAAAATAATATAGACCCATGGAAAACCAATCAAATTTGAGTTATGGTATCTAGTTTCATCACATGTAACAAACTTGTTTAATTTTATATGAGAAAATCTAAGAAATGTAATTTTCTCAAATTATCCAACACTTGTCCAAAATATTAAGAATTCAAATATTTTTTTCTCCCAAATTACTAATTTAGAAACTAGGAAAATATGGAGGACTATTTGTTTTGATCATGATTGGAAAACACATACCTTAGTTTTTCCATTTTGAGTCTTAGAAAATAAGAATTCTAATTTCTTCCTTATTATTAAAAAATAAGAAAATTCATATATATATATATATATATATTTGAATTGAATGAACTAAATTCATTTAATTTCATATAGAAAATTCTATCTCCTCAAAAATATCATCATGAAATTCAACTCATTGAAAGAGACCAACCAAGGATCTTTAAAAACTATGAGACATGAATCATTGGGTTATTAGAAATCATTATATTTAGGTTAAAGAGACTAATACCTTCACTACTTGCTAAGTTCAAAGAATCCATGGAGAGAAAATATCTTCAAATTATTAAAAATTGCACAATCTAAGTTTTGTGAACCTTAGACTTCCCAAATTTGTGCAAAGGATATGTCAACTTTATCTTTGGTATTCAAACAAGCCAAACTTGATCTATAGATCAAAGATTTTTCTTGATTAGAATAAATTCTTACTTTTGTCCTCAAGTTGAATGCCTTAAACAAAATCTTCAGAGCATGTCCTCATATCATAATTAACCTTTTAAATCGAAGTAATATCATAATCAATTCAGTTCAAAAACAAAATTAGGAATAGATCAGGAGTCTAAAGTTTCAGTAAACAATGAAAAATAAGAAGAACTTCTCAAGTTCAAAAACTGTGGAAACAAGAGTATTAGAAATAGATACTCTCACGTCTCATCTTTTGAACTTGAACTGGAGATCTTGTCTTGTAGAAGATTATTGAAGAGAATGCCACTACTATGGAGACTCTTACCCAACCAAAGTAGAGAATGCATATAACTAGGCATACTCTATAAGAGCATAAAAAATGTCTCTCTAACTAAACAAACTCTTATAGAAGAGAGAGAATAGAGAATGTCTTTAACTAGATAGACTCTAAAAGATCCAAAAACTAAAGAGCTCTTAGGAGAGAGAAGAGTTGGTGCAAGGAACAGCCTATGGGAACCCCCTTATACAGGAGAATTGTTGATGTTTTTCGCAAGTGCATGAGCTATTGCAGTATAGGTATGCAAATATGAGTCGATCCCATAAGGACTCGCTTTAAAAATAAGGAGTTTAAACAAAATTTAATTATCTAAAACTTAAAGAAAATAATAAAATTAAACTAACTATTCAGCTTTATTTAAATGATGCAATTTACATATATTTTAAGTCCAGAAAACATAAAATAAAACTAATTAAACATCCCTAAATTACACTATCTATGGATAGCACTGTCCTTGGTAACACTGTTAGAATATGAATAAGATAAAACTTGAATAGAACGGGAACACAGATGTAAATATAATAGGGACACATATGAAATTAAAAGAAAAGGACAGAAATGAGATTTTATTTAAAAACATAAGGGCAAAAAAAAAATCGATTAAAAATCTAGTTTTTAACAAAAATCAGATGAAAACTCGATGAAGAAGAGGGAGCCGGAGGAGGGAGAAGAGGGAAAGGGACATGACAAGAAAACCCAATTTAGATTTCCATCTCCTAACCATCCAGTGAAGAGAAAAAAGCCACAGTTGGTGGGGAGATCATTTGGTACTGTCCGAAGTAAAGGGGTGTCGCTTGGGGTGTCAACTGGTTCATACGGTCCTGGATCGTCTGGCCATCATATTTTTTTTTGAGTGGTGAAGAGGTGTGTGGAGCAGAGGAAGAAGGGCTTGGTCGGTGGTGCTCTAATTTGGGGCGTGAAGGAGAGTAGCGATGGAGAGGTGAAGATGGAGAGAGAAAAAAAAAAAACGACTTATAGGCGTTGTCTGAAATAGAGCCGGCCCTTGCCGGGCTATGCGATGGTTGATGAAGATGGCTTTGGAGATGGTGATGCAGTGAACATATGGGTGTTATGGAAGATAGTGAAAGGAGATGGCTGAGAGAGATTTGGACTGTGACAAGATCAGAAGTAAAACAGAAAAAATGACGCCTGGCCTATTAGTGAATTAACAAAGAAAGCAAGATAGATAGATAGAACGAGAGATGGCAAAGAAAAATCAAAACCGAGGGTGAAAAATAGATGGGGAGACCAGCCAAAGAGATGAAGAGGGTATGGTTTTAAAGGAAGATGAGAAGTGGGAGAGCTAAGAGGAAAGAGGGGCTGTTACGGTTTAAAGAAGGGTGTTAAGAATAGAAGGGAGAATAAGGAGAATGGGAAGGTGGAGGGAATGGGAATGGGAATGGGAAGAAGTGAGAGATTTGGGCATGATATGGGGATGGCTTGGATGGGAAAGGAAAGAGAGTAGAAGAGGAAAGAGAGTAGACTAAAGAAAGTGGAATGGGTTTGCATGCCTCTTTCTTCTTATTCCTTGCATGCCTCAAATCCTCACAAGTATACACTTAGAAATAAAACTCTCAGATAAGGGGTTTAAACATATTTCTCTCATTATGTGACTGAATCTAACAAGCTGATGGTTCACATAATTCTTTTAAATACTTATGAGACAAACAAAAGTGATCCATAAGAGTGGAAGTTATCACCAAGAATATTAGGGGTCTTTTACCTTAATTCTTTCTTTTTATCTCCTCTTAAGGCTATGTCTACCTGAGATCAATAAGTCTTTAACTAGTACAAAATGTAGGCTTAGTATAGGTTTAGAAAAGAAAGGTATAAAGATTTCAAAAGTTCAAAATTGAGTAGATATCTTTAAAGAATAGCAGCTAGGATAACTTTTCTTTTGGGTTTGTTCTTGAAGTGAATTTCTCTTTCAAATTTGGGTCTTCTTTTTTTTCTTTTTTCAAGTTCTTTTTTCTTCACTTTCTTTTTCTTCTTTGAAAGAAAGATAGCTAATTTTTCTCACTTCTTTAACTTTTGTCCTATTTTTGAACATTTTCTACTCTACTCATTTTGAAGATGGGCAGTGGTTATTTATTTTACTGGGTTATTCTGGGTTAAGGTGAATGGGGTTAAGAAAGAAAAGGCTTAATAACAAGCTCAAAAGGCTAACTAGTGGTATACTCTATTGGGTAGGCTTTATGTCTCTAGCTGGGCAAAGATGGCCTATATTATTTCTTAGGTTTCCTAAAGCCTATTAGATTCAATAAATTTCTAGAATTAAAGCTATTATTCTTGTTTATTCTTGATGTTTAACCACAACAACAATAACAGGATCACACTAATGTATGCACATTGAAGAATTCATGGAATTACTTATCACTCTCTAAAAGAAGATAGTCTCTAAACTTACTAGGTTATAGGTCTCAATTGATTTTCCTCAAGGTCTCTAAGTCATACCTCTATATTACTCTTGATTATGTGTTGTGTGTAAATGGTTTTCAAGAATTAACTTTCATAAAATGCTTCAACACATGAATGATATGCAAAACTAATCATATGCCACAAGGACTTGCTTTACAAATAAGGACATTAAACAAAATTTAATTATCTAAAACTTAAAGAAAATAAAAAAATTAAACTAACTATTTACCTTTATTCAAATGATACAATTTACATAAATTTTAAGTCCAAAAAATATAAAATTAATTAATTAAATATCCTTGAATTACACTGTCCATGGATAGCACTATCCCTAGATAACACTGTCAAAATATGGATAATATAATACTTGAATAGAACGGGGACACAGATGTCAATACAATAGGCACACATATGTAATTAAAAGAAAAGGATAGAAATGAGATTTTATTTAAAAATATAAGGGCAAAAATGAATTTGATTAAAAATCTGGTTTTTAACAAAAGTCAGATGAAAACTGGACGAAGAAGAGGGAGCCGGAGGAGGGAGAAGAGGGAAAGGGAAGAGGAGGAAGAAGAGGGAAAGGGATACAGTAGGAAAACTCATTTCGGGTTTCCATCTCCTAACCGTCCGGTGAAGAGAAAAAAGCCGGAGCTAGTGGGGAGATCGTCTGGTACCATCCAGAGTAGAGGGACGTCGCCTAGGGCGTTGACTTGTTCAGATGGTCCTGGATCAATTGGCCATCGTCTTTTTCTCTAAGCGGTGAAGAGGTGCATGGTGCAGAGGAAGAAGGGCTTGGTCGGTGGTGCTCTAGTTTGGGGCGTGGAGGAGAGTAGCGGTGGAGAGGTGAAGATGGAGAAAAAAAAGAGAAGAAAAAGATGTCTAGGGGTCATCTAAAACAGAGCCTGCTCTTTCCGGGCTATGCGACGATTGATGAAGATGGCTTTGGAGATGGTGATGCAATGAACAGATGGGTGCAGTGGAAGATAGTGAGAGGAGATGGCTGGGAGAGATTTGGATTGTGGTAGGATCAGAGAAAAAAAAAAAAAAAAAAAAAACGACACTTGGCCGGTTAGTGAATTAACAAAGAAAGCAAGATAGATAGATAGATAGATAGAACAAGACATAGCAAAGAAAAAAGGAAACTAAGGGTGAAAAACTAGATGGGGAGTCCAGCCGAAGAGATGAAGAGGGTATGGTTTTAAAAGAAGATGGGAAGTGGGAGAGCTAAGAGGAAAGAGGGGTTGTTACGGTTTAAAGAAGGGAGTTAAGAATATAAGAGAGAATAGAGGAGAATGGGAAGAAGTGAGAGATTTGGGTATGAGGTGGGGATGGCCCTGATGGGAAAGGAAAGAGAGAATGAGGAAAGAGAGTAGACAAAAGAAAGTGGAATGGGTTTGCATGCCTCTTTCTTCTTGGTTCTTGCTAATTTGGGTCTCCTCCTTTTTCTTTTGGAAACTCCTCTAAAATTGCAAGTTGCCCTCTCCATATGGTTGATCTGACCCATCCAATCCTCTTTCGAATAATCTACACTGTTAATCCTTGATGGATGATCTGTAACATTGATCCATAGCCATCCATGCCTCTTTGAGTTGATCTGCAAAATAAAAGACTAAATTAGAATCATCTAAACCACACATTAATCATCTAATAAGCTCTAATAATCATCTGACTATTAATTCTTGAAAATTTAAGGTTTGGATAATCAATTTGAGCTAAATTTAAAATCAAGCTAAATTTTGTAAATTTGAACGGTTAGATGATCTAATTGAATGCTAAACTAGGGGTCTTTTAGCCACAATTAAACACTTAACAAGAATCTTGCTTGGGCATCAAGTAGCATGTGGGCAAGACACCTAATTCTTCCTAAAGTCTCTCATAACTACTCTAACACTTTCCTTTCACATTGATAGCCCCCACCAGAGAGTTGGGCCTTATAGCACTAAACTATCTCTAAAATGACGAGCCTATGAACATCGACCACTTGCACTAGGCACAGCACACACATACATTACTCCAACCAGGGCCCACTGACACAAAGTTCTCTTTTCACACCCAAAAGTAAAGGGAGGAAGGCCTTATAAAGGAATTCATATACTTGCTTAGTTTTTGATAAACGATGTGGGATAAAAGTTCCTTAACTTTAGAAACATAGTCTAACAATACCATCAATATATTCCGTGCCCAAATTCTTGCCGTTTATCTTATAAAAGATTTTTGTAACATCAATTTCTTCCTTGAAACTAAAGCAAGTTGCAATCTACATTACTTTAATTTAACCTTCATAAATGTATTTAGATGAGACTAGATATTTCATATTAATTTAGTGTGGTACTTCTTGACTAAAACTCATGATAGTGTGGTATTTGTTTACTAAAATGCATATGTTTTGTATTATTTATTTGGGGTGTCCAACTTCCCAAAAGTAAGCAAACCCAATGAATGAGATATGGAGAATTAGGATGTCGAGCACATTGTCAAAATTTCAAGCTTAATCTATGGTTTGACACTCATAGTAAATTGATAGTTTTTCCTTACTACATGGAATACTTTAAAAATCTAGGAAAATTTTCATATTGGTACCCAAGGTTGTCATGGTATCCATTAGAAGGTGCCTAACTTTCAATTTGAACATATGATCGCATAAGTTCCCAAAGTGTATGTTTGCAATCCAAAATTTGATATTGTCAGAAACCCATCATACGCCATCTATGTACATTTTTTAAAAGTATATAATTGTGAAAGAGAGAGCCATGTAACACACGAAAACCCATCATATGTCATCCACGTGCACTTTCTAAAGCATATAATTTCAGAAGAGAGAGGCATGATATATTATGTTACATTTGTAGGTAGAATAGTTCTAAAACTCACAAATTAAGTTGCTACATACTCAAAAGGCCTTATTTAATCTAAGACTTAAACTCTAGACCTAAAGGTCAACATTAAAATGCCCTAACCAACTAGATGGGATTTTATTTATGCATGTAAAGTAAACATTTTACATAAACCAAAATAAATAAAATATTATTAAAAATCTCCCTCGAATATCATCAAGTCACCTACAAATCACTTTGAGTTAATTGGACTTGCCTCACTTTCAAGTCAACTAAAGGCTTTGAGTTTTCAAACTATGGTGATTAGAATGGGAGTAGCCAAAAAAGTGACAATTGAGCTCACTTCTTAGTACTTTCTCAATAATCCAAGCCATTCAACATATTTACCCACACTCAAGATAGGCGGTTACCCAAAATCTTATATAACAAGCACCTCTATTGTAGATCCTCGCTAGCTAAAATATGGATGGTATTAACCAAAAACACTCTTTCCTCAAATATCATCCACATTTCACTAATACTAAGTTAATAAGGTTCTAATACCATGCTGTTTACAATTTGACTTAAAAAGCTTAAGCTACTAAGAAGCAGGCCAATAATATTTAAATGTCTAACAATCATATTCAAAATACATAATAGGTAAGCCAAGAGAAATCAATGCATTTGGATGATAATAACTACTTGTTTTAGGTATTTAAAAAATTAATAAAAATATTTTTACTACAAGACACATAGGATAAAAACCTTTAATGAGCATAAAATCTTATGTCTAGCCTACCTAAGGCACCAATGAATAGGTAAGATTTATACATTGCATGGGAAAAGGGGTGTGAACTAGTGTGTACCCCTTATCTTGGTTGTAGTCGTATCGAATCTCTTGAAATTAAAGGTATGAATTTTTTACTGAAATTTTAAACCCACCACCTCAATTGACATAGCCCTATCTCCGCAGTTGTCTTTTGGGCACTTATATTCACTATTTGTTTTGGAATTTAAAAGTGTTGACTTCACACCACTAAATACCAAAAAACACCTAGGGATTAAAATATATCAATTACGAGCCACGAATTTATTATTATTTTTTCTTATTTCTAATTTTAATCTCTTTAATGTTGATTTTTTTTTATCAATTGATCTATCTCATATTTCCTTAGCGACTTTCATTTAAAATCATAATTCTTGATTCTAGAGTAGTTCAAGCCTACTAATTTTGGTTTTTTAATTGAAACAAACACGAAACATAACCCATATTAATATTCAAAATTTAAAAAAAATAAAAAACCAGATGAAAATTAAGTCTAAGAAGTAGAATTTGCAAAACCAATCTAACAACTAGTTTTCCTTCCTCTTTCTTCCTAGATTTCTTCTACTACTGGCAAATTCTCACTAACTCTTACTATATAGATGAGTGTTTAAATTTATCATCTCAAAATCTAGTGGAAGGATTTTGTCTCAAGGAAAAGAAGAAATTTCAGAAGAAGCATGTGGGAGTCATAAGGCCTAAAACTGAGAATTGATAGTTACCGAGAAATGAAATAGAGAAGCTCTCACAAATTTGTGGGAGCAACTATTGCAACAAGCTTTATGGGAAATCTATCTCCCCATTTGGGCTATAGGATTTAATTAACAGTTAAGATAGAATATCTGCATTATTTAGTACTTAGGACCTCCTAGATGGGTGGGTATTTCCAAGAGTCTTCATATGATGATTAGAGGCCAACAAAAGTTAAACAATTAGTCAAAAGAACAACATGACCTAACTTTGATACAAACAAGTATTTTGCTTTAGCTAGCATAGAATATGGACTTTCAAACAGATGTATGGCCTTAGTAACTAACTAATGGACATGACTTATGCTAATTCTTAATTGCTAATACAATTCCCTCAAACAAGTTGGGATGTGCGTAGAAATCACAATTTTGTATAATTTTCTAAAATCACATGGAACCAAAATCTTAATCTCTATAAGCACATTCCACAACTGCATAAGATTTTCTCATATTTCTATAATATTGATCTTAAGTCATGATTTTCTAAAATACAATGGGAATGAAATTTTCTACACCTATTTTGTCCTTTCCCTCCTTAGTCTAAAGGAAAAATGAGTACTACCATTTCACAAAATGAAAAGATACAGAAAGCATCCAAAATGGAGAGTGAAAGGTCAGTGTGGGTTTTTCACAATCTACACTATCCCATAGTGGGTTACAAATTCTAGTGACCTATTGTGAGGCTGGCTCAGCAAGAAAAGCAAATTATGGAGAGGGGGTTGTTATACATCGTAGTTTTAATCTCAACCATTACTTATATCTTACTACATAAAAATGGCAACACTCTTTCATGGATGCTAATCACAGGTGTTTACTCATTTGAGGATTTGGTTCCAAAATCATTGCCAATATATTCACCAAATATATGTCTCAAAGTTACTACAGTTTCACCATTGTATATGATGTTTTTACACAAAAGTTCTATCGAAATAGAAAATGTGGTCATCATGAGTGGCATCCCTTCCCCTTATACATTACATAACATATACATGTTATCATTTGGTCCCAACTAAAAGAGAAGGATGTTTTTCAGCAAATATATACCAAATGATATATAGAAATGGATTTAAGGCCCCTCCTTAAAAGTAGGAGGGCTATTCTCTTAGTATGTAGAGATGCATCTATCTTTCAAAAACTAAATTCTATGAATCTTAGCATAGATGCCTACTTATGAAGATACTTGAAGCTTCCTACTTGTTTAAGGCTTTAAGATAGCTCTATCTCCATATTCAATTAAGCTAGACTCAATTATACCTCAACTAGACACCATCAAAATTATTTCATACTTTGTCTCCAAATTTGATTACCACAGAGAGTTAATAAAATAAATATATAAATGAACATAAATTTCTTAGTTCTTTGCCTATTCTACCAATCAACAATTTCTTAGAGAAGTAAGCATCGTAGATCTCAAGTCTCAAAAAAGTATGTGAATCTAAAAATTACAAATTTTGAGTGTCAAAGAGTGCAAAAGTTTGTCTTTCAATTTCAAGTCCTCAAGGATATGATAATATTGAATCACAAGTATTAGGTCTCAAAGAGCATAAGAAACTGCAAGATCAATCAAGGTCTCAAAGAGCCTAGATTGAATACACAAGGAAGAGAGATCTCAAAGAGTCTCAAATTTCAAATAAGAGAGAAGTCTTTGGAACCCAAAAACTATAGCAAAGCAACCATTTGAGCTTCTCTGAGAGTTGAATAAATTGAAAAGAAGTGTGAGAGTGGCTAGGGTGCTGCCTACATATAGGCATAGGGAGCCTTGCATGGTGGGCAAGGCACTTGCCTTGTGAGCCAAGTGTCCTAAAACTACACTAAGCAACCTAGAACCACCTTAGGCTTCCTCTCTTAATTCTAGTGGGTCTCATTAAGAGGGATGCTGTAATGCCCGAGCAATTTACGCTATTTTTAACAAAAATTGGACATTCTATGAGAAATGAACTGTGTTGAACGTTTGATTTTATTTAAAATAGTAAATTAAGGAATTTGTGAGGAAACTTGGTATCATTAGATTCTACTCAAAAAATGGAATCCAACGCTTCAAAAATCACCCAAAACGGAGTTCGTATGAAGAAGTTATAGCCGTTTAAAGATAGGGGTATTTCTAGAATTTAAACAGAAAAACGAAAAAGACGAAAAACGCATGGGGTTGTTTTGATAACGGCACCACCTGTCGTCTTCAACCTCTAGACCCCTCCAGAAACCCGTTTTTCTCGATTTCTCCAGAACACCCCAAGGGAAAGGGCGGCACCGCCTTCTCCCCTCTATAAAAGCCCCATCTCCCCCTCTCAAAAACACGAGTTTTTCGGCGTTTTTGGACTGGGTTTCCGGCAAAAACTGGAAACCCGTCTTTCTACGTTTTTTGACAACGGCCAGGCCCAAGTCAGGCTGACCATTGCCATTTTTCTCCATGCCCTTTCTCCTTTCCGGTCTGGCAATAGGGTTTTCCCCCTTGTTCGAGTTTTCCGGCGAGCAGGCACACCCACCGGGGAAAAAAGGGTGTTCCAGGCTACAGGTAAGTTGTTCCTCCACTTTTCCTCTCCGTTTTGCTTCCCCAAGGCCAGATCCATGCTGGATCTGGTCTTTTCCAGTCGTTTTCCAGCGGGGATCCTGGCCGAAAAATGTTCCAAACCGGCTTGGGCCGGCCCTGCATGAACAAGACGTTCCTAAACCAGGTTCAGACGACCCTGCACGAACCAGGCGTCCCAGGGATGCCTTGCTCCATGTGCGCCTAGGACAGGGTCCCAGGGATGGGTTTCGGGTGTACGACAGTGCGTACACTGTCTCAGGTGTGTGTGCGACATGGGGCATGGGGTGCCCTTGGAGCTGAGACGCGCCATGCTACAAGGTGCGTCCGTGCGATGATGCGCGTCACTTAAGCATGCATGTGCGCATGCAAAACGCGGTCCCTGGCACGGCCTTTGGGCGCACACGCACGTAAGGCGGTCGCGGTTCAACCAGGATACATAGATGTCCTGGGAACTAGGGCACGTGGACCTAATGAGACTTTAAAGTTAGGAATAGAGGATAAATTGCAAAGTATAACTATTGGAAAGTAGATCCACACCATAGGATCTAGCCTGATGAATGAATTAGGTAAGGACCTTGGACCCAATAGGCAGAGCTAGCGATCTAATGTCTAAATGGATTGAAATTAATAAGGACTCCTTGTATCCATTCATACCAAGAGTTTATAAATGAGACCCAGGGGTGGGTTGAGTGATAAAGGATGCGACTCCAGGAGACTTTGAGGTAGGTGCTCTATCGCTACTAGACTTTTTAAAAGAGCCATGATTGTTTTATGCATGTTTCAAGTATAACTTATATAACTTGTTTAGCATGAATTAATTTAGCATACATATGACAAATGCTTTATGCATAGATATGTTTTGCAAATAATTGAATATGCGTTATGCATAGATATGTTTTGCAAACAAATGCATATATTGCATGATTTGTGAGCATTGAGTCTTTGAAAGATTGCATGTCCTTGAGGGTTACCAAAAGACGCTGGAGTGCCCAAAAGATGTTCCTAGGCAGTTGTGAGGGCCAAGCAGTTGTGAGGGACCCAAAGAGGACAGGTTTTGAAAAAGAGGTTTTTGCTTGTTTGATCTGATATGATTTGGGCTGATAAGCTCGTGGGCGCTATGCCGAGAGATTTGGGTTGGCCTCCAGCCTCTACCACTATTAGGTGGATGGGTACCACGCCCAAAAAGGGCAACGTCCCTACTTCGATTGCATGTGGTACAGGGGGCTACCACTGGTGTCACAGCACAGGGTCGAAGTGTCATATATCCCGTGGAGGCATATGACCCTGTGTCCTCAGGTACCCGGGGACCACACGGCGGCGAGGTCGTGGGCATAGTTGGACCCTATGGTTTGAGGATTTATTTGCATTGCATATGGCATGACATAAGGTTGGTCGACCATACCAGATATCCATGAGTTGGATTCAGTTGAGCATCTTATGCATATCATTATGTTTATGATATATGATACTTTCGACTTGGATTATGCTATTCTTTAAGTCGTTAGTATTTCAATTCGACAGTGGTTTTTAATATCGCTATTGAACGTGATTGTTCGAACATGCACATGTTTTTAAGAGCATATGATTTTAAACATAGCATGCATTGCAAAACTAGTAGTGATAGACTCTTACTCAGTATAGTATATCCTCACCCTATCCTTAACATTTTTCAGGATAGTTCCATTCACGAGTAGAGGATACCTACGTTAGTGCTACGAGCAAGAAAAGGAGACAATTATTCATGTAAGTAAATGCTCTACCCTTTGGACATGTATTTGTATTTATTTACAGTTGGACTGTGTGTTGATCGATAGACTGGGAAAAACATTTATGGTTTCTAAAGTTTTTCAAAAACTACTTTGGTTATTGTGAAAGCAAATGACACTCAGGGTTTTCAAAAAATGAGTTTAAAATAAAAGATTTTTCGCTGCATTGCATGGTTTTTATAAAATGGTTTCCAAATAGGGATGCATCCTGCCTTAGGAAATTAGATATTAGATTTAAAAATGCATGAGAAAACCTGGGTCGTCACGGGTTTTCCCATGCATTGTTAAATGCAAGATCTAAATTCCTAAGGCAGGATGCATCCCTATTTGGAAACCATTTTATAAAAACCATACAATGCAGCAGAAAACCTTTTTCTTTTAAACTCATTTTGAAAACCCCGAGTGTCATTTGCTTTCACAACAACTAAGATAGTTTTTGAAAAGCTTTAGAAAATCATAAGTGTTTTTTCCCAGGTCTATCCAGTCACAACACATAGCCCAACTATAAATAAATACATATACATGTCTAAAGGGTTGAGAATTTACTTATATGTATAATTGGTTCCTTTTTTATTCACTTACTCGTAGCACTGACATAGATATCCTCTAACCGTGGATGGAATTATCCTGAAAAATGTTAGGAATAGGGTGAGTATATACTATACTCAGTAGGAGTCTGTCACTACTAGTTTTATAATGCATGCGATGTTTTAAAATCATATGCTCTTTCCAAAACATGTGCATGTCTAAATACCCAAGTTCAATATCGATATAAACATTCGTTATCAAATTGAAATACTAACGACTTAAAGGATCACGTAATCCAAAATCGAAAGTATCATATACATACATATATATATATATCATAACATCATGATATGCATAAGATGCTTCATGGAATCCAACTCATGGATTTCTAGTATGGTATGGTCAACCAACCTCATATCATGCCATATGCAATGCACATAAGTCCATAAACCATAGGGTCCAACTATGCCCACGGCCTCACCGCCGTGTGGTCCCTGGGTACCTAAGGACACTCGGTCATAGCCTCCACGGGGCCTATGACACATCGACCCAGTGCCGTGACACCAGTGGTAGCCCCTTGTATCACATGCAGTCGACGTAGGGACTTGCCTCTTTTTGGGCTTGGTACCCATCCACCTAATAGTGGTAGAGGCCGGGTGGCTAACCCAAACCCCTCGGCATAGCACCCACGGGCTTACTAGCCCAAATCACATAAGATCAAATAAGCCAAAACCTCTTTTCAAAACCTGTCCTCTTTGGGTCCCTCACAACTGCTTGGCCCTCGACACTCCAGCGTCTTTTAGCAACCCTCAAGGATATGCAATCTTTGCAAGAACTTATAGATCATGCAATGTATGTAATAGTTTGTAAAACATATCTATGCATAATGTATATACAAAACATGTCTATGCATAAAGCATTTGTCACATGCATGCTAAACAAGTTATATACTTAAATCATGTATTTGCAAAACAATCATAGTTCTTTTAAAAGAATCTAATAGCGATAGAGCACCTACCTAGCTAGGTCGCACTAACCCCTTTGTCCTTGTACGCTCCTGAACATGGTTTGGGGAATCAGAGTTAGTTTGGCCTTTCTTTTATGGGTTTTAGAGTGGTTGGTCTTATTACTTGGGCATTAGGGGTCCATCCCTATGCCTATGGGTGTCCTAAGGTCCTAATTGGGTCTTGGTATCCTCAGTTTTCCAAAGGTCTAGTGGCTACAGGCCACCATCCTATTGTAAGGGTCATGCCCACCTTTGATTGGGCCTTGATCAGGAATTTTATAGTTTAGATTTATCCGCGTCGTCGACACGGACACAACACCTTTTGCGGCACCTCAATCGGAGCTCTAGATCTCAAGTTATAAGCATTTTAGTGTCACATGTACATAAGCCCTTAAGGGTAAAAATACGGAATGCTAATGTGTTGCACGCCAGCGGCATGCGCACTGGCTTCCTTAAGAGGGAAAAAGTCTCGGTTCGCTAGCACACTGTGCGTCTGCGGCATGCGCCTCAGCGGGCACATCTACAGACGCGCTGAACTTCCCGCCCGTCTCTCTCTTTTGTGGGCGAGCCCCTGGACGTGCCTGTTTGGTTTTTCAAACGGAAACGACGTGTTACGTTCCGACTACAACGTTTTGTCGTCTGGGAAATTTATCGTAACCCTACTTTCCATGCAAAAACCTAGGAAAATTTATCGTAGAACTACTGTGAAGATGGGTTTTGAGGGATCTTGGGCATACCTGGCTCGTTGTTGGGTTTTTCTCCTTGTTTCCCCCTCTAGGTCACTCCTCCACAACGGGTTTTCTTGAACCTTTTGGGCTGCCATTAGAGGCGCCCAAGAGCTCTATTTATAGAGCTATGAGAGGGTTCTGGAGGGGGCTCTCACCGCCTTTGAATGGCAGTGGAGAAACCTCCAAAATGGCGGTGATTTCACCTCCAATCACCGCCATTCTAGAACCCTCTAGGAGGTGGAAGATGAAGGGCACCCATATCAAAACGGGCCCTTATGTTTTGCAGCTAAATCCATTTTTGTAAAAATTATAATTTTGCCCCTGAACTTCGAAGGGCTATAACTTGCTCATTTTAACTCCGTTTTGGGTGATTTTGGTCTTATTGGATTTATTTTTCCGATATGCACCTAATGGTGCCATTTTCAGGACCAAATTTTTGGGTTCAGTTAGGGTGAATAGTGCAATGACTAAAATGCCCTTATCTTCAAAAACTGAACTTTTCATTGCTATCTTGGGATTTTAATATTACAAAATTGGAGTCATTACATTATTACCCCCTTAAAAGAATTTTGTCCTTGAAATTCCATAAATTATCATCTCCTTGGTATTTGTTTTTTAGATGATTTCTTGGTGAATGCATTCTCTCTTAGGAATCAAATCTAGGCTCATGCTCAATTTATCATTTCTATTGTTCTTCCTATAAGGCCTTACCTAAAAGGGCCGTTTTCGCTACGTACTCTGATGTAGCGCCATACTCTCATACGTGCCAACTTTAACAATACCGATTTCTAGCGGTGCTTCATCTATCTCGAATTCCTTAGATTCCTATACTTATCTCATCATGTTTAGGATAGTTGCCTCATAAGATCATGCTTCTATATGTATAAATTACTCCATACTTCTTTGAGATCATATGGTCTTATTTATCCTATTTTGAATATCATAGGATAATCCCTTTTTCTTTTTATCTTTCATCTAATGATCTCTTCATCATCCATATCTCCTTCTAATGGTTGGTTATATGTCATTAGTAAGAATCCAAAGATTTACCTTCTTTCCATTGAGTCTAACTTTGCTTCTTATCTTTCATATTTGTCCCTAAGATACTTCAATAACTGACATGGTATCTGTGATCTACAGCCAAACCCTTGATTAACTTCGAATTTCAACTATCTGTTGTTTTCCATATGTGACTTATTCCTCGATCAAAGTTACATTTAAAATAAAATCATGAAAGCCAATTAGTAGCTTCTTCCATCGAGGACCTTATCATATACTGAAAGTAAATGTCCTAACTCCATATCCAGTTTCATAATTATTGAATTCATTAAATGCTTTCCTCTGTGAAGATTTTATCCAAACTCAAGTCGATTCATCATCATGGGTCAAATGTTCTTGTCCAGAGACCTATCTCACTATTCACATCAATTTGTCATTAGGATTTTCAATAATGTTCCTATTCATGCAAGGCAAAAAGTTTATTATTCATAACCGAGTACCCTTACTAGGTCATGATTGAATCCTTCACCATCCTCTTTTGTCCTTTCTTTTCTTGATGGTTTTATTTGTAACCTTTCAGTCCAAAAGTTCCGTACCTAATCCAGTAGGGTTAGTCCTTAGAAAATTTTTTCAATTGATTTTTTGTACTTGGTATATGCTTATAACGACTAACTTTTATCTAAAGGGAACGTAACATCAAATCTCACCTTATAATGTGTTAGTCATCTCACCTTTTCTCCTTCCATCCCTTATGTCAATATATTGTTCAATCTTTTATCAGGGCTTTATTGTCAATCATGCAGTCTGTATTGTCAGGAGGTATCCTCATAAGTAGTGACTTTCTTAATTCCTCAACTTTTATCCTTCAAGTGCCTCCTCAGAATTAGCTTATAACAATAATTATCATTCAATAGTGATTATATCAAATTGTACTAAAGTTGTTAACTCAACAAATTTAACAATACTCAGGTAAGCATAAACATTTTCTTAGATATAGAAAGACTTTATTTGATTACCCATTGATCTCTTTCCAGATATATCTATGTCATAAGCTCAAGGGCCTCTAAAGTGATCGATCCTTATTTGCCTTTCTTTCCAATCCAAGTCAGCAGCATTTTTCAGACTCAAAGTAATTTCTTCACCTTGTCATGGTAGCCATTATGGTTTGAAAAATCTTTCACATTGGGTTAGATCACTTATTATTATTATTATTTGCTTCTGTCTCAGTTGTTACTGTATTTATTGTACTTATAGCTCCTCCATGATGTGGCCTAATCAACTCCATGATATGGCCTAACCAACTGACCTCATATCGTCAAATGTCTTAGTTTAACAAGTACTTCTTTCAAGAAAACTCAAGTCTAAAGACTTATAACATCCTTCTGAGTATATAACTCCGACTACTAACTCATAAACACTAACATACTTGATTAATTAGGGTGGGATACCTTTATTTAGTCAACAGTACTCAATAATGGTCTTAAAATATTTGGTCTTCCAATTTATGATAGCAAGGCCTTCATTTGATCCTTGATGGTACCCTTCTTGCTGAAGATAGATAGATGGACAAGTCACTGTCCTGGCCTAATTCCTTTTTCAATATAACTTTATTTACTCATGTAGTGGCAAGGTGAGATATCACCAAAATTTTCTTTTTATGGACTACATCCATTGGTGTTCCTTATAAGCTAATGGATCCGATAAGATTCTAATTGCCATAATTGATATAGACATCAAACCACTTGTAGAATTTAATTTCTAGTTGATCACTATTCCTCTTCGAAAGTTTCTTGTCGCATAATTTCCTGAAATTCGATACTTTACTCAAAATCTTAAACCCCATATGCTTTCTCTCTTTTATACTCTTTTACACTAAGATCACCAACTCATCTAGTATTATTGCTTCGAATTCTTTGGTTTACCTTCTTTTGAATATTTGATATTCATCGAATACTTATAGTTACATCTCTGTCTCTTTCTCTCTTTTCTTCAATATCCATTTGGTCTACCTGGATCAATGTCTCTATATGCGTTGTTGCATATATTTGATACTTCATCTATTTCTTTAAGTAACATATATGATAAACGGAATGCTTCTCAGAAATTCTAAACTGTCTTAAGATCATTGAAATCCTCAATTGCCTGTAGCCTTAATAAAAATTCATACCATGTCTTAATAACGACATTGATGTTTTGATCATGCTATACTTTTATTACAAGTTCATGTTAGAATCAATCTATTATCATCCTTAGTATTATCATCAAAATCTTTTGATAACTTGGTTGAATTCATTTCCCTATCACATAATATGTCACTTGTATACTTCTTCTGATTTGCTCCATAATACTCAGGTAGTTGTTATTCAATCCCACTTCACTCTTCATGAGACTTTAATTAAGGTATCCAAAATTGAGCTAAGTCTTTCAAGATTCATACCTTTGTGATCTAGTCCAAGTCATAGTTATCCCTTAGTATCATCTTGTATGCTTATCCCTATTATCATCAAAATTTTCTCAAAGTCTTTCTTTTAAATCCCTTATCATACTCATATCATATCCCTTGTGATAGTGTACTCATATTCTGATACTCTTTATGATGGAAACATAGCCACCTAAGTTCTTCAATTTTCTCACCTTTGATGAGATTACTTTATTGCAGGTCAACACTATCTACTAACAGGTCCATTAATCATCTTCATTTATTCATTCTCATCATAATCTAATTTATATATGAGTTTTTCTGTTTGCACCACTGCACAACAATCCTTATTGATAAGATTTAAGCCATCCAATATCTAAGTATTTGCTAGACCCATCTCCTTTTTCACCTATTTGTTTATGGTGAAATGACTTGAGCATTAATATTGTAATCCTCAAATAGAAGTAGTCGTCTCTACTACTCCTATTTATACTACTTCTTCTTGATTTTCTCTATTGTCTATGACCCTTGGACATGCTGGACTAGTTGTGAAAGGATAAAACCTCGGCTCTAATACCAACTGTGACGACCCGGGTTTTCTCATGCATTTTTAAATGCAATATCTAATTTCCTAAGGCGGGATGCATCCCTATTTGAAAACCATTTTATAAAAACCATGCAATGCAGTGGAAAACCTTTTTGTTTTAAACTCATTTTGAAAACCCCAAGTGTCATTTGCTTTCACAACAACTATGATAGTTTTTAAAAAGCTTTAGAAAATCATAAGTGTTTTTCCCCAGGTCTATCCAGTCACAACACACAGCCCAACTGTAAATAAATACATATACATGTCCAAAGGGTTGAGAATTTACTTACATGTATAATTGTTTCCTTTTTGATTCACTTGCTCGTAACACTGACATAGATGTCCTCTAATCGTGGATGGAATTACCCTGAAAAATGTTACGAATAGGGTGAGTATATACTATACTCAGTAGGAGTCTATCACTACTAGTTTTATAATGCATGCGATGTTTTAAAATCATATGCTCTTTCCAAAACATGTGCATGTCTAAATACCCAAGTTCAATATCGATATAAAAATCCGTTATCAAACTGAAATACTAACGACTTAAAGGATCACGTAATCCAAAATCGAAAGTATCATATACATACATATATATATATATATCATAACATCATGATATGCATAAGATGCTTCATGGAATCCAACTCATGGATTTCTAGTATGGTATGGTCGACCAACCTCATATCACACCATATGCAATGCACATAAGTCCATAAACCATAGGGTCCAACTATGCCCACGGCTTCACCGTCGTGTGGTCCTCGGGTACCTGAGGACACTCGGTCATAGCCTCCACGGGGCCTATGACACGTCGACCTAGTGCCGTGACACCAGTGGTAGCTCCCTGTACCACATGCAGTCGACGTAGGAACTTGCCTCTTTTTGGGCATGGTACCCATCCACCTAATAGTGGTAGAGGCCGGGTGGCCAACTCAGACCCCTCGGCATAGCACCCACGGGCTTACTAGCCCAAATCACATAAGATCAAATAAGCCAAAACCTCTTTTCAAAACCTGTCCTCTTTAGGTCCCTCACAACTGCCTAGCCCTCGGCACTCCAGCATCTTTTGGCAACCCTCAAGGACATGCAATCTTTGCAAGAACTTATAGATCATGCAATGTATGCAATAGTTTGCAAAACATATCTATGCATAATATATATACAAAACATGTCTATGCATAAAGCATTTGTCACATGCATGCTAAACAAGTTATATACTTAAATCATGTATTTGCAAAACAATCATAATTCTTTTAAAAGAATCTAGTAGCAATAGAGCACCTACCTGGCTAGGTTGCTTTAACGCCTTTGTCCTTGTACGCTCCTGAACATGGTTTGGGAAATCAGAGTTAGTTTGGCCTTTCTTTTATGGGTTTTAGAGTGGTTGGTCTTATTACTTAGGCATTAGGGGTCCATCTCTATGCCTATGGGTGTCCTAAGGTCCTAATTGGGCCTTGGTATCCTCAGTTTTCCAAAGGTCTAGCGGCTACGCGCCACCATCCTATTGTAAGGGTCATGCCCACCTTTGATTGGGCCTTGATCAGGGATTTTATAGTTTATATGTATCCGCGTTGTCGACACGGACATAACACCTTTTGCGGCACCTCAATCGGAGCTCTAGATCTCAAGTTATAAACGTTTTAGTGTCACACGTACATAAGCCCTTAAGGGTAAAAATACGGAATGCTAGTGTGCTGCGCACCAGCGGCATGCGCGCCGGCTTCCTTAAGAGGGAAAAAGTCTCAGTTTGCTAGTGCACTGCGCGTTTGTGGCGTGCGCATCTACAGACGCGCTGAACTTCCCGCCTGTCTCTCTCTTTTGCGGGCGCGTCCCTGGACGCGCCTGTTTGGTTTTTCAAACGGAAACGATGTGTTACGTTCCGACTGGAACGTTCCGTTGTCTGGGGGACTGGGGCGTCCTCAGGACACCCTGGTTCGACCTTGTCGAACCAGTGCGGCCCAAGAAACGTCCTTGGGTGTTTGGTGAGTCTCCAGGGCTCCATTTTGCATGGTTTTTCATGCAAAAACCTAGGGAAATTTATCTTAAAACTACTGTGAAGATGGGTTTTGAGGGATCTTGGGCATACCTGGCTCCTTGCTGGGTTTTTCTCCTTGTTTTCCCCTCTAGGTCACTCCTCCACAACTGGTTTTCTTCAACCTTTTGGGCTGCCATTAGAGGCGCCCAAGAGCTCTATTTATAGAGTTATGAGAGGGTTCTGGAGGGGGCTCTCACCGCCTTTAAATGGCGGTGGAGAAACCTCCAGAATGGCGGTGATTTCACCTTCAATCATCGCCGTTCTAGAACCCTCTAGGAGGTGGAAGATGAAGGGTGCCCATATCAAAACGGGCCCCTGTGTTTTGCAGCTAAATCTGTTTTTGTAAAAATTATAATTTTGCTCCTGAACTTCAAAGGGCCATAACTTGCTCATTTTAACTCCGTTTTGGGTGATTTTGGTCTTGTTGGATTCCTTTTTCTGATACGCACCTAATGGTACTATTTTTAGGACCAAATTTTTGGGTTCAGTTAGGGTGAATAGTGAAATGACCAAAATGCCCTTATCTTCAAAAACTGAACTTTTCATTGCTATCTTGGGATTTTAATATTACAAAATTGGAGTCATTACAATCACAGATGCACTTAGGTGGGTCCAGCCATCTTAGTAACTACAAGCTTGACCTCCTAGGCTTTCTTTGATGGGCTTATTAATACACACATGTCCTTGCACCTAAGCCATCCATCCTAATAGGCCCTAGGCAACTCATCTGAAGTCAAAAGACTAAGGAGGCTCAAAGTGTCGCAAGCATGCAAGGTGCAAAGTGTTGCAAGCATGAATGCACACATGAATGCAAAGTGTTGCAAGCACGAATGCACACATGTACATACACACAACTTTGTGTGTTGCACTAGGGAGCACCACCTCTAAAGTGATCTCTTGAAACAATGTGAGGTGAAGAGCAATGATTTATTAGTTAAGAAACTCTTTCCCAACTCTCTATGTAGGCTTTCAAAATCCAATAGAAAAGACAAAAGAGAATATAGTTTCTATTATAGTTCAAATATAAATAAATTTGGATTCCCTCCAAACTTGAAAACAAGCATTTCAAAATACCATGTGGTTTGACATCAAATCCACATATCTAAGTTGTTTTAACTTGAAACAATTGCAACAATTAATGGGCATGAAATTTCATTTATAGCCTTTCTGAGCTATTTCAAACATGATGAAAGGCTTAGAGATAAAAAATGAAATTTATCATGTCTAGAAAAAAACAAGGACATGGACTTCGACATGCTCTTAAGTGCACAAGTGTGTGCACCTTCCGGGACTCTAATAAGATATCTAAGACAATAGATGGTTTGGATTATCATATGAACATCTTAATTGCTATTTCCATGTCGCATCTCAGATAATTGGGTTCAATCATCTTGAATGAGATGGGATTAGTTATGTGTATGTATATGCATATATATCCAATCCCAATCATTTAGAGCCTTGACTTCGGAGTCATCGCATTGATAATAATGACCCTACTTTCCAATTACAAATGAAACATTATTGAGATTGATTGCAATTCGTTTAAGGCACAGTAGCATAAAAGAATGTCGTAGTACTGAATATTTACAGTGCATGAACAAGCTAATCTACTTGCATAAGGATTATCTTACAACCGCTTTCCAAGATCAATGTTCAAGATAAAGGTACCTTTCCAGGATTTTTTAAGGATGGCGTTAACCCTGAAGCAGCACAAGTCCACCTTACCCATCTCTTAGATTAGAATCCTCGAGGTTTTCCAGTGGAACCGAAACACTTCGTGATGTTCCCAGTATTTGTTCTCAATTAATTAGCTCGTGCAAGGCTTACAGTAGTTTATGTGTTTGCTTCCTTGACTGCGTGCCTTATTTTCCTGCAGTAGGCTAGGATCTAGCTCATTAGGTGAAATGGAAACCCAAAGGCACATCTTCGCTTTTATACGTGAGCTTTGTAAAATTACCGATGAAGTGACTGGAGAACCTAACTGAAGTGGGAGGTGAACCACGTGAGATGCAAGAGAATATTGACGAAGACTGAGAGTGTAAGCTAGCTGGAGAAGTAACAGAATAGATTGGATATATTGCTCATTCATCTAATGACTTTGTATTTTCTCCCTGCCTAGTGAAAAAGAAAGTCACTGTTTTCCCTCGTGGATCTAAGCATTTGCGAACTATGTAAGCATTTGCGAACTATATGTACCTAAAATCAATCTGATTTTCCTTTCTACGTTTACGTCTTACTAAGTGTGTCCAACTTGATCGCTGTTTAAAATCTAGTACGTTTCTGAGCTTAGTTTCTACTGAGGAAAACTGCCATTGGCATTTGCTCAAGATTCTAGGGTAAGGACGTGGAACTTAATTAACATGATGAGAAGCGCTAATGCAACGGTTCTGATGAAAGCTTCATCTGATTTTGTTGGTATTAGATACAGAAAACGTTATCTATAGAGAGAGAGAGGGTTTATCAGATGATTGAGATGTACATACTGTAATCAAGACAGTCTTGGTCGAAGCTTGAATGATATGTAAGTTGTGTACTAGTAGAATACTCAATTCAGGACTAGCACCACATTTGTCCCAGTAACTAGAACCATTTAAGAAGTTGGTCCTAGACCTACTTTGCTCGATGATCTAACAGGCGTTGGTTCCACCGAAGACCAAAGCAGTTCAGTGATTGATATTATCTACGTTTCTTTTCACGACTAACCTCAGCCATTCACGAGTGCAATGGAGCTACAGGATCTTAGAACGCTTCCTTTATCAAGACACTATTATTTACCTAACTTGAGGTGTTTGGAGGTCATAACTGGCTACCTACTGGAATTAAGTTACCTGTGTATATATATGTGGTGAGACTTAATTTTACGTCGTGGTCCGTCTACAATAAGCCCACCCCCGCGCAATTCCCGTTATCATTATTGTGCATGCGTAGCCAGGGGTAATGTAGAGATTGGTACCGACCACCCAAGAAGAAATTTTCAAGCCGACATGTCTGCACTTGTCAATATGTCACTCCTCATGTATACCACTCGCTGCATACTCTTCTGCACACTTCCTACCCCCCCTCTCCCTTCGATGTTTGCACGCTATCGATTTTCTCTTCAAAGAAATTGACACTTTCTCATTATGAGAATTACACTGCATATGGTTGTAGCTCTTCCACAGAAGTGATATTTAGTCACGTATCTTTCCGCAAAGTCATAAGATCTTGACTGAGCGACAACAGACAATAGTGGAAACTCCTTTGACAGCCTCAAAGCTGAAAGACTTGGATCATCACTAGCTTCCACACATTGCCTAAAGTCAGAAATGGGGAAGACGGACTACAGGTGAGGTAGGAATCTACTAAAACGACAGGTTAATAGGGCAATGCAGAGTCAACAGTTGGGAGATAAAGTTGCACCTAAACAGCTTGCGACACTGAAGCAAGTTGAAGTAGTCTATATTATCAGAACGAGAGAGGTATGAATCTTTATTTTCTGTCAACAAAATCAGAAACCATTCAACCAAATCTTCGTCAACGAGATCCCTGTTAAAAGTGCGAAATACGTGAGTCCAAGTCTGCCGACGTGCTATACTTATGGTGAGGGCACGTGCGATCACATGCTAACATGGGGTGCGAATCGGAAGTTGGCACGTGCCAACAGCTGACTGAATGCTTGACCAGATTCTTGGAATTTCTTTTCTTTAGGGAGAAAGGAGATGAAAGGATAATAATTGGCGACCAACTGTGGGACGCCATATCAGAATTAAATTTTGGCTTCCACAGGTGGAGAGAACACTGAACATGGGATGCTAAGAGCTTACGGGTCCCGTTTACGGCCTAGTTGTATTGGTTGCTTGTTGTGCATGCAGGTTCCAGGTTTCGGTCAAAAGATTTTGATTTAGCAACAAATTGAATAAAGCTGTGTCCGACCATGTCCAGATGCACTTTACGGCCACCTGGTGAATGTTTCAGCTCAGTTAGACCTCGATAAATTGAAAATGCCGAGAGTGAAGACCAAAATTTCCTGGCAAAGTAAAAATGCAAAGATTTTTTTTTACTATTTCAGAAAAGCTTAATTTTATTGTTATATCTATGAAATATCTCGATGTTCTTATTTGGTGTGTATTTGTACTTAGTTCTTGTTGAAATCTTGATTATCTCAATCAAGACTTCTACTCATGTACTGCGACAGGAAGGGCTAATCTCCCACTAGCAATAAAAATTACCCTTTCTTTAAAAAAAAAGAAAAAGAAAAAAGAAAAGAAAAGTTCAGATACAATGGTAGTAAAATATTGTCTAATAATTGAATGCGAATCATATTGTGTGTGGGCGTTGAGCAGTGGCAAAAGAGTGTGTCTTAATCATGCAGAACAAGAGTACAAATCTACTCAAGGGTGTAGAGCAGCAGCGAGAGAGTGTATCTCAGCCATGCAGATAAAAAGCTCAAATCCACTCAAAGGAGTGCGACAGTCAAGGAAAGAAAAAAAAAAATCATCGCATGAACAGATTTTGGGGTATCTCTTGTCTAGGTTGTGTCATGGAAGATGAAAGGTTTGGATCATTGGCCATCTAGGCCCGCCACATATATTTAACTGTTATGAATTATTTGTGCAAATAACTTTTTTGCAAATGGCTTGTTCAAACAATAAATAGTTTGACTACTGAGCGAGGCACTTTTTTCAATCAAAGAATAAGTACACTTTTGGGCTCATATAGGAAAAAATATGATTTTTTTTATTTTTATTTTGTTACAAGGAAAGATTTACAAAGCAAATCACTTGCAATCACATACTCCTTAATTTAGCTCCAGGCCAAAGGCAAAAGTGGGAGAAGGAGACGTCAGATTGTCTATAACCAACTACGTTAGACTTTTGTCGGCAAAATGTGTATATATTAGCAGGAGCAAACTTGCACAACACTATCACCTGACCCAAATGGCTTTAATCCCATTCCAAATAGATATTTAATAAGTGAATATAATTTATCAAAAACCAATTATTCACATTTTTCTTATAAAATATTGAATAGGGCTTTATCCATTATTCTTATTCCCGTTGCAAACAACCCAATTGGGTTGCTGCCCATAAGATCCAAGGTCGATTTCTGGCCCTGAATCATCTGATGTGCGAGGTTTGCAGTGATTATGCGCACACATCCGCGAGATAAGTCACTCCCAAATGGGTGAGAGCACCAGGTATTATGGACAAGAAAATCACAGTTTGACACAGGCATAGAGGGAAGCGGATTGACTTAAATTAAGTTAGAATCATTGAAGACAATGTGACTTATGTCACCTCCAACATGCAAGGGTTTTCTCTTTCCTTTTCTTTTAACATTTGTTTAATAATTTGAAAATTTTTACTTATTATTTTTAAGAAATTTATATAGGAAGACTCTTTAACCATGCCTTAAAAGTGAAGCTCCCTCTCAATGCAACACATCGTGTTTAACTCAAGTAAGCAGTCAGTGTATTTTACTAGTGAAAAGACTATAGAGCAGAGTCTGATTAAAGAGCCTCATATTATCATTTCCTTTATTTTTTATCTTTTGCTAGAGCTAGCAAAGTTAATTCAGAATGGGGTCATTCTAATCCAATATAATACATGATAAGCCAAGATAATCTATTAGGATTAACCAACTAATGTAAGCATTATAAATAAAAAATTAAAAAGGAAGTCAAAGGGCTTCCTTATGTTCCTAACAGCATATGGGTCTTACACAATTGGTGATCTAGCAGGCCAAGGAAAGTCCTATTTGAGGTTTGAATACAATAAACGCTCATGATTTGCGACATCAGGAGAACAAATCACGTGAATGGATAGAAATAGTGGGACCCGATGAAAAAAAATAGAGGAGACTCTGATAATCACGCATCTTTATTTTACAGGTTGTAAATTCAAATTGCCGGTGGTAAATCCCAAGAAGGAAGCTCCATATGAAAAGGCAGCTGGGAGCGCTAATAATTACCAGCCAATGACAACGCTCTCTCATTCTGGAGATGTCTAGCCTCTCCTTTCTGAATCGATGATAAAGGGCTGAAAATGTTAAATTGCCAAATATTTACCAAAACTGCCTTGGAAAATTGCCTTTTAATATCATCTTTGGTGTGACATTATCCAGGCTCTGATGTCCCACAAGATCAACAGCTGAGATAACTCACATCCCACCCATATCTTTATGAACTTTCTTTATTGAGGGTTACAGCTGGTCAGAGTTGTGAGAGAAATGAAAGCAATTTCAAAAGCAAAGAGAGGGATGTATCTGTCAGAAGATTCAAATACAAATGGGCTGTTCATATCAACTTCCAAATTTAATTCGTCAAATAAGATTATGTTCTAGTTATCTGTAATAAAGTTCAGACAGGAAGGAGCGGAAATATCATTCCTTAAGCTCCGAACCTTCATTAATTAAGGAAACAGAATGGGGAGTTGCCGATGAAATCTGTTAACCGACATTTCCGCTTTCAGAATCCTTCTATAGCAGTCATCTGAATTTCCTTTTGTGTGACTAGAACAAGCGCCTAAGCGGCCCACATGGACATCCCGTCAAGCAACTCATTTTTGACCGTTCGTTACTGGCGTCATAAAGGGTTTACAGTTTCAGATAACTAAGTCGGCCCAACCTATTAAATCGGAGTTAGGGCGGACTACAGACCACGGTAGTCTAATACCCACTGAGATACGAATGCTATCGTGAAACGCGATCACGTGGTAAATTTCAGTGTGACGCCTTGCTTTCACATGCAATGCCTTTTTTTTTTTTGATCCAACCGTTCATCTGGTTCCCCTGATTTTGGATATTCTGCACCGAAATTTCACAATCATCGGAATATCTACTTGTCCGTTTATACAATGATCCAAACCGTCGGTTTCTAATGATGTAGAACTTCAGATTCCTAGTACCATCCAGTCCATGCCACTAAGATGAGTAGATATGCTAAGTGGGAGAGATCAGATGAACTTTTCAAATCTAGAAAATATGGAGCCTAGATTTCCTTGGTTATTATTCCATCTAGCTCTTTTTCCTTTGGTGGTGGGTCCCCCACAGCGCTCTCAATGAATGCCTCCAAAACATAAGTTAATAACGATAATGCCCTATACAAAAACCCGCTAGAAAAACACTGTTACCTTTGTCATTTTCGTAAAAGTCAGACGTATTTTACTAATCTCGGGCCCGCAGTCAGGGGCCTCGAGATTCCGCGACAGAAATCGATCGGCGAGTAATTTAAGAAACTCGCCCCCTCGTGTGAAGTCTCTGACTGACTGTTTAAGAAGCCTTCTCTGTAAGATGGTTTTCTTCCGCCGCTGAATCTTACGATTTCGAAGAACCAAAGGAAAAAGAGAGAGAAAGATAAAGAGAATGTTGTTGTCTTTGTTTTTTGTCTTTCGAGATCCGCTCCTTGCGCTACTTCTTTAAGTCTCTCTCTTTCTCGTTGGATTCCTCTGTTTTCTGGTCAGAAATCGTAGCTCTCTCATTCTTGCAATATCCAAGCATTAGGAAATGGGAGCAATTGGATAAATGGGTTTTTGTCCTGGTGCTGAAATCTGTACTGTGTTTTCTGAGGTTTTGAGTTTAAGCTACTGAACTTCGATGAGACACAAAACTGTTTTGATCCAAAGAGTGGGTTCTGTTGGGTTTGGGAGAGTTTAGAACCGTTAGATTGGTGTGATTTTCTTCAGATTACAGCTTTTCATCGGTTATAAGTTTCAAAAAACTTTCCTGCGATGGCTCGGAATTACCGCATTTCTCGGAATCAAAACAAATTCACTGATGTGTTTGTGTTGTTTCGTAGGGTTAGAGCTTCAGCTTTTTGACGATTACATACCCCTTTTTCATCAAATATCGTATTTTTCTTGCTCCGGGAAAGATGGCTAATCGATTACTGTGATGTATTTGATTCTCCTATGCAGCATTCAGTAGGGATACTTTTCACTGTCTGAATCTTTGATACTTCTAGAAAATCGATTTATGAAGCTACCCAGAACTCATTTCTAGTCCTAAAATTTTCCATTGTCTTTTAACGTTCAAGTTTTCTACCATTTATAACATACAAGTCCGTTTCCTAAAACCAATTCATTTCTCCCCGTTCAGCGAGAATCCCGAAACTTGTTTGCACAGAATGCCGAGGCAGAATCGTGGTATTGAGAGTCTTATTGGAGGGGCTTGTAAGATCAGGAAACGTGGGTGTTCATCATCATCTTCCTCATCATCAGTGTTACAGAATTACCGATTTAAACGGGCAATTTTGGCTGGAAAAAGAGGAGGATCAAGCACTCCTGTTCCCACATGGAAAATAAGTTCAAGATCTCCGTGTTCCTTTGTGGGTATATCTGAATCTCCAAATTACCCACCATCACAGACGGGTAATAAGGCAAAGCAGGCTCCGGTTTCGGCGAGAAAGCTCGCTGCAACTTTGTGGGAACTGACATCACCAAGAATGAAAGAAGAATTTCTCGAGAAGAGGATTAAGAAAGAGATGCGAGGAAGAGAGAGGATTGCGAGGTCAGTTCAATCGGGTTCATTGCCCCCACATTTATCCGATCCTTCTCATAGCCCTGTTTCGGAGGTATATTTATGTTTTTCTCTGATTTCTTTAATGGTTTTGTTCACCAATTATAGGAATTAGGCATTATTTTGGTATATTGTTGTTTAATCAGTGGCCTCAGTTTGTTTACATAGTAGATGATACTGATGCTTCTGGTATTTCTTTCTTGTTTCCAAATTTCAGGATCGTTCAGGAACTAGTAGTCTTAGAAGAAGAGTATCAGCTATTACTCAGAGAATGAGGTCTCATGAGCGCAATGGAGGAGGCTTGGATTCTATCAGCAATGCTAGTCTAATGGAGGTAATCAGGCTATTCAATTTTTGGCCCATATGAATCTTTTTATGATGATTTTCATTTTATTGTCAGTGGGTATGAGGTTAATTTGGAGATTTGATGTGTATGGAATGGCTTTCTCAGATTATGATTTTGGTATTTGGGTGGTATATTTGCTTATAAGAATCTCGATATTTTGAAATTTATTCACAGTTGACCTTGAGATTCTGTGGATCAGCTCTTACTTAGTATGATCTGACAGGCAGCTACATCTGGATCTTTTCAAAAATTTCTCTTCATCTGTTTTTCATGTATGATGCTCAATAGGGATTGAGATAAGGAAGAAAATTGAACTGGTTCATGTTCCCCTGGAATGTTTAGGCAATTGCTCTCTGTAAAACACTCTTTTGCAAGTGAAGTTCTGTTAAATTACTTGATTGCATTGCAGATTGAAACGCGTTCCCGAGGTCTTACTCCATCTGGATCTGTTGTTGGGACAAAAAGCCGCTTAAGGGATGTTAGTAATGGTTTAACGACATCTAAAGAGCTTTTGAAAATACTCAATCGCATTTGGGGTCTTGAGGAGCAGCATTCCTCTAGTAAGTCTCTTGTTTCAGCTCTCCGAGTTGAGCTTGATAGGGCATGCATGCACGTTGAGCAGCTGATCCAAGAACAAAAGTCCAACAGGGATGAAATCAACTACCTAACTAAACGGTTTGCAGAAGAGAAGGCAGCTTGGAAGAGCAAGGAGCAAGAGAAAATCAGGTCTGCAATTCAATCCATCGCAGGAGACCTTGAGGTAGAGAGAAAGTTGAGGAAACGAACAGAGAACCTGAATGCAAAGCTTAGCAGAGAGTTGGCTGATACAAAGGCTTCATTGGCAAAGGCAACAAAAGAACTTGCGAGTGAGAGAAAAGCAAGAGAGATAATGGAACAAGTGTGTGATGAATTAGCTAGAGGAATTGGGGAGGACAAGGCAGAAGTTGAACAACTCAAGCGAGAATATGAAAAAGTTCAGGAAGAAGTGGAGAAGGAGAGAGAAATGCTGCAGCTTGCAGATGTATGGCGTGAGGAAAGAGTTCAAATGAAGCTCTCAGAAGCTAAGTTTCAGTTGGAGGAGAAAAACGCTGCCGTTGACAAACTAAGAAATGAGCTTGAAGCTTTTCTTGGGACCAAAAGGACGAAAGAAACACGAGGTGATGCTAAGAATCGTGGGGGCATGATGGAGGTTGAGGACGACCTGAAGCTTACTGCTTTAAGAAAAGCCCGTTTGGCCATTGATCGGGATGCAGCAGGAGAAGGGGAGGTAGATGATGGAGAAGAGGGCAAAGAAGTCGAAGAGGAAGATGACTCAGCAGAAAGTGATCTGCATTCCATTGAATTAAACATGGACAACAATAGTAAAAGCTACAACTGGAGTTATGCTGCTGGAGCTCCAGAAGAGAATCCAAAGAGAACGTCTGTTGGGGAAGAGATTAAAGGAAGGAAGTCCATGCCTGAAAAATATCCAAGGGGCAGCAGCTCTCTAAATAGAAGCTTGTCAGAAGGAATCGAGTGGGACTTCAGTAGTGAAAATCATCAACGACATGGGGATGGGTCTTATAGAGGGAGACTTTCTGCAAGTAATGGCTTTGTGGAAAAGCAGGAAAGGGAAGAAGATTACAATGATGAAGTCCAGAGATATAATTCCGTTAAGGATCTTAGGGACCGGATATTATTCAGTTCAAGGATGGCATCTGCCCAAGGTTTTGCCAGTCCAACACGGCAATGGAACCAACGTCATTCTTCAAAAGATCCAGTTGATGCAGTTCATGAAAGATCAAAAGTAACAGAAATGGTGAGAGGGATGCGAGAAAATAGTTTCAAGGGAAGAGGGGAGTCCCGAATTTCAAGACACAAGCAGTTGCCTATAGCTCCCAAACCGTAAGGTTTATCTGGTCCATTAACTTCATTCTCTTTTTTCTCTGTGATGTATTTTGCTGCATTCTCTTTAAATGAATCTACTTGCTTGAGTACTAGCTTCAGAATCTGAATGAAGCTATTGTTGGATCATTGACAATTAGGTCTATCGACAGATTTTGGTGACCCATTGAATATCAGGAATATTTTTTCCATAGATTTTGGTAAAAACCCAACAGAACTGCTAACTGGATGAAGGATGCAGGATAGTATTTGCTTGTAAAAAGGCTTTATAGTTGCTAAGTTATAAAATATGTTAAAATCCCAAAATCTTTTCAAGTTCATCAGTTTGTTTTTACTTTTCTTGTTGTTTTGTTTGCTAAAACAAAAAGAGATGATGCCTTCCTGTAGGAATCTACCCTCAATTGTTGTATTATAGTCGAAAACCATGATTTGGTTACTTAAAGTTGACTCAATCCCAACAAATCAAGGTTAAGGTGAAAAGAAAAGTTGGATTTCTTAACGAGATACAGAAACTTAAACCCTTAAATGACATTCTGATGTATTTAATCTCAAACCAGATTGAGCACTTACAGAGATTTGGAATATCATAATCTCCAGCTTCATATGAAGCGAACCTATATTGAGTTGTCCAACAATACCCGTGAACATTTATAGAATGTCACAGTCAAGTTATGCCTTATAACTTGACAAACTCAATCAGAGTAACCGAGAAAGCTTGTTGTGCTAAGAAAATGGATACTTAGACCACAAGTTATGCCTTATAACTTGTCAAACTCAATCAGAGTATTGACGGAGCTTCACATAAGTTGAAACCAGCCTTCACATGCTCAGATCAAATTTTTGAGGTCTTATCACGCATCGATGTTGGAATAGAGGACTACCGAACCGATTCTCAGATGGTAAACCTAGGATACCAATGTCTTCTATGCAATAAGTCCCACTTATCCCAAGGAGTTGATGTCAGGGAAATAAAAGTGCATGGATGAACTTGTCCCCATTGAATGCTGATCTTATCCTACTAAAGAAAGATTGTGATCTTATCCATTACTAATGGTTGCCCTAAAACCATGGATAAAATTATCAGGCAGAGACATAAAGGACCTCTAAAACTCTGGACTGTTTGTCTTGGAACAATATTATCTAGTATTAAGGCTGCAAATAGCAATGAATAAACCACTATCCATGGACACTTCAAGCTGCAGATTGTTATTCTTGCACCTAACAGCCCTTACAACATCGGAGGTGGCTGGGAGCTGGAGTTGCAATTGACTCTGTTTTCCAAGGCTAATTGTCACAACGGGTAGCAAGAAGTACAACCTTTTGGGTTCTATTTTTGTCCTTTTTCATCATGTATTTATGTCTGCAGATGATGCAGCATACTACCTTTGCTAGAAGGGAAGTATGTAGGGCAATAGCTGCCCTGTGTTAATAGTTCTTTTCTTGATCTAGTATATTAACCACTTGACCAAAAGAACAAGGATTCCCTGTGAAGATTCTAGCCGCAAACCCAGCATCCTTATCTAGCCTGAGAGAAGACATTCCCCTATCAAAGATTGAGATGTTTTCTTGTGATAATTATAATGAATTTCATCTGTGTCCTATTTTTTCCTCTTTAATAATCTCTCACAGTTGTTTGAATCCACTTTGTTCTTTTGGACATTATCTCGAAGAAATAGCTTCAGTTATCTTTACAAAATAAAATAACAATGATTATCTACCTTCCTTTTCATGGTAGTGAGTGAAATGAACAAGAAAGCATGTGATAATGCACATGTACCTCCTCATTCAATCTTAAATTAGAAGCAACATGCAGACATGAATGCAGTCCTTGGACTTGGAGATGACCATGGGGCACCATTAAATAACAGCCAAAAAGGAAAAGAATGCAGTCCTTGGACTTGGAGATAACCATGGGGCACCATTAAATAACAGCCAAAAAGGAAAAGAGAAGTTATTTTACTCTTTAAAGTAATCAATCACTTGGAAACAGCATAAAGGTTGATTAGCAAAATACGTAGCAAGTGTATGGAATATATTAAGTAAAAGACTATGATAAGCATTTCCACCCTAAAACCATCCATGGGTTCAATTCCAGTTAACGAGAAAGGAAAAGGTGGAATGCTACTACTATCAGCACCCTAGGCAAAGGAGATGTGCCGATCATATGAGATTCAAAGTGAAAGAAATCATTTTATTTACCGTAATGGTAAATTATAATGCCGCCAAATTGAATTGGATATTCAAAACCCAAATGCACAAGACATGGATTGCAAACCTCACCTGTTGCATGAATGCCGTTCTATTTTAAATATCCAGTTTGACATGGATTGGGTATGGATTGAGGGACAAAATCCATGGATGTACAATGGATGGTGTATGCTCTGACATCATATGAAGTTCTGCCCATTACCAGCTCTGGAAAAATGACCAAGCGTTGGCTTCAATTTTTTATGACATTATGACAGCTGACTCCAACACCTATGTACACCAGCGTGAAAGTTTTTTAATATATTTATTTTTAAAACAGCATTTTAGATGTTAAAATCATCCAAATCACATGTTCTTTGGAGCAATAGAGTACAAAGAGGCGCAAGTAACGTCTTATAAAAGTGGACTGCACCCTTCATTTCTCAAATTCTATTTACTACGGCCCGAAGACCAAATCCATCACCAGCCAACAGGACCCCGCAGCCGTAGTTCAACAGCGTTGCCATTTGTCACTTGCTTAGTGGGACACGTAATCACATCATTAAAGCGCATAAATTATCTATAGAGTCGTGTCACATGTCAATGATTTTGTCTTTCCCCATCAACATCATGCAAAGATGACCAAGTGGCATTTAGTGCGCTGCTCATCGTTGGGGCCGATGAGTCGTACCCATCGTTGCACGAGCTAACCAAAGATAACCTCACACGATACCAGTAGCGTCATGTGAGGACTTAGGCACTTGGGCAGACGGGGAAGTGCCTCTTTCTACAATTATTAGGTTGTTCTGCGATTTGATTGAGAAGGGCGTATTTTGTGCTTAGAAGCCACAATCAGAAGGAAAAATGAAAACATAAGGGGAATGGTACCTTGAGAAGCTTCACTTAGCCCCACCCAGATTACACCGATGGACATTTACTCTTGGAGGGCCTACAATAACTTATATATTGAAAATTAACTCCTAGTAGCAATGGGTAATAATTAGATAGTAGAACTTGAATATGGATTGTTACTCATGTTTCTTTAGTGCATCAGGCGCCAGTTATTAAGTAAAACATTATGAAGAAGTTGAAGATAATTTTATTTTTATTTTTTTTATATAAATAAATATACATATGTATATTCATTTATAAATAAAAAATAATAATAATAAAAATAATCTTCAACTTTTTTACTTATAGAAAACCTAACATGACATGAATCGATAATTGACATTCCCTCAACCTAAGGCATCCCACGTAAGTGACTTGCTACATCGGATCTTAGGTGTAGTGAAAAATGGGCAAGGGATGCTAGGGTATACTTATGGAAGCAACGCGCTATATCAAATCATAGGTGTAGTGAAAAATGGGGAAGGGCTGCTAGAGTTTCCTTCAGAAACGACACTCTATATTACATCCTTGGCGTAATGAAAAATGGGCAAGGGCCGCTAAAGTGTTGCCTCGGAAGCAATGCATAAGAACGCAAATGCAGAGGAAAGCATGCATGTGTTCATGTCATGGGAGTCTAGAAGTGCATGGGTAAATAGACTAGCTCAAGAGAATGAGATTCATATCACTACATGAAATATAGGCACATTAACAAGAAATAGTCTTGAGTTAGTAGATTCGATGAAACGTAGGAAATCAACATCACTTGTATCTTAAAAACCAAGTATAAAGAGGCTAAAACTAGAGAAATCAATGGGTATAAGCTCTAGTATGTAGGAAAGAACAATAATAGAAATGGCATAAGGATAGTAGTAAATAAAGAATTAAAGGATAAAATTGTAGATGCTAAAAGAACTAGTAATAGAATTACAATAATAAAAACTTGTTCTAGAAGAAAAGATCAAAAATGTTATAAGTACATACACATTGCAAGTAGGAATAGAAGATAGAATCAAGAGACAGTTTCGAGAAGATATGGAGGGAGCCATGAAAGAAATTTCCAACATATAGGAGATATTTATAGGAGCAAACTTAAATGGTCATGTAAGAAAAGAAAATGAAGAATATGATAGGGTACATAGAAGGTATGATATCGGAGAAGGAAATGAGATGGGAAAACTCTCTTCGATTTTGCTTTGGCATATAACCTAGCATTGGCAAACACATTCTTTAAAAAGAGGGATGAATACAATAACCTATAAAAATGGAATTACAAATAAGTTTATAGTAGAAGAAAACTAGAACAATGAAATAGAAGTAAACACCATGTTGATTAATATGGCCGAGTCCATTAAGAAAGTGACAAAAGATGTCCTAAGAGTATCTAAATATAAAAGGCAATCAATAGCGGAAACTTGGTGGTAGAGTGAAAAAGAGTAAAAAGTTATGTTTCAAAGCATAGCAAAGGGCTAGAAATAACAAAAACTTTGAGCAATATAAGAACATTAAAAAGGTTGCTAAGAGAATAGTAAGTGAGGCTAAACGCAAGGCATATGATGATCTCTATAATTAATTAGGATCAACATAAGGCGAGAAAGATGTGTGTAAATGTAACAATTCCACAGAAAACATAAAAATGAAAAAAAAAAAATCACTTAAACTAAAGGGGGGCCAGAATTGATACTGGCACCCCCCCACCACGTGACAGACCCATTGGGTCTGTGTTTTCCCAAAACCCAACAGGAAAAAAGAAAGAAACCCGACGAGAGGGAAGAAGAGGAAGGGAAGAAGAAAAGAAGAGAAATGGAAGAAGGAAAGGAGAGAGAGGGAAGAGAGGGAGGAGAGAAAGAAGGAGAGGAAGGAGAGAGTCGCCGGAGAAGCCTGCCACTCCGGTGAGCAGAGAAAATGGGGGTTAGGGTTTTGGGTTTTCTGGCGAATCGAAGCCATCTAGCCCATTCTAGAGAGGAAAAAATACGGCTGAACACGCGGAAGGTAAGATCTACAAAACCCAACCGTTGATTTGTAGTATTTTGCTAAATTCTTGCGTTTTCACCATAGATCTAGAATTTCGGATAATCCAACCGTCCAATCCCCAATCCAAGTATAGGGATAGGTAATTTAATGCATGATGAAGCTCTAATCATCTAAAAATGTCAGATCTAGGCTGAATTTTGATCGAACGATCTCAGTCATCCGATCGGGTATTTTCACACAGTAACCTTTTGATGTCTGATCGACAATCAGACACTACAAACGAGTTCTAGAACACTGGAATTGCTAGGATATGGCACAAATTGAAAGTTTTAGACTGAAATTGATCTAAAAATATAAATTGTTTGATTGGACAGTAGGAAAATAAGGACCTTGCATGTTTGATTGGTGGTTAGACACTACCACGGTGTACCTTAACCTTTAATAAGTTAAGATACTTAGAAAATTCAGGATGAGACCTCTTAACGATGAAACACCCTTACCATGGAATTAAGCACTGTCACTTCGCCTTATCACGACTAGTGTCAGTGACTAACTTAAAGGGAACTTTGATATTAGAAAAGCTAAGAGAGGCCCCAAGGTCGTATAACTGAATATGTTTTCGTGTACTTTACAGCGGCGTGATTGATTTGGGAGTTCGTACGTGAATTGAGGAAAGTATTCGCGTTAGTGAACTATAAGAGCACCAATTGACGTAGGTGGAATTGAGATTGCTAAGATTTTTGCTATATATTTATTTGTATATGTAATTTGAGCGTTGAAACAAGTCTTTTCAATTTATATGAAAAGCAAGATGAATGTGCATGATAAAATCTAATCACGATTAAACTGTTCATGTAAAAGCTATATATTATTATGAAATATGTGAGAAAATATAAGACTGATACCAGAAAATTGTGAGTTGGCTCGTAAGAGAGAAAGGGGTTGTTATGATGTGGGTGGGCCTTCGGGCTGGACGAGCTACCTGTTCCTGCCTGAACGAGCTACCAGTTTCTCAGGAGTAAAGCCTTGAGGTGTGTCTTTGAGTTAGTGTGTCTTTGGGTTTAACCCATTGCATTAACTCACTGCGCCAAAGAGGATAATATCGTCTGTTGTGTACTTGAGACACACGACAACGCATTGGTGGTTGTTGATGTGAAATGACTCATATGAGAAAAGGCTGGTATCAGGAAATGAAAATGAGTAGTGAGTTGACATGTGACTGCATGCTTGCATTTCAAGAATATGTTTTGTACTAATGCATTGATGTTTTTCATCTTGGCATGAATTTATGATGTTTAAATGATAATTGAATACTAGCTATATGTTCTAGTATGGACAAGTTAAATTATGTAGAATATCATGATTTTGTATATATATAATTGCTTCTTATTCCACTTACACAAACACAAGTTTGCTGAGATATTGTATTTGTTTACAATATCTCAAAGTAGAGGATTCCCAAGAAGTAGGAGCTTGTTGGCAGGAGCACACCGACGAAAAGCTCTTGACTTAGGCAGGTAATGATTGGTTTTTGTCTGAAGTCTTTTATTTGAGATGAGAGAGAGAGAGAGACTGCCATATATATATATATATATGTAATTTTGGAGAGATGTGTACCTTATGTGATTTGGTTGTGGTGTGAAGTTCCTAGTTGTGATTTGGTTTGTTTTGATTTCTTTATTTGGGCAAATGTATGAAAAGGAGACTGAGTTTCCATTTATATTTTAAAATTGTCAAAAATGTTTATCAGGTACTTCGCAATGACATGCGTTAAATGTCATATGTCCGAAAAACAGAGGAAACTCTACTGGATTGTCGGTAGAAATGAGCGCTCATTTCACTGAGAATCCTTGTTTTTGATAAAAGTAAAAATGACACTCGGGGTTTTTCAAAGCGAATTTAAAAGAAAAGATTCTTCCGCATTTGTTTACGCTTTAAAAATGATTTTATTAGAACTGAGCTCGCTAAGTCAATGTCTCTTGGATTTTAAAGTGTTATGAAAACCCCGCGGCGTCACAGTAAACTTGCAAAAATTAGAGAACAGAAGGGTAAAGACTTAGATCTCATTAAGTACATTAGAAGTGATGACCAAACGGTACTAGTCAAAGATGATGAGATTAAACAAAGGTTGGAAAGTTACTTCCAAAAGTTCCTAAATAACAATTACCTTGAGAATATAGGGATTAAAAGTATTGTAAACCTATATAACATTGAACATTATAAATACGACCATAAGATTAGAATACTTGAAGTGTAAGAGGCCTTGAAAAATATGAAATCAGGAAAGGCCCTACGGCCTGATGGTATACCAATACAGGTTTGGAAGCATATGATAGATACTAGAATAATTTGGTTAACAAAGTTGTTTAACAAAATTGTAAAATCAAAGAAAACATTGTGTGAATGGAGGAAGAGCTCTATTGTACCAATTTATAAAATAGAGGAGACATATAGAGGTGCACTAATTATTGAAGAATCAAACTTATGAGCCACACTAGGAAACTTTTTGAAAGAATAATTAAGAGAGGTTATGATAGTGATTGGAGAACCAATTTGGTTTCATGCTTGGGAGGTCTACCATGGAAGTTATTTCCTACCTAGATAATTGATAGAAAAATATAGAAAAGGCTTATGATAAGGTTCCTAAAGAGTTAATATGATGGTAGGTAGGGCAAAAAGGGGTATATAAACATAATTAAAGACATGCATGAGGGAGCAGTAACAAATATTAGGACCACTAGCGAAGAGACTGGTGAATTTCCTTTCACTATAGGATTGCACTAAAGATTTGCATTGAGCTTATAACTTTTCACATTGGTAATGGATGGGTTAACAAAACATCTAAGTAAGGAGATTCAATGATGCATGTTATTTATAGATGATATAATTTTTATTGATGAGACAAAGGAGGGCATAAAACACAAAACTAGAGTTATGGAGAGAAGCCTCAAAATCTAAAGGATTTAAACTCATTTTAACTAAGACAGAGTATGTGGAATGCAATTTTAGCAAGAAGAGGAGCCGAAGTGGAGCACTAGTAAAGATTGATAACTAAGAAGCCCCCTAAAAGACCACTTTTGGTACTTAAGATCGATGATGCATGAGAGTAAAGAGATTGAGAGTGAGGTTGCCTAGAGAATCCAAGTGCATTGGAACAAATGGAGATGTGCCTCTAGAGTTTTGTGTGATCAGAGGGTGTCACTCAAATTGAAAGGAAAATTCTATAGGATGGATATAAAACCTGCCATGCTCTATAGATTAGAGTGTTGGGCAATTAAGGAACATCATGTATGTAGGATGAAGGTGGCCAAAATGAGGACGTTGAGATGGATGAGTGGCAAGACAAGAAAGGATAGAATTAGGATGAAAACATTGAAGAAAATTTAGGTGAACCAATAGGTAACAAGATGAGGGATATTAGACTTAGATGATTTAGACATGTCCAACGAAGACTGAAAATGGCATTAGTTAGAAGGAGCAAGGCAATGCAAGTTGAAGGTTTTAAAAGGGCAAGGGGAAGGCCCAAAAGAATGTGGATAGAAGTGGTGAGAAAACATTTAAAAACTTTGGGATTAAATGAAGCCATGATACTTAATAAAGGAGAATGGATGAATAAGATTCATGTGGCCAACCCCTAATTGGGATAAGGTTTTGATGATGATGGATCATGTTTCTTTAGCTGTCTTTCTGTATCGCTCAATTGAAAAGTAAGACAATGGGGATCATCCACTAAGTACGGTTTTGAGGCTATGGTTCTTGTTAGTAGGATCCACAAATGATGGGCCAGTATCACAGAAATTGCAAGATCTATAGACCTGGATTTGGATTCTCATGAATCTATCTTATTAAGTTTTTTCTTTTCTTGAAAGGTCATATGAAGGTTTTTTATAGTAGCAGTCCCTTGTTTGATAGGCCTGGTGGGTCATATCCTGCTCTACAATTTCTAAGCATAGAGATAATGTTGGGAACAAATTATAGTATGAAGCAATGAAGATAGGTGGCATGTCTCCCTTGAAAGATGCTTCCACATTAAACACTAGTGAGATATGCAAGGCTCTAGCCCACCAAGAGTTGTATGGCTCATCTATTTCGGATAGAAGCATGGTGGAAAGAAACAAGCACCTTAAGTACTCTTTAGCACGTTATTCCTTTGAAGATTAGTTCACTGCTTAACATTTTTGTATAATTTGGACTGTGAGTTCTTACATGGAGTGCCACTCTAAATAGTTGAGATAGAGCATACAAGTCACTTGCTCTAACCACCGATTCCAAACCATGCATCTCCTAAATCATTCTATGGGTGAGCCGTGAGCCAAAGGTTCAATAGTCCAAATATTTTGCACCTCTGATTTTCGGCCTTCAAATGGGCAGTTAGGATGTAAATTGTAATAGTGTGTCTTTTATAGCAAAGACTTGACAAATCAAAGGCATATAATCATCCAACAAGGAATAATTTTGTGAGTGGCCCATCCATGACATGCTCTAGTATATAAATGATTGTTCTATTGCTTGTTGGGATTCATTAATGTTACTTGAAAAATGATAATACAAAGATATATTAAACGATCAAGGTGCATGACTAAAAATGTACATCTCTGAAAGAAAGCTACCCATGAACAAAGATGAAGTTGCCCAAGATCTCTAGAAAATTAGATCATTAAGTTAAAAGGATCCCTTTTATCTGGCTTCATTGATTCATTGAAACTTAATTAAAGACGTTGATCAATGACTCCGGAATCTAGAGGAGCAACTTATCTAGGCCGACTCTAGCTCTAGTGGATGATGATTCTGCAAGCAATCTTAATTACTTGAAGCCTAAAAATTTTGTGCCTAGACAATTCCTCATTTGCTGGACAAGCTTAAAGAGTTGAGCCCACAATTTTTTGGCATATCTAGCTTTGTTTGATTTTGGCCTGGACCTCTTTTCTTACTCATTTTTTCCTTGTGGAGCCCTCTTTCTGGGGCCCAAATCTTGTTTAAAAGTTTATGACTAAACCTCTGGTTGATTTCTACAATTTTTTAGCTATCCATTCCAAATAGTAGTGGTTAAGATCATTTACTAGTGAATGCATGCGTATCTTTAATATTTTTTTTGCTAGAAAACTACAATTTACTAACCTTAATTATTGTTTTGTTAAACTTGTATTTATACAGATTAGTCCCTTAACTATTAATAAAAATTTTACTATAAGTCCTCTCCATTTGATGCGGGCCCTAGAATGTATATTATAATATTTTAGAATAAATTTTTACCCTGAGCACAGCTTACAACTTTCATCCTACTGTGCTCTCCAAAGAGCAATTCTTCTCAAAATCTCAGAAGGTCCTGAGTTGGAATCCCATTCTAAGGATTCTTGCGAACACTTTATCTAGAGACAATAGTTTAAGGACTACAACATTGTTCTCTCATTGTTTTTTATGAGTGTTCAATTTTGTATAAAATGTATCCAATTGGTACCAATGTGTTATAACTTATAGTGTTAAATTAGGAGTTTTGGCCAAAATTTATAACACATGCATTTCTGACCTAAGAATTCAGAATGTTGATATTTTGCAAGTTCAGAGGCTAATCTAGAGTAAATATGAGAATGATCATAAATTTTTAGGATTTTTCTTCTTTTGTAGGTGTTGAGAAGGTAATCCAAAGGTTTTGATTGATAGGGATGGAAATTGAAGCCATTCATGAGGATTCCTAGTCTAACTAGGAAACCTAAGCAAGCCAAATCCTAAATGTCATCAATCAAAGGTGTAATGAAGGTTCAAGATTATCCTATGGCAAACAAGAAGGCAATTGACAAAGCTAAAGGTGACTAAAATGTGCCCGTGAAGCAAACCATGCATTTTCACCACCTTTGCATGGGAGTCATTCAAGCTACTTAGCCATTAAAGACATGAAAAAGGGTGATATGCCATACAAGCTACTCAAGCCTTGAAGCCAACCATTGAAGCCACTTAAGCCACCAAGGATTGAGCCATCAAGCCAAAGAGGAGTGTGACATGGAGCCACACTATTGGAGCATCAATTCAAGCAACTTTCCTAGGTTAAAAGTGTGATTTTCAAGGGATTTTGAGAGATTAATGTAAAAGGTAAGATGATCATGCATTAAGTGACCCATTAATAGAGAAAACCCACTTTCCTAATCCATTTTCTAACCCTAATCCACCAATCGTACTAGGATTTCACATTTTTAAGTCAAGGAGGGAATGACCATCAAAGAAGAGGATGCCCCTCACCTTGCTTAGTTGGCAAAATCAAGTGGTTTCCTAATTAAGAAACCCTAGATGTAAGTCCATGCAAACATGTAAAAACCCTAAGTTTTATTCCAAAATTTTCTCTTTATTTTCTTTTTTATTTCCCTCACTCCTCTACCATTCAAATTCCATCCAATTAGGAGGGTCAAGAGCCACTTTCCTTCTATAGAAAAGGATGCCTTCCCTCTTTGTAATTTAGAAATTTGTCAGCTCATATTTATTTATCTCTCTTATGTCATCTTTAATAACTTCATTCCTACCTAAATTTTGTCCACCTAACCTTCCTTATTCAATACCATAGACTTATGGCCACTTTCTCATGTTTTCACTCCTACCTATGTTAGGAAACCACTCATCTATATATAACCCCATGTTCTATATGAATTTTTCAAGTAGAGGTGGGTGACACCCCTTTGACTTTTGTTATAGTTTAGATTAGGTTTTATGCTTAGGGATTAGATGCAATTTCTAGCTTTTGAACATGTATTATGCGTCTAATTTTTGGTGTAATTTGGAGATGATTCAGTAAAAAGAATTTGGAATTCTTCCAATGGAATGTTTACTTTATCAAAGTACTTGAGATCTAGATTGTTTCCTTGCATAAAAGTTATGGTTTCAATAGCTTTCTAAAACAAGATTTATTGATTGCTCTTAAGTACCGAAATTTGGAATTTGGTTTTTCCTTAATTTGTGCTTTAATTTTAGCCATCAAAACATCTTATTTTCTTGAAACCTGGTAGTCATTTAGATCTTCATGTTACTTATTAGACCCATAGTTAGTTTGCATAGTAACTCACTATAGGTGCATTAAATTTCACCATCTTTAGGGCTCCAGAATCATGTGCACAGCCCAAAAACCATGCACATGGTTCTAAATACCATTCCTTATAGATTTTTGCTTATTTTAGTTACTAGATTTAGTTTTAGTAGTAATTAATTTATTGTTTGCACCTTAGTTTAGGTTTAGAAATTTTTCTTTTTGAACTTTAGGAAGTTTCATCTTTACGAAGTTTTATGATTTAGAAAGTGTTAAATTTAGAAAGTCTTTTTAGTTGTAATTTTCATTCACATGCATGTTTCTAATTTCTTGTTAAAGTTAGTTAGATCTCATTGGTTACTTGTTTTTCCATGTTAGTTTAGTGTTACCTAAATTGGTTTTAGAAAGTTTCCAATTCTAATTTAGGAAAGTGTTAATTTTGGAAAGTGGCATTTTTAGTAGTTTTCTTTAATTTAATTTTCTTAATTTGATTCACACTAATTTAACATTAGTGTTAGTTAGTTTCTAATTTCATTGTTTAGCTTTAGTTTTTAGTAAGTTTCTTTTAATTCTAGTTTCTAATTTCGTGCATGATTCCATTTCATGTTGTTTGATTTCCTAGTTTGATCACAATTGTTCTTTTTAGGTGAAGTTAATCAATTTGAATAAAATCTAATTCATTACAAATCTGTGAGATTCCTCGTGAGATCAACCTCGCTTGCATAAAAATACTACATTGATTCGTGTGATTGTGAGTTAACTTTAAAATCCTTCCCTCCAATAATACGCAAACTACCTTTAAGGGATGTGGAGAGTTAGCTTATACCCTAATTTCAGGATAATGCATGAGAAATAGAGGAAAAGGATAAATTGAATACAATGGTCAATGTTATCCCTACATTTGGTAAAAATGAGGGCCATTAGTCCCTATATGGTTCAACAAAATGCACAGTAGTACACGAAGTTATCAAGTTACCACCACTTCAAAATATAAGGTGGAGGACTATCATGAAATTTAAAGATGGGAGATCATCACTGTGATCCCACTAAGTTTAAAGTCACGATGGTCTATGGCGTCTTATTGTTACCACCACCAAAAATTTCAAGGTGGAAGAAATTTATAGACTACCCCAGGTTTCAAAGTGGCATGAGAAATCTTGTCAATTCATTGTTAAGATTAGGATTAGGAAAAATTAGTTGAACTGGCTAGGTCTAGGTTTAGATGGTTAGGTTAGTTATTGGCCATGTCTGGCTGAAAATATTAAACTTAGAGCCCACGGAAGGAAACTTAGGAGTCTTTTTTAAAAAGTCTCATTATTCTATATTACCCTTTTATCATTTAGGTGACCTATATTTGAAAACATTGAGGACAATGCTTAGTTCAAGTTGGAGTGTAGAAATGAGATTTCTATGTTTTTGTGGAATTTTTGAAAATTAAAATTTAAAAAAAAATTGACAAGTACTTTATAGAGATGAGAGTTTATTTTATTTTTTTCATATTCAACTATCTTATGAACTTTAGCTTATTAATAGAGTTGCATACAATTAGTTCACAATTTTATTCTTTTTTAAAGTATCTCATGAAAAATAAAACTTAGAATATTAATTGCACAAAATAGCTATATATAGTTTAAGTTGAAAAAGAAAAATATAACTTACAGACCCTGAAGAAGATCATGGAGACTTATAATCCAAGTGACTTTTGAGCCATTCATTCTTTTCTAAGGCTTATACATAAATTCAAAATTTTCTTCAAAGAACATTAATTCTTAGTTGGTCTCATTATTTTTCATCTTAGTCAACTATTGAGAAACCACAAAAATATTATACCATCATCTCTAAGTTTATGATCATTCTTAAGTCATATGAAACCTTGAAAATGATAGATGTCATCCTTATTAAACCCAGAGCCTTTAGCCTTCTCTATATTATTGTTCACTAGTTAGCCCATTGAGCCTTTAAAATATAAGCCTTTTTCTTTGTTAGCCAAATAACCTTTACCTATATTAAACCCCTATAATATATATTTCCCATTTGTTTTGAAAATATGTAAAGAATATTGAAGAATAACTTGGGAAAAGTATGAACAATACAATTCAAGATATGAACATTAAAAAGGTGAAAAAGTTCAAAAAGGATATATATATATATATATATATATATATATAAGGACAAGTGAAAATGAAAAAGAAAAAGATAGCCAATAAAAAAGAAGAATGTTCACTGGTGTGAAGGAAAAATGAAAATTTTCTGAATACGCTAATAAAAGACCTTTACATGTTTTTCAAACAACCTTTGTTTACCTTCATATCCATTCTTTCAATAACCCTTACATAAGCCTACGTTTCGCCCGTATAGAAGGCCTAACTTGATCTTAGGAAAGGTATGGCTTGGATATGGTTATAAATGAATAGGGAGATTGGTAGGGTGTAACATTCTTAGTAGTTGATATCCTTTCATGAGACTATTATCATTCTTTCTAAGTTATCGTTCTTCTGTATGAAAAATGTGAGATTTTTGGATTTGATGAATAGTATTCTACTCACATATTAATAAGAGATTTACACCATTCTGAGTGACTTATTTTTGAATGACAAGTATATGATGTGAGAATAGAAGTCAAAGCATACATTTGGGCAGTAATTTAGGTTATATTTGACTAGGAGATTGGCGCAACAATAAAAGTCGTCGTCATGTGATGGGTTCAAGGCATGGAAACAGCCTCTTACAAAATGCAAGGTAAGGCTGTGTACTTTAGGCCCACGTGGTCCGCCCCTTTCCTGGACCCCGCATAGGCGGGAGCTTCATGCACCAGGGCTGCCCTCATTTGTCTAGGAGACTATAATTATATTCAGCTATAGCATACACTCACTTTTCAAAGGTTAATAATGGGATATCTTTAGCTTAAGGGTAGGATTTTGAACCTTTTTGTTCATCTTTATTAACAAGCTAAAGTTAGAAATTAATATAAGCTGAATAGGAGAAAAAAAATTTAGATGAATGAAGGGTTGTCATAAAAATTTTGAGAATTTTGTGGGTATATTCACTACAAATACTTACAATGCATAACTTGTCCACTAGGGGTAACGTAGGAGTATAAAGGCTTGTTGCATATGCTAAATATAATCGTGAGTAGCTACGAAAATGGAAACCATTTAGTTTTCATGAATTTTCTCGTATTTTGTTCTAAACTAACAAAATGCTGGTTGGAGAGTGTAATAAGCATTGAATTTTGTATAAAAAAAAGTATCTTATTAGTAGCCAATGTGTTAATGTTAAATTAGAGGCTTTGGCCAAAATTTATAACCCATGCATTTCTGACCCAAGAATTCAAAATTTTGATGTTTTGTAGGTTCAGAGGCTAATCTAGAGTAAGTATGTGAATGATCATAATTTTCTAAGATTTAATTAGGGTTTTTTCTTCTTTTGTAGGTGTTAAGAAGGTAATCCAAAGGTTGAGATTGATCGGGATGGAAATTGAAGCCATTCATAAGGTTTCCTTATCTAACTAGGAAACCTAAGAGAGCCAAAGCTTAAATGTCATCAATCAAAGGAGTAATGAAGGTTCAAGATCATCCTAGGGTAAGCAAGAAGACAATTGAAGAAGTTAAAGGTGACTAAAATGGGCCTATGAAGCAAGCCATGCATTTCCACTGCCATTGCATGGAAGTCATTTAAGCTACTTAGCCATTAAAGCCATGAAAAAGGGTGCTAAGCCATACAAGCTATTCAGATCTTGAAGCCAACCAATAAAGCCACTAAGGAATGAGTCATCAAGTCAAAGAGGAGTGCCACATGGAGCCATGCTATCGGAGCATCAATTCAAGCAACTTTCCTATGTTAAAAGTGTAATTTTTAAGAGATTTTGAGAGATTAATGTAAACGATAAGATGATCATGCATTAAGGGACCCATCAAGAGAGAAAAACCCACTTTCCTAATCCATTTCCTAACCCTAATCCACCCATCTTACTAGGGTTGCATGTTTTTAAGTCAAGGAGGGAGCAACCATCAAAGGGGAGGATGCCCCCGAGTTAGTTGGAAAAATCGAGTTATTTCTTAATTAGGAAACCCTAGATCTAAGTCCATACGAACATGTAAAAACCCTAGGTTTTCTTCTAAAATTTTCTCTTTATTTCCCTCACTCCTCCCACCATTCAAATTTCATCCAATTAGGAGGGTGCAAAGCCACTTTCCTTCTATGGAAAAAGGATGCCTTCCCCCCTTTCTAATCTTGAAACAAGTCAACTCGTATTTATTTATCTCTCTTATGTCATGTTTAATAACATTATTCCTACCTAAATTTCCTCCTCTTGACCTTCCTCATTCAATAACCTAGCCCTAGGGCCACTTTCCTTATGTTTTCACCCCTGCCTAAGTTAGGAAACCACTCATTTATATATATATAGCCCCTTGTTCCATACAAATTTTCAAGTATAGGTGGGTGACACACCTTGAAATCAAACTTTTCTTTGGTATTATTTTTTGCTGGAATTTGGGATTTTTTAGATGATTTATTCCTTTGGATTTTTAGTAATTGTCTTGGTTATTTTCTCTCTAATTTAGGTTACTAGTTTGCTTGCTTTGGTTTAGTTTTCATTCCTTAGTTTCCATTGTTATGCTTTCTTGTTTTGCACCTTTCTTTCCATCTAGCTTTCTCCTTTCTTCTTTACCTCAATTTTATTTGTTTTCTTTATTATTCCATCAATATTTAAGTTAACTCACCTTTGGTAGTGACACCCAAGAGAAGAGCTAACTTAAATCCTTGATTTTCCCACTTGAATTCTATGTTTTCTACCCTCTTTTTCCCTTAGTTTTGAGCAACATTTTCTTAGTTAGGTCACCCACTTAGCTTTCTTTTCTCTTAAATTCCTTTCTAGGATTTATTTGCATTCATCATACTTTAGGTTGTGAGCTTTAGATTGCACTTTTTTTATATTTTAAATTAATTTTTATGCTTAAGAATTGGATGTAGTTTCCAGCATTTCAACATGTATTATGCATATTTAATTTTAGGTGTAATTTGGAGATGATTCAATAAATTTTTTTAGGAATTATTCTTCTAAAATGTTTATTTCATCAAAGTACTTAAGATATGGGTTGTTTCCTTACTTAAAATTTATGGTTTCAATAGTTTTTAATGCAAGATTTACTAACTATTCTTAAGTACCGAAATCTAGAAATTGGTTTTTCCTTAATTTTGTGCTTTAATTCCAACCATCAAAACACTTATTTTCTTGAATCCTTACTACCCATTTACATTTTCATGTTGCTTATTAGATCTCATAGTTATTTTTCATAGTAACTCGCTGTAGGTCCATTAATTTTTAACATCTTTAGGGCTCCAATATTATGCGTACAGTCTAAAAATCATATACATGGTTCTAAATTCCATTCCTTTTAGATTTTTGCTTAGTTTAATTGCTTAATTTAGTTTTGGAAATAATTAATTCATTTTTTTATGTCATTTTAGTTTTATTAAGTTCCCTTTTTGAATTTTAGGAAGTTCCATCTTTAAGAAGTTTTAAGATTTATAAAGTGTTAAATTTAGAAAGTCTTTTTAGTTGTAGTTTTTATTCACATGCATATTTCTAATTTCTTATTAAAGTTAGTTAGATCTCATTGGTTATTCTTTTTTGCATGCTATTTTAGTGTTAGAAATTTTCCTAGTTTGGTTTTAGACAGTTCTATTTTTTGAAAGTTTTCAACTCTAGTTTAAGAGTGTTAATTTGGGAAAGTGTCATTTTTAGTAGTTTTCTTTAATTTAAGTTTCTTAATTTGATTCATGCTAATTTAGCATTAATTTCCTTTAGTTGCTTGCATATTAGTTAGGTTAGTTTATAATTTCATTGCCTAGCTTTAGTTTTTAGAAAGTTTCTTTTAATTCTAGTTTCTAATTCCATGGAGGCTTCTATTTCATGTTGTTTAATTTCCTCGTTTAATCACAACTCTTCTTCTTTGGCTGAAGTTAATTAATTTGAATAAAATCCAATCTATTGCAAATCTATGATATTCCTCATGGGATCAACATAAGTTACTTCAAAATACTACATTGATTCATGTGCTTGTGAGTTAACTTTAAAATCACAATAGTTTTGTATTTTGCTACAAAAAGAAGATTGGAGATTTTAAACAATGAGATTTAAATATCCATATGATTTATTTTTTTTGGAGTTTTGGAAACTAGTTTTTAGGGTCTAGAATCTAGAAGTCTCAATTTACAATTGCTTAAAATTTGGATGATTTTTAGTGAAGATATATTCAAATCTCACCATAGAAGACGACCACAGTTTTTCACCAATGATATTTAAAATCTCCATATAATACCTATTTTCTTGGAGTTTTGCAAAATGGCTTTCTGATCTAGAATCCATATGTGCCTATCTATATGACCTTAAAATTTGAACGATTTTCAGTTAGGAAAGTATTTAAAACTTTACCAAAAAAAGGTTGTTCAATTTCATGGCTGGCAACAACCTTAAATACCTTGATTTTTATGCTTTTCTCTTTGTTTTATGGAAACAAATTTTAGATCTAGATTCTAGTTGATCTAGTCTATGAAATCCTTATATTTAGGAAAGATTTTGTGAGAAATGAGCTTAGATTTTTGTTGAAAAATGATTGTCAGAATTCATTATGGTAGTCTTCTCCAACTAAATACAAAACTCTCTACAATAAATACTTTAGTCCCCAAACTAATATATATTTTCACTTTTGGGTCCCACATTACACATTCTTCAACGTCATTGCCATCCACTAATGGACGTTGTATGAAACGACTTGTGGTAAAATAATTTTCAAAAATTAAAGTACTAATATGCAAAATTAAAAGTTTAGAGGCCAAAGTTCATAATTAAAGGTAGTCAATTGTAGTTTTTTCCTTTTTCTTTACACATGCAAATAATTACAAAGTAAATCATTCACACACTTTTACTGACAATCTCTTAAATATGTTCTCTAGCCACCAAGCATATTCTAGGAGGGGACGCTGTGTTGCAATAACCAACTTATATGCATGCATTTGATATATATTAAGCTAATCATGATTTTCTTTAAATGCTTAGAACCCTATTTTTCATTGTTTCATATCAACATATTTAATTATTTAATTATTTTCTTTTATCCTACCTTATTCAGACATGTCAATTGCGCAAATACTTGAATGTCAACTGGCATAAGATATTGGTAATATCCACTCTCAAATATTTTTCTAACTTTTATTTATGCTTATATTATAAGATTAATCTCCAATACTTGAATTCCTAAAGTCTCTCTATTTTTATAGCCTATCCTATTTATGTTCTTCTAATTCTAATTTTTATCTATTATACAATGGTATATAATTAGTTGAATAACTAAATAAATAACTTCAAATTTCTCTCTCTCTCTCTCTCTCTCTCTCTCTCTCTCTCTCTCTCTCTCTCTCTCTCTCTCTCTCTCTCTCTCTCTCTCTCTCTCTCTCTCTCTTTGTGTGTGTGTGTCTCAATATTAATGTAAACAAAATAATCCTAAGAGAAAAAATAGTTCTTAAATGACAACCTCATCTTAATGGTTAAGTCTTCCAATGATCTAAGCTTTCCATCTAATAATCTACATTAATGTGAGCAAAGAAGTCCTAAGAGGAAACAGATTCATGATTGATACCCCTAAAGTTGGGAACATGACCTTGCCATTTTTTTTTTGTATCACACATAATTGTTAAGTACTTCAATATTAATAATATTAAAAAATTTATCTTTTTCTATTTTATACATCTAACAAATTAACTTCTACTATGAATCTATTTCTTTATATTTCATAGGCTTCCTATCTTAGGAAACAAGCCTTTAAAAGGACTCCTACTACCCATAGGCTCAGATCTTTAACGATCAAAACTGTTCATCTTATTGACATGTAATTAGGTAAACCTTGTATCAAAATATATTTTCAATGAAACATCTAGCTCCATTATTCAATTCAAGAACTAAAATATAATAATATTTGAGAGTTGACATTACCAATATCTTATGCCATTTGATACTAAGGTATTTGCACAATTTACATGTTCGAACATGATTAAGCATCTTGCACCCTCCTTGGCCTCTAGCCCTTTGCAACCTTTATCACTTTAGACGACCTATTTAAGATGAGAAGACAAGTTTTGCTATGTGATCTTGGAATAATTCATGTTTTTGTCCAAAACATGATCTTTAGACAGAGAAGATAATTTGTTTAGATGGGTTTCTCTTTGGCTTCAATAGAACTTCTCAAGGACGCGAGATTTTTGAGGTTCTATTGAGATATTTTTATTTTAATTAGAAATGAATACCATGATGATGTGTTTCTCTCTCTAGTTTGACCTTTTTATGTGACACATCAACAAAAAAAATTATATAACCCATAGTAAGTAAATAAACAATCATATTGTATTAGTTGTGATGCAACTCCAATACAACTAGTTGTATCAAATAACCGCTCCCTCTCTCTCTCTCTCTCTCTCTCTCTCTCTCTCTCTCTCTCTCTCTCTCTCTCTCTCTCTCTCTCTCTCCTAAGACATACACTATTTTTCCTTGGGCCATGTTAGCATATTTGATTTTTTTTTTTTAATTATATTTATTTATCCTACCTCACTAATTGGATGACTAAGCCTCTAGAGGATTTGACTTTGTTATTCCACCACATGCTAATTCATTAAATCCCTCTATCTCTAACCGTTTCTAAATTCTCTCTATAAACTCTATATCTTTCTATTTCCTATTACCTTTCCTAAAATGTCTTTATAGACTTAACCACTTTCTATTTTCTAACACCTTTCCTAAAATCTCTTTATATTGTATCACTTTTTAATTTGGCAATCAAACCTCACATTATGATCGAAGCATCCAATAGTTCATGTTGATATAAACAAAAATAATAATAATTTAAAAATCTAAACCTCATCTTAATATTCAAAGCTGCCCATCTAATATTATATATTAATTCAAACAAATAAATCTCTATATTGATATAAAAGTGAATCTCTATATTAATGTAAACAAAAAAAACCTAAGAAAAACTAATTATTTCTCACTAGTCAACCTCATCTTAATTATTTAAGAAATTCTTTGATTGTCTACATTAATATAAACAAAGAAATCCTAAAAGGAGAAAGCAAAATCTGTAACTTATGCCCTCAAAGTTGTGTACATGACTGGCAATTTGTTTTTTGTATTAGACATAATTGTTAAATATTTTTAGAATATTTTATTAAGATATATAAATTTTTGTCCCTTCCTATTTCATATATATGAGCAAATTAACCTCTATAATGACTTTTGTCTCTTCTATTTCACAAGCATCATATCTTATGATACAGATCTCTGAGAATAGTACTACTTCATATGTGCTCGTGTCTTTAGCGATCAAACATATTCATCTGCTTAACACCTAATTAGGTAGACCTTTGCTTAAAATAGATTCGCAATGAATCATTTAACTCTATTATTTAATTTAAGAACTAAAATAGAATACTATTTTATAGTTTTTATTATCAATATATTATCCCATTTGCCTCAAGCTCCATACTAGTATCTAATCTATTGCAGTCTATGAATGGTTAAGTTCACTTACTTACAAACAATTCATTGACTTACAAATGCAAAAATTACAAAGGAATGCTACAATAGGACAAATCACATAGTAAGTCATCACAACATCCTAATTTTACATGACGTACCTAACCTTTTGTTAATCTAGTCCATTCATTAGCTTTCCCTAGTTTTGGATATCTTAATTCTAGCAATTGAAAATTTGCACTTTTGGTCATTGGATGTGGAATGTTTATTGTTCTTAATATAAATTTATTAACAATGACCAAAAGTAGTCGCCAAAATCATTGAATCCACACCAATTTGGACTATTAGATATCAAGGAAGCAAAGATCAAATGAAAATGTAAAATCCAAAGTGGGCAGCAATCATAAGGAGAAAAAAGGAAGAAAAGAGCAAAAACCAAAGGTTTCTTTGCTAAAAGTCCCTATTGACTAAAGAATCATGGTAAGAGTACACTCTCAAGAGGAATGTAAGAAGTACACACCCTTTTTTCATGGATGATTAAACATTTTTTGTTAATTTAACCTATTTATCATAATAAGAATGCTTTCATGGGTTAAACAACAAATTTCATGCCCATTGATGTTTTTAGTCTATGTTTCTTTAGGTTAAAAATCACTACTATATATTTTTAGTAATTTTTTTAAAGATACAAAACAAGTAGTTAGGATCTTCCAAATTTCTTGATTTATCATGAGGTTACCTATTTTTGGTTTTCTGAATATGGTGAATGCTTAGACCTAAAGAGATTACATATATGAATAAAATACTTCTATTTCTTACATTCGTCTTGAGCACGTACTTACTAATTGTTGCATGATAACTAATAGGCCCAAGTTTTAGATTTCAAAACTAGCTATCCCTAAATGTAACTCCTCTATATTGTTGTCTAATAATTTATCTTAAATTTCATTCTTATCCTCCATTTAAAATACAAAAGCAAACACCTTCAGTTAAGAGAAATGTTATCTCCACTAAGTTGGGGAGTAACTATAAAACAATAGCCAGTTAAGTCCCATCTTTGGATAATCTATTCCATCCATCTTGTTTGACCTCCCTTAGATTGGCTAGATATCAAAATTTATGATCATTGGATATTATAGCTATGTATTCTAAGTTTTTAAAACATGACTTGGATTTTCAACTGAAAAAACTAATAACTAGAAGCATCCTATGGGCATCATTTTTTTTCAAATTGACTAAAGAGCAATGCCTGGTAAAGATGATTGCATCAGATCATCCAAAGGTAGGCTTGGCCAGGCAGGCCTTAGATGTTTGGGCTATGCTACAGCATTACATCACTAAGTATGGAGATGTCTTTTCTAAGTTTAAAGAGAAAAGGTGGAAGAGCACAATGTGTATTGTTATAATTGTATGCCCTAAAAAGCCAATTATGTGATATTTGTCATATGATGATATGAATAAACACAAATTTTTGTTATAGTATATCAATTATACAACTAAAAATAACTTTAATGAGATTTATTATAACCTAATAATATATCTGAGAATTATGATATGATCATAATAAAAGTTTCATAAATGATGATTGAGAACCATGGGAATGAGAAATGAAATTCTGGTTTTATGTAAACCTAAAATAACCCTCAAGTAAGAATAGGATTATAAAACCTCTTGTAAAATGAGATGTCTTTATAAGATGGAGAAGATCATATATAGAATATGTGAAAGTGTATTGCACATAAGATATGACCTCAATTGTCTAGAATACATTATATTGCTAGACATGCATAAATATTATCATTTATAGACTTAAGAAATTTATATTTCTTAGATACAATCTTTATCTTAAGTGTATTATGTGATAAGATCTCATCAAGATTGATTCTAAGTACGCTAGGACATTTATACTTGTAGGGTATAAGATGTCTAGCATGGAACCCATACTCTTATATATTAAAATATTCATTTCAAGTCATCTCATAAATGAACTTGGAAAAACCTAAGGCTTTGGTGATCTTTGATAAAACATTTATCAATTTAATTATATATAATATAATATATTTTCCAAAGGAGTTTTGAAAGAGATTTAAAGTTCAATAAGATGGGCTTCATTGTACTTAAATCTATAAATATAACATGCCTAGGGATGAGTAGGTCCACTTACCCCATCTTAATGCCACAAATAAATATAGAGAAGTGAGATAGTATAATGGTAATTACCTATAAGTGTAAAATGATGATTTTTCATAAATGCTACCTTTTGTAATTCAATCTTCTAATGCTAGTCACATGTGATTACCAGTTGGTGGATTCACTTAATGTAATGTCATCTAATGTAATAGAGAAAGTCATGTATGCGATTTAAAAGTGTTGTATCACATTAGAAAAGTTTTTCCTAGTTAGATAGGTTGGAGAAAATACACTTTAGGAGATTTCAAAGAGGTCACAACATACATGGTAGTTAGAATCATAACTAGAATAGAATAAGTCTCAAACTAAGAGGGGTTTCTCATGTGTGTGTGCATGCGCGTGTGTGTGACATATGAGAGAGAATATGTGCATAAGTAAATGAAAAAAATCCCCTGTTTGAAGAGCTTTCCCAGTTTTTGGACTTCTAGTTTTCTCTCCTCCTTTCTTCTAGGCCTTTAAGGTTGGAACTTGAAGCTACCTCCAAGAGAAGAATAAGATCAAGAAGCTATTGATCTCAGCTTGTGATGGACCACGTAGTGGGTTCCTGTTTTTTACTCAAATAAGGTATGTTTCTTTATATTGATTCTAATTTTGTGTAACATCTCCAATTTTTAAAAATGAATTTAAGTAAAATTTTGGATTATCTCAAATTGGGATGAAAAGAGAATAATGAAATTTCTAATTTTTAAAGTTTTATAAGTGAAAGTTTTATAGACATCAAATCAAGTGTTGTGACATCCATAATTGGATTGTATTCAAAAAAACGATTCCAACGACACTAAGTTTGCTAAAATTGGAGTTCGGACACATAAATCACTATTTTTCTTACCAAGGCTAATTTACTTCACTGTGGGCCCCACTTGTAGAAATATGGGTCTAACAGTCAAGAGATATTGGATTTCCATCATTAGGGGTAGGCAGCCCTTTTTGATTGGCATTATGATGTTCAGAATATTAAAAACATCATAATTAACCTTTCTGAATATTTAAAAAGAAATTATTAAAATAACTAAAAGAGGGGCCATCTTTGATATTGCCATCCCCCGTAAGAAAAATGAAAAATAGACCATAGGCCTATTTTCCCGAACCCGACAAAATAAGGAGAAAACCCGAAGTGGAGAAGAAGAAGAGGAAAGGAGGAGGAAGAAAGAAGAAAGGAGGAGAAGGGAGAGAAGGAGAGGAGAAAGAGAGTCAGAAGCTGGAAGATCCAGGCTTTTGCCAGTGGAGAAAAAATCCATTGTCACCAGTGAAACAAAGTTCATTGGCGACAATGGTGACCTAAATCGAAGATCCAATCGGTTCTCCAAGAGTTGAGGAACAAAACCCCTTTGGTTTTTCCATGATCGGAGGAGGAACGACCATGGAATTGGAGCCCAACAACATGCACGGGAGCACTTGCCGAAAAAATCCAAAATGTTGTCTTCTCCAGCAATGATGGGGGAGTTGAGAACGTTAAAAGGCAGGTTTTCTACAAACCCATCTTCATTTCAACATTGATTTGTTGTAGATACGTATAGATCTAGGATTTTAGAGAAAACAGAGCATGTTTTTTTATCTCACGGCTAATGGAGACCAATCAGAACTCTGAGAATCCCCGTTTGAGTTTTGATCGTCAAATCCAAAACTATATGTATAGATCTAAGCCCTACAATGACAGTTCCAACCATTTAAAGAAATCTTAATTGTCGGATCATCTGTATAAGGTGGATCTGACTGCTCTTCATGTGTGTTGGCCTTTGAATCATCTGTAAAAGATAGATCCGGCCATTTACAGTGTGCTTTAGCCATCAGATCATCTAAAGAAGGTAGATCTGACACTCTTAATGAGTTGTGGCCATCAAATTGTCTATAAAAGATGGATCTTAACCCTAAATTCATGGTAAAACATTAACTTGAGGATGATCTTTCACCTATTGTGATGATCAACAACTGATTAGAGATGTAATCACTCCATTAACACTCTAATCATCGATCTGTGCCTTCTAAAGATCAATTGATCACCTCCACTGAATGATAATCATTGAATCCTTTGTAAATGATGAATTTGACCCTTTTTATATGAACATTGGCTTGCATATCATATGAAAAAGGTGGATCTAATCACCTTCAATGAACTAGAATATTCGGATAATTTATAAGAGACAGGTCCAACCATTCTTAGTAAGTTTTAGCTAGTGGATCATCTGTAAAATATGTGTTCAATTACTGTAGAAGCATGTTTAGGTCCTTAAACAAATTGTAATGGACATATGATTCGTAAAAGACAAATCTGATTATAAATCCTTGTATGGGTATGCCCATATCAAATGCGAATGGATAGTCTTAATCAGTGGGTGAATTATAGGGAATTCTTAACCCAATGTTAAAAATTGATTATTTTGACTTGAATTGAATGAGAAACATGACCTGGAATGATAAACAGGTCCAATGATCTTGACTATCAAATTTGTTACTGCTGAGATCAGTTACTGCTAAGGTCCAGATAGACAATGTTGATCAATGAACAAACATTGCCATTGTGTCCTTTAAACTTGGAATTGTTTGAAACTAAAGAAAAGTTCAGGTGAGAACATCAAGCTAGTAGATATGAACAACAAAAATTAAGTTAATGGTTAAATCATAATCATATACAGAGAATTTGCTGTCTGGTATTGTTTATGTGAAAGGGAATAGAACTTGATCATTAAGTTTTGATTAGAAATTGTTATTTGAAGGATATTATACTAGTCTATGTAATTTAAGAAGGCTGGACCATGGAATCATTGATTTGTACTCTACATGGCAGATTATATAAGGATATGATCATATGTCCCACGTATAACTTAGGAACAATAATAGTAAAATATTAGAATAGGCAAATATGAATTTTAGATGATAAATTGATTAAAATGATTAATCATGGATCAATGAGAGGTCCTAAGTCTAACATTTTTATGACCTTGAGATGGTCTAAACTGTTAGACCAAAAGATGAGTAAAAAGTTGTGGAGAAAAGAATAAACATCAACATTATGCACAGCATAGATTGACTCCAAGATGATTTATCATGGAGAGAGGATCATAAAAGCTGTGGAGAAAAGGATAAACCATCATAAGAGGTAAGTAATCTAATACTACCAAGTTTCAAATGATCTTTAAAATGAGAAAATGATTTGAGAACTATTTTTGGTTTAGAATGTTTCGAATTATTATATCAATGGCATGATGCATATATATATATATATCTGTGATGTGATGTGAATGTATATGATTTTCATATAGACTCATGATTTTTCTTATGTTTCTTATATCTTACAAAATGACACATGTGAAGTGATATCTGCTTTTAAATTCATATTGCATACCTAATTTGGAAAGAACCATGAATTCTTCTATTCAAAGTATTTAAACACTTAATTTACTTGTGCGACATGAGAAATTTGTGATTTGTATATGCATGAATTCCATATTTTGGAAGGAAAGCTTTAAAATGCATAGTTTTGTACAAGATATGCATGTCATATGATACGGTTTTGAGGTATACAAATTTGAAGATGAACCGGATTGGCTATTGAGCTATGCTTTGAAAAGAATATTTGAGATATATAGTTTTGCATAAAGTATGTAGACCATTTTATATGATTTGAGAAGTATGATGTGATCTTTTGGTGGTGATTTGTAATATCCGCTATCTTTAAATTCAAGAAATATTTAATTTTGTGGAATTATGGGAAATTAAAAAAGATTTAAAAATTGAGAAATTTGGAATTTGCAAATAGAATCTCGAGTTGAAACCTTAATAACTATAATGTGCTCGAGAAATGGAATCAAACACCACTAAGAATACTAAAATCGGAGATCGAAGGAAAAATGGCTAATTATTTTTAATTTTTGTATTTAATTAAATTTGCAAAAGGGGGTAAAATAGTAAATTTACACGGGGCCCACAGACTGGGCGTGGGAATCCATGAAGTGATAGCCATTATGGGAAGCTTTAAATGCACTTCCCTGCTTGTCTCTTTTCCTACAAACCTCGCTCCATTTTTTTCACGTCACTGGCAACAATAGACCACGGCAAAAGTGCCATTGCATTTTTCTTCCCTCTCACACATGAACCTATGACGAAGAACGACTGGGATAGGCCACCTTGACTAAGGTAGGCTATCCTCCACTCTCGATTCGCCTCTTCTCTATAGGTTTTCAATGTTTTTAACAACAAAAAATGGTGTGGATTGCCATTTTCCAATGAGGTGATGTGCGTTACATTTTCCTTCAAAATAAACAGATGAAATGATATTAGATGTATGATCTGAATTGTTCATCTTATGCATGGTAACACAAAGAACAAACCCATGAATTTTCATGGTAATCAGAAACTATAAATACCAAAAAAAAACTAAGAAAACAGTAAGAGGGAGATTTTTAGAAACGTGATAAAAAATCATGTAAAAACATGAGATAATGACAAATTTTGTTAAAGGGGAGCTTAAAAATGGAATGTACATGAAGAATTAAGAGAAACGGTGCAAAAATCACACCACTTGGACACTAAGGAGGTCACCGGCAGGGATCGGAGTCCAACCATCGTCTCCGGCGATGGCAAGCCGGCCCGATGATCGTTCCCGGTGATGGTGACCTAGCGGACGACAAGCACACGTGGGCGACTCTCAGGCGACAAGCGTACAAGGGCGACACTCGGGTGACGACCGCATGAGGGCTACACAACATGTGGCCGGCACGACACGCGCACATGGGCACAATGTAGTTATCACTTGAGTTGTTACTTTGAGATGTGAGAACATCAAGTGATAAATGACTTGTAATGTGACAGGTGCGTCAGGGCGCACGACGTAACATTATCTATGCACCTGATAATTAAATTTGCAAAAGGGGGTAAAACAGTAAATTTACAAGGGGCGCACAAACTAGGCACCGGAATCCATGAAGTGATAGCCATTATGGGAGGCTTTAAATGCACTTCCCTCCCTGTCTCTTTTCCTACAAACCTCCCTCCGTTTTTTTCACATCACCAGCGACAATAGACCACGGCAAAGGTGTCATTGCATTTTTCTTCCCTCCCACATGCGAACTTGTGACGAAGAACGACTAGGATAGACCACCTCGACTGAGGTAGGCTATCCTCCACTCTCGATTCCCCTCTTCTCCATAGGTTTTCAATGTTTTTAATGCCAAAAAATGGTGTGGATTGCCATTTTCCAATGAGGTGATGTGCGTTACTTTTTCTTTCAAAATAAACCAATGAAATGATATCAGATGTACGATGTGAACTATTCATCTTATGCATGGTAACACAAAGAACAAACTCATGAATTTTCATGGTAATCGGACCACTATAGATGCAAAAAAAATGAAGAAAATAGTAAGAGGGAGATTTTTAGAAACGTGATAAAAATCATGTAAAAACATGAGATAATGACAAACTTTGTTAAAGGAGAGCTTAAAAATGGAATGTACATGAAGAACTAAGAGAAACAATGCAAAAATCACACCACTTGGACACCAAGGGAGTCACCGGCAAGGACCGGAGTCCAGCCATTGTCTTCGGCGATGGCAAGCCAGCTCGATGATCGTTCCCGGTGATGGTGACCTAGCGGACGACAATCACACGTGGGCGACGCTCAGGCGACAAACGTACACGAGCGACACTCAGGCGATGAGAGCACGAGGCTGCACAACATGTGGCCAGCACGACACTCGCACATGGGCACAGTGTACGCGTGGGCGACGCATACACCCACACAAGTTGCACACACGCAGCGCACCCGTGAACGGCAAGAGCGTTTTGTACGCTAGTCACGTGCCATGCGAATTAAATTCTTTTTCTATTTTTTTTGGATTTTTTGAGTCGTTCATTCATAAAAAAATATGATTTTAAGAGCTATATAGGTCCAAATCACTATCTAAAAGATGTGTTGTGATTGTCTCTATGATGATGACCTAGATTCTAAATAGAAACTTAGATTTAAACATCTTTTAAATTGTTAAACCACTAAATACTATTATATATCCTAGATCAGGCTGATCAATGGATGATCAGGCTTTAGACCTTGGTGTTATACATCAAATATAAGATGATCTAAGGGATTAACAAGGTAGATTGCACATGATGGTCAAGAAAAGTGATCTTGACAGCTGATCTAATTAGGTGCCTTGGGGTTGGCTATTTAGAGAGCAATCTGACCGTCAGATCGAGGTATAAATATATAGACATGTTTAAATTACTAAATAAACAATGAAATTAGAAGGATCATAATAAGAATAGTTAGAATTGATGATCAGATGTCAATTATGAATGTTATGGAGCGATCCAATGGTTGGATCGTCTCCAAATTTCACAAGATGTTAGGGACTGACCCTTCATTGGATAAGAGGCATAAATTAAGTGGATCATGACATAAATTGATGATCAAAGACCATAAATGTTCATCTAGATATTAGAAAAACCTATATCTAGTACAAGATTGACCCAAAATAGGGTTAATCAGATGATTTGGGCCGTTGATCCAGGATTAACGACCAGATCAATGAAGTTATCACTTGAGTTGTTACTTTGAGATGTGAGAACATCAAGAGATAGATGACTTGTGATGTGATAGGTACGTCAGGGCACACAACGTGACATTATCTATGCACCTGATTAGAGTATTGCTATTATTGAGGTAGGTGATCACATTTGGGATTTTCCTTTTGATTTCATCTATCATGACTTATCAAAAATTTTGAGCCATGTGTCTTATGCACTATTGTGATTTACTAAAATGCATTTAGTACTTCATGTTTGATATCATGACATTTGATTTTGTCATTATCCATGTTTTGATATGGGATGGATTATACCTTATCATGGACTTTGATTGAGACCATTGAGTGAAGCGGTGTAAGCCGGGTCTTGTATCGATTTGAGGGTGGGTCGGTAGTTTTGGGCTGATAGGCTGCTGTCGAGAAATAGACTGAAGGAGGTTGCATAGAGGGACCTAGGGTTGGATTGTATTGGGTGAAGCAAGGTAAGCCAAGTCTTGTATCGATTTGAGGGCAGGATGGTAGTTTTGGGCTAACAGGCTTCCGTCGGGAGATATACTTATGTGGGCTACAAGTGAGGAACCCAGGGTCAGATTGTATGGGGTGAAGCAGGGTAAGCCGGGTCTTGTACCGATTTGAGGGTGGGCTGGTAGTTTTGGCTGACAGGCTTCTGTCGAAAAATAGACTAATGCAGGCTGCACTTGAGGGACCCAAGGTTGGAACAAGTACTCATTGCCATCACTATGTGTGTAGTTGAGGCACCCATAGGACTTATTTGTGCACTGATTTCTATGATCACGACCTGCATTATTTGTTCTATGGATATAGGCTTTTGGTTATAGTGATTGATGAGTATTCATGAGTTTCATGCATTGCACGCTATGATATTCAAATTTGATGATGATTTGCTTAAAGCATGATTTCTTGATTTATCCATCATGGATAGTTGATATGTCACATGCCTTGTATACTTTTGTTTTATGAGATTTTTCCATGATTATGATACCTCGTGCCATTTGATTTTATTTGTATTATTATTAAATGTGAATCACCTACACAAGCATAGCTTGCTGAGGCATTACTTTGTTTTGTAATGCCTCATATTTGGAATGCGATAGTCAGAAAGGAAAGCGTGTGGATTAGCATGGACTTGGATGAGGACTTGAGGATCATCTACCTTTTTGTGTTCAAAGACTGATTAGCGTATGTCTATTAGACTTTATTAGACCTTTTTAGGACAATACTTGGAGGTTATATATTTGGATGAATTGGACCCACACTATTGTATAATGTACATTTATTTACAAGTATAGTTGATGTGGTGATCATGGATGGAACTTGAAGGCTTTTGGACTTGTACTATCATTGTCTTTTCTTAGCTTGTGTATTTATCGTCCTTTTGAATTAAGCATGCTCAAAGTATCTGGATTTGATTTTATTTATTGTCACAGTTTTGGGATGAGATTGAGCCTCAAGGATTTTGTTTGGGTTAATTCTTTTAACACTATATAAAATTTATAAATCTTGAGTTTTCATTTTTAGGGATCCCTTCTATTTTTCATAAAAACATATTATTATTATTATTATTGCAACATTGAAAAAAAAAAAAAAGTTTAGAAAAACCTGAGGTGTCACATGACTGCCCTATAAGGTTAGTCCACATGCATGTGTTGTCAAGGGGCCTCAAGTTAGTCTGCCTGCATGTGTTGCCAAGGGGCCTCAGGTTAGTCCGCCTGCATGTGTTGCAAAGGGACCACAAGTTAGTCTGCCTGCATGTGTTGCAAAGGGACACCAGGTTAGTCCACCTGCATGTGTTGCAAAGGAACACTAGGTTAGTTCACCTGCATGTGTTGCAAAGGGACACTAGGTTAGTCTGCCTGCATGTGTTGAAAAGGGACATTTGGTGATTTACTCTATATGGTTAGTTCGCCTGTATGTGTTGCAAAAGGACATTTAGTGATTTTTCATATGTGGTTAATCCACCTGCATGTGTTGCAAAAGGACACTTGGTGATTTGCCCTATATGGTTGGTCTACTTGACATGTGTTGTCAAAAGACCTTTTGTGGTATTTTGTTTTACTATGGATGATATGTTTTTACATGATGAGCTGGTTATTTGAAATTATACTGCATATAGTGGTTTAAAATGGCCGTCATGTAGTTTAACTAAATTTTACTTTAAATTTTAAAGTAATGATATGATACTTGATTAGCAAGTATGATATAGATTTTTGTTGGTGACATACATATATGTATATACATGCATATGTGTGCTATGATGCATTCCTTAAAATGATTTATGGTAACATGATTTTATTATCAAAAAAATCACTCTTCAAATCATTGTATGTGTATGCCATGATTTCAGTTTTGCAATATTGGGTTATCTACTGAGTATGTTGTATACTCACCCTACTATTTTTACCACAAGTCAACTAGGCAAGAATTAGAAAGAAGATTAAAGCTCTAAGAAATACTACTTGAAGATTTTAAGAAGATAAAAAGCAAGCTAATACAAAGTTTCTATTTGAAACTTAAATTATGTTGACTATAGGTAATGCTTCTATCTCATATGTGATTTACATTGTAATTGGGCTGTGATTGACAAATTGTGGGAATGTTGCATGTTAGATGGTTTGAAAAGGAGACAAGGTCTCTAATTATATTTTGAAATTCAAATGAATGTTTATCGAGTACTTTGCAATGACATGCTTTAAATGTCTATTTTCCAAAAAATAAAGGAAACTCTGCTAGATTTTCAGTAGAAATGAGCACTCATTTCACTGAGAATCCTTGTTTTGAGAAAAGAAAATTGACACCGGGGTTTTCAAAGTGAATTTAAAAGAAAGATTCTTCCGCTGTTATTTGATTTTCAAAAATGATTTTCAATAGAGATCAATCTCGCAAAGTAAATGTCTTTTGTATTTAAAAAGTGTTATAAAAAACTTGGTCGTTACATTTTGAAATACTAATTCACATGATGTAAGGATGATCAAATTAAGTTTTTAAGTTCTTCATTTAAATTAAGAATAGTTCTCAATCTTCAGTAAGTTCTCCAACAAGTATATGAGAAACAATAGTTTCTCTTATGTATACTGCATTAGAAGTATTCATATTGAGTTCCTCTGTGGAAGATGTTTGGTGCCGACTGATGTCCCACTTGCACCTAACATTAGATATAATTTGATTTTTGTTCCTAAGTAAGGCTCAAAAGGATTTGAGGTTAGGTTTTGAGAAAACAAGGTTACAGTCGGTATCCATAAATGTTTTATTCTCTTGTTCTTTATTTAATGGGTTATAGAAACTACATTCAGGTATGGTTTTCATTGTCGCTAATAATAAAAAATTGATTACTTCTTATAATGATTGTTTGCTCTCTAAATATGATTGTCTTTTATGGCATATAAGATGAGGCCATGTTAACAAAGATAAGCTAAAAAGATTGTCTAGGTGTGGTTTAATAGCTAGGTTATAAAACAAATTGGAACCATGTAAACATTATTTACTTGGAAAAATGTCTAGGACTCCCTTTAGTAAAGGGAAAAATAGCTATTGTGCCCTTGAAGCTTGTTCACTCTTACATCTGTGGGCCACTAAATGTTAAAACTCATAGAGGAATGAAATCCCAAATTCTAGAAAAGTTCAAAAAATTTAAAGTTGAGGTAGAAAATCAACTTTATAGAACTATCAAAGTTCTAATGTGCAATAGAGAAGGCAAATACATCAATCAACTTTGTAAAAGCCAGGGTATTGTACATCAATTTATCCTACCTAATACACCTTGGAAAAATGGAGTTACTAAAAGGCTACCTTGAACCCTATTGGATATGGTTTAAAGTATGTTGAACCATTTCGAGCTAGAAACTTAGTTCTAGGAAGAGGCACCCTCCACCATAATATATATTATGAGTTGGGTACCCTTAAAGGCTATCAAGGTGACAACTTTCAAGTTATGCACAGGTCAGAAACGAGCATAGGTAATCTTAGAATGTGGGATGTTGGTGTTCATGTGAAAGTACCAAACCAAAATAAGTTCAAGTAGGATCCTAAGAATATGCAACTTTTAGGGTACAATGATCACTCTGAAGGGTATAGGTTCACTATACACCGCTCTAACAGGTTAGTGGGAGTTATAGAAAGTATAGATGTGTACTTTCTAAAAATTGACTTAGAACTTTGAGTTCCAATTAAAAGGGTTGAGCTATTTAAGGTTATGAAACTTGAGGAAAAATCTAATGATCCAATTGAGATCATAGATTCAACTCTTAATATTGATTTTATTACTAGACTTCTAAGAGAGAGAAGACCCTCTCCTTCTCTTAGATATCACTTTGAAATGTTAGGAGAGATTGAAAAGGGTGTCATGGTAGATGAACCTCTTAATGATGATGATCCCCAAAATTATTGTAAAGCAATTAATGCTAAGGATGTGGACAAACCACTTAATGTCATTCAAGAGGAAAAAGATTCTATTAACAAAATCATGTCTAGTTTTACAACAACCTACCTAAAGGCAAGTTTTCCATTGGTTGCAAATGGATCTTCAGGAAGAAAATGAAAGCTAATGGATCTATTGAAAAGTATAATGCTAGGATTGTACACAAGGGCTTTACTATGGTTGAGAGGGTAGATTATTAGGAACCCTTCTATCCTATGTTTAGGCTTACCTCAATTAGTATTGTTACAGTAATAATTACACATTTGAATCTAGAGTTACACCATATGAATGTAAAAATGGCCTTCCTCAATGGTGATTTAGAGGAAGAAGTTTACATGAAAGTTGCTAAGGCCTTTGAGGAAGAAGCCACAAAAGGTAAAGTGTTCAAGATATCTCTGTATAGGATCAAACAATCACCTAAATAGTGGTACTACATGTTCCATAAAGTTATCTTGGAATATGGTTTTGCATCCAACTAGTATGACCATTGTGTATAATTCTAGATCAATTGGAGTATGTTCATGTTATTGTGATTGTAAGTTGATAAGTTGTTGATAATGGGCCATGATCTAAATATGATGGTCAAAACAAAAGAGTGGCTTAATGTTAACCCCCAGAATTCAAAACCATTTATTACAAGAGACATGACTAATTCTTAGAGCATCAAATGAGGTATAAAATAACATATTTTTCACAGACATATATAATAAATGTCAATACTACAACAATAAAAGGTGCACATAGATTTTCATAAAATTTGAACTATCATAAAGGTATTAGTGTTTTTCCTTAAATACAAATTTTATACCTTCAATTATAATAACAAACACTTATAGATGTCTTCAGTAATGAACTCTCTTCTTTTCCCATCTCTTCTCCTTACATTATTCTTCTTCCTCAAGATCTTCACTTATTATAAATATTAAACATATCTCAGAGAACTCGCATTCAATAAGCATATTATAATTATGTGTGTTTTACGTTTCTTACCATGAATACCTTATTCATTTTCATTTATAGATTTTCAAATATATTCGACATATGCTCATAAATATATTTTCATATAAATCAAACAAGTCAATCCAAAGTTAGATACCAAAATTCTTTCAAATTCAAACTTATATTCAAAATAGATACAAATGTCAAATAAGTTTCAAATCTCAAAACAATGCCTGTGCATCAAACATGATCAATTGAAATGTTGCTCACTGTGGTCCAAATGAGTCCACTACCCTACTAATCATATGAGGTTCAGAGTACCTATTGTTAGAGGACAACAAATAACTCCCTAAAATCTCATTAGGCAAGCTTAATTACACAATATTGATTAGACAGTGGTCCAAATAATTTTGACGTAGAAGTCATGAAACCTTATTGAAGTAACACTCTCAAAAGTGGCCCTTGCTAAAGTATGTCTCATATGAGTCAACCACTGTGACAACCGTTCATTAGGTGGAGTCCAAACAATTACTCCCTAATAACATCTTACTAGGGTCCAAAAGTAGGAAAGACAAACATAGGGACTTATCAACATGGTTATATGTCGCATAGAAATTCAGAAAACTCTTTTCAAATTACTTTCAAATCGTATCAAATTTATATATCTTTATAAATCTTTCTAAATATAGTTTTGAAACATCATGCAGCATTAAATGTTTAGTCTGAAACTATTCAAAATCAATTTGCATCAAAACATTTCAATTACTTTGCTAATTATCAATTTATTTACTTAATAAAATCTTTCATTGAAAACATCATAATTTTTCTAATTTTAAAATCATATTATCTAAAAACACTTTTTTTATCAAAATGTTTATCAAACCTATTAATTTATACATTTAAATAATTAAAATTAGCTTTTATAAAATAATATAATTTCTTAACAATTTTATAAATCTTTAATAAACTATAGAAATTTTTTTCAAATTTTCTTAGAAACACATTGAAAACATGTCTTGTGTGTGTGTGTGTGTGTGTGTGTGTGTGGGTATTCTTTAGTCATTGTCTTAACCTTAAATTACATGTACCAATGTATTTCAAATTTAACTTATATATTTTTATTCAATCTAAATGTTAATCTTTTAAATTACATTCATTTATTTCTAATTTTATTTTTCTCTTTTAGATTGAATTGATCTAATGTTTCCTTAACTTAAATATTCTAATTTTATGACATTCATCTATTATAAAGTTTATATTTTTAATTATTTTAGATCTTGCAAGATCACTAGATCTTATACATTGACTTAATGTACATCATTTAATCTAAATCTTGTACACTCATTGTAGATGATCTACATAGCTTATATGAGACTAGATTATGTAATGTTTTAATTTATATATAAATCTTAATTATTAAGTGTTGTGATCTAAATGATATAAACTTTACATGTTTAGATCTATGGTTTAGATCACAATTGTATTTTAAAAATTTTAGATCTTTATATATCTACCCTTTTAACTTCAAAATCTTCTTACAATATTTTTGTAATTGTGCCATCTTATATTTTTAAGAAATACTGAATATCCAATCAATATAACATTAATTTTAATCATTTAGTCCTAGCTATAAATCATATGCATCTAAGAATTACTCTTTGATCTTGTGCATCTAGGTTGAACTATAGCTAATATACATCTAACAATTTATTCTAGTTTCATGTATATGATTGGATCATTAAGATCTCTCCCATAGGTCCTAATCTAATGATCTCTATTATTAATCAATCTTTCTATAATTTCAAAATATATGTAAAACATAACATTCTATAAGATAGAATGTGCATCTGGAGTTTTGTGTGATCTACGGGTACCACTCAAACTAAAAGGAAAATTATATAGGATGTCCATAAGGCCAGCCATGCTCTATGAATCAGAGTGTTGGGCAGTTAAGGAACATCATACTCATAGGATGAGCATCGTAGAAATGAAGAAGTTGAGATGGATGAGTGGTAAGGCAAGAAAGGATATAATTAGAAATGAAAATATGAGAGCAAATTTAGGGATAGCACCAATAGGTAACAAGATGAGGGAGATTAGACTTAGATGGTTTGGACGTGTTCAAAAGAGACCAACAGCTGCATCGGTTAGAAGGAGTGAGGCAATACAAGTAGAAGGTTCAAAAAGGCAAGGAGAAGGCCCAAAAGAATGTGGATAGAAGTGGTGAGGAAAGATTTAAAAACTTTGCGACTAAATGAAGCCATGGTATTTAATAGAGTGGAATGGAGGAATAAGATTCATGTGGTCGACCCCTAATTGGGATAAGGTCTTGATGATGATGATGACGTAAAACATAACATAAATCTCATTTAAATATTAATCTAATTATTTCAATCATGTGTTATTACTAGATTCGTTCTTAACCTTAGATATATGCTATAGGTCTAATTTTATATGAAATCAAATCATTAATTCTTATTTGCAGATAACCATAATACACTTTATCTCTCTATGTATCATGGTTTACCCAAGTTTTTTAGTTGATCCAACAATGAGATCTCATTGAATGTTAATCATGCATAAAATCAAGAGTTTGATCTTTATAACATTTGGTTCTGAATTATAGTGATCAAAGCTTTCAAGAGACTAGTTTCATATATGATAAATGTGAGATGTCTATAGAATATATTTTTTTATAATTTCCTTTCATATCTTAATGTTTTCTTTAATTGAACATTATATATAATATTCCAAATGTAATCTTCATGATCTTGCTTATTTTGGATTATTCAATGAGATCCAATATTTTAAATCCATAATATTCTTTCTTAATTAAGTTTCAAATTTGAATTTAAGTGCAATTCATTTGCATATCTAAATTTAGTCACATTGAACATTATTAATTCAATGTCTTTGATTCATTCTTAATGATCTTAAATATTTGAAGATGTTGAATGAGATCTAATGATTTAATCCTATAATATTTACTTTCAAGTATGCTATATAATTGAAATTAAGTATAACATATGTTCAAATCTAAATTTAATCACATTTGGATGGGTAGATCCTCATGATCTAAATCCATTGTCCATGATTAAAAATGTATTGAATTGCACTAATTACTATATTTAGATTTAAATACAAAAATTCTAGATCTGACTTAAATTTTAAATTTTAATATTAATTTAATTAAAAATAATTTTTTATTTTGAATTCAATTTTAAATCACAACCTTTTTTGTTTTAAAATTCTATCAATTCTAGTCAATTAGCACCATATTTTAATACTCTAAATTATTAATTAAATAATTAAGTTAATTGATCTTGATTTGTTATATCAAATCAATTTTATAACTTAGTTAAACTATTAAATAATAAATATAATTTAACTAATTAGTTAACTAACATAACTAACTAATCCTAACTTAATTAACTAAGCATCATAATAAATAACAATTTTTTATCTAAAAGTGTTTCATTTGATTTATTTTATTTTTAGATTACAATACTTATATGAAAAGATAATTTTGCCCTTGATAATTTTTAAAAATGATATTTTGAAAATTTAGGATATTACATTTCACCCTTCTAAAAAGAAATTTAGTCCTCTAAATTGAATATATAATTCAAAGCAAGTGAGAGTATTTTACCTTGGTTTCATCTTCCCTTTTCTATGTAGCATATTCCGCTAAATGATGTTGCCACAACTTCATCACTAGGAATCATTTTTGCCTTCAAAATTTGCTCCTTGCAGTCTAGGATTTGAATAGGTCATTCTATGTATTTTAAACCCTCCCTGCCTTGCATAAGTTCAAAGTTTAGAAAGAATAGATTTGATTCATACTTCTAGAGTATCAATTTGTGAAAGACATTGCGAGTAATTGACAGCTATGGAGGTAAAGCTATTATATAAGTAAGATCTCCGACCTTCTCTAGTATCTAAAAGGGTCCGATAAATCTTGGACTTAATTTCCCTTAGTAGGTGACACCTTCAAAAATAAATGATGTCCGACTGTGAATTCCAACTCTCTCCATCAATTGTCCACATAGCTTTTTTGTCTACTCTGAGTTGTTTTGATGCATTTGGGTATCAACTTAATCTATTAGTTATTTGTTTTATCTTTAGTTGACTTTCTTCCTCCCAACACATTGATGACTTGCACTTTCTTCATGCCATCTTTATACAAGACTGCTAACTAGTTTTTTATGCTAACTATACTAGTGATAGATGGTCATCCCAACTATTTCGAGTCTATCACACATACTCTCAACATGTCTTCAAGTACTTGGATGGTCCTTTCTAACTATCTATCCTTTTGAAGATGAGAGGCTTTATTGCACCCATAATCTCATGCAAGCTCCACCAAAATTAAGATGTAAATGTCAAATCTCTATCACATATGATCATCAGTGGTATTCCATTAAGTCTTGCCACTTCACTGATGTATAATTGGGCCAAGTAGACTAAAGAGTTAATTATTTTAATGGCTAAAAAATGAGCTAGACTTTGTGAGTCTACCAAAGATCACCTAAATATTATCATGAGTGCTCTTGGTCTAAGATAAATCAATTACAAAATCCATAGTAATGTGCTCCATTTTCCATTATGGTATTGACAATGACTATAGTGTTCTTGTGAGTTTCTGATGTTCGTCCTTAATTTGTTGAGACACTAAGCACTTACAAAAGGTGTTATCTCCTTCTTTATGTTTGATTTGTCTTGATAATTACCGCAAGTGCACGACTCTATTGGAGTATAGAATCAATAAATATGGGTCAATCCCACAAAGACTCTTTGATAAATAGAGTTAATTAGAATTTAGGTCATCTTAGTTTAACTAGCCAAATATTCAAAAAAAGGACAATTTCTAACGACAACTAATAATAAGAAAAGTAAATAGGAATAACCATTAAACTAAATAGGGAAACTAAGCAACTAGTTAAGAAGAAAACAACTAGAAACTAAACCCTAATTAAGAAAGAAAGTAAATTATAAAACTAAGAAACTATCTAAAAAATGACAACTACGTAAGAATTAAAGTAAGGAAATAAATTAACTATAAAAAAATAACTATCTCATTAATGAAAAAATGACAAGTATTTGTTACATAAGAAAGTAATAAACGAAAGCAAGTAAAAGTCCTTCAAATGTGGGCTTGAATTCTGCTGTAGGGCCCTCATGTTGTGTCATGCAACATGATCTTGTAAACTTCTCTTCAAGACAAAATATATAAAGTTACCACCAAGGTTTTTCTCATCTCCTTAACCTAACATGCTACAAACCAAAATAAATCTCATCCAATGATCTTTAGGAATGAGGTATTAGGGAAGCCAAGAAAAGAGGAGTCTAACACCTCTCCTAAACAATCACCACCTTAGGAAAGAAAAGAAGATGATAGAAATGGAAGTAGAAAAAGTTAATGCATTTTCCTTAAGCTAGAAACACTAAAAAATGGGTAATTTCAAGGAATTAGAAAGAACAGAGTAAGAGGTCATTCATCTTTCAAATAGGGTGAACCATAGAAGAGGCTTCCTACCTTAAACATGAAATAAAATGAAAGGAAAACAAAGTGAAGACAATGACCCTTAGATCAGGCTCACCAATTCCAGCCTTAGGAGATGAAGCAAGGAATAGGTACATGGTGTAATCCTACCCTTCAACATGAAGCCCCTAGTTAAGAATTTAGGCGGCTTTATAGATGGATTTGGATATTTTTTCAACCTTAATTAAGAAATTAGAAAGTACCAGTATTGACATAAGAATCCTTTTATTTTCCTTATTCCAAATTCCATAAAAAAAAATAAATTAGAAAGAAGAGAAAGAGGAATGATGCTTGAACTATGCATGAAATATAAAATTAGAAAGTGGGAGTATGCGACATAAAAATAGATGTATGGAAATAAAAATATGGTAATCAGGTGTGTGAGAGTGAATGAAAGTGAGATTGAAATATGGAAGTGGAACATCAGTGCAACCTAGCATGGAAAGATCCATGTGTGCAACTATGAAAAAGACACATCCATCAATTTAGAGGGAATGTATGTTAAACAAGACACTTATATGCATTCAAATCTTGATTATTTGAAAGGGAAACATGTCCATGCATCTACACTACTCTAAAATAAAAGGAACTATTATGCTATACATGAATTGCAAAGCAAGGAAAGAAGAGGAATTAACATGAAAAAATAAAGAAAATCTAAAATGAAAGTATATGTGCAACTACCGGGATGATGCATGAGCTATCTAAGTAAGAAAAATCTAAGTGAATGATGCTAGAAGAAGGTGAATGGAAAAGATAGAAGATGGAAAAGAAAGAAAGAAAGAGAAAGATAATAAAGAAAGGAATTGGAACAAGTTGAGACCTACCTTTATCTCCAAAGGATTTGAAAAATGAATGCTTGAAGGGAGCTTAGGTGAGGGTGATATTTCCCCCTCTATTTCTCCTAACTCTGGCTTTTAGCTCTAAAAAAAGTTAAAAGATCCTTAACTCATTCAAAACACCTCTATTTGTAGACTTTAGCATGGGAGTTAAGAGGATTCAATGGTTGAGATCGAGTCACTCGATTTAAATTTAAATCAAGGGCTAGATGGGGGGCATAGAATTCAATTTGTGACACCCTGGGTTTTTATAACAATTTTTTTTATTATAATGATAATAGTTGTAGTAGGGATCCCAAAATAAAAGATTCCATTAATTATTTTATTAGAATGTTTCCTGAAAACCTCTGTGTGTTATTTTCTTTTTCCAAAACATCACGATATAATTTAAAACATAATTATAATTTCATGGTAATACATTTGAAACAATACACAATGTCAAACCAACGTCATAATCATCGATGCTTTTATTTTTAAAACAATAAATATCCAAAACATAATAACAATGTGGCCCAGGGTCTATCCATCATAACATCCCACCTCAATGCCCATTATATGTATAACTATCATAATCAATTCCATAAAATAAAAGTATATTGTCCATAAAGAAAGTCAAATGGTAGTCTGTTTATTAACTCACATCACTGTCTATCAGTCAAAGTAAAGAAATCTCCCACTACTATCACGGTCTCTCAATGGTCTTGCCCTTTTCGCTGTCACGCTCGATATCTAAGGCATTGCAAAACAAAGCAATGCCTCAATAAGCTATTGCTTGTGTAGTTACATAGACATTTAATGTAATAATGATAGAATAATTGAATAACAGTGCTGATATAATGAGTAGATCTATCATCTATGAAAATATAATTTTTATAAGCAATGCCCACAAAATCTCAAAACATCATGTACAATAAAACATGCATCTTATGGGTTTAAAACATGATATGAGCTAGTGTAAATGAGCATACAATAACAACAAGGCACCCTAAGGTACGTGGGTCCCATGAGTGTTCCATACACTCATATAATAGATCATGAGTACTCATATCACTCCTTTGAGTGTCATCACACCCAGGTATACAACAATATCTTCATGCTCATCATGCAAGCATATAGAACAAGAGTATGGATAGTCATGCCACAGTGGCAACCTTCCAGGGTCTCAACCACCGCTGCTCCCCGTCAACACCATAACGGGAGACTTAACGTCAGTCCCTATGGAAAGGCCCAGACCGGTAGTGTGACTATCCATGTTACTAAACCCCTACCGAAAGCCATCTGTGAGTACGTGTCTATCATATAACAATCACATCACAAATCTCAGAGAGTGGGTAGCCGGCCCTACTCCCTCCTAGCATGACATCCACCTGGTGAGAGCACCCATCATAAACCCAAAAACACAAAAATCACATATCTCAAAAACTATGAGCACTCGTGGCTCGCAATCCCCAAGGCACACCCCTCATCTTGAGGTTAGCCTCTTAAAGGACCAGCCACCAAGCCTCCGCTATCCTTTCTCATGAAAACCTATCAGTTTCAGTGATGCAGTAGAGAAAGAAAATTTTTAATTATGCATAAATATGGAGTATCCATCTCATGAAATCATCGATCATAAATTCATTCAATATATTATCAAATTCTAATATCTATCATAGCATAAAATGCGGAGTCTCAAAAAGTCATAGACTAAATAAGCAAATGAAATTTACTCACAATCAATCATGCTACTATGAAAATGTAAGGTTTTTAAAATCAAAATATAATATTAAATGTCGTTACCTACCTCGATGTGAGATCACTCAACTCGAGCGTATAATCCCCTTATCTTGTACACTCAGATGTACCTATCAATACCACAATACTATTTTATAATTTTTTTAAATTAAAAGTGGTCAAATATAAGTTTTCAAGTTAAATCTAAGTCCACATCATCAAGATGATCACAATAGATATTTTCAATCGTAATTTGGACCTCTGTAGCTCTCAAAATCAAGTTTTTTGTGAAAATACATCATAAATTAATACTTATTAATTTATAGGGGTCGAGTGGGGCGTTTGCACAGATTTACACCGACAACTTTGTGTACACTTGGAGACACCAGCATAAACTAGCATCCCTAAGACGCCTTTCTTCCTGGTTGCCGAGACGTACCCTTGTGTGCGCCTTGTTGCCAAGACGCCAAGCGTCTCAGCCGTCTGTGACCGGGCACAAGGTGCTCCTGCACGGTGTGCCCCACGCATGTGCGCTACAACCTACGCCTGCACATGCGTTCTTGCTGGGGCGTCCTACATGACGTCCTAGCGTCTGCGCCAAGGCACTGGCTTGGGAGTCGTCTCCAGGGAAGACAACCGAGGTCTGGTCGTCACCGGTGACTCCATAGGTGCCCAAATTTAGTGATTTTTACACTCTTTTGCTCAGAATTTCATGCAGTTTCCATTTTTAACTTTCCTTTTGATTGATTTTGAGAAAAAAAAAAAAAAAAAAACTAAGGTTTTTTCTTGATTTTTCTCATGTTCCTAACTTCTCTTACGTATTGTTCATCGTGATTTTCGAGCTCATCAGCTGTTAGATCTCCCTCAAACTTAAAGGATTTGTTCATGGGTTCCTTATACATTAGATGGATGGTCCAATCTTTATTTTGACATTGTTTTATCGACCTATTTTCATGCCAATAGTAGGGTATATCATATCCTTAGGAAAACGATGAACTCTCGTCCTTTGTCCGACTTTCATGCATGCAACTAACATATGCACTATACATGGAAAGGGAAAAAGAGGGTTAGGACTTACCTCGATCAGCTGGGCAGCTGTAGACGCTACTAGAGGGGCTTTTTCAGTGAGAAATTTCTAAAACCCTAGTTGCCAAAAATCGATACAGCAGAGGTAGGGTTAGAGGGAATGGAGAAGTTGGGGAGTAGAAGAAGTTTGAGACAGAAAGAGCTTACGATCAAAGGGGAAGGGGAGTTTTCCCTTTTTCAATGCCACCCACTGACTTTCTTCTCTAGTGGCATCAACGTTAGAGTCGGATATGATAGAGGCATGTAGAAGGGGGAGCCGTTATCAAAGCAGCCCCCTGTATTTTGGCCTTTCTAAATTACCAAACTACCCTTTTTAACTTCAACGGGTCATAACTTCTCTGTTTGAGCTCCATTTTCTACATTTTTTATGTCGTTGGAATTCTATCAATGTTACTCTCTAGTTTTGGGGTTTTTAGAACCAAATTCTATACATAAAATTTTTATTTAATTTATTACTAAGTTATGATTTAAAATTTGAGGTTATTACACAATTGGAGAAAATGGAGTGGTGATAGAAGGGAAAGGAAAAGAAAAGAAAGAGGAACGGCTAAGAGATGAAGGGAATAAGTGGAGAAAGGAAAGAAATAAAAAGAGAAAAGAAGAGATAGCTTAAGAATGAAGGGAAGAAGGTGGAATAAAATTGGAAAGTGGCTGTTGGAGGGGGGAGGAGGCATCTTTTTCTAATTGGAGTTTGGGAAGGAATTTGGAAGGTGGTAAGTAGAATATAAGTTGGTGGTAGCATAAGGAATAAGTGAAAAAAGAAAAGAGTAATAAATAAAAATGAGGTGAAGAAATCAAGTAAGATTCAAATTTACAAATTCGTGAGGGGGCATGTTCTTCCATGTGGGTGTATGTGTTTGATTTTAGAAACCTCAAAAAATGTGGACCTTTAGATGAGAATGTGTGGTTGATATCTTCTTTCCTTAGGGATTTTCTTGAATTTTTAATATGGAAAAGGTGGCTAGGGATTTGATCTTTCCAATACTTTATTCTTAACCTTTAGATCATACTTACCCTTACTTAGATGGATAGGGTCCCATTAAAACATGTAAATCTTCCTTAAACTTCATTTTCTCTCCCCCATTGGATTGAATTGCGCTCCAATAAATGGCCTTGATTCCCTAAAGATATCTTCATGTATTTTATATGGAACAATTGTGATTCAATATCTTGTATGGTAGGACATCCAATCATTGGTTGATCTTCTTCTTTTAATAGAGTATGGGAGAGAAAATAAATAAAAAGTCTTCTTGTGGGCCTCGATCTTTTTTTCTTTAGAAGTTCTTATTGTATATGACCATGTCGTATGTTAATTTGAACTCCTCTCATAAGCTTCTTAAGGTGGTGAAATCTATGCAAGTGTGCTTGACTTGGAATTTGCCACCTTTTCACCCTCATTTGAGTAAGAGTTCTACATAGGGTTTCTAACCACTCTGACTTTGACAATGATGCCCAATGATCAATCTAAACCTCTAGCACTTTATTTTTTATATGTGTGACTCATGATGTAGCTTGGAAGGTTGAAATTGCCTTTTTAGGGGAAAAACTGATAATGTTATGCATTTTTTGTTTTTATCATCAACTTGCAAAATCGTTGAAGCAACTATAATTAGTGATAATAAGTTATCTTTTGGGGCTATAACCTTTTAAATATAGAGGAATGTATGTTAGTTATTCCACCAAAATCCACTTTTCAGATATTAATACATCTTAGTATTGCCTGCATGTAACTTTTACTTTGATCTATTTGCATCTTCTAACAATCTTCTCTTTAGTGCATAATCTGGAATACATAATCTTCCTTTGAATCTTAGAGCCTCATCTCTTCCTATTCCAATCTCTAGTTTATTTCCATTTCTAACTTCCATCGTGATATTTGTCAAATGATTATCACTAGTTTGAGCCACTTTATTATGTTAAACTAATATTGGTTCAACTCTCAAGTTTGTAAGAATCACTCTAGGGTTTTTATTCTTAACAACTAGGTCCCAATCTTTGGCCTTTTTTAATCACTATTATTCCTTTATCATCATGTGGGCGAAAATTCCTGAGAACTTCTTGCTTAAGGCATCAACTACTAAATTCATCTTGCTTGGATAGTAATGGATCTCATGTTTAGGTCTTTCTATGAGAATAGGTACTTTAAACTATTTTGATCTGTGTAAACTTCGAACTACTTGCCATACAAGTAACACCTCTAGATTTTAGTGTGAACATTGCTATAGATAAATTCAGATCATGAGTTGGGTAGTTTTTCCCATTCATCTTCAACTATCTAGATGTGTTTGCTCTTTCCTATTCTACATCAATAAACACACCAAACCTTTCATGAAAGCCCTGCAATAAATAACCAATTCCCCATTTTAAAAAAACAAATTGTTGAAAGAAGCACTAACATCTGTTGAGTCTTTAATTCATGAAAGCTTCTCTCATGATCTTCATTCGAGATAAACTTCACGTTCTTATGAGTCAATTTCATTAAAAGGCTTGCGATACAACAAAACTCTTCAATGAACCTTCTATAATGTCTTGCCAATCCTAAGAAACTCTAGATCTCTTTCACATTGGTCGACCTCTCCCATTTCATCATTGTTTTACTTTAGAAGGATCTACATATGTTCTTTCTCCCAAAATAACATGCCCCAAGTATGCCACTTTCTCAAGCAAGTATTCACACTTGTTCAATTTCATGTACATATTTTTTTCTCTCAACACTTGCAAAATAATCCTTAAGAACTACATATGATCTTCCAAATTTTCAGAATAGACCAAGATTTCATCGATGAATACTGTAACAAACTTGTCTAAAAATGGCTTGAAGATCTTGTTCATCAAGTTCATGAAAACTACCAGAGCATTGATTAATTCAAACAGCATAACTAAAAGCTTGTAGCTGCCATAGCTCATCTTGAAAGTAGTCTTAGCAATATCTTTGTCCTTGACTCTAAGTTGTCTATAATCAGACATGAGATCGATTTTAGAGAATACCTGAGCTACTTACAACCGATCTTGTAGCTTATTGATTTTAGGCATTGAAGTTGCCTTTTATCATCACTAAGTTTAACTGCCTATAATTGATACACATCCTTATCGATCCATCATTCTTCTTTACAAAAAAAAGTGGTCCACTCCAAGGAGAAACACTATGTTCAATGAAACTTAGTTTAACAACTCTTCTAATTTTACTTGAGTTCCTTTAGTTTTGCTAGTGCCATCTAATACGAAGCCTTAGAAATAATGTGAGTTTTGAGTATGAGTTCAATACTAAACTCTACCTCTATTTCTAGTCGTAGTCCTTATAACTCATGTTGAAACACATCTAAAAATTTGTTTGCTTCTAAGATAGCATTAATGTCGTGCATTTATTTAAAGTCATCAACCACATAAGCAAGAAAAGCTTGACACCCTTCTTCTCAACATTTGATATGCTTCAATTGCAGAAACCAAAGTCATTAGTGAAAATATTCTATCACCTTTGAACAAGAATATTAACTAGTTAGGCAGGATGAAGGTTGGCACCTCATTGAAATAGTCAACATGCGCATGATATGCCAACCAATCCATGTTGAGTATCACATAGAAATCTTATATGTCTAGAAATACCAAGTCTACTAACAACTATTTGACTCCCATATGAACTTTACAATGTTTATATATTTTATCCATGACTAGGGTATCTCCATTCAATGTAATTATTATGAGTTCATAGTCTAGGAGTTCTAATTTATTTTTGACTCACTATTTTATTTTCCAACCCATGCTCAAATATCTTTATAGAAATAGAAGGCATAAAGGCTAGTCCAACCCATAAACTAAACTTACTTATTTCTAACTTCAAACTTCTAATTTCATGATCTAATGTCATATCAATTTTATAGATCAAATACTTCACTTGTTCTATGGTGCATCTGTATCAATTTTGGGTCTATTTCTCTTGTCTTTCATTCTCTAATATTCTACTTTGAGGAGCTACTCAAAGACCCTTATTTTATTTCTTTGTATTTCTCGCCTCATTTTCAATTCTAAGATGTGTAAACTAAACAATCCTACAAATTTTATTTCATGCTAATCTCCAATTGGGTTCATTTTGTCAACTCTATTTATAACAATACTAGAATCTTTTGATGTCAACATTTTCAACGATTTTCTTATAATACCATAATGTTGCCAATCAAAGTTGTTTACCAACTTGTTCATATCTATGCTATAGTTTTATACTCTAAGAACTAACTTAATTTGGTTCTAAACTCACTATTCTCAAACTTTGCTTCGATACTACCCTTGTCACTCCCCCTAAATGTAGATGCATTTATTGTAGGGTCAGAGGCATGATAGATTCTTAGAACATCAAATAAGATATAGAAGAACACATTTCATATAGATATAAATAGTAAATTTCAATATCAGAACAATAAAAGGTTCATATAAAATTTTCATAAAATTTAAACTTGCATAAATAAATAAATTTTTTCCTTTAAGTAAAAAATTTATACCTTTACTTATAATAAGAAACACTAATAAACATCTTTAGTAACAACTCTTTTCTTTTATGTTGCTATTCTTCTCCTTGTTCTGCTTTCTAAGGATCTTCACTAATCTAATATATTAAACATATTTTAGTGAAATCCCTCTCAATAAGCATGCTATAATTATATGTGCATTTTACTAATCTTATCATGAATACCTTATCTATTTAGATTAATAAAATTTCAAATATATCCAACATATGCTCAACGGTGGTACCCACTGACGTACAATCCAAATGAGTCCACTATGTTACTGATCACTTGAGGTTCAGAGTACCTACCTCTGAGGACAATAAAAAAAACTCCTTGAATTCTCATTTGGTGAGCTCAATTATCCAAGGTTGATCAAACATTGGTCCAAATAAATCTAAGCCAGAAGTCTTAAAACCTTATTAACATAATATGTCTCAACAAAGGTCCCCACTGAAGTAAGCCTTAGACGAGTTATCCACTATGACCACCTTTAATTATTAGAGTCCAAACATGTATTCTCCATTGACTTCTCAAGTGAAGCTAAATAAACCCCTAATAACCTCTTATTTTGGTCTAGAAATGGGAACAAATAAATAAAAGAAATTTTACAACATAGCTAGATGCCACACAAAAAATTCAAAAAACTCATTTTCAATCACTTTCAATTCTTTTCATATTTGCATATCTTTATAAATCTTTGAAAATATAGATTTAAAACATCATACATCATTAAATGCTTAGTTTTAAACCATTCACAAATAATTTCTATAAAAAAAATTCTTCAAAACTTAATAATTTTCTTAATTTGAAAATCATAATTTTTATAAAAATTAAATTTTTTTTTGTCAAAACCATTCATTTGAATGTTTCAAACCCTTAGAATTGACTCTTATAAAATAATGTAATTTCTTAATAATTTTACAAACCTTTACTAATCAAACACAATGTTTCAAAATCTTTTTTTAAATCACAATGAAGCATGTCTTATTTATAATACATTCCTTTATTTAGATAATATCTTGACATTAATTAAAATCTAATAATTTAGATAAAAAATTAACTCACACATTTTCATTCACAAATAAATTAGATCACATCTATTTATTTCTAATTTCATTATTTCTCATTTTGATTAAATTGATCTAACATTTTTAACTTAAATATTATAATACATATATAATTCATCTATTAAGAAATTTTTATTTTTAAGTATTTTAGATCTTACAAGTTTGCTACATCTTATACATTAATTTAATGTATGACATTTAATATAGATCTTATACATTCATTTCCAATGATCTATATTATTTATATAAGATCATATTATATAATCTTTTGATTTGTAACTATATCTTCATTATTTAGGGTTGTGATTTACAAAATATAAACTTTACACATTTAGATCTAAATTTAAGTGCAATTTATTTTTAGATTTGGATTTAATCACATTGAATATTATTAATCAAATGTCTTTGATTTCACTCAATGATCTTGATTATTCTAAGATGTTGGATGAAATCCAATGGTTTAATCTTCTAATATTTACTATCAATTAAGTTTACAATCTAAAATTAAGTGTAAAATATTTTATATCTAAATTTAATCACATTTGAGTAGCTAGATCTACATAATCTAAATTCGATGTCCATGATTAAAAATTAGTTAAATTGCACTAGTACCTAGATCTAAATTTAAATTCAAAATTCCAAAACTAACATCAATTTTAAATTTTAATTTAAGTTGAATTGAAGAAAAATATATCAAATTTGAAATTCAATTTAAGATCATAACATTTTTTTTTAATCCAATAAATTATAGTCACTTAACACCCTATTTGAATACTTCTACATATTAATTAACTAGCTAACTTAATTAGTCTTGATTTATTACATCAAATCTAAGTTATAACTAATTTATAAGTTAGTTAAACTATTGATTGATAAATTTAAATTTAAGTAATTCATTAACTAACTTATCTAACTCTTATAATAAATAATATATTTTTGTCTAAAAATGTGTTATTTGGTTCTTTTTATTTTATAGATTATAATAATTAAGTGAAAAGACAATTTTGTTCAAGGTAATTTTTGGAAATTACGTTACAAAAATTTGGGATATTACACTTAAGACTCAGTTTAAATGAAGGATTTGGGTTAAGCCTCTTTTATCTTAGAAAATTAAATTGAATGAGCAAATAAAGGTAGGAAACTTAGCTTGTCTAAGGAATCATACTTTGATTATGTGTTGAAAAGTTTTAGTGATATTCACTTGATGAGTGTGCTCAATTCAGTAAAAAGATGGCTTCTTCAAGTGATAAACATAGATCGATAATAGAGTCTAAGCCATATACTTAGGTTGTTAGAAGTCTTATGTATGCCATAGCTTGCACCAAACTAGATATAGGTTTTCTCATGATCCTTCTAAAAGCCATGGTGTTCCTTATTAAAATGTTGTAAAGGAAGTATTTCATTGTCATGTGGGACTTAAATTTCACCTTTGGGCATATGAGCTTGTGCCTCTGAGGTTTGTGATCTATATGAAAGGTGACCTACAATTGGTTATATGTTTATGTTTGGTGGTGCTCTACTCTTGTGGAGCAACAAGGGGCAAAAGTCCATTGCCAAATCCACCATGGAAGTGAAATTTGTGATTTATAATTTAGCTAGTTCTGAAGTTATGTGGTTCATAGGTTTTCTAACGAGTTTCAAGCGAGAGTGATGCCATACCTTCCTTTAGAGATAAGGTGTGATAGCATAGCCAAGATGTATATTCTTAAATGGTGAGGTAAGTTCTAAAGGCAAATATATATAAATTAATGAGGTATGCCATACCTTTCTTTGGAGACAAGGCGTGATAGCATAGCTAAGATGTACATGCTTAAATGGTGAGGTAAGTTCTAAAGGCAAATATATATAAATTTGTGTGTGTGTGTGTGTGTGTGTGTGTGTGTGTGTGTGTGTGTGTGTGTGTGTGTGTGACATACTATGGGAAGAGGATGGTGACTATGAGTCATACTTTTACTTTTGAGATATTGGTTGATATGTTAACAAGGGCCTTCACAACCTATCTATTCTTAAGTTTCTTGTAATCTCATGCTTAAATGACCAAGTGGAAGATGATAGTCCTAGTGGTCAACCAAACCACATGATCAATTATTAGTAGTTGGATCACTTATATAGACTAATCACCAAGACATGAGATTTGGAAGGGTCAAATAGTATGACCTAGTAGGGATACACTTAAAGCTACCAAGGAGCTTACTAATGGTCCCTAGTCACATGAGTTCTATGTGGTATAGTAGGTAAGCATCTTCCAAGCTAGGACCTCAGGATTAAACATGTGATTATGATTGCTCTATACATATGCATTAGAGAGAATTATTATATGACACAATTTTTTCTAATGCACACTAGATCTTGCATGCTCAATCAAGGAAAGCAGAAAAAGCAAAACCACATTCTCTTTCTAAATTGGGCAGTTTTCTCCATTAGCACTCCCTCTTTGAAGATATGAGCTAGTGGAGTTGAAGTTAGAGTTTCTAGAAGGCCTAGTTAGTTTCTATTTAACATATAATTTATTCATTTTATTTTTCTCACCTTCCTCAAGATGGTTCTTAGATGAATAGTGCTTGGTAGAACTCCATTAGTTGATGCAAGTGACGGTTTTATTGATTACATTGATTTATTTTGTAGGTTGATATATTTGCTAAAATTTATTAATGCTAATGGATGCTATTCATTTGTTATTTTGTATGTGATCAAGGATTGAATGAAGATTGGGAGCAACAGTCATTCCATGCCATCATCAATCAGTCTATGGTTGGATTATTCATAGAGATATTTCCAGATTAGTTTAGCTAATCTACATCAAGAGCCTTATTTTTTTTGTAGAGATTTCAAGTTTGCCTTATATAAAAAGACTATATTAATAGAGAATATAGGATCTTCATATCGTCACTTTGAGAAATTCCCAAATGTGTTGTGACTTTATAAATGTTTATGTTAGGTGCTACTTAATTAGCTTAAAGTGATGTCGTCCATGATGCTAAGTTTTTTCTTAAGAGCACAAAAGTGCATCATTAGTTGACTTATTATTAAAAAAATTCAGAGACCATCTTGATCAAATGGAAGAAATAAAGTGAAAATAGAGGTCTCGGGCTAGGTGACTAAAGGAGGGTATTGTAACATACTAAAATTTCTATGTTTATTTTTGAAATTTTAATAAAAAAAAATAGTTCATCCAATGGTCCAAATGCATAATCTTAAATTTTGAAAACCTGAAATTGACATATCTATCATTAGAAAGAATGCAATAATATGAATCCAACAATTGTAAGATCATAAAAATCCAACATTGAGGATGAAAGTTATGACCAAAATAGTGTCTCAAAAGATAATGACAACCCTTTTATCAAATTAAAAATGTAATGTGGACCCCATTTGAACATCAGAAAAGCATTAAAGTGAAGTGGATCCCACAAATTTGACTAGGGTATGTGATTGAGAGTTGTATATAAGAAGATTCTACAAGAAATTAGATTTCCTAACTAGATTAGAAAGTTAACTAGTAGGAAACACCTAGAGATAGGAAGGAGACATAGTTGCAAAGAGCAAAAGATTTTGTGAAAATCAGAAACTACCTAGGCTTGGGAAATCAAGTAAGAAACAAATCTAAAGGAAGAAGGAATCCTAGGGAGAGATTTAAGAGAGTCTAGGACTCCATAAATAGAGAAGTGAACTTCCTTGGAAAAAGGACGGAATACTAACTCATCGCACAAAGAGAAGAGAGGAAAAGGAATTGGGGTTTTGCATGAAAACCTCAGGGGGAGAGAGAGAGGAGGAAGAGCAAGAAGAGTAGGAAATTTTCGATCACTCCTAAGGTAGATAGATTTGGTCATTCCTCCATGCTTTCAAAAGAATTCCGTAGCCTTGAATAGTTTTTTATTAGAGTATCTTGTTATCTATCTTCATTTTGTTTGAAGTTGTAATCATGTGCATGAGGTTAAGATGATTTATTTTTCTCTTTCGTACATAATCTAGATTGATTTGCTATGAATAATCTCATCCCTAGATTGCCTTCTAAATATGATCGCCATGTTATGCTAGTTGAATAAATGCATATTTTTCTCTCGTTTTAAGTGGATGATTTTGCCTGAAATCCATGCATGTGGATAGTTAATATCATATGATGTTTTTCTTAGTAAGTATATGAATTAACAATGAAGAAATAATGGTTTGAAATTAGTTTAAAAATCATGTAAAAAATGGTGTTAAAATGGACGACTTGGATAATGCATGATACTTCAATTTGATGGATTTGATTTTGGCATTAAAAAGAATGGCTTGGATAATGCATGCTACTTCAATTTGATGGATTTGATTTAGGGAGACTAACCATGGGAAACCCACAGTTTGATCTACCCATCATCCAATGGGATTTGCAACATCTAGACCACCTCTTTTGTTTAAGGGAGTGGATATTGAGCATGGGTCATTCAAACCACCCATTGTTTAGAATCAAGCCATGATGGATCAAATTTTAGTATGAGACGGTCATGGTTCAGTCCTGCACCCTTGTGATAAATATAATAAAGTGGATGAAGTGTAATCCAAACTTGATGACAAGAGTTAGATGGATGGACAAACGTGGTGTGGAGAACTAGCCCAAGGATAGTGGCATGAATTTCCTTATGGTGGAGGCATGGAGAGTTAGATGCTTTATAGATGCTGGACTTTCTAATTGAATAGAATTCTATCCTAAGAAGATAGGAAAGAGTGAACAAGGAAGTGGGAAAGGGTAGTTGAATGGAATAGGCAAATTAGGATGGGAATTAGAAGTAGGACTCTGGGAAGGTGGGTGGAAGTTGAAAATAGGAAAGTGGGTGGAAACCCTAGGAACTACAAAGTGGGGAATGTGCCACTTTTTAAGGGATTGGTGGGGTAGGAAAGAGAGCAAAAGATAAGGAAAGATGGGGAGAGAGAGAGAGAGAGAGAGAGAGAGAGAGAGAGAGATAAAATTCAAGGACTCTTCTCCCATTGGTCCATCATGCATGCATATCACCATAGGATAATGTCTATAAAATCCTTTTAATTATCCCTTGGAAATTCATGTTTTTAGAGTGGATAATTGCTTGGATTCTTCATCCAAGCATGTGACTCCATGTGGAATGACTCTTATGGCTTGGTTACTCACTTTGATGGCTGTTTGGTAGCTTGAATGGCTTACTCCCTTGGCTTCAAGGCTTGCATAGCTAAGGTGGCTAAGGTAGCTTGCATGCGTGGCTTGTATAGCTAAGGTGGCTTGCACGCATGGCTGCAATTCTTATGCAAAGGTGGTGTAATTGCATGGATTTTACATAGGACCATTCTTATCACCTTTAGGTCTTGCAATTGCATTCTAACTTGCCTAGGATGATCTTGAACCTTGATCAAGCTTAGGAATGATGAATTTTGTCCCAGCTCTTTCATTTAATCTTGATCTTCAATTCACATCTTGATTGATCTTGGTCGTTGAATCATCTTTTAGATACCTATAAAAGATTAAAAACCCTAATTAAATTCTTAGAAATTTTAAAAAATTTACATATTACACTGGATTAGCTCTTAAACCTATAAAATATCAAGCTTTTGGATTATTAAAAACATGTGTTATAAATTTTTGAAAAAACCTTAGAATAATGCTTATAATTAACTAACTTGTTGGTTGGGGAGTATGATAAGTGTTCAATTTTTTATATCCTCATTAGGGTTGTTTTCTACCTTAAGATCTATAGATCTTTGAATATGACAAAATGTAGGCTAGGGACACGTCTTGAAGGATTCATTCAAATCAAAGTAGAGGTCTTCAATGAATATTGGACAACTTTTCATTTGATTATACTTAAGTGAATATCTTTTCTACTTTTCATATATGATGTGGCTTTAAAATTGCTCACAAACTAAAAAGGAAAAATGCATGGAATTAGAAATAAAATTTAGAAGAAACTTTCCTAAATTAAATGTAAACAATTAAAATAGAAACTTACCTAACTAACTTGCAATTAACTAAAGGAAACTACAGCAATTTAGAAAGATTCAAACTAAATAATGAAACTTAAGGAGACTACTAAATTAGAAACTTTAATAAATTCAAACTTACCTAATCTTAAACTTACTAAAAAGGAAACATTCTAAAATGTAATAAGGGAACTTTCTAAACCTAAAACAATATAAAAATAACTAATTAGCAACTTCTAAAGCATGATCAAATAACTAAATTAACTAAGAATCTAAAAGAAATGGGATTTAGAATCATGAGCATGGTTTTGGACTGTGCGCATGATTTTGGAGCCCTAAAGATGGTAAATTTTAACAAACATATAGTGAGTTACTATGCCATAAGATGTTTTGATGGCTATAATTAAAGCATAAATTTGAGGAAAAACCAATTTCCATATTTCGGTACTTAAGAATAGTCAAAAAATCTTGCATTAAAAAGCTATTATAACCATAATTTTTATGCAAGAAAACAACTCAGATCTAAATTAATTTGATAAATGAAAAACTCCATAATAAGAATTCCCACAAAAATTTATTGAGTCATCTTCAAATTACACCAAAAACTAATTGCACATGTTCTATTTCTGAAAATTGCTTCTAATTCTCATGAAATTCTATCTAAACAATAGCAACAATGCAATCTAATGCTCACAAACTAAAGTAAAATGACATGTAAAGAAACTATAGAAAGGAATTCAAGAAAAGATAATTCCCACAAAACTTTATTGAGTCATCTCCAAATTACTCAAAAAACTAGATGCACATGTTCTATTTCTGAAAATTGTGTCTAATTCTTTAGCATGAAATCCTATCTAAACAACAACAACAATGCAATCTAATGCTCACAAACTAAAGTACAATGACATGTAAAGAAAAGATAGAAGGAATTCAAGAAAAAAGAAAGCTAAGTGGGTGAACTAATGCAAAGAAATTAACCTAAAACTAAGGGTAAATAAAAGTAGCAAAACAAGAAATTCAAGAGGGGAAATCAAGGCCTAAGCTAGCTTTTCTCTTAGTTGTCACTACTAGAGAAGAGTTAACATAAATCTTGAGGGAATAATAAAGAAAAACAAGTGGAATTGATGTAAAGAAGAAAGGAAAACCTGGATGGAAAGAAAGATGCAAATTTAAAAAGCAAAACAATAGAACCTAAAGCAATGAAAACTAAACCAAAGCAGGCAAACTACTAACCTAAATTGGAGAAAAAATAATAAACCATAACTAGAAATCTAAAGGAAGAAAAGCATATAAAAAAATACCAAATTAACAGCAAACAATATCAAAGGAGAGCTTGATTTCAATTTGTCTCACTCACATTTACTTAGAAAATTAGTATGGAACATGTGGCTATATATAGATGAGTGGTTTCATAACTTAGGAAGGGGTGAAAATAGAAGGAAAGTGACCCTAGGGTTATGGTATTGAATGAGGAAAACTCGGTGAAGATGATGTAAGCTAGATGAAATAAGAAATAGAGGTGGGAAGATGACATAAGAGAAATAAGAGGGTTGGTTTCTAAATTTGAACAAGGGGTAGGTGTCTTTTTCATGGAAAGAGAGTGGAGCTTTTTCCTTTGAAATTTTGTGATGTTTGATTAATGAAAAGTCATGGAAGTGGTAAGAAATGGCGTTTAAGAAAGATGTGTAAAGATCTTGGGTTTTAAAGTTATTATTTTTATTTTTATTGAAGTAGATCTAAGGTTTTCTATTTAGGAAACCCTTGATCACCAAATAGGAAACAGGGAGGCATCTTTTTCAAAATGAGGTGCCTTCCTCCTTTAACTTGTAACCCTAGGACAAAGAGTGAAAAAAGAGTGGGAGATGGAGTTGGAAAGTAGGGTTTCTCTCTTGATGGGTCCATTAATGCAGAATCATCTTACTTTTTACATAATTCTCTCAAACCTTTTAATTAAACCTTGAAAATCCAAATTTAGAAAGTGGGTCATTGCTTGAATTCACCTCCAATAGTATGAGTCCATGTGGAAATTGGCTTATGTGGCTCATTTTGAGGGCTCATTTGGCTTGGCTTCGTGGCTCACACCCTTCGCTTTAATGGCTAGAATGGATTGGCTTGAATTCCTTAGCTTGTCACCTTCTCCCATGGCTTATATGGCTGAGGTGGCTTAAATGGCTCTCATGCAAAGGTTGTGGAAATGCATGGTTTGCTTCACAGGCCCATTTTAGACACCTTTAGCTCTTCCAATTGCTTCCATTAATCCATTATCTTGCCTGGACATGATCTTGGACCATGATCTACTTTGAAATGTTGAAATTTAGGCCTTAACTCAATCTTTTGATCTTAATTTTCAATTCTTATCTCGATAAATCTCAACCTTTGGATCATGTCTCCAAGACTTACAAAAGGTAAAAAAAGAAAACTAATTAAACCATAAAAATATGATCATCTATATACTTACTCTAGATTAGCCTCTGAACCTGGAAAATATCATATTTTTTAATTATTAGGTTAGAAATGCATCATCGTCATCAAGACCTTATCCCAATAAGGGGTTGGCCACATGAATCTTATTCCTCCATTCCTCTCTATTAAGTACCATGGCTTCATTTAGTCCCAAAGTTTTTAAATCTTTCCTCACCACTTCTATCTCGTTCTTTTGGGCCTTCCCCTTGCCCTTTTAAAACCTTCTACTTGCATTGCCTCACTCCTTCTAACCGATGTCGTTTTCATTCTCCTTTGGATATGTCCAAACCATCTAAGTCTAATCTCCCTCATCTTGTTATTTATTGGTGCTACCCCTAGATTTCCTCTAATATTTTCATTCCCAATTATATCCTTTCTTGTCTTACCACTCATCCATCTCAACATCCTCATTTTTGCGACTCTCATCCTATGAGCATGATGTTCCTTAACTGCCCAACATTCTAATCCATAGATCATGGACGTCCTCATGGCCATCTTATAGAATTTTCCATTTAGTTTAAGCGGCACTCACCAATCACACAAAACTCTAGATGCACATCTCCATTTGTTCCAACCCACTTGGATTCTCTGGATAACCTCCCTCTCAATCTCTCCACTCTCATGAATCATTGATCCTAAGTACTGAAAGTGGTCTTTTACGAGGACTTCTTAGTTATCAATCTTGACTAGTGTTCCACTCCTACTCTCCTTGCTAAAATTGCATTCCATATATTCTGTCTTAGTTCTACTAATTTTAAATCCTTTAAATTCTAATGCTTCTCTCCATAACTCTAGCTTTGTGTTTACGCCCTCCCCTATCTCATCAATTAAGACTATATCATCTGCAAATAGCATGCACCAAGGAATCTCCTCGTGTAGATGCTTTGGTAAGTCATCTATAACCAATGTGAAAAGGTATGGACTCAATGCCAATCCTTGGTGCAATCCTATAGTGACAAAAAAATCACTAGTCTAGCCATTAATGGTCTTAACATTTATTACCACTCCTTCATACATATCTTTAATTATGTCTGTATACCCCCGCGAAACCCCTTTCTCACCCAACACCCTCCATAATAACTCTCTAGGGACTCTATCATAAGCTTTCTCTAAGTCTACAAAGACCATGTGGAGGTCTTTCCTCCTCTTCTCAATCACTCTTTCAAAAAGTTTCATAGTGAAGCTTATAAGTTTGATCCCTCAATAATTAGTGTAATTCTATATGTCTCCTTTATTGTTATAAATTGGTACAATAGAGCTTTTCCTCCACTCATCGGCCATTTTCTTTGATTTTATAATCTTTTTAAACAACTTGGTCAACCAAACTACCCCAATATTTCTCATATGCTTCCAAACCTCTATTGGTATACCATCGGGCCCCATGGCCTTTCCTGATTTCATCTTTTTCATGGTCTCTTTCACGTCAGGTATTCGAATCCTACATTCATATCTATAATATCTAATGTTATTTAGGTTTATAGTATTTTCAATTTTTTTAAAGTACGTCTCCCTCCTTTGTTTAATCTCATTATCTTTGACTAATACCTTTTGATCATTACTTCTAATGCACTTAATATGATTTAAGTCCTTACCCTTTTGTTCTCTTACTTTTGCAAGTTTAAACACATCTTTCTCACCTTCTCTTATTCCTAGTCTATTATGTAGCTCATCATATGCCTTAAGTTTAGCCTCACTTACCACTCTCTTAGCAACCTTTTTAACACTCTTATATGGTTCATAGTTTTCATTATTTCTAGTCTTCTGCCATGCTTTAAAACACATCTATTTTTCTTTAATAACTTTTTGCACTATTTCACTCCCCCACCACATTTCCTTTACTAATTGCCTTTTACCTTTAGATATCCCTAAGACATCTTTTGCCATTTTTTTAATGGACTAAGCAATATTAATCCACATGGTTTTTACTTCTGTTTCATAGTTCTAATTTCCTTCTACCATCAACTTTTTTTTTAAATCAATTATTTTCTCTCCTTTCAAGTTCCACCACTTAGTTTTTGGATACCTATTAAGTTCATTTCTTTTCCTCCATCTTTTGATATAGATATCCATAACCATTAACCTATGTTGTGAGGTTAATCCTTACACATGGATTGTGCAGTATTCTTAAATAGAAAGAATTCTATTTGGCTTTTATGAAGTCCACTTTTAAAGGTTATTAAGTGTTCATCCCTCTTCTTAAAGAGTATATTTGCAATGGCTAGGTTATATGACAAAGCAAAATCGAGGATAGTTTCTCCCATTTCATTTGGTTCACCTATACCATACCCTCTGTGTACTCTATCATATCCTTGCTTTTCTTTTTCTACATGGCCATTGAAGTTTTCTCCTTTAAATATCACCTCAATGTTGGGAATTTCTTGCATGACTCTCTCCATATCTTCCCAAGACTGACTCTTGATTATATCTTCCAACTCTACTTGTGGCGCGTATGCACTTACAACATTTATGATCTGCTCTCCTAGAACAAATTTTATTATTATAATTCTATCACTAATTCTTATAACGTCCACAACTTTATCCTCTAATTCTTTATCCACTATTATTCATATGTCATTTCTATTATTATCCTTTCCTACATACCATAATTTATACCCATTGATTTCTCTAGCTTTAACTCCTTTCCACTTGGTTTCTTAAATATAAGCGATATTGACTCTCCTACCTTTCTTCATGTCTACTAACTCCAAACTCTTACCTGTCAATGTCCTTATATTCCATGTGGCAATACGAATCTTATGCTTTGGAGATATCCTATTTACCAACACCCTTCTCGATCTCCATGGTATGAACCCATATCCACTTTTCACTGCACTTGGGTTCTAATGCAGCACGTCGCTTCCGAGGGGATGCTCTAGCAGCCCTTGCCCATTTTTCGCTACACTTGGGATCCGATGTACCCGTCACTTCTAAGAGAACATCCTAACAACCCTTGCCCATTTTTCACCACACCCGAGATTCGATGCAACGCGTTGCTTATGGGGAACACCCTAGCTTGAGGGACTGTCAACTTTTCATTCATCTCATATTAAGGTTCCCATAGTTTTAAGAAGTTGGAGATGATTTTCATTTCTTCCTTACAAGCAGTAAAGAAATAGCAAAATTATCTTCAACTTCTCCCTTGCCAGCTGGCACCTGATGCTAGGGTTTCCATATTTTAAGAAGCTAGAGATGATTTTCATTTCTTCCTTACAAACTAATATACAAATGCTTATTCATTGGCAAGAAAGAAATAAGGAACACAATCATCTTCAACTTCTCCCTTGCCACTGGCACCTGACTCAAGACCCTCCTACTTTTTCATTAGGTCAAAAATGCATGTGTTATAAAATTTTGACCAAAAACCCCAATTTAACACTATAAGTTATAGCACATGGGCTACTAATTGGGCACTTTTTATACAAAATTGAACACTTATCACTTTTTCTTTGCAACTTTTATTTTCTTGATATTTCTTTTTCTTTGTATTTCTTTTTTCTTGAGGGAAAGTCCTTTCTTTTTCAACACTTTGATATTTTTCACTTCTTAGACTTTTATCCTTTTTCTACCATCGCTACTCATTTTTGAAAATAGGTAATGGATATTTTAATTGGATTTATAGGTTAAGGAAAATAGGTTTTGAAAAGGAAAAAGGCTTACCAAGAGGCTCAAAGGGTCTAACTAATGGTATAATATACTTGGTAGGATTTATGTCTATGGCCTAAAACAAGGATGGCATATATCTCTTCCTAGATTCTTAAAGCCTGTCAAATTCAATAAATCTTCAGGAAACAAAGTTAGCACTCCTATTGTTTCTTGGAAATTGACCAAAACAAAGATACTAGGATCTTTTTAAGTAAATATATACTGAAGAAAATATGAAATTATATATAACCCTCAAAATGATGATAGTTTCTAATACTCACTTGGGTGTATAGGTCTTCACTAAATTTTCTAAGGGTCTCTATCATAACCAGCTTTATGCCTAGACTATGCACTATGTAATTATGTTTTGAGATTTTAACTTCATAAAATGCTTCAGAACATGAATAAGATACAAAATTAACCATATACACAACTATTAAGTAATTAAAATTGGAGAAATAGTAAGCTTCGAAAAATCCAATTCTCATCACAATAAAGGAACTTTACCTTAAAAACTATTTTTTTTTTAAATATAAGAAAAAGTCAAAATTTTCATGCATATCTACACCCTCAACTTGAACTAAACATTGTCTTCAATGTTTAAAAATATAGGACCATATATGATGAATGGGTAATGCAGAACAATGAGACTAAAAAAAACCCTGTGTTGCCTCCAAGTAAGCACTAAGTTTTACATCTTCAGCCAAGTATACAATACTGTGATAAATGCAAGTCTTATGGTTGATGCAGGTGTCATAGGACATGCTAAGGTGGATCCTCATAGACTGGTTCCTTTAGCAAGATTTCTTCTACTTCAAGTTGACTAGCTCTAGGTAGGGTTTCAACCTTTACCCATTTACTTTGGAAATCTCTCCATCCTTTTCTATTTCGACAACCCTATGAGGGTAAACAATATGTAATATGTAGAGTCTAGTCCATCAAGAACAAAAATTTTCAAGAAATAAATGCAATCTAGAATTATACAAGAGGACCTTTTGTCCTAGTGTAAAGGACTTTTGTAAAATATGTTTATCATGATAACTTCTTGTGCGGTCTTTGTATATCTTGGTGGACTCATATGCATCCTTCCTAAGTTCGTCCAACTCATTGAGTTGGAGCTTCTTGTGGGTCCCAACATTATCTAAGTGAAAATTAAGCTTTGCAATGGCCCAATATGCTTTATGCTTAGGTTCTACTAGTAATTGGCAAGCCTTTCCAAAGACCAAGCAGTAGGGTGACATGCCTAAAAGAGTCTTGTATGTCATACTATAAGCCCATAAAGTGTCACTAAGTCTTAAAGACTAGTCTTTCCTATTTGGATTCATTGTCTTTTCTAAAATTCACTTTATCTCCCTATTTGACACTGCTTCCTATTCACTAGTTTGAGCATCATAAAGTGTAGTAATTCTATGAGTAATAATATATTTCTTCATTAAATTCTTAAAAATTCTATTGCAAAACTGTCTCCCACCATCACTAATTATGGCCCTATGGGTACCAAAGCTCTCAAATATATTTTTTTTAAAACTTGACCACTACCTTGTGATCATTGGTCTTGCACGGTATGGCTTCCACTCATTTGGACACATAGTCCACTCCCATAGAGATGTATAGATAACTAAAATAGTTAGGGAAAGGTCTCATAAAATTAGTGTCCCAAATATTGAAAGGATCAACGATAAGAATGGGGTTCAGAGCTATCATATTTATTTTTCCTATGCTCCATAATTATTAGCATCTAACACGTGTTATGCAGTAAGCATGTGAATCCTTAAAAATGGTGGGCTAATAAAAACCACACCATAAATCTTTGCAACTGTCTTTTTGGAACTAAAATAGCCTCTGCATGCATCATCATCATCATCAAGACCTTATCCCAATTAGGGGTCGGCCACATGAATCTTATTCCTTCATTCCACTCTATTAAATACCATGGCTTCATTTAGTCCTAAAGTTTTTAAATCTTTCCTCACCACTTCTATCCACGTTCTTTTGGGCCTTCCTCTTGCCCTTTTAGAACCTTCAACTTGTATTGCCTCACTCCTTCTAACTGGTGCTGTTGTTGGCCTCCTTTGAACATGTCCAAACCATCTAAGTCTAATCTCCCTCATCTTGTTACCTATTGGTGCTATCCCTAAATTTCCTCTAATATTTTCATTTCTAATTCTATCCTTTCTTATCTTACCACTCAGCCTATGAGTATGATGTTCCTTAACTACCCAACACTCTAATCCATAGAGCATGGCCGGCCTTATAGCCATCCTATAGAATTTTTCCTTTAATTTGAGTGGCACCCGCCAATCACATAAAACACCCAATGCACATCTCCATTTGTTCCAACCCGCTTGGATTCTTTGGGTAACCTCCCTCTCAATCTCTCCACTCTCATGGATCAATGATCCTAAGTATCGGAAGTGGTCTCTCATGGGGACCTCTTGGTTATCAATCTTGACTGGTGCTCCACTCCTACTCTCCTTGCTAAAATTACATTCCATATATTCTATCTTAGTTCGGCTAATTTTAAATCCTTCCAATTCCAATGCTTCTCTCCATAACTCTAACTTTATGTTTACACCCTCCCTTGTCTCATCAAGTAGGACTATATTGTCTACAAATAGCATGCACCAGGGAATCTCCTCATGTAGATGTTTTGTTAACTCATTCATAACTAATGTGAAAAGGTATGGACTCAATGCCGATCCTTGGTGCAATCCGACAGTGACAGGAAAATCACCAGTCACGCCACTAGTGGTCTTAACATTTGTTACTGCTGCCTCATACATATCTTTAATTATGTCTATATACTCCTGAGAAACCCCTTTAACACCCTACACCCTCCATATTAACTCTCTAGGGACTCTATCATAAGCTTTCTCTAATTCAATAAAGACCGTGTGTAGGTCTTTTTTCCTCTCCCTATATTTCTCTACTAATTGTCTTAGTAAGAAAATAACTTCCATGGTAGACCTCCCAGGCATGAAACCAAACTGATTCTCCGATACACTTGTTTCATGTCGTAGCCTCTTCTCAATCACTCTTTCAAAAAGTTTCATGGTCTGGCTCATAAGTTTGAGCCCTCAATAATTAGTGCAGCTCTGAATGTCTCCTTTATTCTTATAGATTGGTACAATAGAGCTTTTCCTCCACTCATAAGGCATTTTCTTTGATTTTATAATCTTGTTAAACAACTTGGTCAACCAAACTACCCCAATATCTCCCATATGCTTCCTAACCTCTATTGGTATACCATCAGGCCCCATGGCCTTTCCTGATTTCATCTTTCTCAAGGCCTCTTTTACTTCAAGCATTCTAATCCTACGTTCATATCTATAATATCCAGTGTTATTTAGATTTATAGTATTTTCAATCCCTACATTCTCAGGGCCATTGTCATTTAACAAATTTTGAAAGTATATTTCCCACCTTTGTTTGATCTCATCATCTTTGACTAATACCCTTTGATCATCGCTTCTATTGCACCTAACATGCTCTAAGTCCTTACCCTTCTGTTCTCTTACCTTTGCAAGTTTAAACACATCTTTCTCACCTTCTCTTGTTCCTAGTCTATTATAGAGCTCATCATATGCTTTAAGTTTAGCCTCACTTACTATTCTCTTAGCAACATTTTTAGCATTCTTATATTGTTCATAGTTTTCATTATTTCTAATCTTCTGCCATGCTTTAAAATGCATTCGTTTTTCTTTAATAGCTTTTTGCACTGTTCCATTCCACCACCATGTTTCCTTTGTTAATAGCCTTTTACCTTTAGATACTCCTAAGACATCTTTTGCCACTTTCTTAATGGACTCAGCCATATTAGTCCACATGGTATTTACTTCTGTTTCATAGTTCCAATTTCCTTCTACCATCAACTTATTTTTGAATGAGGTTATTTTCTCTCCTTTTAAGTTCCACCACTTAGTTTTTGGATGTGTATTAAGTTCAGTTCTTTTACTCCATCTTTTGATATGAATATCCATAACCATTAACCTATGTTGTGAGGTTAAACTCTCACCTGATATCACCTTACAATCCTTATATATAGATCGTTCATTATTCTTAAGTAGAAAAAAGTCTATTTGGCTTTTATGAAGTCCACTTTTAAAGGTTATTAAGTGTTCATCCCTCTTCTTAAAGAGTGTATTTGCAATGGATAGGTTATATGACAGAGCAAAATCGAGGATATTCTCCCCCATCTCGTTTCGTTCACCTATACCATACCCTCCGTGTATTATATCATATCCTTCCTTATCTTTTCCTACATGGCCATTTAAGTCTGCTCCTATAAATATCCCCTCAGTGTTGGGAATTTCTTACATGACTCCCTCCATATCTTCCCAAAACTGTCTCTTAATTATATCTTGTAACCCTACTTGTGGTGCATATGCACTTATAATATTTATAATCTGCTCTCCTATAATCATTTTTATTATTATAATTCTATCATTGATTCTTTTAACGTCCACAACTTTATCCTTTAATTCCTTATCCACTATTATTCCTACGCCATTTCTATTATTTTCCTTTCCTATGTACCATAATTTATACTCATCTATTTCTCTAGCTTTAGCCCCTTTCCACTTGGTTTCTTGGATACAAGCGATGTTGACTCTCCTATGTTTCATCGTGTCTACTAACTCCAAACTCTTACCTGTCAGTGGCCCTATATTCCATGTAGCTATGTGAATCTTATGTTTTGGAGATACCCTATTTATTACTGCCTTTCTCAACCTCCATGGTATGAACCCATGTCCACTTTTCACTACACTTGGGTTCTGATGCAGCGCGTCACTTCCGAGGGGACGCTCTAGCAGCCCTTGCCCATTTTTCACTAGACCCGGGATCTGATGTAGCGCGTCACTTCTGGGAGAACGCCCTAACAACCCTTCCCTATTTTTCACCACATCCGGGATCCGATGTAGTGCGTCGCTTATGAGGAACGCCCTAGCTTGAGCCAATTTCAATTTTTGATTCATGTCATGTTGGGGTTGCCATAGTTTTTTAAAAGCTGAAGATGATTTTCATTAAAATCATTAAAATTATCTTCAACTTCACCCTTGCCAGCTGGCTACCTAACGCAAGGGTGGCCATATTTTAATAAGCTGAAGATGATTTTCATTTCTTCCTCACAAACTAATATAAAAATGCATATTTATTTGTAAAAAAGAAATCATAGAATCATCTTCAACTTCCCCCTTGCTGGCTGGCTACCTGACATAAGGGTTGCCATCTTTTAAGACGCTGGAGATGATTTTCATTTCTTCCTCACAAACTAATATACAAATGCATATTCATTTGTAAAAAAGGAGGAGGGTCTTGCGTCAGGTGCCAGCCATGGTCATGGTAAAAGAAAATGATTTAATAATGTTCACTATTTGATATGCATTTACTAATAACCTGATCAGGATAGTACTTGAACAAGAATAGATTATCCCATGTAAAGTGTTTGACTTCGGCAATAAATCTTTTCCTATCTTGTTTAGACCAATGATTAGGCATTTGATTCACAATAAGATAATCAACTATATCTGCATAGCAAGGCAACTGAGAAATGTGCAATAATTGTTTGTATAAAAATGTTTCTATTGTAGATACATTTCGCTAATAGACTTCAAAACCAACCTAGATAAATGGTCTACTACAATATTTTTGGAACCTTTCTTATCCCAAATTTATAACTCAAACTCTTGTAGCAAAAATATCCATTGGATCATTTTAATACTACATAGTCCAAATAGATAATGAACTTAGATCCTAGCTAGTAAAATCTAAACTTATCTAGGGAAAAAACAATTGCCAAAAACTCTTTTTCTATAGTGAAATAATTAAGTTGGGCATCATTGAGTGTCTTGCTAGCATAATATATTGTGTAGTCAAAAGCATCACACATTATTTTGAATGGTGCACTCCAATCAAGCAGTCAAATAATACGTGCAAAAGTAAGTTTAGTCTTTAGACACTCAAATGCTTTCATACAATCATCATCAGATTCAAAAGTTGCCTCCTTCATAAGTAAATAACATAGGACTTAGCAATTGTACTACAATCCTTGATAAATCATCTATAGAAACTAGCATAGCTTAAAATGAATGAATTTCCTTCATCATCCTTAGAGGAGGAAGGTTAGAGATTAAAGTCACCTTGACTTTGTCTACTTCTATGCCATTATGAGATATGATGAGACCTAGAAACTGCCATTTTGAACCATGAAATGACAATTTTTCCTAGTTTAACACTAAATTCTTTTACTAACACCTAGCAAAGACAAGTTTTAAATGGTGTAGACATTCATCAAATAATGAACCAAACACTAAAAAATTATTTATGAATACTTCTAAAATCCTCTCCATCATATCAAAAAATATGTTCAACATACACCTTTGAGAAGTAGCTGAAGCATTACAAAGTTCAAAAGGCATGCGATGGTATGCGAAGGTCCCGAAAGTGTAGGTGAAGGTATTCTTCTCTAGTCTTAGGTGCCATGGGGTATAGATAGAGTATCCATTAGGAAAGTAGTAATAACTATGACTGGCTAAGCTTTCTAATATTTGGTCAATAAATGGAAGATGAAAATGATCTTTTCTCATGATCAAGTTTAGTTTTGGTAATCTGTACAAACTCCACACAGTGGATGGTTTTTCAACTGATGGTACTGGGATAAAATTTGGAGGAAGAGGTTCTAATATAGGTCCCCATTTGAGGTATCCATAATAGGTGCAACATTTAAGAGATTATTTACCTCATCTATAAACTTGTCTATATCAAAATCACAATTAAACTGCTCTAGACATGCTCAAGTGAGTCTAGAATAGACGAGGGTTAGCATCTTGATATAGATATTCAATTAAATTGACTACACAAAAATTCATCTAGGTCTAGATGCTAATGATTGTCATTAAATACATAAAGCTTCACTTTCATATTACCGAAAGATAACTTCATCACACCATTTCATACAATAGATGATGGTGTTGGATGTAGCTAAAAATGGACATCCAAGAAATATTGATATCTAACTACCAGGGTCTAATACGATTGGGTATCTAGGATAATAAAATCTACAATAAAGTAAAATTGGTCTACCTGTATTAGAACATCCTCAACAATACCATGTGAAATCTTTACTAATCTATCTGCTAACTGCAAAGTGGTATTTGTTGTCTTAAGGTCACCAATCACAAGTTGCTCATAGACGGAATATGATAACAAATTTACACCAGCCCCTAAATCTAGTAGTGCCCTATTAATGACTTGATCTCCAATAACACAAAAAAGGGTAGGATAACCTAGATCTTTAAACTCATGAGGGGTCTAATGTTGGATCAGATCACTTAGTAAGGAAGGATTTCTTTTGCACATTAAGCTTGGCTTTTGTGTGTAGAGCTCTTTGAGAAATTTGACATTAGTAGGAATGTCTTTAATAGCATTGAGTAATGGGATATTGACTTACACATGCTTAAACACATCCATTATCTCATGAAAATTGATTCCTTTCTTAGCCTTATTTAATAGTTGAGGGAATGGGGCTCTAAGCACATAAGGTGCCTCCATTATAAGCTTAGATGGACTAGGAGGTTTCTATCTATTCTCTTTCTCCTTAATTTTAGCTGGTTCATTCTCCTCTAAGTTTCCACAGCCTGCTCTACTTTATTATCAACTTGATGGCCACTCCTAAGGTTAGTTATGGACTTTGCTTATTTATGTGGTCTACTTGGTGTTGGCCTTATGTCAAACTGGTCCTTAAGGTTTGCAATTGGCTAACTGGTAAATTGTCCATTTCCTCTATCACTCAAAATAATTAACAACTAGCTCATTTGCATTTCTAATTTTGCAATTGCTTGAGAATCAACAATTGTTGTTATGTCTACTCTCATTGATGGCCTTTCTAGTTTTATCTTGGTGTTTTAAAGTTCTCTCTGTAAATGATTGCATAGTCTCCTTGAATGTGGGTTTCTTTATTTGTTGACTGTATTGGAAACCCAGAGGTTGTTGTGTAACTAAAGCCCTAGGAAAGTTTTGTGTAGGGGTTCATAGATGGACCTCCCTAGTAATTATTCTTAGACCATAACAAGTTAGGAAGCTTAGCCCATCCTAGATTATAGGTGTTGGAGTTTGAATTATTGCTAGTGAATTATTGCTAGGGTTGTGATAAGCATTCGAGCATTTGCGTAGTCTAAAATATATTTAGTGTACACTCTATTAGATGGACAAGTTGTGGTTAAGTGTGTGGGCTAGAACAAATACCACAAACCTCTTGTTGAGGTATTTTCAAGCTTCTCCAATCGTTCAACCATGGGGTCGAGCTTATATGATATATATGCATGCCTCCTTTCTTTTATGGCTACGTATTTCTTTCTCTACTATTAGAATAATTCCATTGCTGGAAATTCTCAGCCAAGATCTCAAAATATTCCTAAGCCGTTGTCTCATTTTTCAACATGAGGGCCCATCTAGTAGCTGCATCTACCATCTGTCCATTTTGAGGTGTTAATACCTCAAAGAAGCATTGAACTTGCTGCCATTTTTCAAATCCATGGTGTGGAAACTTTTGCAACAATTCATTCCACCTTTCTTAGCATTCATAATACTGCTCATCATCTCTTTGCTAGAAATTGATCATCTCCCTACAAAGGGCATTAGTCTTATGGATAGGGAAGAACTTGTTCAGAAACTTTTTAGATAACTAGTCCCATGTGGTAATGGAACCTACCTCTAAAGAATTCAACCATGATTTGGCCTTATCTTCCAATGAGAAGGGAAGCAACCTAAGTCTAATAGAATCATTTAAAACATTTCATAGTCTGAATGTAGCATCAATATTAAGGAATTCCCTGATATGTAGGTATGGATCATCTTTTTCTTGACCATAAAAGCATTGGAGTAACTATATAACTCCAGGTTTAAGTTCAAAGTGGTTTGCATTAGTGGGGTGGTTATGTGATGCATGATAAGAGTATTCAACTAGAGCGGAGCATAGAAAGCTCTTATGGTCTTGTGCACAACTACAATTGGTGATTCTGCCATGGGTTAGGAATTTAGTTTCTTACCCCTTGCCTATGGGTTTGTTCAATCTCAGGGTCAATTGGTATTAATTCTGTGTTCTAAGATCGGTGAACTTACATGCACTAAGATGAGATACAATTTAAATGATGCAACCTAACTATGTGTTGCTCCTAACTCTAAAAGATACACAATCAATCCAAATGGTTTGCTAATAAGAAAATTTGATAATCTTCGATAATGTGTAGGGTGGTACCTTTTAGACTAGATCTAGATATCTCCTCCTTTTATACAAACTCGACTATTGTTTATTACTTAGGTTCTAATCTAAAGTGGTTAATACATTTCTCATGTAATGAGATGTTTAGACTCAATAAACTTAAATGAAAGGCATGGGGAAATCACTTGGATTTTGCATACCTACTATAACCGCGATACTCAAAAGCCACTGAAGTGACAATAGATCTCCTCCTTCTAAAAGGGCCCTACGAGCTCAAAACCCTCAATCTCTTGCTACTTGATTTTAAATTAAGCTTTAAGCACTGGGATTGTGAACATACATGATTTGATTACCAAGGTGGGCCAAGGATCTAGTGATGAAATCCTATCCTTATCTTATGTGGGTTCCTGTGGTGCCCTTGCTATCAATGTGAACATCTACCATGATGTAATTAAACATGCAATGCAATTATAAAGAAAGGAAATTAATGCATGCTTATATGCTATCTAACAAAGGGTCCACACCTTAACAGACAAGACACTATAACTAGACAGCCTATGGGTTAGTTATAGTTGAGCTCAGCCCAACCTTTATTAAATAGGTGCAATAACATGCAACAAGTTATAATCAATGACCCTAAACTATATGAATTATACTATCATTCTAAATGCAATTTACAATAAATGCAACTACACTAGGAAAAATAAAAGAGAGTGAGAAAAACTTACAATGGAGTTTCTGATGAAGATCAAGTGTGGGCAACCATAACCCACACAACCTGAATTATCACAACCCATTTAAAATAAACAATTGAAATTAATATTACAATGGGGCCTCACTACAAGTTCTCTCAAAAATATAAAAACTTAATCTAGAAAAGTAAGGATATCCTAATTATGCTAATGAAACTTTGGCCCACGAGATCGTCATCATTCCTTTTGGCAAACTACCCTCTCACAAAATCAAAGAAATATGTCAATTTGTGAGGAATTAGCCAAAAATGCAAAAATTATACAAAAATCCTAATATAATGAAACCTAAAACTATGACTAGAGATAAATAATCGAAACAAAGATCCAACTACAAATTCGTTGTGATTCAGAAACAGTACCAAAAACTTGGTGTAGCTTTAAAATTACTTGTAAGCACATGAATCGATGTAGTAATTTGCAAGCAAGAGGGGTAGATTCCATGGGGAATCTCACATATTTTCAATCACTTGGATCTTATTTAAGTCACTAATATTTAGCTAAAGAGATATTATATTTGGAACTATGGAAGGAACTAAAAACACAGGGAGATGAAAATATGCATGGAATTTGAAACCAAATTGAAGAAACTTTCTAAAATTAAAATGGAGTCAAGAAAGGAAACTAATGCAAATTAAGGACTTGAATAACTTAAATACTTAAATCTAGAATGAACTTCCTAAAGCTAGATTTAAGAATTTCCTAAAAAGACTAAAATCTAATCTAAGATGCAACTATTTTAAGCAATGAATCATGCAATCTAAACATTCAACCAAAATTAATCAATGAATCAATTCAATATTAAACAAACATCAAAAGAGGAGTGCGCATGATCCATGGATTCAAACTTGTTTTATTTCAATTAACCCTTACACGAATTATGCGCATGAACAAGGGAAGGCATGCATGACATTTACATCAATACAAGAAAATTTTGCCTAATTCAATATCATGGAAACCACTATGTTTGACTTCAATCTTCAACATCTAATAAAATATATGCATGTGAACCAAGGGAGAGATCCAAGAGATGAGTGAAGGCAAGATGGGAACCAAAATAAAAAGAACAAGTAAGATGTAAAGCAAGGAAACAAGGAAAGCAAAGATGATCCAAAGGTCATTACCTCTTAGCTGTCACTAGAAGAGGTTATTAGCTTTTGAATCAAGGATCTAGAATTCAAAACTAGAAGCAAAACAAAAGGAAAGAGCCAAGAAAAGTGTTCATGAAAAATAAAGAAATAAGACAAGAGAGAAAAGGCATGAAAACTTAGCTTTGAATGAGAATTGAAGGTCCCAAGAAAGGTGAGTGGAACTTTTGAATGGGAACTTGTGTTGAAGGGCTGCTATGGTGCATGGTAGATGACATGAAGATCTAGAGTGAGGAAGAATGTGTGAGGTGTGGAACCAAGCTTTGACGTGTAGAAAACTTGGAGCATTGAAGGCTTAGATGGTATGATGACCTAGGTTTTTATAACACTTTTAAACAAAATCTTTTTAAAATGTGTGGCCCTCAGTTTGAAAAACTATTTAGAAAACAAACAGCAGAAAACATTTCTCATGAGAAGACTTTTAAAAATCCCTATTTTCATTCTTCTTTAAACAAAAAAAAAGGATTTTTAGAAAAATGAGGGCTACATTTGTACTGAAAATTTAGTAGAGTCTCCTTTGTTTTTTTAGAGTTATGCATTTTATGCATGTGATTTGATGTCTCTAATAAACATAGTTTAAATCAAATACGTAATAAAGGAGACTCTATCTCAATCCATTCACATAAATACATAATTTAAATGTGTATAGTTTTAAAATCACATTTTTTAACTATGACTAAAAGAACAATTTACAACCAGAATCAATCTAGTCATAGCCACACAACCATAATTTCAATTTATATATCTACATGTCCATAAAGCAAAAGTCATATTGAATTATAGTATTACATCAATTCATAAAATTATCAACTATGATGTAAACCTGTTTGATATGCCTTATATATCCTTTTCTTGAGGTCTCTAGTATAGTCTTCTGCTCATAAGACATTATGAACAATTTACAATGTCTCAGTGAGCTTGAGCTTATATAGGTAGTTTCATAATTAAATATAGAAGTAATACAATTTTTAAATCCAAAAGAAGCTCACAATCTCATATCACATAGTTCTATAAAATATGATGCATAATGAGTAGTATAATAAAAATTATGAAATCTCAATTATGCTTTACAAATCAATGTCATGCTAGACCATTTTAGTTTATCAATTTCAATATCCATTCACGTAGTTTCAAAGACATTTTACAAAGTATTTTACAAGATATAAATAATCAGCACAACTTATGTCATGCATCATCTCATAAATATATTCATCCAAAATGAATAGTGAATCATCGTAAAAAAATCAATAGAGGAAAGGCATTTAAATCATGAAAGGCTTAAATATAATCAATGTATCTCAATATATATATATATAACCATCTAAACCTTCTTGAGGTCTTGCAAGTGTAAAACCACTCAAAATTTGGCTATTTGTTATTAGTTATGAGTATTCATTATAGACCTAAAGTCTTAGGATGTCATGCACCTTTGGTGCTATCGCGCTATATACATACAAGTCTCAAATCTCAAAATTAATGAACCATTTGTGTGACAGACAAGACCCAATCAAGTCTGTGGCTATCACGCCAATACCAAGCAAATAGGCTTCCTACACCGTGCGAGCAATGGGTACATAGTGCCTTAGGCCATAACCCTACCCATGATGTCATCATAACCTGGATTCGGCCCTTTTGGCTAGGTATCTAATACACATATACAGTTTTGGAAGGGGGATGATCAATACTTAACCCTCCCAGCATAACATCTATCGGGCTGCCATATGCCCTCCATAACATAATAATACTAGGCATTATCCTATGCCGATCTAACATATAAAACCATAGAAATCCATGCACCAGTGGAATCATGCAAATCAAATCTCATGGTACGATATAGCCATGTAAAAACAACCCTCACAAGGCTTAAGTTTAAGGATTCCACACTTATCATCATTTCATAAATCATGAAGTCCATGGATTTTCAAATACATTTTTATGTAATAAGTTTTGAACCGTATAATAAATCAACATGGTGTTTTAGAACTAATATTTTGCATAAAATACCAGTATGCTCAATAGTAAAAAATAAGAAATCTTATAAATTTCCATTTTCAAGTATAACAGAATAATTATAAACACTTTTTCATGTTTTACAGAAAAGCACATCGATGTTGTAATGACTCAAAATTTTCAATATTATTGTATCACTTTTAAAACTATGATCAATCATGATGTTTACCATTTGCCAAGCAGATATAAATTGTTTATTTTGAAAATTAATGTATGTTTAATGATACTAATAGATGGTTAGATATTTTATTTTAATTAAAATAAAACAAAGGAATTGGTGAGAAAAATCAGTATTAATAGATTCTACACTCAAAATGGAATCCAACGCCTTAAAGAACACTAAAAATGGAGCTCGTATGACCAAGTTATGGACATTTAAAGATTAATGGCATTTTTGTAATTTGAACTTAAAAACGAAAAGTACCCGAAAACGCAGGGGGTCGTTTTGATAACGACACACCCCTCCTCCATTGTCGTCTTCTTCCTCAGGCCAGGCTGTGCATAGCAGCGCCATACCTATACGACACCGCAAAAATGGTGGCACTGCCATTGGGCAGCACCACCTTCTCCACTATAAGTTCCCTCCATCCCCTCTTCTCAGATCAAGCTTCCTCCACTCCAATCACTCCTAAAAATAGATCCGGCAACAGGGGTTTGCAGCTCCATTTGAGACCTCTGATCGGGCAACAAAGAGAGCTTCCCAGGTACGATTCTCTCCCCACTCCACTTCTCTCTTCTTCCTCTTTCTTTCCCCCAGATCCCGACCGGATCTTGTTGGTTTTCTGGCCAGAAATCACCAATTTTTTGGGGAACAAAACTAGATAGGCTAAAACTCGTTGAAGGCGTTGTCCCCAGGGCGCACGGGCGTGACGCTCGCCCTGGACGCTATAGCGCGTCACTCAGGCGTGCACATGCGTGCGAACGCGATTGTGGTTTGACGGGGACACTCACGCGTCCTGGGAACCGTGACGCGCAGGCCCTACACGGACAATCCTGGTTTGTCAGTTGATATGTGACGCTAAAAACTGTCATTAAGGAGGCTATATAACTCCAGTCAATGATTCAAAAGAACCGTTGCATTTGTAATTATGACACGGACCTAATGATACCATAAAAATTAGCATCAAAGAACTATTTTATATGATTATAACCCAAAAACTATAGAAATCTCATAGATCTACTATGACAAAGATGATCAGATCTCATGACTTGATCCATTAGAGGTGTTAGGGGATTAATAGCTTAGGATTAACCCCAAGGTACATGTATTAGCCCTTGAAGGATAGAGCTGGCTGTTTAAATCAAGTACAGGCCTATTTTGAGTATTGGGACAGGCGATTTATGAGATCTGACCATTCAATTACACGATCTTGATAACATAAAAGTTATTTAAGTCAATCTAACTATTAAATATTTAGATCTATAAGTAAGATCTGGGTTGGAAACACATTAAGCAAAGGTCTATGATCCTAAAATGCAAATCTGGCCAATAATCTATACATCTAATTAATGATCCATAAAGGATGGAAATTGATACTTGAATCCTTGTTATCAATTGAAATTTAGGGTTTCACAAAGCTAACTTAGGGTCGAGTAATAAAGAACACGATTCAAGAAACATCGAGGTAGGTAGTCTGATACTACTAAGTTTTTAAATGCATCCCAAACTCTAAGTGATTTACTTGCCGTTATTACCGTATTTCGTGTGCTTTTGAGATATGATGTTCTTATATGAGTATGCAGACTTGTCTTCATGATTTTATGGCCTTGAAGCACTTGTATCTATCACCGTACTTAGTTTTCTTTTGGGATATGATGTTCTTATACGAGCATGCGAAATTGTCTTCATGATTTATGCCATTGAATGCGACTATAGCATGAACAGATTTTATGCATTGCTCTCATGTTTTGAAAATAATTGCATAAATTGCCTAATTTATGATGATTGAGATTTGGATTATTTATATATACTTTTTGGGCTATTGAGCCTAATGGGCACTATGCTGAGAGGTTGTTTATATACGGGATTGGCCTCCTGGCCTCTACCACAAAAAAGGTGGATGGTATCGCTGCCAAAAAGGCTTGTCCCTTCCTTAACTGTTGTGGTAAACATGGACAACCACTGGAGGTGTTCACGGCACCCTTTTCGAGGACAGCCATAGTCGACGTGGAGGCTAGAGTGGGTTGGTCTTTAGATACCAAAGACACACGATTCCAGCTATGTGCTGATTATGAGCATAATGACCCTATGATTTCAGTGTTATCGATGTGCATATAGTATTGAGATGGTCGTATACAAGTACTCATGACCAGTTAGCTTGATGGGTTCGCCGAGAGATCATGTGCATGATACTTGTAGTGATGCTAGCATAATCTTTGAATGGTGACTATTTTAAGAGTTTCATAATTATTATATTTTACTCGTTAGTTTGATATGTTGCCAAGATCCTATCCATTGGATTTATTGATTTCTATTTTATGATTTTAGTTATATTTAGAAGACTAAATTTACGTACGGATTCCATAGTTGAAATTGCATCAATGAGCTTACATTTTATGTACAAATATGCATGTTTACCCAAAAAGGAATCACTAATATTTTACATGAAAAGCTCCTTGAGTTATGCATGTTGCATGACGAGTTTTCAAAAATAGTAGTATCAAATCACCTGCTGGGTATGAGGAATACTCACCTAAATATATTATTTTTACAAATTAGCTCCACACAGGAGTAGAAGAAGCATCATAAAATGTTAGTACTACGATCAAGTAAATGAAGAAGGGACAAGTATGAATGTATGTAAACTCTCTACCTTTTGGACATGTATTTGTACTTGTTACAGTTGGCTGTGAGATGTGATTGGATAGACCTAGGAAGACATTTATGATTATTGTAATTTTCAAAACTACTTTATTCTTCTCGAAAGCAAATGACACTCTAGGGTTTTCAAAATGAATTTAAAATAAAAGATTTTCCCGCTGCATTGCATTGTTTTCTAAAAGTGTTTTAAAATAGGGATAAATCCCGCCTTAGGAATTAGTTTTGCATTTAAAAATGCATGCGAAAACCCCAGTCGTCACAGATGTTAAAACTACTTACCTCTTAGCAAATTCCCACAAGTTCTTTCCTTTAGCTTTAGCGGTAATCTTAACCCCAATTGGGTCAAACTACGCCTAAATCTGTATAGTACATAACATTTTTATTTTTTATATACATGTATACTTAAATCTTATATGTAATCATTATCTAACGATCTAGATCCTCAAACCATTAGATTTTTAGATCCATTATTAATCTTAACTAAATTTTACATGATTCATCACAAATATACCACCAAAATTGCATGATCTCAACCGTTTAGGCTATTGATCTACATTTCTAGCCATGAATTATCAATCCAACATTCATCATATTATGAAACTCATATTCGAGCCATTGATTACCAAACAATGGTTCAAATCAATCCTAAGCCATCTACATTCCACTGATCATAGATTACACAGGTGAGATATGATCAAATCAATCTCAGATCTGCCATCCATTCTCTAAGCTAGTGATATAACAAATTAGATTTATTTTACAATTCAGATAACTCTATTAGTGGATGATCAAGGCACAAAGAGTTGAATCAAACATGTTACAATGGTCTTGCCTAGTATTTTAAGGTCTAATCTTATGCTCAAAGTATTCAGGTCTAACCTTAAGGTCATGATCATACAATCAAAGATTTTGATTTGATAACTTTGTTCATGATCCATCAATTTAGAGTCATCAGATTTGTTATTCAAGGTTAAAACTCAACGATCATAACTCCAACAAGATTGTTGGAGTTTTGATCATTGACCAATTAGTATGCATAGTTACAGATCAATGATCCTCATTTTGTCTGTTAGATTTTCCTAATCTTTGACCCTAAACCTATTTGATTTTCCTATATCTCAACTTTAAATATTGGTTTTTCGACCCTTCCGATGATCAACACTCTGATCATGAAATTTTCAAAGAATCTTTACTAATTAAAGGTTAGGGAACTTAATGGTGATGTCTAATCATCAACCAAAATAAAGTGCATAAGTAAGATGATTTACACTATGGTTGATTTGTAGTTATTAGAGTTAGAGAACGTATGGTTTAGATTTATTTTTGGGTTTTTAATTACCACTGAAAAAGCTACTTAATCATATATTTAGATTTTTATAATTTTAAATTTATTTATATGATTTTTGAACTTAAAAAAATACTCGTATTATTAATGGTTCTTGATTTATGATTCAACGGTTTGATCTAAGATATAAAATGTGTCATTTTAATCTAAATGTTTTTCATAAATGTAAATTTTCAAAATATAGAATTGTCAGTTTTTAATCACATTTTATTTTAATATTAAAATATAATAATTAGTGAAGAAAAGTGAACAGAAGATTGAAAGGAATTATTATTACAAAAACCAAAATTTTCATATATGATGCAAGAATATGCTTCGAGGAAATGTTTAAACAAAATTTGAAAAGGAATTTGAATTTAAGATAATACTGTAAATTATGGATTTTTTTAGTGATATCTAAAAAGATGTTAAAAGTCCCTCTTTGTATCATGTTCCCACTTCTAGACCCTAGTGAGATGCCATCAAGAGTTTTATGGCTCCATGAGAGGCATTGGAAGGTTTTTTTGTTACTTGAAACTTTGTTTGATTAATGGTGGTCATAGTAGATGACTTGTCTGAGACATACTTCAGCAAGGACCTTGATTGAGACCTATTTTAATTGGATTTCATGGACTTATAGCTTAGATCTATGTGGACTAGCATTGTATTAATGTTGGGTATTTGAGCTCTACTGATAAGATTTCAAAGAGTTTATGCTTGGCCTCCCTAGATATTACTTTGGACCTCATCTGATTAACAAGGTAGCGAACTTGTTTAAAATATGTGCCAGCAGGTATCACTTTTGTTGATCATGTTTGAATACATATATCAGTATTTTTGTAGTTTTGAATTAAGTGTATCCATATTATTTGACTTTGGGTTGGACTTTAAATGCTTGATTTTCATGGAAATTGAATTGCCAATAGTGTTATTTCACATGCATGTTGTTATTATTATTGAATAACTTGTTAGAAAGCAAATGCAAAATATTTTTGTTCAGGGTAACTATGGTAACTTTTACATGTCTATATATTCTGCAATTAAATAAACTTTATATGGACAATGCAAGGTAACTGTGGTAACTTTTACTTGTGTATATATTCTGCAATTAAATAAACTTTATATGGACAATGCATGCAATAATTAGTACGCTTATCGAATGCGAGTTCGATGAAATATTTTAAATATCACATATTAGAGAAGACAAAGAAGGATAAAGAAGACTAAACAAAGGAAAAGTCAAAATAAGAAGGAATTTGGCCGGGGATAATCGTAGTTTAAGGTTCCTTAGATTTTAATTTTATATTTATGTCTCATGAGATTGTAAATACCCTAAGAAATTGTGATATCTGTACCTCTATAGTAAATATTTTACATTTTTGGGGTGTGGCAATTTATGGGTGTTATAAATTAATAAGAGGGAACTAGTGGTAAGATATAACTAGCCATAGAGAGGTCTAAGTGATATTATGTTACAAGATTCCTATAATGGCATTGCTATATGCTTGCATGGTATAATTCAGCATGTACAAAACTCAAGTGACTTTAAAGCCCATCTCTTATGCCTATTTGGATAGTGTTTGTATTAGCATGAGACATAACTACTGAGCTAGGTTATGTAGATAGTATGTCTACTTGAGCCATTGGCTTAGTGTTTAGCCAATGTAGCTTAGATTATAATTTCCAAGTATAGCTAGTAAATCCTTTGGGTAGAATCATCATAGTTAGGACCCAGGGGGTCTAGGACCCATGATGGTCGGCCATATGCATCACCATAAATGGACAAAGACCTTTATGGTCCAAGCTAGGGCCTTTGGAGAGCATATAACAAAATGGGTCATGGCTTTACTTGCAAAAGCCGGTACCAAGTGAAGGCTTTAAAATAAGAAGGCATATAGCATAAATAGATTATAGCTATATCTTTTGGGAAGCAAAGACAATGTTAGACTTAGGCTTGTATCTCTTCTAAACATCTTAAATCAATAAGAGAACAGCAACGTTCCTTACCTTGAGAGTATGAGAAAGAGAGAGCTTTGATCTCAATAAGACTTTATTTCAGAGTGAGACTTAGATTGCCTGGTATGAAGGAGAGAACCTTATTCATAGTTGCTGATGGTTATTTTGGGCCACCAATGAAGCTAGGATGCTAAAACAGTAACTATCCTAACCGACGCACCGATCAAAAGCATGCTTTTAACTAAACCACATTCGTTGGTGGTCTGGCGTCTGCCGTCACCAAGAGGGGAAGGCACTGGACACTCATTTGTCTGGTTTCAGTTTTCTTGAAGCGAGATTAACCCACACCACTTGGGAAAGGAATGAGATTGAGTGAGTCTATTGTCAACCAATTCTTACTCTTGAAGCAAACAACACACGGCTTTCCATTTGAATTTGATGGACGCCATGTGGGAGGAGCGAGTGAGATCGTTGTCTTCTTTGAGGCATGTCAAGAGCAACTAATGCCACCCTCAAGGCAAGTGATGGTCACCAATGTCACCTTTGGGCCAAGTGGAGGTGATTGAAGCCACCTTAGACTCGAATAGTGGCACCAACTTCACTCTTTGGTGAGTTGAAATGATCACATAAATAAGCTTCACTTTTGGATGATCTGATCTACTCGTCAAATTTAGCCTGCCTTAGACTCGCCAGACACCTAAACTTATTATCATTGGATGATTTTAGCTAGGCTATTTTACCTTTTCAAATCATGACCAGAATGACAGCATAGTGCATGATGCCACAACAAGTTATTTAGTGTTGCCCACTTTTTGCATGATGAGCCCTAGTCCTAGTTGATCATGCCTATCCATCCAATTTCTTTACCTCCACATGTCTTTTAATAACAAATATCAAAGTGATTTGATGATTATAACTAGTTGATCCTAGACCATTCATTTCACAATATATCTAAACGTTGATCTCTTGTACTAGTTCCAATTCTCATTGTTTTGGGAGCATTAGTCATCTAAAGTTGATCCTTCAATGAACAGGTTGGATTAACCAGTGGTGGGGCCAATCATGGGCGACACGCATTAGGCTATCATTCCTCAATCACGACAATTTTATTTCGTGACACAAATACAAGCAGCTGGAAGCATCTGATTTGCATAAATCATGGTTGGTAGTTGGAGCAAGAAAATGGGAATGCAAAACAAGATAAACGGATCCGATCATCGCTTAGTAACGGATCAGATCATCCGCGCATTGGCTAGATATATTAAAGAAGTCCGTGATTCCCAGGGCCAAGTAAGCCCTTTGGCGCCAAATCTTCCCGCCCAAAACATCCCACCTTAAGACCATAGAAGAAAGAATACCGCAGAAATATCATCCTCTCAGCACACAAGCAGAAAGAAAGAGAAGGAGATACTATCTCTACTTCCACTGTTTCTCTCCGAAAATGGTAAGCTCCAATGCAACCTTATTATTCCAGTATTTGAAGATCCAATTTTCGCGTTTCCGTCAATTTTCCCATACATCTTCTGATACAAATGTTTCTTAACAGGATGATTCTGAAAACCCTTCTTCAACTCCCGGCTCTCCAACGTCAGCCAATTTCAGTACAGATCGCCTCCCCCCCAACACTAGCCAGACCTCTGGCAGCTCTTCTTCCGACGATGAGGCTGCTGTCGATCCTGAAATAATCCGAGACGAACCGGACGATGAAGTTGAAGAAGAAGAAGAAGAAGGAGAAGATCTCTTTAATGATAATTACATGGAGTAAAAGCTTTGCCCCAACCGTTTGCTTTGGAAGATGTTTCCTTTTCTTTTCTTTTTCCTTCAAGCTTTTAACATTTATATTTGGTTTTGTAAGTGATTATCGTCGGATGGATGAACACGATCAGTACGAATCCATCGGTCTTGATGATTCGATGGAGGATGAGAGAGATCTGGACCAGATCATGGCAGATCGGAGGGCTGCGGAGGTTGAATTGGATGTGAGAGAGGGCCCGCGGGGAGTGAATAGGAAGCTTCCGAGACTTCTGGATGATCAAGGTAATCAGATCTGGAAGTAGAAAAATTAAAAGGTTAAAAAGAAAAATGAAGAGTAGCGGTAGTCTTATTCTGTTAGCCGAAATGGTTCTGTTTCTTGTATTTATCTATTTAAATTGCAGAGAAAATGCTATTGTTTCAGTATCAACCATCTGGGCAAATGCTTTTCCATTGTTTAATGTAGAATTACAGAACAATATCTCCAATTCGCAGAAGACATAGGCTTTTTATGGACCAACCATCTTTTTACGAATAATGATGATTTATTAGTAGAACAAAATCACACTGAGAGGATTTGGCTTTTCTAGACCAATCATTTGGAAACGTATTTCACTTCTACTGTTTGATGGAGAAGTCCATAATGTACTTCCAATTGTAGTGAAAATGGGATTTACCCCACTCTAGTATATCCAGTTGTAGATAAAATGGGCCTTCTCTGAAAAATTATTTTAGCTCTTCTACTGTTTGATGGAGAACTGAAGAATGTTTTTCCTTACCATGTAGAGAACTATATATGAAATTTGGATCATCTTGATAATATGTAAGAATATGTGCTGGAGATGAATGTTAATAGATACTGTTACAAGTTTTGTATTAGATTGGGGCGTATCTAACCGTTGATGAATTTTGATTTGTCGGCTACGAAGAAGTCTTCCATGGCCATTTTTAATCAACCTGGTTGCCTGCTTAGTTGTAATATATTCTTACGGAGAGGGTATTGGACACAATGACTATTAAACGGAGTAAGGGGGTCTTGTGTGGAAATGATTTTGACAAGAATGTATCTAACTTAGTATCATGAATTATGTAGTTCTCAGTCAAATAATGCTTACCATGATTACACTTTTGAACCCTTTGCCTAAAGTTTTATCTTGAGAAATAACACAAAGACATTAGTTGTAAGGCTGGATATATGTAAACAAAGCAGTTTTAATGGAGGGACTTTTGTGCATACATTTCTCTGGATAGGCAACACATGCGGATTTTGGTATGTGGGTGGATTAGTTGACGCTTAATTTTAATCCAAATTATTGAAATGCAAGCATGTAACATGGATATGTGTATTGCTTAAATCTATCGTGGAAGGAACCCTTGCAAAACTTTTAGTAATAGGATGAGGATGATGCTCATTTCAGATGGAGGGAAATTCAGATAATGTATATGAATTATAAAAAATATACATCTGTAATTGAAAACACTTTGTTGTTAACATTTTGCTGCTATAATTATATATATATATATATATGGTCGATAAAGTTAATGCCAGTTTCCATAAATCTATTGTGTTATTAGTTACAGCATACTCTGCATTGGACACCCAAGGTTCCATTACCTAAGCTATGCTTACACAATATGCATATTTTCTTACACAAAACTCCTCGATTTGTAGATTACTTGGTTTTTTCTTTTTCTTTTAAAATTAATCTTATGATTAATCCAGTCCTATGAAATTATTTGCTTAAAGATGGACTAGCAGAATTTTGAGATTATTTTTAGTTCTAAAGATATCTTAATATTATGTATTCAATAAATGAAGATTTGCAGTTAACATTTGCCAAATCATTCTGGGTACTCTACATAGTTCATTACTACATAGCAGTACCATAGAATAATATGCACAAATACAACAATTTAATGTATTTAATGTGGTTGCTAGAGTCTTGATTGATTCTTGAAGAGTTATTTTCCAAAGATGTAAACATATTTCCATATACACATTGTGTCTTCTGAGGAAAACCTATGGCTTACAGTCACAAACACACCAAATTTTGCTTTCAATGAGTGTTATACCTTGGGAAACTAAACTAAGGTAGCAAATAGGTTCCCATGCATTTAAGTTTTGTTGATTGATGTTTTTGGTTGCAGACATGGATGATAATATCAATTATAGGCTCTCTAAAAGATCAAGGGCTGATTTCAGACCACCAAGAGCCAGAAGCTATGATGATACTGATGGTGGGACACAAAGTTCACCTGGAAGGTCACGGCAGGGTCATTCAAGAGATGATGTGCCAATGACAGATCACACTGATGATGAGGCCTATGAGGTTCTGACAGATCACACTTATCTATTTGCATGATTTGACGCTGACATTTTATAGTCATAGGTAATCATGAAGTACCATCTTTCTGCTGACTTGGACTTGGTTCGACAGGATCAAGATGATGATGATGTGGAAGGTGATTATGAGATGTACCGCGTCCAAGGAACTTTGAGGGAGTGGGTTACTAGAGACGAAGTGCGCCGTTTCATTGCCAAGAAATTTAAAGAGTTCTTCTTTACTAAGAGTGACCATGGAGAACTTCAGTATGTTCGGCTCATAAATGAGATGGTCTCAGGTGGAAGAATTAATTCCTAGATAATGCAGTCTACCTTTGTTTGTTGTATCTGAAATCTCAATTATTCATATGAGCTGAAGATACTTTCTAGGAATCTACATTATTAATAGCTTTACCCATTCCCTTATGCTCTTCTTGTTTGTTCTTAATGTTGTTAACAAAGATTTATGTTGATTCACCTGCTGCAGCTAATAAATGTAGCTTGGAGATAGATTACAAGCAATTTATTTTTGTTTGTCCAAACATAGCTATCTGGCTGGCTGATGCACCCCAGTCAGTGCTTGAGGTCATGGAAGAGGTTGCAAAGAATGTTGTTTTTAGTATCCATGAGAACTACAAGAAAATTCATCAAAAGATCTATGTCCGAATAACCAATTTACCAGTTTATGATCAGATACGCAACATACGGTAAGCTCTTTCATGTCTTGTTTCTATAATTTTTTATTCTTTTCCTTATTCCTAAATGAATCTCATTCCTGTTGCATATTTTGCATCAGGCATCTTGTTTTCCTTTTCTTTTTTTTCAAATGAATCTCATTCCTAGTCCATATTCATTTCAGGCAGATCCATTTGAACACGTTGATTCGTATAGGAGGAGTTGTAACTCGACGCTCTGGGGTTTTCCCTCAGCTGCAACAGGTGAAATATGATTGCAACAAATGTGGGATGGTACTTGGGCCTTTCTTCCAGAACTCTTATTCAGAAGTGAAAGTTGGATCTTGCCCTGAATGCTCATCCAAAGGACCATTCACTGTGAACATCGAACAGGTGAGTTAGCTCAGAGCTTTCTGTTTGCTGGAAGAGAGATCTTACTTAATTCATGGTCTCACCAACCCATAATTTATTGCAGACAATTTACAGGAATTACCAGAAACTCACCCTTCAGGAGAGTCCAGGAATCGTGCCTGCTGGTCGGCTTCCTAGATACAAAGAAGTGATACTCTTAAATGATCTAATTGATTGTGCCCGACCTGGAGAAGAAATTGTATATCTTTGAACCTGTGAATAAATTTCTATCCATGTAACTCAATTGAACTCTAGTAAATTTTCATCTGTTTTTCCTTTTCAGGAAGTGACAGGCATATATACAAATAATTTTGATCTGTCGTTGAATACAAAAAATGGCTTTCCAGTCTTTGCTACAGTAGTTGAGGCAAACTACATTGCGAAGAAGCAGGACCTCTTTTCTGCTTACAAGCTCACTGAGGATGATATAAAAGAAATTCAGGAGTTAGCCAAGGACCCAAGGATAGGCGAGAGGGTGTGTTATCCAGAATGGTCACTTATTTACTTGTTGCTGCACTAATATCATAACTTGTCATCATGCAAACTATTGTCTATCTGCAGATTATCAAGTCCATTGCACCATCCATCTATGGTCATGAAGACATCAAAACTGCAATAGCTCTTGCTATGTTTGGAGGGCAAGAGAAAAATGTGAAAGGGAAACATCGTCTGAGAGGTGATATAAATGTTCTCCTGCTTGGGGATCCAGGGACTGCCAAGTCGCAATTCCTCAAGTAAGCCTAACCCAACTTGAAATCAAAATGCAAGCAGCAGGGCTTTTTATTGGTTAAAGAGGCAGTTGCTTAAACTTTTTAGTTGTTCTATAGGTATGTCGAGAAGACAGGACATAGAGCTGTTTATACAACTGGAAAAGGAGCTTCTGCTGTTGGTCTTACGGCAGCAGTGCACAAGGACCCTGTAACTAGGGAATGGACTCTTGAAGGAGGGGCCCTGGTCTTAGCTGATAGGGGTATCTGCCTAATAGATGAGTTTGACAAAATGAATGATCAGGACAGGTAAGAAAATCATGTCTTATTTATTATTATTATTATTATTATTATTATTATTATTATTATTATTATTATTATTATTATTATTATTTTCTTTTCTTTTCTTTTTTTTTTTGGTTGCAACATTATGTTCTTGGAGCCTGACAACTCTTTATGTATTGGTAACAGAGTGAGTATCCATGAGGCTATGGAGCAACAGAGCATTAGCATTTCAAAGGCTGGAATAGTTACATCACTCCAAGCTCGGTGTTCTGTTATTGCTGCTGCAAATCCAATTGGAGGAAGGTACAAAGTGGATATTATAGAATTTCATTTTACCTGCCCATGCATGATGTCAATTTTAACAATCTCAATGCATCATGTGCTCAGATATGATTCATCAAAGACTCTCTCACAAAATGTGGAACTGACTGATCCAATTATATCTCGTTTTGATGTCCTCTGCATCATTAAGGTCATCATCTCCTCAGTATTTTTTTGCATTCTGAATTTCTGACGATTGCTTCTGATAGTTTTCAATTGTTTATGTGCAGGATGTAGTTGATCCTGTTACAGATGAAATGCTTGCAAATTTTGTTGTGGATAGCCACTTCAGATCAAATCCTACAGACGAGGATGTCCCAGCTTTTGAGAGGCCAGTCGATCCTGAGGTTTCTAACTCTGGCATTTCTGAACACTTGTTATTGATCTGGTCTTCCTCCAGTACTAAGTCTAAGATATTGTGTTAAATCAGATACTTTCTCAAGATATGCTCAAAAAGTACATAACATATGCCAAGTTGAAGGTCTTCCCCAAGTTGCATGATGCTGACTTGGATAAACTCACACACGTTTATGCTGAACTACGGAGAGAATCATCTGTGAGATTTCCTTCCATATTTTTGAATTTCATGGCATTGAAAGAGCTGTTAATAATCTTGTGATTGGTATCCACTATGAATTGTTTGTTTTGAACAATCTGTGCAGCATGGTCAAGGAGTGCCTATTGCAGTAAGGCACATAGAATCAATGATAAGGATGTCAGAAGCACATGCTAGAATGCATCTCAGGAGTAATGTTTCTCAAGAAGATGTGGACATGGCCATCAGAGTCCTACTGGATTCATTTATCTCAACACAGAAATTTGGAGTCCAGAAATCTCTACATAAGGTAAAAAGAAGCATTGGTTACTTCTGCCACAACTATTGTTTGAATTGATTATATCAGGGAATGCTGCCCGCTGTAGAAACCCAGATTTAGGCATCGTTTTTTAGTGCCATTACTTTCTAGGGAACCAGCGTCTTGTTTATGAATTGAGGTTTGTAACAACCCACTCTTCAAGTGCTTGTTCAAGTTCAAAAGCTCATGGGGGCTAATCTGAATTTTCTTGTCTGGGACCCAACATTTGATATTAGATCCATATCTTTCAGGACTTTGGTCGTCTCACTTTCTGACTACTTGATGTTTCATTTGCCTGAGAAAATCTGACAGCTATCATCCTTTTGCAGAGTTTCATGAGGTATATGACCTTTAAGAAGGATTTCAATGGCCTGCTCTTGGGTATTCTCCGTGGGCTTGTCAAGGATGCCTTGCACTTTGAAGAACTTGTATCTGGGACAGCCACAAGGCAAACACATGTTGAGGTGAAGGTGGAAGAGCTGCAAAGCAAGGTAAAGGACAGTGATGTGGCTCAGTCACTGCTATGACGTGAAACTGAGTTTGACTTGGTTTTCTGTTGGTGCAGGCACAGGAATATGAAATTTATGACTTGAGGCCTTTCTTCAGTAGCTCCCAATTTGCTAAAGCCAACTTCCAATTGGACGAAGAGCGTGGAGTGATCAGACATGCTCTTGCCACGTGATAGGAAGGGCTTGAATTGGTTGGTTGTCATCGTCTGGTGGATGTGTCATTACCATGAAATTATTGCTACAGCATGTGCCTTCTTATAATGAGTGATGCAAAGAGCATCATTGTAAATTGAATTAGCTTGGATATGTTAAATCAGAGAAGTGGAATTGTGATCTATACAATTAATATCCCTTGTGACCATGACTTACGTGACAACTACAGGGTTTTAGAGGTATTTCAGATGCATGTATACTATGGATGGGGACCGTGGTTCTCATTTCTAACAGTCCATTTATAGGACATGTATTGAATTGTTCGAATTGGGAGGATCTGTACAAGGGAGAGTTTTATGCTGCATGGAGATAAAGAATTGGACTTAGTGGCACGTCTATTGGAATATTTATAATTTGAATTGCAGTCATGTTTATATGTTGGAAGTATTGACATAGTGGAAATAGATCAACAATATTGCACATGCCATAATTTATTTAAAATGTTAGTATAAAGATGACAGTTTTTGTATGATCAACAATAAATCCTAGTTGTTTCTTTACCTCATGATTTTGCATCGGAATTTGCTATTATAAGTCTACAGTAAAATCTGCCTTTGTTCAAAAGCCGGCTCCAGGTTAGACTTCACATATTTCTCATAGCTTGAAAACTTTAATGAGAATTTGCAGCCAAAGATGAATGTTTTGTAGCAACAAGATGAAAACTCTCTCCAACCAGGTTGTGTCACGGTAGCATCCCCGGCATTCCTGAAATTAGAAAGTTGACCTACTTTGTCATGCCTTCTCAGCATCGAAGGTGTTCATCTAATTCACCCCATCTTAGATGGCTTAGGTATTGGATCTCATGGCATTTGAATGTCTCTAGCTCTAGGTCCTCCATTATTTTGAGTTATAAAGCTTACAAATAAATGGTGTAACATTAGCACGATTTGAAATACAGAAAGGAGGGTGTAGAGACATCCAACTGAAGGAAGATTTGATACTTATGCCATCTAATTTTAGTTCAAAAGTTAAAAATAAAAATAAATAGAAGACCTAGAGACTTCAAATCGACATGAGATTTAGCATCTAGGCCATCTGAGATGGGGAAAAATTAAATGAACGTCATTGCAAAAACATGAAAAAGTGAGCTTGCTTGTCAATTCAGGAATGCCTGTGATACAATTGGTAGTATTATAATCCAGGCTTATAGGGTATGATGAAGTCCTTGCTTTGTTTAGAGCTATCACATAATATCTTTTTCATGGTGTTAGTGGATCGTGATAGAGAATGAGATGGGCTGAGTTGGATTAGATAGCTTGAATTTTAGATTTCTCAAACTATGTGCTTGAGATGGCTGAGTTGAGTTGGAGCAAGATGACTTGAGTTTGTTGTTTGAAACTCAATGATCTAGAACATCCATTTGGAAAGATTTGAAGGCAATAGGCTATTGTAGCATACAGATGGACATAAATTTTGTTCTTTTCTCATAGGTGTCTAGCCTTTCATGTGTGAATCTTACTACTCTATGTCAACCGTTCTTCTATGTGACTCCTACTTAGAAAAATATATAATGATGTAGTTGTATCACTACGGTTAGAAAAATATATAATGATGTAGCTGTATCACTACGGACTATTATGATCCATGTTATGCAAAGTGGGCCCATACATGCGTTTTATGCTACATTTTGTTATACTAGTCCTCCAAATTGGTCTCGGTGCAAAGTGGGCCCGTATATTTAACATTGAGTGAGACCAAATGCATATGCTTCAATTTACATGGTATATGAAGAGGTTCACGCGTAGGTCTATTATATTTTTCAAAGTTGGTCCACACAAGTTTCACATAAACTTGGCTTACATGATCAAAATCTAATAATATCCTTCTAATCCTATCCTCCTACATCTCAAGCATATCAAGCCATCTCATCGTGTAACCCCCCATCTCAAGTCATCAGAATGACATGATAACTCATTCCATCTCACAATCCACCAACACCCTGCTCGGCTGCATATACCTTAGAGGTTCAATGTTCAAACACAACTTAGGGCAAATTCTGATAAACATATCCCCAAATTAAAATGATTTTTTTACTGTTATCTGCCTTCAATAGAACTCTAGAATATCGAGATAAGAAGTGGTGTACACTTGCCACCAACTAACCAACAACATCTAGAGCAACTTTGTGGCAGACAATCACCTCCCCTGGAATATGTTTTTGTGTTCTCTTTTCATTATTGGTAAGGACAAATGATCAAGAGACCTAACTTAAGAGCATAGCCTAGGCATGATTGTGCCAATACGGCCTTGCTCAATTAAGTTAGAGCACAATTAGGCATAGCTCCTACCCAAAAAATATCAGTTTTGGAGGTGCAAATATTGTTGGCAAAAGCGTCGGCAGCTCAATTGCCTTATTTGAAAACATGATTAATTGTTGCTCTTGTGCATCTATGCAATAGATGCTTGACCTCAGTCTTCTTCTTCATTTGCAAATATGAGTGTAACTTGCGCCTTTCTCTCTAAAGAAACTACCATCTTGAAGTTGCCTATATCTTTCGTCTCTTGGCAAGCTCAAGTCCCTCAATAGCAGCAGACCCATCAACGAAGCTATTGGTATGTTCATAAAGGTAGATACTGTATCCTGCTATAAAATTTCCTCTATGGGCCCTTACCACTCCACTTGCTCCAGCGTCCCTAGGGTCACCTTTAGCAGCCCATCAAGGTTGAGTAAATTGTGCCCTTGCAGGGGTTGTGGCAAGGTGATCCATTTGGTTTTACTATTATGCAAACATGTACTTCTTCAGTTCCACTTCTGGATGGTATCTTCCTCTTCGTTCTTTAAGTTACAGTTCTTGCTAAGGTTATTAGTAACTTCCCTAGCCATAGAGTTTACCCTAGCCTTGTACATAATTAGTTATAGTATTATCATAGACAAGTTAATTTCCTTCCATAACAACCACACAAAAATATCATTGATAAACAAGTCATGAATTCTACCTTTATAAGGCACAATAGAAAGCCAACAATCATTTTTTTAAAAAGGAAAAGGAAAAAGAAAGAAAGAAAGCCAATGGTCAATATAATCTTGCTTCTTGTTATGGGAATCTAATTGAATTCTAAATTCATTGAACAATCTGACCACAGTGGCTACACATGTGGCCAATTGATAATTGCATGGGCGGGTCCTTCTAAGTGCAAGTGGCATCTAGGACATGCAGTTGGGCTACAAGTTATGGTCATAGTTGGAGTTCTATTATGATATGCAAGCCATATAAAATTGATAATTCTTGGTTGACACTTAGCCTGCACAATGTCCTCTCAATGGCCATGTGATGCACTCTTCGTTCTTAGCAAGGTAATAGGTAGACATGAGAGTGAACTCCTTGGACTTTATTGGGTACCCAGCAAGCTCATCTTTTCTTTTAGTACTTGTAAGTCTAATTTTTAAATCTTTCTAGCAATATCTTCACCCACTTACCAATAACCATGACTTTCTTCCAGGTGTTGATTCTAGGGCAAATGAGATCGCTCACCTTATACAATATATGTGACAGAATTTGAAGGGAATGGGGGGAAAAGTTCATAAACAAGATAGGGACTAAAGATCAATATTTTTACCATTTCCCACTTCTCATAGGATTTCTTTCTTAATGGTTTCTCTAGCTTTGAGATTCTTTTTCACACAAAGGAGTGTCTAGATTTAGGAATATGAAAGTCATTTTCTTTGTAATTCTTCACTTATACCAGACTTTTTCCTTCCTTCCTTTTTTTTTTTTTTTTTTACAAGAGTCAAGATTAATTAGTTAACAAGTGCCTTGCAAATTACTCTAGCCACACAATAATGCCCATTTGATAATTGGTTGTACCAACGCATATTCTTAAAGTCTTACAATCAAATGTTAGGAGTATTTGGTAATCTACACATCGAACCCTTTAAGAAAGGTTTTTAAATAGGTCAACATCATGTTGGTAGATCCAATTAAGCTTCTTATGAATTTTAACACGGTTACAATGTCATCTAGGTACCAAGCCCTCCGCACCAATGACCTTAGTCCTAAACATATTGGAAATCAGTCCATTAAGAAATCAAACCATGAAGATGATCTACCCTCCCTTGTATCATACTCTTCTCTTTGATTTATGCTTCTAAATAATCAATCACCAGAAGTTTGCAATTAGGAAAAAATTAGCTTAAACCTTTTGATAGCTACCTCCTCAATACTCCTACATAAGGCTGAATTTTGGTCCTTATCTTTTAGCCTTAACTTGGAGTCTAAACTCACTATCTCAGGCCTACCCAAGTTAGTGGTTGATGCGATGGAAAAGTCAAGGAAAATTCGTAGGATGTGGAAGAAGGAGAAGACCAGGAAAGCTTGTTCTCAAGTCTTTGGCAAATTTTCTAGTTTTTCGTTTAAACATGTGTATCGAAAGGCCAATGGTATTTAATATTGCGTAGCATCTAAGGCATCAAAGACTAGAAATAGCGAGTCTTGGTTTGATGTTTCCCCTGGGTGCTTCGTAGATTCGCTTAGGTTTGATTTTAGGGGTCTTTGGTACTAAGAAAATCTAAGTTTATCATTTTTTTATTTATTGCTTTACTATGCTATTTTTGAAAGGGAGCCTTAGCGCAACAGTAAAAGTTGTCGTCATGTGACCTTCAGGTCACAGGTTCAAGGGTGTGAAAATAGCCTTTTGCAAAAATACAAGGTAAAGCCGTGTACTATAAGTTATTGTGGTCTGCCCCTTCTCCGAACTTGCATAGACAGAAGCTTCGTGTGGACTGGAACTGTCTTTTTTAATGTACTACTTTTTTATAATGAACTTACGCTTTTAGAAAAATAAAAATAAAAATCTCCTACATATTCTTGTAGTTTATGCCCTTAAGACCACGCGGAAACAAGGTACAAGGCTCAAGGTCGGAAGGAGAGAGTGAACCAGACATTGAGCCTTTTTGACATCCGCATTTTTCCGCCCCTTTGAGGTTGGAACTAATCCCTGTGATGAAGCCATCACCTACAAACCACGCAAGCCTAGAAGTAAGATTTGAACCAATTCTCACATTCCGTTGGGTAAATTATGTTAAACTTCGTTTAGAGCACCCCTAAAACTTGATAATCCAAAACAAAAAAAATTTCTCAGCTACCTATTTTCCCCTTTTTCTGGCAATAAATATATGTCGCTGATTTATACATCATTTTTCTTACTTGGGATAACTTTTTTTGTAAAGAGAGATAAAGACAAGTAAAGGGAGAAAATGAGTGTATACATCATTGGCCTAAATAAATAGAATTTATAGTAGATAACAATAAAATCACCCATTATATTATAGAAAAATTTCCCATTTTCAGGTCGTTTTCTAGCAGTCCTTCAATCTTTGGGGCTTGCAAAATACCTGGCCGGTGGTGGATTTTGTTTTGGCATTTTGTTCAGATTTTTGGCTTGTGAAGAACTTCGTTCTATCAGTTTGTTTCCTTCTTTTGGCCGGCTATATTAGGAAAGCCTTGGCACAATGGTAAAAATTGTCGTTGTGACCCTGAGGTCATGGGTTCAAGGCATGAAAATAATCTCTTGCAGAATGTAAAGTAAGGCTATGTACTTTAGTCCTTTATAGTCCGCCCCTTTCCCGGACCCCGCATAGGCAGGACTTCGTGCACATAGGGCTGGCCGGCTCGATTGGCACTGCTACAACATTTAGTTTAATCGACCAGTTATTTTAGTGATCACCACATGTCAATCCATTTTTTTAATCATCCTCCAATGTTGACACCATTCATTACCGTGATTAATCATCAAATCAAGGTTTAAGAAAAAGAGAATCAATCATATTAGTAGGTCATCACAAATCAATACCAAAGTCTAACATCTCAGAATCCAAATAATAAAGTAAAAATAAATCACAAAATATCAAGTGTCAAACTCTAGAAAAAGGGTTTGTTGAAAATAATCATAGATAATCATTTATTAAAGATCAATTAACGGGACCGTGTATCCAAATATGATTTTCTAATTCGTGTTGGGCCCAGTCAGTGGGTGACTGTTAGTTGATAGATCATTGCAGAAGAGGGCAACTCTCAGATGTGCAAATCTAAACATCGATCTGACTCCTTCGATGTGTTAAATGATTCGGGCCGTTGATCGAATACCCAATTCGTGACCCTTTTATGTGGGAATTCGTTAGTTTACAAGTTTAACGGTGCGGATCAACAAAAGGATTTCCAATTGTGGCCATGACTTTGACGTGGGCCCAACAGTTAACGAACTTGAACAAACCATGGTCCCACATAATGGTGCCGTTAGCAATTTCACACTCAGAGAAGGGCAAAACTGTCTGAAGATCCGCATTGTTTGGTCATTCAAAATTCTCTTCCAAGAAAGCAATAAAAATATTTGTCATTGAGTCGATGAATGACGTGTCAAAATTCCATTGGTTGTGCCACGTACCATGCCACATCATTGGTGCAAACTATTCGAGACTCTCCTTTAAACACTCCTCTCTCTCGCACCTTCCAACCTCAAATATATCCGCTCTTGGCAGTGGAACTGGGTTTGCTCCCACGATTTTCCGGTAAGAACTTGTCCGACCTTTCTCTATTAGCCTGTTCTCAACCGTCAGATCTGATTTGTTCTGCTCCTTTTAGTTCTTACAATACTTCCCAAATCACAGATCTAGAACTGCAAGTTAGGATTAGGGTTTCAGAAGTTGTACTGATCGGTGCCGTTGTTAGGTTTGTGATACAGCTTCCTCATGGATCGGAAACGGGTGCCACTCAAATTCCTTGTTCTTCTTCTGGTTTCAAGTCTCGCTTTCAACCTATGCGCTTCAAATACGGTGAGAAATTTTCTTTTTCTTTACTTTTTTTTTTTTTTGGTGTAATTCGCCTCGATTTACGAGAGTTGTACATCTGAAGATGGGCCTTTTTTCAGCCTTTTTACGAGTCATTTGATGAATCTTTCGAAGGACGATGGATCGTGTCGGAGAAGGATGACTACAAAGGTATATTTGCAGATCTGAAATTTATGTTAATGTTGTCGTTTGGAGATCTAATTAGTAGTTGATCTAAGGGAGTATCGGGTTTTGGCCTGCTGAAGGAAATGGGGTATTTTTCTTTCATTTAAGTAGATCAAGTCGCAGCTGTTTAGATCCAGCTGTCACTTGTATAAGCCAAAGAAAATTAGTGGAGTTTTGGGAATTACATTTACTCTGGATTACATTATGGATATTGTACTCATTCAAGGGATACATGCTGGATCTTCTTATTGATTTTTAACTGATCGTGTTCTCATTGGTTTTGATGATGATGAGAGATTTAGGATAAATGAAAAGGTGACCCGATCGTTTGAGTTGAGTGCTCCTTATTGTGAAGGTGGTAGTCCTTCCTTATGTTTAAGTTATCGGTAAATATTAATGGTAGTTCTAAGACTTGGGTTTTGGGTGTTGATTACTTAATATTTGGGTTTTACCTTGAAATAACATCCTGTCGATAGAACTACCACTTCTGTTTTTTCACTTTGTCTGTATTTGTTGCTATTTAGGCATGGTCTGCGCCATCTGATTCTTGATGGGGCAGTTATTTGATGGATGTGCTTATTTCCCCCATCTGTTTGAAACCGGAAATGGGACACTTGGTTTAGATCATTAAAAGAGTGTGTCCCACTTATACTTTTGCTTGCCATATTTTTCCAAGTGAAAGAATGCTTATCCATTGTATAACTCCCATGATTGATTTGGGCTGCTCTACTTGCCAAGTTTTCCAGCTTATACACTTTATTTTGTATAGCTCATTGTTTTTGCATGTAAAAGCCTGGCCTAGACCATTGAACTTGTAGGCAGTTTCTTATCTGTGAAAAATACAAAAAACAAATGAAAAGTAAATCATCCCAACTTGCGGGATCTTGTATTCTGCTCGGTGGATTCAGGTTGCTTGGATCTGACAATTAACTTCAAATGTGATGGAAATCAATTTGTCAGTGTTTTATTTATTTATTTCTGTTTTTTGAGTGTTGACATACACACCCGTGAGAAAACTTGAACCCGTGGCCTACTTTGGAAGAGGGTCCTTCTGCACCAGTGGTGTTGGGCCTACACAAAATTAGTGGAGTTCTTGAGCACAAATAGATCTTTCTTTCTCAGTTGTGCGTTCACTTACCTACTTATTTGATATTATACATGCATTCTAGTGACTACAACATGAGTCTTGCTTGTGCCATTACACTTCTTTTTGGGTAATATTTACACTTAATTTTTAATTTAGGTGTATGGAAGCACTCAAAAAGTGAGGGGCATGACGATTATGGGCTCTTGGTGAGTGAGCAGGCAAGGAAATATGCGATTGTCAAGGAGCTTGATGAGCCTGTGGATCTCAAGGACAAAACAGTTGTCCTGCAATTTGAGACCCGTCTCCAGAATGGGCTTGAATGTGGAGGGGCATATCTTAAATATCTTAGACCCCAGGAGGCTGGATGGAAACCCAAGGAATTTGACAATGAGTCTCCTTACTCCATCATGTTTGGGCCTGATAAATGTGGGTCCACCAATAAGGTGCATTTCATTCTAAAGCATAAAAACCCCAAGACTGGGGCATATGTTGAACATCATCTCAAGTTCCCACCGAGTGTTCCATCAGACAAGCTGTCTCATGTGTACACTGCTGTACTAAAACCTGATAATGAGTTACGGATTTTGATTGATGGTGAGGAGAAGAAAAAAGCAAATTTTCTTGCTGATGATGATTTTGATCCTCCACTTGTTCCACCCAAGACAATTGCGGATCCAGATGATAAGAAACCTGAGGACTGGGATGAGAGGGCTAAAATTCCAGATCCTGAAGCAGTAAAGCCTGAAGATTGGGATGAGGATGCACCCCTGGAAATCGAAGATGAGGAAGCCGTGAAGCCGGAAGGATGGTTGGATGATGAGCCTGAGGAAATTGATGACCCTGAAGCCACTAAGCCTGAAGATTGGGATGATGAAGAGGACGGTGAATGGGAGGCACCAAAGATTGATAACCCAAAGTGTGAGGAAGCTCCTGGTTGTGGAGAATGGAAGAGGCCAATGAAGAAAAACCCAGCCTACAAGGGAAAATGGCATGCCCCTTTGATTGATAACCCGAACTACAAGGGCATTTGGAAGCCGCAGCAGATACCAAATCCTGACTACTTTGAGCTTGAGAAACCTGACTTTGAGTCAATTGCTGCTATTGGCATTGAAATATGGACAATGCAAGATGGAGTTTTGTTTGACAATATTTTGATAGCAAGTACTGAAGAGGATGCGTCATCAGTCAGGGATAAGACTTGGAAGCCAAAGTTTGATGTTGAGAAAGAAAAGGAAAAACAAGAGGAAGCAGCTGCTGGACTTTCAAATGGTCTTGCTGGTTTCCAGGTGAGTTTTCCCTGCATATTCATCCCCTTCAATCTTCATTTATTATTTTGGTTCAACCCATTGCCACAATCCGTCCTTATTCTGCTTTCTGGGTCTGCAGAAAAAGATATTTGATGTCCTCTACCGAATAGCTGACATTCCTTTCTTGGAAGCCTACAAGCTGAAGATCATTGTAAGTGCACCCAGTTACCTGTTATCTCGCATTTCTTAGTGGTTGCTGACTAGATTTTTGTTACCGTTTGTTTTGTATCTAGTTCGTCAGCTGCTCTCTGCTGTATAATTGTGGCACACCGCTCACTGTTCATTTTTCACCATGGATTTCTCTCTTATGGCATTGGATCTGTTGTGCAGGATGTCATTGAGAAAGGAGAGAAGCAACCTAATCTGACAATTGGCATTCTTGTATCTATTGTGGTGGTGATTCTGACCGTCTTCTTTAGAGTTCTTTTTGGTGGAAAGAAACAGCAAGTGAGTTTTCCTGACCATCAGTGTCCTCTGACTTTTTCTTTTCCATTATTCAGTATGGTGATGGGGCTGTCACTATTGCTTTATTGTATATTTAATCCTTTAAGATGTCTGAAGAAATTGAGTTCTGATGATGTTTCTCCTGTTAGGTTGCTCCAAAGGTCACCGAGGAAACAAAGACCGCTGTTGCAGAACCTGATAATCAAGGAACCAGTGGTGAAAAGGAAGAGGAAAATGAGAAGGAAGATGCGGCTGCACCACGAGCACGGAGGTCCAGGCGGGAAACATAGTTTAGTAGGAAATGAAGTTTTGAGATGAGTCGTTCATGTAGCTGATACTTTTTCCCTTGCTCTTAGCTTTGAAATAGCTGGATTCGAGTGTAAAAGAGATATTTTCGTCCTCTAAACCTAATCCTGGTTAACTTGAAGAAAACAAGTTTTCCTATTCTGTTCTTCGGTTCCTTGTGCTTTCAGGTTTTATAGTACTTCTTTTTCATTTGCTGTCGTCATTTGTCACTTTCTGCAGTGTGGAAGTTAGTGACCCTTTGCCCACAGCAAGCATGTTTCTTTAAGTTGACAAGTCTCTGTTTTAATGTGCTTGAAAAGTCTTAAATGATTCTAATTTCAGCCAACAGAAACTCTGAACGTAATTTTCGCAATGTTGTTTGCACCCGATTTATAGCATCTCTGCGTCTTTGATGCTGGCTTAGTACGCTCATGCGATTTATAGTAGTCTCCGCATGTTTGGTGCTGGCTTGGTAGGCGCCTTGTTATTGTAGCATCTCGTCTTCTATGTGATCTTGCAGGTACTGGTTGCAGATTTATCACCGAAAGTTTGTTCAACCTGGTTAATTTGGTGTTGTTGCTCATGATTACAAATCTGTTATTGCTGGTTTTGTGGTACTTTACTGGGCACGACTTAGATTTAGCTTTGAAATTTAGCTAGTCAAGCAGCAATCTGGCAGCAGCGCGTTTTGCATGTTCTTGTGCCTTTTGAGTCCCTTCAAAATAGGAGAGCTTGGCACTCACCCATTTAAAGTGGTTGTGTCAATGTTCAATGGAAGCTTTATCTGAATGTGCTCAAAGCTAGTAATTATATTTCACTTCAGAATTGCCCGTCAGTTTTGTTATGCCGACGGTTGGGCTCGGTGAGCTATGCCCAATTGCTGAGGGTTATATATAGTAAGATTTGTTGGATTATGCAGGATTATTCTACTGCTTGGCAGGAAACAAGAAAAAAAGCGGCATACCCCTGCCACTAGGTCAAGGTTTTGAGGTCTGCAAATCCCTTTGGGGATATGCGTGATAGGTTCCTTGACCTGTGGGTTTTAGGATGCAAATTGGAAGTGTAAGTATCCAGATGGATATGAATTTGGCATGAAACGGTTTGGATTAGTCAGAGTGAGTGGAATTTGCGCTCTTTTCTGCCCCACGGTACAAGAACTCGTTTTTTAAGTCCTTGCTACCAATGCGATTTAGGGATTTGGAAAGAATTCTATTTGAAGAACCGCAAAGCTCTAACATTTAGAAAAGTCTCCCAATTGGTCTGTTTGGATAACTGCGAAGACTCTCAATTAACATCTAGACAAACGCTTGAATCGGCTATTGGAATTGTCGTCGGAATATTCATTTAATAGATAAATCAGTTGTAAGGTTTCCACAAACTACGAAATCTGAAACTCAATCAATTACTTGTTTTGAACATTAAGGTTAGTGAGAAACTCCTTCTCAACGAGTCAAGTTACGACATTCATAGCCTCCTTTTTTGGGTAAATCTGAATTATTCATCCATTGGCTCTGGCTCCATGTCTCGTAAACAAATAAACCTGATTATTGGACAATTCTAATATCCTCAAAACAAATGTTTTAGGCCATTGAGTTATTCTTATTATGAAGCAAATTACTTTGACGCTATACCTTAATTCCTAAATCTGCTTGAGATCTCCCCAATAATGGAAAACTGCCACCTTAGACCTCCAATCAAAATTAATAAAGAGGTGCCTTGCTCTCTGTGACTAACCCTGCTAGATCGCTTCTAGCCAAAAGAACTGTTTTTTCAAATACTAGAATCATCTAATCTTCAGACCATCTGAACTACTAGAAATCTAAACCAGAGCAACTAGACTACACTTCCAGCGCCTTCGTTTAACATTCCTTGTGTTATTGTTTAGCAATGTCATAAGAGTTTATCACGTTATGTTGAGAATCTTGAGATAATGAATTCACCTCAGCTCTCTGAAAGCTAAAGTAGACATTAACTAAATAGAACTCCATGAACTGTTGTAAAATCCTTTTAACTTAACAAATTTTCTCTCAGCATCAAGCACGCCCCTCACACTTAAGAGGATGGGTAATGTACAATGTGTCATTGCTCAATACAGGTATTTTCAATCAGGCAGTATTCATTTTTGTGGACATCAGTGCTGCTACATGAATCCTAATTGAAATGCCACTATTGTGATGCTTTTTTCATTGAAACTGAGTCTGATACTTGCGAATTTCCAAGAACAGAGAAAAGAATTTGCAGGATCTTTAGCAAACTTTCCAAAACAGCAGTTAAATCTCTTTCACCCGTCTCATTTATTATTGAAACATGCAGAGAAGATTGCCTTCTCCAGTCCATCAAAATCAATAATGCCTTCTCCTGTCCATCAAAATCAATAATTGATAGGATTTGCCTGTATCATGCTGGAAAAGACTATCAGCTAATGATGATTGCTTACACCATGGAAGAAATTCCAGAATTGGATTTGGACAGTATCTTTTCACCCAGGTGGAGATTCTCCCATCTCTCACTACCTAGTGTTCTTGCTGGTTCAGTCCCTTGCAAATTACCAGAAGTCTCCGCATGAGCAAAATCCAGTTTTGAAATGACGATGACTATTAGAATCCTTCAACATGATCTCCCCATTAACTAGTTTAGAGATCATTTTCAGGGAAGCATGACAATTGTGACAGACACGGAGGTTCTTGGTGACGCGAACAATGGCAGGAGACAGTGTAGTAATCAACCCAAAAACAGTGGTCAGAAATTCACTATGCCTATAAGGAGTCCATTACCTCTCCTCATAAGCATCATGTAGAGGAAAATTCAGTTTGAGGTGCACAACCGAATTGTTCTTCCATCTTCACCAGATCCTATAATTCTTGATATATACTTTTTGACTCAGATGTGAAACATCCCCTATCCCAAATACATGAACCTCACTTCTGACCTCAATCTAACAACAGGCAACCTTTGGCATCAAACCCATTTCTCCAATCATTTCCTTGAACCTGTTTACCACATCCCACTTTGCCCTTGCAGCATAAATGTTCAACAGCATCATATAGTTCTCAGCATTCAGAGGTTCTAATTCAGTAAGCTTCTTGAGAACTCACCGATCTTATTATTTTGATGGATCCTGCATCCATCGAGCAGTGCTCTTTGCTACTCTGCATATCCTTCAATTTCGTGCTCCTTTATCAAGGTCCGTGCTTCTTCAAAAATACCAGCTCGAGCTAGAAAACTGACCATTGCAGCACAGTGCTCCACCTTGAGGGACTTTGTACAGCTGAAGCAAACTCTACCTTCCTCCACGATTTGGGCAGTATTACAGGCATGAAGGACTGAGACATAAGTAACCTGATCAGGACATATTCCAGGGTTCTCCATTTCACGAAGCAAGTTTACTCCAACTCTTTGGCCATGTAGGCTATATCCCATTATCATCACAGTCCAGTATGCCAATTCTTACTCTGAGATCCTGGTAAATATCTTCCTAGCAAACTCGAGGGTCCTGATTTCACATACATGTCTATAATGTTGGGGTGGACCCGCTATGGGTCATGCCCATGTGATAAAGATAGCTGACATTTAGAAAGTCAGCACCACACCGACTCAGGAAGTTCAACAATGACGACCGATGGTGCCGTAAAAGATGACTGTAATAGCCACCAGTTTTGATGATCTAACAGTTGTAACTACTATAAATAGGGTCCAAGAGAGGTGAGAGATGAGAGAGAAGAACAAAGATGTAATCTGATCAAATAGTGGTATTTCTCCTATGGATGTAGGCCAAGATGGCTGAACCATGTAAATCTTCTCATCTGTGTGTGTGTGCTATTGTGTAATTCTCGGATCCATAGATCCTGGTTGTTAGATCCATGAAAGATCTGGCACAACAAAGTGGTATTAGAGTGATCCTCATAAAATGGTATCAGAGCTGTGCTTGCTCAACAAAGTGGTATCAGAGTGTCCTTGACCATTGCCACGGTTAGTTTACCTTCTGGAGCTGAGTTACTAAGGGAGATTACTAGCGCATCCTAACTTTCAGGTAAGGAACTCAGCAGTAACAAGGCTTGCCCTTCATCTCCCAGTGGAAACTCTGCTGATACAAGCTGGTTCACTAGGTTTTGAAATTCACTAGTGTGTTTGGTTATTGATGTTCCACTTTTTTAACTTTAAATCCATTAGCATTTTCATCAACAAGGCTTTGTTGCGTATAATCTTTGCCTGATACACGTTCTCTAGCTTTTTTCAAAGAACATAAGCATCTTCTTCTTAGGCTATATGATGGAAGACACTATGGTCGATCCATTGTCTGATCTAACCTATAGTTTTCAAGTTCATTTTGTAACACAGAAAACATGTCGGTGCTACAACACTGTAGCACTGACAGAATAATCATTTTTTTTAAATGCCTCTTTCGGCTATTTTCTTTACTTGTGCAGCAGCTTCAAAAAACTTATCATTCTGCCTCTCCATTTTTGCAACAGTCTTTTTACGACAGTTCAAACTTCATTTAGAACGCTAGTCTCTCTTCCTTGTGATCTAGGCCTTGAGACCAGACAAGCACATCTCGCCTTCCCATCAATCTTAGCTTCAAGGGCTGCCCACTACTAATTTCAAAGCCTTCTATGATGCCGTGAACTAGCAGTTCTTGTCGGCATCTACATCTCCACCATGCGATAGACGGGATGTGCGATCTACAACTCCCATCTGCTATCTTTTCTTAGCCTGTTGCCAACATTCATTGGCTCCATCGAGGCTAGCAACTCAATCGCAACAACATTCCATGCGATAACTCTGGCGTCTCCCCAATTTGGATGGCTATCTCCTTCCACAAGGAATCTGTGCCAGTCACCATCACGACAATATTCCAAGGATCGGCGACAGACAATCAATCCCTCTTTTCTGGCATAGTGGCTCCATTTGTGGTCTTTCTCCTGTTGCTGTTCTCATCTAATGTTATTTTCTTTGCTGATTCTCCTTTTCCAGGGGTTGGCGACTTCATTGTCGCCGGTCTAGATCCCCTTCTCTCATTGATCTCCTTTCTACCAGTGATAATCGCTGACTATCTTAGTCAGTGTCGGCTACCCAGTTCCCCTTCTTGCCCCCTTTTTCTTAGATCTGGATTGTGTGGCCAGATCTGATTGATCTGGGCTAGCTTGCAGTGGTCTCTTCGATGTGTTCTAGATCTCCAATCTGGAATGTCTAGATCTCCAATCTAGGATGTCTCGGATCTCCGATTTGGGATGTCTCAGATCCCAGATCTACACTGCTATCTGCCTGGGCTGAATCAGGAGTGTACTACTCTTCAGCCTGGATCTGGACTGGGCTATTCCTCGACCTGGATTTAGATTGGGCCGCTCCTCGACTTGGACTGGATCTGGCTCTGGGCCTGTGTGACTTCTGGGCTTTGAACTGAGACTGAGCCTATGTTCGAAGAGCCTCTAGCAGATCTATGGTTTCTCTGTCATACCTCCAGTATTCAACCAGGCTTTGATACCACTGTTGAGAATAGATATGGGAATCTGTTCAGATTTGAGGGCCGGATTTGAGAAGATGATGAAAACACAAACACACACAGAGATAACATAGAGAACATGTATCAGGCAATGGAGTAGAGCAATATCTGCAGATTTGTAGTAGAAAAGATCATGGTTAGTGTTGCCGGTGAGTTTGACACCGATTCCAACGACAAACGAAAAGAAAGATGGAGACCGGCCACAGGATCTGAACTTTCCAACCGTCACTTATAACAATGAGAAAGGGAGCAACTACAACGATGTTCATTTCCTAACATTGTAGTCGTTAACTGAAGATTAGAGAAGCACAGAGCAGCTGATGTGGATTAGGAAGATGCATACAAGCCAGAACGGAGATTAATCTAAGATCGATGGTGCTGTTGTGCCCACTAGTTGGCAACATGGAGCTCAGCGTTGGTGGAGTGATGCTAACGACGAAAAATGGAGTGATCATGCACTGGTGGAGCAAAGATGGAAAGGGGACCGGGGGCTATGCTATTGTGCCCACCAGTGGACGATGCAATCGAAGAGAGCCAGAGCAGATCAAGTGAAGAAGGAATTGGTTGCCAATCAGAGGAAGGATATAGGCGGACTGCAGCAGCTAAGTCAAAATCATTGATCGAGCAATCACTGGTCGTGGAAGAAGATACTCTACCCCTGAGAGCACACTTGGAAAACCCGAATGAAAAAAGGTTTTTTCCTTGAGCTGATGACCGTGGAGATCTAGGGAAGATAGATCTAGACAAGCACTGAAAGAAAAGAAAAGACCATTAAAAGAAAGAAAGGGACAACAGGCTGTAGGTGGATTACAACTACAGTATACTCATGATGATGTCGGCTACAGTATTGTTATAGAATTGTAAAGATTACAGCTATAATATACTCATGATGATGTAGGCTACAGTATTACTATAGGACAAAAATGTCGATGTCACAGGAAACTGAGTTGTAAGAATGTGAGTTACAATATTACACTGCTTACAACAGTCCAAGTTCCAATAGTTCGAGTTGCAATAGTGCAGCGTTGTAATAGTACAAGTCGCAACAATATAGAGTTGCAACAAGATGAGTGCAAATAGTAGTAGAGTTGCAATAGTAGACGAGTTGCAATAGTAGCAACAAAGAAGCACCCGAAGAAATTGATAATGACACCCATGTTCAGGAAAACTGAAAATGGTGAGCTAACTCGATGACAGTTGGTGAGTGGTCTAGTAACAGCTAAGAGTTGACTCGGTGAACAAGTGCAGAAAGTGGACATAGTGACTACTGCGAGTGGGTTGACTCGGGAACAGTAGTTGGATGACTTGGTGAATAGTGGTAGGATGGCTCGGTGAATAGTGGTGAGATGACTCGGTGAAAGGTGGCTGCGATTCCGAGTGGACTCTGTGACCATTCCGAGCAGACGCGGTGACCATTCCTAGTGAAAGTGACCACTCCGAGTAGAGGGTATTGAGTAGGGGGAGTAGCAACCCTTCTAAGAGAAGTGGCAGATACGTGCAGACGGTTAGTAGAGCCACTGGAAAGCATAGACGACTATTGAAAAGTGACCTGAATCGAAGCTGTACGAGAAATTTGGGGGAACAAAAACATAGCAATGTTTAGTGCATTCTCCTCCCATAGGCATGGAGGGAGAGATTGTTGAGGTGGACCCGCTATGGTCCATGCCCATGTGATAAAGATAGCCGACATCTAGAAGGTCAGCACCACACCAACTCGGGAAGTTCAACAATGACGGTTGACGGTGCCATAAAAGATGACTGTAATAGTCACCAGTTTTGACGATCTAACAGTTGTAACTACTATAAATGGGATCTGAGAGAGGTGAGAGATCAAAGAGAATAACAAAGATGTAATCTGATTAGATAGTGGTATTTCTCCTGTGGATGTAGGCCAAGATGACCGAACCACGTAAATCTTCTCGTCTGTGTGTGTGTGTGTGTGCTATTGCGTAATTCTTAGATCCATAGATCCTGGTTGCCAGATTCGTGAAAGATTTGGCACAACAAAGTGGTATCAGAGTGATCCTCATACAATGGTATCAGAGCTGTGCTTCCTCAACACATAAGGACATTTGGGGCTGCTACATTTAGCTCAACGAAGTTTTTGATTATATACCCATGAATTTCTTTGCTGTGCTTGTGAGCGGATATTCATGCACAAGCAGGAAGAATACTTAAGACTGTAAACAGATCACCCTTGGACCCTTTGGAATGCATTGCATGAAATAGTTTCAGATCTTCACTGAAACCACCACTCTGCACTTATCGTCCAACGATAGCGGTCCAAGTGATATTATCTTTACTAGGCATCTAGTAAGAAACAGCTCGAGCATTTATGATTCTTTCAGAGTCTATGACATTTTCAACAACAATTACCTACCAAAATAACATATTCCAATCCACTACGACTTTAATTTCATGAAACTTTATTCCTTCATGGATTGATCTCATGCTCCCATAGGCTGCAAGTGTAGTAACTAACGCAACTGCTTCGATTTCAGCACCAGAATTAACCATCTGATTGACCAATTCTGCAGCCAAATCTGGTCTATTTTCAGATCCATACAAACCAGCTAACAAAGTCCAAGAAACAGTCTCTCATATGATTTGCTGAATAATGGATGCTCAGTTTCAGCGCTGTCAAGAGGCCCATACATTGTCATCAGGGCTATAACTACGTACTCACTGGAGCCCAGGCCAAATTGAAGAGTCTGAACATGAACCTATTTTCCATGGAACAAGTTACTCGAAAGACCAGGAGCCGTCAAAACATTAGGGAGAGTACTTATCAGGATGAAGACTTCTGAGGAGCATTTCTTGATAGATTGAGATAATACGGATTGATTCTCCATTGCTAAGATGAAGTTGGATGAGAGAGTTCCAAGAGAATGTGTTTGGTTGAGGTAGTTCATCAGCCAGATGGTGTTCTGTAGCTAATTCTCCATATTCAACGGATGTTTGGAGGTGAGATTTCTTCTTTGAGAAATATGAGAATTGAGATCTAAGTAGGTAGAAGTATTTCTTAAGCATGAATTTTTGCAAGTAGCCTAAATACTGTAGGTCGAGCAAGATGAATGGATTAGTTAATTCAAAGGTGGGGCCTAGCTAGGAGACACCCTGTTTTATATTTTTAATTCATGATATTGAATTTTTTAACTAAAAAAATAAGCACGTAGAAGCATTGGATGGGCATGAATTTTCACAATTGGCTTAAATGGAGTAAGCCAAATAAAATGAATGAATCAGATCATTCAAAGGTAGGGCTTAGCTAGGTGGCATCCTGTTTTGAATTTTTAAATCATCACCATTGAAAATTTTAACTACAAAAAATAGTAGGTAGAAGAATCTATTGGGCATGAATTTTGTAAGTAGCATGTATAGGGTAGCTTGAATAAGATGAATGGAGATCATCCAAGGGCCCTAGCAAGGTGACATCCCATTCTAGATTTCCAAATGACGAATACTGAAATTTTCAACTATATAAACTAATAGGTGAAAGCATCCGATAGGCATGAGTTTTCACAAGTCACCTAAATAGGGTAGGCCAGAAAAGTTGAATCACTCAAAACATCTAAAGGTGGCCTAGGCGATGTCCTATTTTGGAATTCTAGATCACAACCATTAAAATTTTGAAATAGGAAAGCTAGTAGGTAGATGCATCTCATGAAGCTCTAATTTGAAGCTCAAACTTCAATTATGTAGGTAGACACAGTATTAGAGGTATTGAGAAAACTCTTTCGTGAGATTCTGATATAAAATTTATGCATGTTTTGCAAATTTTGATTCTTAAACTCATAATTGCATATGGGTTTTGGTTCTTCTTTCTAAATTATGAACATTTTCACAAAAATCAAATAAATCAACTTCAAAAGATATTAGAATCATAAACAAAAAAAGGTATAAGTTTAACATTTTGATTTAAAGGTAAGAGTATTTTATCGTTTAATGTTATACATTCTTTCAAAATTTCAATTAAGCCATTTAAAATTGTCATATCTTAAGCAAACGACTAGTTTTCATTACTAATTTTGACAGTCCATTAGTTTCGGACTACGGAGCTGCAAGTTGATAAGTTTTGACCTTTGTGTTTAGTCAATAAATATAGGCATTATAGAAAGGCTGCCTGACAACTTGTAGATACCCCCATTTTATTGCAAAAGATCAAGCTTTTCTAGATCCAACATTCTATAAGGTATAGCAAAAGCAATAGTCATACACACTCAATGGGACCTATTTTGTCAACCCATTAGCTACATTAAAGATGAGGGCCCACCATAGAGGAGACACAGCATCATCCAGCTCAAGATCAAGCCCATCACTACCATTTTGAAGCGCATTTGCAATCCAAATCCCATTCACCAACTCTACAATGTCATTTGCTCAAGACTAGTTACTCTAGCCTAGAGAATCTGACGTGGTGATGTGACCCTAGTGGTATGATGGAGCACATTAAATGCTCAAGACATAAATGAGAAAGTTTCTCCATCATAAGATCCAAAGTTGTTCCCCTCGTGCATCTCGCATTCAATACAAAGGCTCTCTTAAATTGTCATCAATACTTAGAAGAGATAAGTTATTACTTCACATTGAAGCAAGTCTTATGAGAGTATTCCCTTTTCCTAGCAAACTACACTTAGTATTCTTATCTTCCAACCTGTGAAGATAGAAATCTACTCATTCGAAGAAATTAAATGGGACAAGAGAGACCAACATCACTTGATGACTCAGCCATGACAATGAAGCATCTAGCACAGTGCCATGTCACAAAACCGACTTAGCATCCAGCAAACATTGAATATCTATATGACTTATTCCATGTAGTTGATCCGAAGAGGAGATCCTAATTTTATGTTTCCTTAGATTTCAATTGGGGTACTTTCTACTTGCTTTTCAAACTCTCCCATTCCTCATGCAATGAAAATTTTTATTTTTCAAGATTTCTATTGTAGATTTTGAAATCTTATACTCATTTTCCAAAGTATCTATTTCAGAAATAACAATCTCATGGTCATTAGAGAGTTTTGAACGAGACTTCCTAAAAAGCTTTTTTTTAAGCTAAGCTTCGTAAACTCATAACAAGATTAAAGTTCTTCTTTCAACTCATTTAAAGTAAGATTAGTCACATAAATTTGATCTTTTTGTTGATCTTTTCTTTAATAGTCACATGATAGTTGTTGGTCACTTCTTCCTCATTAGTTAAAGAGGATAACTCCTTTCATTTCTCCTTCTAGTTCTTCCAAAGTGGACACTCAGGTTTAATCTGTCTTAGCCTTTTGCATTCAAAGGATACACTGGGGTCCTTGGCTTGGACCTCCATTTTATTGGTGGCCCTCTTGAAGAACTTCCTTTCACCACTCGTCTTCCCTTTGATAAATTTAGTGAACCTTCTTGTTAGTAGAGCCACTTCTTCATCACTACCATTAGCTTTCTCACTCTCAATGTCATTATCATGGCTTGGTTCCTCATCTCAAGACTCTCCACCTTAATCAGTTCATGAGGTCAACTTGATCATCTTGTGGGGTTTTTGATTAAGAGACCCCATGAACTAATCATGTTGAAGAGTCTTGAGATCCTTTGCTTATTGAATATTTGTTGCCTTTAGATCCTAAGACCAAGGCTAAGACCTAAGAATCTTAATCTCAACTTCACTATTAGTAAACATACTTTTAAGAGATTTTAAAATGTTAATTATATTTGTAAGCTTTGTAAATTTGTCACCAATAGATTCATCAAGCTTCATATTCATGGACTAGAAAATTAGTCCTAGTCACCTTCACCTAATCAATACCTTCATGAGTTACGCCAAATTTATTCCAAATCTCTTTAGTTGAAGCATAAATAAAGATTTTGTTGAACTCATTTATATCTTGAGCACAACAAAGGATGTTCATGGCTTTTGCATCAATTTATGACTTCTTTTGCTCTTCTTCACTCTGTTGTCTTTCTAATCTGTAGTGTATAATACAATCCACGAGTACATAAAGTTTGTAGGGATCTTCTTCTATTGACCTCTAAAGTTCATAACCTTTAGATTGGATGAATATTTTTATCCTTGCTTTCAAGTATTTGAAATTCGTTTCATAAAGAAAAAGATGACTATGACTAAACTTGCATTTTACTTGGAGCTATTCTTGCAACTTATTGTGCCACATTAGAAAATTTAAAGAATTTGATATTTGATTTTTTAAAAACTAGACCACTTGCCTTGATACCAATTGTGAAGTCCCTAGAAGGGGATAAATTAGGCAAAAAATTTAAAAACTTTTGCAAATTTTGAAATTAAGTGCTCAACAAGCAAAGACAATTTCATAAATAAAAACTTTGGCACAATAAGCTAGACACAAAGATTTTACAATGGTTTGGCAAGCCAACCAAGGAACTTGCTTCCACTCTTTCAAAGTAGTACTTACTTTGCGTTCCACTATCATCCTACAATATTTTATACATCAGCTGAGACTGTGTTTGCCACAAACAAAGGAAAAAGAGCACTTATAGTAAGCTCTTCAAACATGATAGGTTTTGACTACCCACGCCAAATTTCCATAGAACAAAGGACACAATGGGTTAGAATTGTTCTATTACTCACCAATTCTGCCAAGGCTTTATTTAGTTTTGCAAATTGAGGCACCATATGTTGATTCAGCTCTGACAGTAAGAACCGTGCCTCAGAATTTAAGTATCTTTGACCAATAAAGAGAAATTGAGAAAAAACAAAAATCAGATATGCAAGAGGTTGATGAAGAAAACAGAAATATAAAACAAATTAAATTAAATTAAAAGAAGGTACTATGGTGAAACTCACTCTTCAAGATTATTTTTGTTTGTCACCAGGTCCATCTTCGACAGAATATTAACATGGGGTAGCTCAAGCTGAACCATTGCAGAAAGAGATGCCATGCAACCACTTATATTATTTGTAACATCGGTCATGAACTAAAATACAAGATAAGTTCAAAACTTAAGGTTGAAAGTTTGGTACTTCTGAGGCAAAAAATGATGAAACAGTAATACGTAACCAAGTCACACCTGAGAATCAAGTAAGTATACAGCACAAACATTGATTGTGCTTTAGATGGTCTACAAAGTTTCTAAGAACCGGAACATGTGAAAAAAGTTCTATTTGACCTGGTAATAATGAAATAAGAACCTGTTACATAAAATTCAGGTCAACAAAATATAGTATGCACGATGAAACTAATATTGTACATAAGGATGCCGAACAGGCTGCAAATGCAGGATTTAAAGAGATTCAGAGTAACCTGAATCTCAATCACATTTTATACTGAGATTCTACAAGACCTTGCAGAACAGACAGGTAAAAATGCCAGACTTTTTAGTATGGATACCTGGGCAGTCAAAAACAAGATAGTCATCATCCAAATAACTCTCCAGTTCATCTGCCAACCAGTCGTCTAAATTTTCTTCAAGGTGCCTGAAGGCATTTTAAGGCAATTCAAATGGAACCAAAGCAAAAGGCATATAAATAGTTGGCATCACTCTTTAAGGTTTCACACAGGGCACTAACTAAACTTGGACCAAAACTTAGTCTAGAGTATAAAGATCCTTTCATTTAGTACTCTTTGGTGATGAAGGTCCGTCTGAAAATTACCAGTAAAAGATGCAAAGAAATAGAGTCTGGCAAGTTCCTTTTTCAATTTTTTATTTTTTTTTTCCAGTTTTGTGAGGGGGTTTCCTCCCCCAACATAACAAAAACATACTGGACTTATTTACCCCAGATAACTATATACCAATGGAGGAAGAGGGTCTTGTGTCAAGTGCCAGCCGGCAAGGGAGAAGTTGAAGATGATTTTGTTATTTCTTTCTTACAAATGAATATGCATTTGTATATTAGTTTGTGAGGAAGAAATGAAAATAATCTCCAACTTCTTAAAATATGGCCACCCTTGCATCAGGTAGCCAATTGGCAAAGGTGAAGCTGAAGATGATTTTGTTATTTCTCTTTTACTTGCAAATGAATATGCATTTGTATATTAGTTTTGAGGAAGAAATGAAAATCATCTTCAGTTTTTTAAAACTATGGCAACCCAAACATGACATGAATCGAAAACTGACATTCCCTCAAGCTAGGGCGTTTCCCATAAGCAACGCGTTGCATCAGATCTTGGGTGCGGTGAAAAATAGGCAAGGGTTGCTAGGGCGTTCTCCCAGAAGCGGCGTGCTACATCGGATCCCGGGTGTTGTGAAAAATGGGCAAGGGCTGTTAGAGCGTCCCCTCGGAAGCGACGCGCTGCATCAGAACTCAGGTGTAGTGAAAAGTGGACATGGGTTCATGCCATGGAGGTCGAGAAAGACAATAAATAGGATATCTCTAGAACATAAGATTTGTATCGCCACATAGAATATAGGAACATTGACAGGTAAGAGTTTGGAGTTAATAGACGCGATGAAATGTCGGAGAGTCAACATCGCTCGTATCCAAGAAAACAAGTGGAAAGGGGCTAAAGCTAGAGAAATAGATGGGTATAAATTATGGTACGTAGGAAAGGAAAATAATAGAAATGGGGTAGGAATAATAGTGGATAAGGAATTAAAGGATAAAGTTGTGGACGTTAAAAGAATTAGTGATAGAATTATAATAATAAATCTTGTTCTAGGAGAGCAGATTATAAATGTTATAAGTACATACGCACCACAAGTAGGGTTACAAGACATAATCAAGAGACAGTTTTGGGAAGATATGGAGGGGGTCATGCAAGAAATTCCCAACACTGGGGGGATATTTATAGGAGCAGACTTAAATGGCTATGTAGGAGAAGATAAGGAAGGATATGATAGAATACACGGAGGGTATGGTATAGGTGAAGGAAATGAGATGAGGAAGAATATCCTGGATTTTGCTTTGTCATATAACCTGTCCATTGCAAATACACTCTTTAAGAAGAGGGAAGAACACTTAATAACCTTTAAAAGTGAAGTTCATAAAAGCCAAATAGACTTTTTTCTACTTAGGAATAATAAACGATCTATATGTAAGGATTGTAAGGTGATACCTGGTGAGAGTTTAACCTCACAACATAGGTTAATGGTTATGGATATCCATATCAAAAGATGGAAGAAAGGAAATGAACTTAATAGGTATCCAAAAATTAAGTGGTGGAACTTAAAAGGAGAGGAAATAACCTCATTCACAAATAAGTTGATGGTAGAAGGAATTTGGAACTATGAAACAGAAGTGAATACCATGTGGATTAATATTGTTGAGTCCATTAAGAAAGTGGCAAAAGATGTCTTAGGAGTATCTAAAGGTAAAAGGCAATTAGTAAAAGAAACATGGTGGTGGAGTGAAACAGTACAAAAAGTTATTAAAGAAAAACAGATGCGTTTTAAAGCATGGCAGAAGACTAGAAATAATGAAAACTATAAACAATATAAGAATGCTAAAAAGGTTGCCAAGAGAAAGTAAGTGAGGCTAAACTTAAAGCACATGATGAGCTCTATAATAGACTAGGAACAAGAGAAGGTGAGAAAGATGTGTTTAAACTTGCAAAAGTAAGAGAACAGAAAGGTAAGGACTTAAATCATGTTCGGCATATTAGAAGCGATGATTAAAGGGTATTAGTCAAAGATGATGAGATCAAACAAAGGTGGGAAACATACTTTCAAAAATTGTTAAATGACAATGGCTCTAAGAATATAGGGATTGAAAATACTACAAATATAAATAACATTGGATATTATAGATATGAACGTAGGATTAGAGTAGTTGAAATAAAAGAGGCCTTGAAAAAGATGAAATCAGGAAAGGCCATGGGGCCCGATGGTATCCCAATAGAGGTATGGAAGCATATGGGAGATATTTAGGTAGTTTGGTTAACTAAGTTATTTAACAAGATTATAAAATCAAAGAAAATGCCTAATGAGTAGAGGAAAAGCTCTATTGTACCAATTTATAATAATAAAGGAGACATACAGAGCTGCACTAATTATCGAGGGATCAAACTTATGAGTCACACGATGAAACTTTTTGAAAGAGTAATTGAGAAAAGGCTACGACATGAAACAAGTGTATCAGAGAATCAGTTTGGTTTCATGCCTAGGAGATCTATCATGGAAGCTATTTTCTTACTAAGACAATTAGTAGAGAAATATAGGGAGAGGAGGAAAGGCCTCCACATGGTATTTATCGACTTAGAGAAAGCTTATGATAGAATCTCTAGAGAGTTAATATGGAGGGTGTTGGGTAATAAAGGGGTTTCTCAAGGGTATATAGGCATAATTAAATATATGTATGAGGGAGCGGTAACAAATATTAAGACCACTAGTGGCGTGACTAGTGATTTCCCTGTCACTGTAGGATTGCACCAAGGATCGGCATTGAGCCCATACCTTTTCACATTGATTATGAATGAGTTAACAAAACATCTACACGAGAAGATTCACTAGTACATGCTATTTGCAGATGATATAGTCTTACTTAATGAGACAAGGGAGGGTGTAAACACAAAGCTAAAGTTATGGAGAGAAGCATTAGAATATGAAGGATTTAAAATTAGCCGAACTAAGACAGAATATATGGAATGTAATTTTAGTAAGAAGAGTAGGAGTCAAACACCAGTCAAGATTGATAACCAAGAAGTCCCCATAAAAGACCACTTTAGGTACTTAGGATCAATGATTCATGAGAGTGGAGAGATTGAGAGGGAGGTTACCCAGAGAATCCAAGCGGGTTGGAACAAATGGAGATGTGCATCTGGAGTTTTGTGTGATTGGCGGGTGCCACTCAAACTAAAAGAAAAATTCTATAGGATAACCACAAGGCCAGCCATGCTCTATGGATCAAAGTGTTGAGCAGTTAAGGAACATCATACTCATAGGATGAGCATCGCACAAATGAGAATGTTCAGATGGATGAGTGGTAAGACAAGAAAGGATAGAATTAGAAATGAAAATATTAGAGGAAATTTAGGGGTAGCACCAATAGGTAACATGATGAGGGAGATTAAACTTAGATGGTTTGGACATGTTCAAAGGAGACCCACAACGGCACCAGTTCGAAGGAGTGAGGTAATACAAGTAGAAGGTTCTAAAAGGACAAGGGGAAGGCCCAAAAGAACGTGGATAGAAGTGGTGAGGAAAGATTTAAAAACTTTGCAACTAAATGAAGCAATGGTATTTAATAGAGTGGAATGAAGGAATAAGATTCATGTGGCCGACCCCTAATTGGGACAAGGCCTTGATGATGGTGATGATGATAATGAACTATATACCAGAAATGCTATGCCAAAGATTGAATCCTAAAAAATACAATGGTATAGACAATGAATACAGAGAAATATTCCATCAAGAACAAACACAAAAGCAAATCAAAATGAAGGTAGATCAAATGATTTGCAAGACCACCCCAGATTTTTGAATCATGGAGCACAGGTATAGTTCATCCAAATCCTAAATATTCGGAGCTAGGGAGATGCACATTTACAAGTACTAGAAATTAGCACAGAGGGTAAAAGATCCCTTCACGAAATGGTCCTCTCTACTTATGACATAGGTAGCTCTTAACACAGAAAATAACTTATTAAGCATCTGCTACAAGCATTTCAAACAACTACAAAGCCTCATAATGTGTACACAAGGCATAATTAAAATTTGAGCATGTGAAATGATTTGAAGGATTTATGTAACTGATCAATGGTTTCAAGAATAACGTAACCAAGCAACCAAAGAAAATTACGCCTGTCATTTCAATGACATCTGAAAAATGAACACTGAGGAGTTCCACAATTAATAGTTTTGTTTAAGTTTCATCTTGGCAGAAAATGGAAAATGATTTAGTTTGCAACTTCTGTTTTGGACTTGATAATTTTTGCATTTGAACTTCAATAATTGTATCGAGTTAATAACAAATATCTTTTATAAATCCACTGGATGCTGGACTAATTTGTAAAGATCTCCATGACTAAGAAAACATCAAAAAATTTAGTACCTCAACTTAATCAACTTTGGTTTAGCTTTCAAAAGAAAATTGCATTTCCACTTAAGAATGAGATGCAAAAAATAATGGATGAACTTTATAGGATACTCCATGCAGTAAATAAGAGCTCCATTGGGACCTAATCCAAGTTCTACCATCACATCATCCAATGAAATGAGTTTTCTAATATCTGCATGCACAAAATTGGTGACAACATCAGCTCTCTGAGCTTTGAAGTTATACATACAGCAACAGTAATTTAAAAATAACAAGTAGACTGTTTATAATTAGTATCTACCCATAGCCACAGGATAGAAAAAAATTTCTGCTGCAGGATCTAGGTTCACAATATGTATAGTCCGCCGCATGGTCTCACAATGTTGGTACAAACTAGAACAGTACGTGGACTGGATAAAAAGAAAAGTGAGCCGGTCAGATAAGTAACAATGAATAGAAATTTACAAATAAAACTGCCACTAGGAGTTCTAGATGTATATCCAACGCAATAATGGATCAAGTAGTTTAAGAAACAAGATTCAGGAGCTAAAAAGGGCAGCTCAGTGCACGAAGCTCCTGCGTATGAGGGGTCCAGGGAAGGGCCGGATCACAAGGGTCTATAGTAAACAGCCTTACCTTGCATTCTCGCAAGAGGCTGTTTTCACACCTTGAACCCATGACCTCAAGTTCATATGATGACAACTCTACCATTGCGCCAAGGCTGCCCTTGTATGCTAAATGTGTAGTCAGAAGTAACAGAGATATTAGCATAATGCAGGTGTTGTCAAGAAAAAAGTATGTCACCTTTCCACTGCCTGCTGGTCAAATAACAAGCTGTGCATACCCCATGATAGAAGTCCACAATTGCTTCACCAATTCACAATAGAAATGTAGGTATCATGAAGCTAAGTGATCTGAGAATGGCAGCAGCAGCATATGCAGTACACCAGACAAAACCAGCCAGCAATATGCTCAGATAACAAGAGGAAGGCATATCCTCGGAGACTGCATAAGGTTCAAGGTAAGACCTGAGTCCAATAAAAATTTGCTTTAGCTAATACTACCATTAGATTGTACAAAAGACAAACAAGGCAACAATGAAGCTTGAAATCCAACCCCGACACAAGACTAGTAGACACCATAGTAAAAAGAAAGGAACGAGTGCTACTGGTCAAAGAGAAAACAGCAAAGTATAGCATATAACTGCTTGTATGAACAGGTTGGCAATAACTACAAAAATTGAAAAAAAAAAAGAAGAAAAAAGAAAGACAATAATTTAAATGGGACTAAAATTGGATCATTCACTATACAACAAGTGCCATAGCTACGAAGAAAGTTTACAAGGATTCTTTACCTCGTGAACCACCTTGCATTAAAAGTTGCTTTGGATCCCAAAAAGCAAGTTGAAAAGGCCAACTATATGGCAGGCAATTCTGGTATTACGTGAATGTAGCATTTAACTGGTGTTAAGTCAGGATATTTCAACCTGTGGTTGATGCTCTTGCAGCAATGGGCCTTCAACATTCTGCCAACCCCCATCCCAAAATGAAACAACCAATTATCACGACTTAGAGTAAATATATTAGAGGGCATTGTGAATAAGCATCTTGAGTGGTGAGAATGTCAAGAAATTCTCTAAGGTGCTCGATTTGGTCAGTAGGAGGATTCACTTTATTAAGTCAGTGGACAAATTGAGCCTGATATTTTACTAAATATTTTTAAGGAGGTTGTTGATAACGTGGATCCTGATAATATAGTGCAGTCCCTCCTGACATTGAGTCCATTTATGAAGTTGAAAGCAAGAGATTAGAACGTTGTCACTTGGTGTTTGGTGCAACGGTAGAGTTGTCGTCATGTGACCTTAAGGTCACAGTTTCAAGGCGTGGAAACAGCCTCTTGCAAAAAAAAATTTCCTTCCATGAGTAATGGAAACAGCCTCTTGGAGTTATTCTTTCCTTCCATGAGTTTCCATACCATAAATTTTTTTTAATGTGTAAACTGTGAATATATTTGCTCCAGAGGTTGTTCCAATGATCATTGATATTCTTTTAGGTATGTACTTGCTAATTTTAGAAATTTTCAAAGTTCTTCAAAACCATAATGTATTCTCTAGGATAAAAATGACTGGAATAAAGAGTCTCTCACAATCCAGAAGGAAGATAGAAAGGCCATTAGAAGCAGAACATAAAACTAAGGTGAGAAACCCTTTTTCGATTCAGACGTCAAATCATATGGGCCATGATCTTTTCATGGTATGATAAGAAAATTTTCAAAAGATAGGAACTAAAGAGTGCCCAAAGGCAGAACTTAATTAATTGGGAAACGGAGCATTGTCAGTATCACAATCTTAAACTTTCAGTTTGGCTCCCCATGAAGATAGATTTCTTGGAATTTTGACTTAAGATCTTATTGGCAAATAAGACCATTGAGGGAAGACAAGGAAAGGCAAATAAAGAAGCAAGAAGCAAGACTAACAGTCGCTTGTCACTAAGTTGAACAGCTAAGATCTTCACATTGGAAATAAGACAATTGACAGAAGGCAAGGAAGGGCAATTAAAGAGTGAAGACAAGCAAATCTAACAGTCACTTGTCACTAAGTTGAACAGTTAAGAGGTTCTCCTCGAGTCATCCAGATATAAGGGATGTTAAGGGCAAGAGAGCGAAGCCATTTTTCAGTCCAAATTGGAACCAGAATTCAAATAAAGAGTTATTCTGTAATATTGTTACAGAAAATGCAATAGTCTAATGAAGATGCATATGAGAAAACATGGATCAAGACAACAAAACTAATGTCAATTCTTAGGCCAAAAAACAGGCCCTTTGCCATGTGGCTTAGAATGTAGCAAGATTTTCGACGTCGGAAAGGAAATGATCTTTCATTTATTCTTTTAGTTTACAACTATCAACAAGGAGTAATGGAAAGGTGTTAGCTTTCCCTACTTATCTTCCATTTCAAACACATCATTTTTGTTGTCATTCCAAAGAGAAGGTACATGTATGTTACAACACAGCATTGGCAAAAAGTGAGTATGTCGACGAAATGCATTATTAACTAGTCAGAAATAGAGAACAAGATCCATTAATAATAAAAGAGGACCCAGCAGCACGAAAAGAAGATGTATAAGGATAACACTACGATGAGACACCAAAACACTGCGCTCATAGATAAAGTCAAAACTAGCCTCTAAATCTCTTTTTAAATGCTATCCAGTTTAAGTACGAAAAATGGAGCAGAAACGAGAGCAACACAAACAAGTCAAAGTAAGGTGGTAAAATCAACCCCGAAGATATAAGTAAAGGAATAACCATACAGAAAGGGAGAGAAAGAGAATACCTAACTGAAACTTTTAGAGTTCTTTCTCCAAACAGCAAACGCTAGGGTTTTTCCTTCCTGGGTGTTTCAGCTGTGCTGTCTGTGATTGAGAAACAGGAAGCTACGATGAAAATGGAGTAAGGGACTCATGAAAAGGAAAGAAAAAAGAGAGGGGGGGGGGGGGGGGGGGGGGGGTGTTGAACTATTACTTTGCGGTAAGAGCAGTCACCGCGCGGGAGATACCAATTCTTGGGGATGGCAGTAAGATGGGGCCTGCCCCTCCTCACCCCCTCGGATCACTGTGATTTTCAAACCACTGCGGAGTGGGTGCCGCCCCACTCCCCACCTATTTGACAGTTGGATGGTCAATATCGTTTGAAATAAGCATTAGCTTTTGCTGAAAGATCTTGTCACGTCCGTCCCGTGTTCTTTCAAATTTTGTAGCTCTTTCTTGTGGGTATTGGTGAAATCTATTGGACGGTCAATGCGTTCTTCCACAGGATGAATTTCTTAGAAGCTTAGGATGCGTTATGAATCTTAAGAGATACCGTTAATGGATTGGAATTCCTCCCATGGCACAGAGTTCTGAACAACAAGCTTCTAGGCATATTTTCAAATTGCTTCCACTTTCTAGAGCCTAACTCCGTCTTTACCCCATCGTATATTTCCAGTGGGCCGTCCAGTTGCTTTCAAGACTAGGTGACTCTCATTCTACTCAAATCATATGGGGGTGTCTTCTCATTCTTCATGATCGGTGGTACCGATGACTCTGCAAGGCCGTTCTTAGACCTCGATCACATTAACTGACTAGGCAGGCTGAGGAGGGACTTCATAGTAATTTAGCAGAGGGTTTATGTGAACATTAGGTTGTCCAGCAATTCCAACTTGACCCTCCTCAATCAAGTCCTAGATTTTATGCCTCAAGTTCCAACATGCGTCGGTGGTGTGACCCAAAGTGTCATGGTAGACACAGTAGTTGTTAAGGTCGATGACAGTGCCTTATGGGGATAAGAGGGGCGATCTTATCAAGCTCGTGACAAGGTCCTGTTGAGGCAGGTGAGGAAAGGTCTGCACTTGGCCTGCTGATTTAGCTATGAATTGGACTTGATAAATTGTGGGGTTGGATACGAGACTAACATTTGAAGGGATATTTGTTGTGGGTAAGATGCTGGGGGATTGATCTAAGAGCAAATTGGCAATTGCTGCTGCGAGGGTGAATTAAATTGAGTTGTGCAGTGACAAGAGGGGTCAAGGTTGGACATGAACATGTTGAACATGGTCGATTGCCTAGATGCGGTAGGCTTCTTTTTTTGGGCTCAATCTTCTTAGATTTTGGAGTATACAATCCATGACTGATGTTGTTATCAGGCCTCTTACCATGCTATTTGAACTCAACCACGATTTGAAATGGGTGGTGATAAAGAATGGACTATATTTGGAGTTCAGGCTTCAAAGAATGAAACTGATTTGTTCCTCTTTAGAGGGAACTACTAACATTTTTTGTGTAGTTTGATGCCATCTCTTAATGAGTTTGCCAATTGTTTCATTACGACCTTATTGACTAGCCCAAGATCCAGGGTAGTGACCACTTGGTCAGAAAGATTGTGGGATCTCTTAACAAAGAAGGCTATAAGTTTCTCCCAGGTGTTATTTTTTCTCTCTCAACTCCTATGAGCCTTACCTAGGCTTCACTAGCAGAGAATCTTAGAACCAGATTACCCAACCATGGACTCTCAAACTTAAATGCTTAGATATGAGAGATGTACACAGTGACGTGCAACTGAGGATATTGGTGCTATCATATTGGACCGTGTTTGGCATCTTAAAACAATTTGGGATGACTGCCTTGAAATATTCTCAGGGGACAACTAAAGGGGGCCTATCTATCTCGGGAAGTTTGGTGCATCAAGCTTAGAGTTTCGTCCATCTTGATGACATAACTGTTATTTTCCATGGCGAGTTGCTCAATCCAAGCAAGGACATCGTGGAAGTTGGCTTGAATGACCTTAAGCTCAACATTTGGTGAACTGAGATTGTTTTCTACCACGATTTTTGGTGAAGAGGATTGACTGGTCAAGATAGGCAAAGTAGCCAATGTGTGGAAAATTAGCAAAGCAAGGCCATCAGTTTCACAGAGCAATGCTTACTGGGTGACCAAAAGGAATAAAATGCAGTTTAGGTCATGAAAAAGGATTTTATTTGAAAAAAAAAAAGTTTTTATTTGAAATACAATGCATGAGCATGTGAGAAGGAGAGAATTTTGGGAAAGGGGTATTCTTTTCTTTTTTTTGAAGTGAGAGATCAATGAGAGAAATCTCTTAGAAGTTGAATTAGAGAAGAAAGTTTTTTTTCTTTTAAAAAAATAAGAGCCTTTCAATATTTTTACAAAATTGAAAACTTGTAATTAGAAAAAAGAGAAACATGATAACTGAGACACAAAGATTGCTATAAAGTTTCAACCAGCTTATATTGCACCTACATTCTCTCTCTCAAGGAATTGCTCCTAAAGAATCCACTAACTTATGGAGTTACAACACCAAGACATACACTTGTTTCGAAGTTTCAAATTGATTTGGAGACAACCCACTCATATTCAAAATAAAGAACTTTTCGTTCTTCAATAAGAAGAAATCCTCACTTACAACCAAATATAGAGAATGAAAGAAACTTGTACAAATTTGAGCTCTAAACCAATAAAACTGTACAAGTAACAAAAATGTCTCTACCAGATAGAAAATTGAAAGACTTGCTACATCAAGTTGCTGGCGATGAATCAGACGCCTAATGAATTAACCTTTGTCACGACCCCAATCCTCAAGGCCACAATTTAGTGTAATCAAACATAGTGATTGGCTTGCAAAGCCCACATGGCCTTTTTTTTTTTTTTTCATATATTGCAGTCAAAGTATCGAAAGAGCTAAATGCTCTTGTCTTGTGCAAGTCATAGTTTAGATAACAAAAATTTCTCTTTTAACTACTAAATTCTACCAAAATTTTGGTAGAATCTCCCCTATTTTTTGGACTTATGTATTTAACACCTGTGCAATTCACTTGATAGACAATATAATAATTCTACACTCAGTCTCCACACAATTCGTCATAGTAAATTACTAAAACCTATGCTTGCTAACTTGAAGTTTTAACTAAATCCCACACACACTTCATCAACATAAAATATACGAAATGCTAGAAATAGATGCATAGGGTAATCATTTGATAATAAAACATAGCTCATACTCATCACTAACATACATATACAAGGCAAAATGTGACGTCATCACTTAGTCAGGCTTCATTTATTTCCGTCAAGAGCCTTCCCCTCATCAACTAAGGTGAGTTGTGAAGCCCAATAAGGAAAAAGAACTAAACCCATGCTTATCCTATCATTCTTGTTGAGATTAGCTCAACTGCACATTTATATTTCCATTTTGAACCGGTAATCAACAAAGTAAGTAGTATGTATTATCAGATATAACACACTTGTATTAGAACAGAAATACAATTTATTCTAAATCCACACTGTAAAGCAATTATCATAGCATGTAAATAAACCCTTGCAATATCAACTTCCCATCCATGTCCAACCATAGGACAAATCAGAGCATGCAAATAAACCCATGTAATACCAACTCCCCGTTCATGTGCAACCACAGGACATTTAGTTCCATTTCAATAGATGAGTAATAAAGTTATAAATTTTATTCACTATAAACCATAAACAAAGCATTCAGATATAATCGTACAGGAATGTATTTCATTTGATTATTTCCTCGTCAACAATAAACAAGTATGATATCATCACACTGATCAAGTAGTCATCTCCCTCAAGGTTTACCGTCTTGGGAAGTACACTATGAGTATCATACATAAGGCAACCAGACCCTGGAGATTTACCATCTTAGGCAGCTCTACCATAATTCCAAAGAACTAGGCAGCCCTTTCCCTCAGGGTTTACCATCTTGGATGGCTCCAATGTTAATTCCCTCAGGATTTACCATCTTTGGCGACTCCACTATAGTTGTCGCAATCAACCAAGCAGCCCTTTCGCTCAGGGTTTACCATCTTGGGAGATTCAAGTCTAACAACTCATCCCTCAAGGTTTACCATCTTGGGTGGCTCCACTGTGATCCCAAAAGACCAAGCAGCCCTTTCCCTCTAGGTTTACCATCTTGGAAGGCTCAATACCTAATAGCTCATCCCTCAGGTTTACTATCTTGAGTGGCTCCACTGTGATTCCAAAGAATCAGGTAGCCCTTTCCCTCAAAGTTTATCATCTTGGGAGGCTCAATAACCGACAATCCATTCCTCAAGGTTTATCATCTTAGAAGGCTTAACCTTAGTTGCAATCAACTAGGTAGCCTTTTCCCTCATGGTTTATCATCCTCAAAGGCGTCATCACAGTTTACTAGGCAGCCCTCAAGACTTACTATCTTGGGATTGACTATTTTATCACAATTTGCATCATCATAACAATTAAGCGTAGTTAATCAGAATATCATATGACAATTTTAATAAGTAATTGCAATTCATATCATCCATTCAACCAATCTGATAACTTATTTATTCTACACATTTATGCTATTAATTTCAAGTGAATAGATTAAAAAGAATTTAAGGATAAAGAAGGGTTTAGGGTCCTTACTTTCGTTCGTGGTACAATTCAATATTCAATTACCAATTTTGTTCAAACTGAATTTAAAACCTGTGTTAAGAATACAAGTTATAAGTAAATTTTAGAATTCTATGTAATTTACAATAATTACTTCAAGATCTCTATTCATAATGTCATTGATCTAACCTGTGACATCTAAGTTGACGATCAAGACACCACTTGGTAGCTATGTAATAAGATCAGTACCATTGGTCCTTATCGACGGTCCAGATAAAGTGCGTATATATAGAGGTTTTAATTCCCATCATTAAAGGTAAGTTATTTAGCAATTCAATGATTTTAAACATAATCCATGGTTTGATCGCCTTTAATAACCTTTGATCATCATCGATCGAGTGTTGAATGGTCAGAATGGATCTTCCATCAACTAACCCATAATTGGTTTTTCATTTCTATCGCAATTCATTACTAATGTGTAATTGAAGTCACATTTTTCATAGAGCTAACTTTTGATATATTTTTAATGGTTGGATGCCAAGATCTTAGTTTTTCCCTATGCACTACCAAGTTTTTGATAAAAATTCAAGAATTAATTGATTCTTGGTCGACGATCCATCTTCAAGGATGAAAAGATCAGGTGTGATTTATCCAAATCACAAAATTTCTAATTTTTCACACTTTTAGGGATTTGTTGGAAAAGTTCACTATCACCGGAGAAGGTGCCCAGATTCCCAACATCACTGGCGACATACATAACATGAAAACTACACCATATTGTATAGATTTGGTCAAAATTGCATGAATTTGAGTCCTATTTAGTTTTTCTTTGCAAATTCTATCGAAATCTTGTGTTTTTGGCCGAATTTTATCTAACTTTTTAAAAGTCAATGTGTTTTACTATTTTTCTCATTTTTGGTGTCGTTATGTGATGGATCTTCATGCAACTAGAGGCATTTTTCTCATAATCATCTAAGGAACAAAATGAACAGTTTTGATCATTGATCAGATGTTATTATATTGCTTGTGTTTTTTCAACCAATTAGCTTCATTGTCAATTTCACCATTTCTGTCACCCAAAAACGGTGATAGTAACAGTAGGAATAGTCTTGGGAACAACTAGGAGGGAAAAGATAAGGAGAGAAACAAATGAAAGAGAGAGTAGAGGGTGGATGGCCTACCTGTCAAGTTTGCGTGAAACTTATCATCCGATCATTGTTTGCGTAAGATGTCGCCAGTGGAGTCCATTGCGTCATCTGTAGCTTGCTAGAGAGAATGGAGGGAGAAATAATAAGAGATCGGGAGAGATGCAAGGGCGAGGAGCTTGGTCAGGATACAAGTGACCTGGGAAAGTGATGATTTGTGCAGGGAACTTGATCGGAAGAGGAGTTGAACGCAAGTGAGGTGATCAGAGAGAGTGATGGAAAGAGAAATGATAGGGGAAAGCCATCCGCAGTGGCTTTTCCCTTGCTTTTTTGTCACCAACAAGTGGAGAGGGGGGAGATAGATCAGTCCAGGTGGTGAGTTTATCTCCTACACGTCAACTCTCTTCTCAAAACTGTCTGGATTGAAAGAATTAGCACAAGAAGTTCCATTATCAATTTCAACCCCCTCTTCACATTTCTAAAAATTTTGGACTTTTGGGTCCCGGTCTCCGTTTTAGGCATTCTTAGTGCCGTTGGAAAGCTCTAATCAAGCACAATCTAAAAATTGGCTTTTCATCATCAAGTTTCAAGGTTTTTAATTTATTTTTAAATCTATTTTATAATTACTTGATTTATGATAAAATTTTCATTTTAAAGCAAAATTACTACAACTTTTCCATGAATATAAGGTGGAATTTCAAATCATTAAATTCCTAATAAGATACATAATTCAACAAGGTTAGGATTTTTAATTCACCTGAATTTGATCTCGATGGAGACCTTGGCTCATGCTAGGCCCACTACTCAATCCAAACTTGCCCTGTTTCATAACTTTTTTTGAGAATCAATGAGTCAATTACCTTTTTCCCCTAATCTCAAGACATAGGTGTGACAATCTTGTATACTTCTTTCAGATTCCCAAAATGGATTTGCAATCTACCACACACTTCTAATTAAGTTTTGAGATTAATGGTCGAGAGTATATCTTGATCGAATTGTAAGAAACTTGATTGTCTTGCTTGAATTTGCCTTTTATTTACACTTGAGGTTTAGATAACTATTATAGCTATTGATTAGATGTTCCTCCAACATTCTGTAGCAAGAAATGGCTGTTTAAAATGGTTAAATGGGCTGTAAATATAAATCTAGTTACTAACCAGCAATTGTTGACTTTTGTAGTTAATCTTTTAAAATTATAAAAATCCTGATCCATGCATGTAATTAATGGTAAATACCATTGAGTAAGAAGATCAATGAGTCTAAATTAACTCTATAAAATTTTAGATAGAAAAATAACATATGACACAGATCTTCCCAAAATAAGAAGCAAACATCAAATACATAGAAAACAGTATACTACTGTCTATCCGTCAATGGATAGAAAGAGGCTCATAGTAGGCAATAAGCTCTCACTTTAAATCCATCAATGGATGGATTCTTTCTATCCAGGGATAGTTCTAAAATTCAAATTTTGAATTTCAATTATGTCAGTTAATGGTTTTTTTATCTTATCTGTCAATAAGTGCTTCTTGTATGCTAATGGATAATCACTTGGATTGTTGAACATATCTCAAAATTTGATTTTTTATCATATGTTATTTTTTATCATAGCTCAAATTGGACTAATCCTAAGCATGGAATTTGAGCTTGGAATTATCCTAATTCATTCATAATATCCAATGGTAAAATTTGAACAAGTCTTTGCGTTGAGTTTGGAGTATTCTAAGACAAGTGAGCATGGCAAGATTCTAATATTCTTTTGTCAATGATTGATGATGGTTTACTATCAAAACATCAACTAAAAATAGACTCAACAAACTCTTCCTTTTTGATGATGACAAAACCTAGGGCAAGAGTTAGGATTTTGAAATTAAAAAACATGCTTTGAATTCAAGAAAACCCTTCCCCTAAATTGGTGGATGTCATTTTAGAAAATCCTTGACCTACTAGAGCAATTCCGCTTTTTGTCATAAGAGAGAGAGAGAGAGAGAGAGAGAGAGAGAGAGAGAGAGAGAGAGAGAGAGAGAGAGAGAGAGAGAGAGAGAGACTCATGATTTTTGTTGTTCTACCTGCAAAAATGATTAGCGAACTTACATAAAATGAATTGCTCTTTTTAATTTGTAAAATCTCTCTTTTGTTTTGATTGAGAATGAAGACAAACCAACCTAAAACCTTGACTTGTTGGAACAAATGCTCCTCTTAAGTTTGGAGCTTGAAATGATATAACTAATTCAATGAGCAATTGCATTCATTCATCCATTAAAAAAAAATCATAAGAGAATAAAAATTTCATTCATTTGGAAAAGTCATAACATGGTTACATCCACAAACAAGATTTCCAATTAAAGTGCAAACATGAAAGTTGGAGTGCCAAGTTTTAATAACCAACAAACTAATTTTGAAGTTCAAAATGAAAAATAGATTTTTCATCAAAAAGATTGTGGCTTATGATTCAATTTCCACTAAATCTTTGTTTCCATTCCTAAAGAGTACCTCAACACTTGTCAACCTAGAATCCATATTGTCAACTTTGTTATCCATTCCATCTAGTTTGGTCTCAAGTCTATCAAATCAAACTATAATTCATTCCAAAGTTTCATCTGAGTATTTGGGAGAATTCACCCTCTCCTCTATTTGTGTTGTTAATGGTGGTGGTGCAGGTCTTGCTTCAATTTTTCAGCTCCTCATTAGTTGGTACATAGTCTCTAGCTCATAACTTCATTTCTCCTAACAAAGAAACCTTTATGATCTTATTTGAATTTCATATTACTCAATGTTTGGGGACTGAAATCCTTAGAGGTCACCTCAATAGAGTCTTCTCCCTGGAAGTCAATATTTGAGAGTTCAAGTAGTTGGGAGATGGCAGAAGGATAGATGGGTGCCTCACTTCCCTTGGCACAATTCTTCACACTCTTGATAAATAGTTTGGGTACATTGAAGAGCTTTCTTGTTTTGATCCTATAGAGGATGCAGAGCTCATCCTCATTAACTCTGTCGAAGCTCCTAACCTTAACCTTATGACAAAGGTTGTGTGCCATAAACAAATTAAAAAATATTGTAGAAATGTATCTATGATTTCCATTTCCTTCCTCTCTCTCTCTCTCTCTCTCTCTCTCTCTCTCTCTCTCTCATATATATATATATATATATAGACACACACATACTCCTTTTGGTTGGTATTTCAAGAACTCTGCCTATAAAAGTTTCACTCCAATGGAGCTTCTCTCCATAATTTACTTGTTACCTTCATCTTCAATGTCTATATTGGCAAAGAAGTATTTGAGTACCATGAGAGAGATATCTCTCTTATTTTAGATGAAATCTTTTACTCCAATTGTCTTAAATGCACTTTCAAGTTCAAAATATCTACTTAATGATTCATGATCCACCCTTCTACTCAAAACAATGTCATATTTACATGTCTATTTGAAGTTGCCTGAAGCACTTCTTTTGTTAAAAAGAAAATGATTATACTCGTCTCTTTAAATTTGTTTGGAGCACTTCCTTTGTTAAAAAGAAAATGATTATACCCTTCTCCTTGGTTTTCCTCACTTTTCTTCTTCTTTTGGTTGTTAAAAAGAAAATGATTGTATCCTTCTTCTTGGTTTTTCTCTCTTTTCTTTTTCTTCTCTTGATTCATCTTCCTCAATTTTCATTTGTTCTTGGCCCATTACTTCCTATTCAAAGTCACTTTTGAATGATTCTTTTGGAGTTGGAGATCTTTCAAATATCCTCCTATCCCTCTCACTTGGTCCCTCAATTAGAGATGGGTCATGCCTACTCTTGGTCCTTTCTTCTCTTGGACCAATGTTCCTTGAAGTATTCTTCATTCTTGGACATGTCTTGATGGATTTGGATTAGAAGAAAGGTGAAAATATTCTTTTAGAACTTTTCATAAACACTTACAGTTCTATGAATGATTCGATATGGAGAAGAGTTAAATCTCTTTGAAATTGTGAAAAGATGGGACATATAGCTTGGGTTTGGATATAAAAGTGGTGAAAAAATGAGGTTTTGAATAGAAAATTTGATCTAAAACACATTTGGGTGAAGTGGATTGGAGAGGATGAGAGACTTGGAGAGTAGAGGAAAGAAAACAATGCAAAGATGAGGGAAAACAAGACTTCAAAGGTTTTAAAACAAAAATTTTCAAGCTTCCAAAACTGCCTTTGCATACTAAAAATCTGTTGATTGGCCCTTTCCATCAGTTGATTGGTTTGTAGAGGCTACATTCGATCCATCATGGGGCTTTGTAATCTATCAACATACTCTAGGATGGGCAGTGAAGAACCTTTATCTATTTGCCGAAAAATACGTAGAGTTCATTGACGAGCATTTCTTGCCCTTTTCATCCATTGAAAATTTAATTCTTTTTTCATTCTTTTCAAGTCCAATTTATGAAAACTCATTCAAATCTTTGAAAAGCATTCTTTTGAGATAAAAAATCATTCATGATACTCCAAGTAATCCACTTTTTAGCATCTAGAATTTATTGATACATTCAACAAATTTATCCAATGCAAGAATCAAGCAAAACATCATTCATATAACTTAAGGCAATAAAACAATGGTAACTTACATAATCAAGGCATATTAAAAAAAAAAAATCAATCAAGAGAGAAAATGATACATGCCATGTTCTTTGCAAATCCTATAGAAATGATCTTCATTGAGTGCTTTGGTGAAGATATCATCCAATTGTTTTTCATTTGAGAGGAACTCATGTTAGATCTCTCCTTTTTGAACATGATCCCTGAGGAAGTGGTGTCTTATTTCAATGTATTTTGTTCTTGAATGCAGGATTGGATTTTTGGAAAGATTCATGGCATGTGTCTTATCACAAAAGAATGGAACTTGATCAAAGTGAAAGCCATAATCTTCTAATTGTCATTTCATCCAGAGGACTTGTTCACAACAACTTCCTACATGGACCTACTGCACTTCAGTAGTTTAAAGAGGCACCAAATTTTGTTTCCTTGAAAACTAGAACACGAGCATGTTTCCTAGAAATTGACATGTGCCACTAGTTCTCTTTCTGTCTATCCTACATTCTCCATGATCAGCATCGCTATATACATTTAAGAAAAATGCATTTGACCTATCATACCACAATCCTAAGGTTGGTGTTTTTTGAAAGGTATCTAAAATTTTTGTTTAAACAACCAACAATGAGATTCTTTTGGATCAGCTTAGAATCTAGCACATACTAAAAATTAATGTCTAGTCTACTTGCTATAATATCAAGGATGGAACCAATCATACCTCTTTAGAGTTTGATGTCTACACTCTTATCATTCTCATCTTTCTCTAATTTGATTGTTGGGATCATGGGAGTCTTGATTCGTTTACCTTGTCCATCTTGAATTTCTTTAGTACCTACCTTACATTCTTAGCCTAATTAATGAATATACCTTCTTTGCTTTGTTTGATTGGAAATCCTAAGAAGAAGCTAATTCTCCCATCATATTCATTTCAAACTTAGCATGCCAACATCTAGAGAACTTTGGTCACATGGCCTCATTATTAACATTGAAGACAATATCATCAACATAGATTTGGAGTACAGAAATGTAACAACATGCACTTTTATGATATAAATATTTAGTTTCTAAGGAATTGCCAACTCAAACTAGTTGGCTCTACAAGATACAGTGTTAGTACGAATACTTGTGGTCTAGCATACAAGTCTCAGTTTTAGCAAATCAATATAAAGAGTTAGGATTCTGATGATCATAAGAGTAAATGATTGAAGGATGATAACAGAATCTAGAATAAGGTAAGATGGAAAAGTGAAGCATGGGAAAAGAATTGAGATCTGGCAAAATATAAAGGGGATAAAATGGTAATGGCAACTAGCAGACGTCCCCATATAGTTTAGGACGTCTTGGGCTAGGTGGGGAGAGAGAGAGAGAGAGAGAGAGAGAGAGAGAGAGAGAGAGAGAGAGAGAGAGAGAGAGAGAGAGAGAGAGAGAGAGAGAGAGAGAGAGAGAGAGAGAGTCTCAAGTTTCCCAAGGATCAACACCATCCATTTGCATTTTGGAGATGAAGACCATAGAGGATCAGTGTTCTTCAAGTTGTAGGAGGCTTAGAAACTTGTCAAAACTAGTTGGCTTTTGAAATAAAAAGTTATCATTTTTATAACTGATATTGTCATTCTTTGCATATGTATCACAATCTTAGTGCACTTCATATGGTTTTAACATCATAGGCACAAGATGTGATTCTTTCATGTGAATGTCATTAGTATTGATTTTTTACATTTATGATTAGTGATTTTTACAAATTGATACTTAGATTAGGTGCATATAGATGTAAATATTCAGAACATCGTTTATTAAAATAAATGGATGAAATATACTATCAATTGAAGGATATAGCATATTTCTAATTTTTTATTATCAACTATTAGCTTTATGTATGTGCGTAAGAAATGTAGACATTCATTGAATGTCCATCGTTAGATATAATATCTCATGCAAGCAAGATATGAATATGTCATCTGATGCATGATTTCATAAGGCTTTGATGTAATTTAGACGCTCTATCCATGCACATGAATTAGCGTTCCTTGATGACATGCCTATTATCCTCTGCCACATAGATTTGATTAAAATGATAAAATATGACTATTTGTTGAACAAATTATGCACATAGGCATGGTGCAAATATGGGTTTTTATTTTTGTTGATACATAGATAGACTTTTAACATATTGATAAGAGTTATGAGATCCGTACTTAGTTTTATTTCATGGAGAGTTTGCTACCATCTCACACATGGACATTTTGCATAGGTAGCATGTAGAATATTATTCATTTGATGGATGCATGAGACACTTGTTGCATAAGAAATTTTGCATGGGCAACATGCAAAACATTATGCATCTAGTTGATACGTGAAGCACTTACACGAGATAGTTTGCATAGGAATCATCTTAAGTACATGCATGATAAAAAATAGTTAATTATCATCTAGCTTTCTTTTATCACATGCATGAGTTTGATTTGTACACATGCATGAAATATAACTTGGGTACACCTATGGCACCTAACACTAGTGTGGTATGATTACCACTTAGCGCATGGGTGTTTTGCATGAAGCCTAGTTTGGGCAATGTACTTGACATCCAACATTTTGATGGGAGGATTGACATCTAGCGCATGGAATTGCATCTAGAAATCGACGCATCCCACTTAGTCCATGGATTGGCTTCATTTTGAATATTGTGGGTAATAGACATGGTGTCTAGCACTTAGGCATCATGCTTGGCACCCACTGTTGGGCAGCCTACATGGCACCCGACATTTAGGGGGCATGCTTAGTGTTTAACGCAAGATCACTACTTAGAAAACTACGCATAGATAACCGGCAGAGTATGCACTTCTATAGCCAGTGATTAGATACATCTTATATGACACATTGCATGTTCAATCACTCTGAGTTCTTATTAGATTAACATCATATGATTTTTAGAAATTGATCTATAAATGTGTGCTACGTTTGCTCATTATCTTATTCATAATAAGTACAACGTGCAATAGAGAAAATAGCTAAATGATGATTGTGATAATTGGACTCAAGCAACTGTTTTTTGTGTGCTACCTATGTATGCTACAATATATGATTTTGGAAATAATTAGCCATGAATGTACAAGTATTTGTGTTAAGACTAGAATAAGTTAATTGATTATTTATACTAATTAGAATATGGCTCTTAAATGGAATTGTTTGTAAATACTTTCATACAATGTATTGTGCAATGCAAGATGATTTAATGAATGAAAATTGGGTGACTTTGGAGAGCTGTGTCTAGCCTAAAATTAGGCAACTCAAAAGAGTTGTGCTTAACCTAAAATTAGGCAACTTATGAGAGCTAAGCCTAGCTTGGGGTAAATTGTAAGACTCCTCAGGTTGCTATGCTAGGAAGATTAGTAGGCCTCTAGCTTTCACTACAGATACTTGCCCTAAGAGGTTTACAAATAGGAGTATGTTTCATAGGGAGACTACTCTCCAATTGATCCAGTGTCCCCCATGAGGACTAATGTAGCCCGTGTGGTATTTGAGGCTGAGCATAGTGAGATGACGCTTCTCTACTTGTATTGTAGACCCTATTGTTATAAGACATGGATTGATATGTTGGTCATCCTCAAGGATATTGACCATCGCCTATTTTGGCATGTGGTAAGAGGCTATCGCTGAATGATATGATGGGATACGATTCCCTACGATATGATATGACTATATATGTTCACTGAGATATGATATGAGTTTATGATTCGATATGATATAGTAGAATAGAATTATTAGATGTCTTTGTACATCAACAGTGTGCTAATCCTCACACCAAGGTTGCGATCTAGTGTGTTTAAACATAGTGATTATCTCATGTAAGGCCTAAGTGACCCCTTTTATATGAGTCACATTGAAAGTGACAACAGAGCCATATGCTCTAGCCCTATGCAAGACATGATTTAGATGGTAGAATTTTATGGTTAGAGGATAGGTGTAAATATGTAATCCCCCACTCTTTCACCTTATCTGTGTGCCATTCTATGGTCGAAAGAATATATTAAAGGTTTTAGATCTTTCTCTCAGTTTCAATAGTCAATTGGTAACTAGGAAGATAGATTCACGTTCACAGCTCTCTCCTTTGATTTTTCTTGATGATCTATAATTAGAAAACTAGATTGGTGATTTCATCTATCTCTCCCACTCTTGGTTTAGCTCGCCAAAGGATCTTTGTAGATCAACACTGTCCAATCACTTGTGAGGGGGCTAATAATTGATCTATTCCTATACATTTTACTGATGTTGGTACTTAGTTGGTTCGATCCTTGAGTTTGAAAATTGGATGTTCAACCTATATTATGGTGCTCAGTTTTTGTATTCTAAACATTTGAATTGTATTATGATACTTAGATCTGTAATCTGGATGTTCAATATGTATTATAATGCTCAATTTTATTTATTTATTTATTTATTTTTGTATCTTGAACATTTGATCAGAATTATGATACTTGGATCTATACTCTAGATATTAATTCTATATTATGATATTCTTAATGTTCGATATGTATTATGATGCTTGATTTTTGTATTCTAAACATCCTATTGGGTCTGTACTTTGGATGTCTAATCTATATTATGACACTTAGTTCCATATTCTGGACAATTCAATTTGTATTTTAACACTCAATTTTGTATCCTGGATGTTCGATCTGCATTATGATACTCAAATCTATATTCTAAATGTTCTATCTATATTGTGTAACACGTTCTATATTATGAATGTTCAATCAATATTTTCATATTTGATTTTGTATTCTAGAAGATTTGATTTGTAATTGACACATATTTTTGTTATTTGGGTGTTCAGATCTATATTTGACATTTGGTGCTGTATTTTGAGATATTCAAAATTTTATTTTAACACTCAATTATGTATTTTAATATTCAAATATGTATTTTGAAACTCAGGCAGTATTTTAGATATTCGGATATGTATTCTTATACATAGGCCTATATTTGATGTTCGATTATGAATTGGATCTTCAATTTACTAGATGTAATTCTCATCTTTTTATTTTAATACTTAGTTATGACATGTGATCTTTGATTTCAAGATGTATTTGATTAGTTTTCAAATCTAACAAGAGAATAGTCTAGTCTGATTCTATTATTCCCACTTTTGGACCCCCGTGAGATGAGATTTAGGGGTTTAATTGGTTTCATCTAAGATGGGCATTTGAACTCCATTGGATCTATTGTAGTTTTAGTGGATGACTTATCAAATACGTACTTCAGCAAGGGCCTCTATTGAGACATACTTTAATGAGGTTTTGTGTGGACTTTTGGTTTAGATTGATTTGGACTAGTGTTTGATCAACATTTGATATTTGGACTTTCTTGACATGAATTCAAGGAGTTTATGTTTGTCCTTCACTTTGAATGTCATTAGATTAATGGGGTAGTGAGACTTGTTTGGAATGTACATCAATAGGAATCACTTCTATTGATCAATGTTGGATACTTGAACTCCATTTTAATGTTGGATACTTGAACTCCATTTTAATGAGTATTTGTATGTTCTTAGCAGTTGGCACTCTGAATCTCATCTAATTAGCAAGGTAGGATCATATGTTAGCAAAAATCACTCATGTTATTTGTTTTTGGAACATACAAATAAGATTTATTGATGTGCAGTTACAAATAGATTTTGAATTTGATTAATAAATTTTTGAAAAAATGGGTTTCAAAATTATAGTTTTCTCACATGTGTTGGAGTTATGTGTTATATTTTTGGTGCTTTCAAATAGCTCATATTTATTCATCTTATGTATTGAAATATGTTGGATAAATGATTACATACCGAGTTTAAATGAACTTTTCTATGAATTATTTTAGAGAAAAACATGAATTCTATATTAGAAATAATTAATAATTAATATTCTATTATATGTCATTAATTTCCATCATTCATTGTGTTATGTTATGTATTCTTCTATCTATGTAAATTATCAAAGCTTCATTTAACGAAACCATTGTTAATGAAATTCATAGCAATTGTATATATAAGTATCTGAAACAATTATAAAATAGTGTAATTAGATATTAGCATACTTACCAAATGCAAGTTAGTTGAGATATTATTAATATATTATATTAGAGAAGGTAAATGAGGAAGAAGTCTAAATGAAGAAAACACCAAGAGAAGGTACCTCTGCTAAAAGCCAATTGGAGCTTTGAAGTGTTTCTTATTTGTGTATTTTGAGGTATAGCATTTTGTATGAGAAAACATTATTTTGGACTGTGGAAAGTTGTAATTGGTTATATAGATTTTTTGGAATTCTAAAGCCACAATACGGGAACCTTATATGCTCTAATTGGTTTGAATAAAGACATTTATATTTATGTCACACAAGATTTTAAATTCTAATATCCCTATTTATGTCTCGCTAGTTGGTTTGAATAAAGACATTTATATTTATATCGCATGAGATTTTAAATTCTAATAACCCTATTAATTACCCAAAAAATCTATATCGCCTTGACTCGGATAAATAAATATTCTACCTGCTAAGGACAAGTATAAGCCAAATTAGAGTGAAACATCTTCAGAAAAGAAATCTGCAGTGATAAAAACACTCTAAGGGCATTGTCATTATTTTTTCCATTGGTCTTACCAGGAAATATAAAAAGGAATAGGGGAATCGAGTGGAATCAACTACTATAAAGACCATATTGATATTATTAAAAAAACAAAGAAAGAAACAGATTGAAATCATTTGACTCAAAAACCATACTCTTAAGGCGATAGTATAAAAAGGGGGAAATGACTAATTGAGGGGATGAACCAACCAAAAGAACTAGCCAACACTCCTTCTTGCTCTCACCTTCTCTCTCATCAATTCTCTAAGATTGATCTAGTCTCACCAAAAACCATGTACTTTGGTTGATGATCAAAGAGATTTTTTGTTTTAGTTTAGATCTGAACAAGAATGGGTTTTACATTGATGAAATACCCAAATTGGTTACAAATTCATCTTTGGTGACACTATCATCTTCTCTGGTAATGGAATCCATAAAACTCCCTTTTCACACTATTTGATTCGCTGATTCATGATTGATATAATAAGACCTTTCATCTCTCTCTCTCTCTCTCTACTGTGTGATTTTCAATCATCAATGGGGAATAATCACTACCAGCCACTTAAGTTTTGTAGTCCTCTTTCCTCAATTTACTCATGAGTTGTCCCTCTTTAGATCTCCATTTTTCTCCAACAATGAAGGGGTTTTCAATTTTATAGATCTAGACTGAAATAGGTTTTAACAATGACGGTCAGCAACAAATCTATCTACAACAAGTCACAATTATCGTCTTTAGTAATGGTAACCATGAAGTTTCCTTTGTCCATTGTCTTGGACATGTAAATGGCATATTTGAGTTTTTTTAAGAACTCTCTTAGATTATAATCACCATTAGATAGTTTGGAAAAGTAGATATGTGAGTATTTGAACCCTTCCCTCTCTTTGATTATTGATCAAAGGCCAGATGATTAGATGTAACACTTCAGGTTTTACAGAACAATATAATACTCTTTTTTTTTTAAAGTCGAGATCACTATTTTAAAACTTTGATTTTAAAATCAACTGAAAACAAAAACTCAAATAAAAAATGTTCATTTCAAAATCTCGAGAGTCATATAACTCACAAAATCAAATATTTAATTGTGAAATAATGTTCCTATTTCTACCAAAATCCAATAGAGTCTCCTCTGTATTTTGGACCATTGCATATAATGCATGCGATACAACATCACCTAATGAAAACAATAAGCATAAATGCACAATCAAGGAGACTCGATCTCCATACTCATTCATCCATATCAATTACAAATCTCGATAAAACCATATACCTCAACGGTAAATTAAATTTCAAGATATAACAACATTACTTAGGGTCTGTCCATGCACAGCCAACACTTCCAACATGAATTGCATTCATACATCCAAGTCACAAATGTAAACTATACAAATATATAGTCCATAAATAATAACTAAGGTAAGGTTTTGAACAAACCATGTCCATTGTTGAAATCTCCTCTATGCACCACATGAAGGCCTTCGATGCCCTCAATTGTTCTACCAACACGTCATACCTCATCTGAGGCATTGTAAAAACATTGCAATGCCTCAACAAGCTCTTGTGTAGGTGACAACAATAGTAGTAGTAGTAATAATAATAATAATAATAATAAATATTTAACACAATATTCAAAGATTATACATCAAATCTCAAGGCATGTGATAAAACGTAAATGTCATGAAAGCAGTTCTAGCATGATCTCAAATATGAGAATAAATGATGATGAAGTACAACATAATTAACATCAAAACTAATTACATCGTTGGCAATATTGAAGGTGTCAAAGACCATAATAATGCTGAAAATAAAGCAATGAATCCAAGCCACCTGCATGTTCCAAACATGTTGAGAAAACAAAGTCTCATAAGCTCATCAAATGACAATATCAAATCAATGTAACTTGTGCCAACCACATGTCTGAAAACATGTCAACTTGAGTGAACTTCTAAGGCTCACAAATACGCCAAAAGCACTTGAATACAGAGCATCAAAAGCTTGGAGAATATATCAATAAATGTGCATATCATCATCAAGGACACCCTCATACATAGGTCCCAATAGTGTCAAAATCACATTACTGCAATGCATTAAATACACAAGGAATATCTCAATGAACATGAACATTATTAATGCGTGATACCTTAATATGAGGGTCTTACAAGTGTACTATATACTCATAAATCTGGTCATGGGTACTCATACCAACCCTCCACCATCATCATGCTATGGGTGCATCAGGATATAACTATCCAAATATGTCTCTATCCACATGTGTACACATAATAAGTGCATGGATTGCTATGCTTTAGTGGCAACTACTCTGGGGCATCAACCATTGCCGCTCACCATTGACACCAAAATGTGAGATTTTGGTCTACCGAGGCATGGGAGTCGGTCGAACGCATGTGTGGATTACCTATGATACCACAACCCATGCAGTTTGCCCAATGTCAGGATGGGTATCTATCATCCCATACTCAGAGGGGGGTAGCCAACCCTATGACCATCTTAGCATAGCATTCACCGATCAGAGACACTTGCTTAGCATGTGTACCCATACTTGGATTGTTTTGACTGCTATTCATTGATTTTAGATGCATCCTATTGTTTCTATCCAAATAACCATTGGTAACTCATATCTTGGATAACTATATGCACCCTTCCATTTTATATTTTATGGAAATCATCATGTCTCTGATTGGTGTTTAAATCCATGCATTACAAGTACATTTAGATCCAAGTCATGGATTCACTTCCAAATCCAACCCATATATATATATATATATATATATATATATATTAGATATCCATTGCAAAACTTTTGTCTACTTCATTAGTTGACAAACCTAACATCATGCGCACCTTATATCTATAGAATTTGATCATAGTTACTATACACCTTCCTAAACCATGTGCAAGGTTCGATGCAAAATCTTAGACCATACACTATATTTCTTTAACTCAAGTTATCAATACACAGTTGATTGCCCAATCTCCTCATGCACACCCATGTTCAAAATCTCTTTCGATAATCTCACAAGATAAATGCGCCCCATGCATAACTATTTCAAATCTCATATCTACTCTAAATTTTATTGATCTATTTGCATATAGGTGGACCATCTTTTATTGTTACAAATCTTATATGTTGATTCATTATAAGCTAGGTGCAAGGTCTAGAATTGCCTTAATCTTATTGTTGATCCATGTTGATATTCACATACCTTCATTAATTTTGACTTAAGTTCAATTGAATCCTTAGTTTGTGCACATCAACTTCAATGTATAATGCTAGTTTTGGATTCAAAATTATAGCATGCGCACATTATCTTCAATCTGCAATTCCATTTTTGGATTTAGAATTATAGCATGCTCGCATCATCTTCTATCCATCATTTAAATGTTGATTCAATCCATCACATTCACCTATGAACTATGATTTTGGTCTTAGATATCAACGTACCATTATTTGCATACTTAATTGCTTATCCTTTTTTTGGACAATTGTAAAAATAGAAGAGAAATACAATAATTGTTTGGGAGGTGACCACTGATCCTAACAGTTCTTATTTTGCATGCTTATTTTGGCTATATGTGGTGTTTTGATAAAACATCTAGGCTAGGAAGGGTAGTTTTACTAAATAACACATGCATGTGGTATGATTTTGAAATGTTGTAGAAAAAAGTTTCTCAGGATCATAATCATTCCTAAAAATTTTAAAAATTATTTTTGAAAGCTAAGGGCTTCACAGGCTAGGTGTTATTACTTCATTTGATCAATGGGGTAGTAAATTTGTCTAGAACATAACTTAACAGGTATCACTTCCATTGATCGCGTTTAAAGACACAAACATAGTTTTATTGCTTTGAACTAAATTTAACAAATTGAATCGGATTATTTGGTATGAATCAAATTTATCAAAACTTTTGGATTTATCAATTTGAATCAAGTTATTTGATACGATTTAGATTTATCAAATCCATTATTGAAAACACTTGATCTATATACGTAGTCCATTGATGAGTACATTGGGAAGTGGGCTCTATTTTCTCACCAGTAAGGATAATTGATTTGATAAGTGAACTAGCATTGATTATGTTGGAAAGGGCCTTTACTGATTTGTCAATGAGAATAATTTTAAGTGGACCAATATTAATCGCATTGGATAATGATCTCTACTGATTCACCAGTGAGAATGATAGGTTGTATTTAAATACATGAACTAAATTTATTGTCTCAAAGTTGATTTATTGAGTTTATGAACCTTTTATCAAAATGAGTGTTCATATTTTACATGATTGTATATGAATTGAAAATAGTTTTATTTTTTGAGATTTTCTATTGTACTATTAAGTATAAATACTGTGAGATTTATGTTAAAGTATTATTGTTGAAATACAAAAGAATATTTTTTGAAATTATCAAAAATGTTTTGATTTTGACTTATATGAATTGTGTTTAGATGGAATTTTGTGAACTGTTCTATAAAAAAATAATGTTTCTGGGATATGAGGAGTTAATGTTTCATAATTAAACAGAGTTGATGTTTTAATTATCAAATGTTGGAATCAGACTTGTTTTGATTATCATGTGTTGGAATTATATGAACTTATTTTGTAGAAACTACTGCTTTATGATGTTCATAAACAATTGCATATACATGTTCATGAAACAAAAATAAATTGTATTACTAGATATTAGGATACTTACTGAATATGAGCTCCCTAAGATATTATAAAACATCTCAGGTTAAAGAAGACAAGGATGAAGGAAGAAGTCAATCAAGGAAAAGAATGAAAGACCAAGGAATTTTGTTAAAAATCAAATGGAGTTCTTAAGTATTCCTTATTGTTTTAATTATTCTAAGGTGTAGAAATTGCATGAGATAAACATTTCTATAAGTATTCAAAATTGTAATAAGTTTAATATAGTTCTATAATTAGAAGTAATAATATTAGAATTTGATATGCTCTAGTTGAACTGAATGATTGCATATTCATGTTGTGTAAGATTTTAAATTTTAATCTCAATATTGATAACCCTAAAAATTATGTGCTCCAACCCTACAAAAATGTAAATATTCCATTGTAAATTTGGGGGTGTGGCACTTAGCTCCTATGACAAGATGTCATGGGGTTTAAGAACAAGTCCATATGCTATTTCTTTCAAACTGGTTTAGTTCTTCCAAAATTAACACTAGCTAATCCATATCTAAGAGTGCATCATGTGTGGACTTGGTTCTATTTGTAGCAAAAATGTAGCAAATTGATAAACACTCTAGAGATTTGATCTTGTTCTTACCTTGATAGATGGATCTCTAATAACTTGACTTATTAGATGCCTATATGCGTACTTTTGGTCTTTTGGCAAAGGTTCAGGCTGATCTTCATGTTGAGGTTAGCAAATTGATAAACACTCTTGAGATTTGATCTTGTTTTTACCTTGATAGATGGATCTCTAATAACTTGACTGATTAGATGCCCATATGCATACTTTTGGTCTTTTGGAGAAGGTTAAGGTTGATCTTCATATTGAGGTTAAGAAGTATCATGATCCATTGAAGCATCTTCTCCATTGGTGTTGAGATTCTTCAAGTGTTGCACAAGATCCTCCTCGTCATCATCTTCCAAGCTATGTTGCTTTCTCAAAGAGGAGTTAGACTCATCAAATACCACATGAATGAAGTATTCTACTACTATAGTCCTTATATTGAAAACTCTATATGCTTTACTATGCAAAGAATAATAAAAAAAGATTTCTTCGCATGATTTTGCATCAAACTTGCCAAGGTATCCTTTCCAATTTTCAAAATGCAACATTTGCAACAAACATATGAAAGTATGAAACATTTTGTTTTATTCCTTTCCAAAGTTCATATGGTGTCCTTTTCAAAACTAATCAAATGGTGCATCTATTTCATACATAATAGGTTGTGTTTATAGCTTCTGTGCAAAAATATTTTGGCAAACCTTTTTCACAAAGAATTGTCCTAAGAAGCTCCTCTAGTGATCCATTTTTCTATACAACTCGATTTTGCAGGGGAGTCCTAGGTGTAGAAAATTTATGGTTAATTCCATGTTTTCACACTATTTTAAAAATCATGATTTTCGAATTCTTCTTCATTATTACTTCTAAGTGAAGAAACGCAGTGACCTTTTTATTTTAAAATCTTTGGAAAAGCTTTGAAAATAATTTAAAAGTTCCATCTTTTTTAGCTAAAATCCTCACCTAAGTAAATATTGAAAAACTATCCATAACCACTAAATCATATCTTTTTTCACCAAGGCTAAAAGATTTTGATAGATCAAATAAATTCAAATTCAGCATTTGTAAAGCTCTTTTGGTTGAAATCATTTTCTTTGGTTTAAAAGAAGTTTTTGTTTGCTTTCCCTTTTGACAAGCATTAGAAAACTTATCTTTCTCAAATGCAAGCTTTAGTAGACTAACCACAAGATTCTTCTTTGACAATTTATGCAAGTAATCCATGATGGTATGACCTAATCTTCAATGTCAAAGCCAAGAATCTTCATTATTGGAAATAAGGGATCTTGCTCTAAAACTAAACATGTCATTCAAATAGACTACATTCATATTACCTTTTCTATAAGTATTATGCTTGATATTCTCATTCAACTTATCAATACTCAGGAAAAAGGTTGGTTCAAACTTGACATCATAGCCAATATAAACAATTTAATAACAACAAGTCATAATTTAAAACTTCAACGATCATATGTTTTCCAATTTCCAATAATTCCAATACCTTTCATTTTGCCATTTTTAACTCAATAAGATTGATCCTCCATCTTTTGGAATCAATTTGTAAATAGGCTCTTGTCTCTGGTCATGTATCTTAAACATTCACTATCCAAGTATCAAATGTTCTCTGAAGCCCAGAATATAAGACACATATGCATTCACAAATTAAGCCTTCGGAGTTAGTTGCAATATTTATACAGGTTTAACAATTCATATATGCCTAACTCTTTGTTTTCTTCTCTCTTAATAAGAAGAGTAGTAGGTAGAATGCTTTCTTAAAATATTCTTTTTTATGAATAGAGATTTGTTTTGTTAAATTATTTTTTTAGAACATGCATGCTATTTAGGGATGCATTTATAATTATACTTTTCTTTCAATACTTTTATTATCAAAACAACTTTTCATTCCTTCAAAACATAAATATCAACTTTAAAGGAATCTCTTTCCATAGAGGCATCATCTAATTCTCTAGTTAACTTGAGCAAACTATACCTAGTAGCAAGTTTCTCATTTTGAAACACAAGATTAGAATATTCATTTAATTCATTAGATTTTAGATTATACACCTTAGATTTTGGAGTGCTTTGGTGATCATCTTCCTCAACCACCAAGAAACATAAGTTGGCACTTTCCTCTTCTTCTTCATCTTCTTCTCAACTTGAAGAATCACTTAGTTCACTACCACTGCATGTGCTAGCAATTGCTTTCTTCTTCATAGGAAACAATTTTCTTTTCTTCTTCAAGAGTGGACAATTAGGTTTGATATATCTTGGATTTTTATAATCATAGCAAACAACTGCATCCTTTTTGGAGTATGGATCCATCCTTGATGTAGCTTTCTTGAAAAAAAATTCCTCTCACCATGGGCCTTTCCTTCTAGTGAGAAGAACAATTTCTTCATCAGTATTTGCAACTCCACTATCACTCTCTAGTTCATTGATCTTAAAAGCAATAGATTTGCCTCTCTTGTTATTGGAATCTTCCTATAACAAACACTTTTCACTAATCTCATAAATCCATAGGGAAGGCATCAACTCATTGAGTTTTAAGGTTTTTAAGTCCTTGGCCTCTTGAATTGCAGTGACCTTAGGACTCCAAGACCTTGGTAAAACCTTGAAACTTTGCCTAAAAGTTCACTATTTCTGTAAGTCTTTCTAAGAGACTTTAAAGAATTGATAATATTGGTGAATATTGTAAGCATCTAGCAATTGAATCATTGGTCTTCATAGAAAATTATTTGTACTCATGAACAAGTAAATTTGTTCTAGTCTCTTTAACTTGATTAGTACCTTCATGAGCTCACCTCCAACATTCTCCATATCTCTTGAGGTGGTTCACATGTAGAGATTCAGTTAAACTTGTTTGCATCCAAAGCATAATAGAGCAATTTCTTTTCCTTGTCATCCATTTGTGCCTTCTTGAAGTCTTCATCATTCCATTCATTATTTGGTGTGTAATGAGGGATACCATCTATCATAATATATGGCTTGTAAGGCCCTTCTTTTATTGATCTCTATAGATTGTATCATTCTGATTTGATGAATATTTTCATCCATGCTATTTAGTAGAAGTAGTTGGGTTCATCGAAGAAAGTTGTCCTATGAGTGGACCAACCTTCTGCAAGATTTGTTCTCATGACTACTTGCTGTGTCATTCTAAAAAGCTTTTAGAAAATAGATCTTCAACTCTTTTTTAAAATAAATAACCACTTTCTTTGGTACCAATTGATAGGTACTAAGAGGTGGGTGAATTAAGTTTTAAAATGATTTTTATAATAAATGCAAGTTTGTGCTAAAAAATGATAACAAATTTGAAAGAGTTGGCACACATAAGAAACTAAACATAAGAGATTTTATAATGGTTCAGCTAGTCAACTAGGAAGCCTACTTCCACCTTGCCAAGGTAATTCCTACCTTGAGCTTTCACTAATCCATGCGAAATTTTACACACTAGTTCACATTATCATGGCTCACAAATGATGGACTAGAGAACTTACATCAACTTTTCCTTCTTACAAACATTTGGAATACTATCTAAGATAAAAGAGCTACACCACTTTCAACAAAAACAAAGAATAAAAATAGTAAAATACAAATATAATGGATTTGGATAGACTATACAATACAAAAGAATAGAAAGAATTAGCACAAGGCTTGGGGAAAACTTGTATGAATAGAACTTGCAAGCACACTTGTTTTTTAATCTCTGTACTTGCTTATTTTTCTCTTTTAAGGGGTCATATATAGTCCCATTTCAAAAAGATCTGTTGTAGACCAATCCTTGACTATTGAATAGCATCTTTATCCATTTAAGCAACAAAATTTCAAATTTGAATAGATAACTGGCATATTTTTCTCCCATATAGTCAACTATCTTAAAATTCTACTTGACTATATTATTTATTTAGAAAAATCAGATTTTCATCGTAGATAATCTTTGTGCCTAGTTGATTCTTTTCCAACCTAGAAACTCAAATCCATTTGGTTTATTTGATAATCTAATAGATTCTAGAAATAGTCAACTATTTTCTCAAGCAAGTAACACCTCCTGTGATTTAGCAGACTCAACTTGAAAAATAGCTAGCTACTATAGATAGGTGAATTTCATCCATACTTATTGGAATGAAGTAGTCAAGTCACTTTTAAGATATTCAACTATCTTTTTACTCATTAGTCACAATTTATGTGAAGTCTTCAGCTCTACAATCCAACTGTAGTCTCTTTTCAAATAGTTGGCTAAAAAATACATTCTCCATGCTTCTAGACTATTAATCAAGAATAGTCAAATCTTTGTCTTGGATAGTTGAATTTTTCCATTTAAGAGTTCACATAGTCATTTTGTTGCAATTGAGTTGGCTGGATTTCCTGCTAATTCTTGATAATTGACACAAACTTGATTATAGTTTATTGGATTTGTGTGACTTACACATTTTTAACTAAATTTTTTACCAATTTGAAGAGATGTACAATAGCTCTCTTGGGAACAAGTCAGAATCAATTATAACTGATGTTTTCTTATCATCAAAATAGAGACTTTGAGTCAACAGTGTTGCCTCTAAAGCATCATTCTTAATCTGATAAGTCATCAATATCTCCTCTCACCCTATTCTCTCACTTTTGAACAATGATAACTATGGAGTTAATTATGCAAGATGGCATGGAAGGGAATCCTATGGCTAGAACCATGCAAAAGTTTTCCAAAGTACCTGGTGTTCTTACAATTCCATTTACAATGGCATTCCCAAAGGCTATATATTGTTATTGAATCATTCCAAATCTTTTCTCCCTTAGGAATGGATTAATGATTAAATGCCCTTAAATGAAGAAGTACCTTCGTATGTTCCCTTACTACAAGTGAGATACATACCAAGATTTCTCCATTCAGCTAATGTAACAACCACACAAAAATAAACGAAGGGAGGGGGAGGAGGAGGGGTAGAATTGATACTGGCACCCCCCCCACATAAGAGGACCCATCGGGTCTGTCTCTTCCCAAAACCCAATAGGCTAGGAAACTTGACGAGAGGGAGAAACAAGGAGAGAAGAAGAGAAAGGGAAGAAGGAAAGGTGAGAGAGGGAAGAGAAGGAGAAGAAAAAGAAGAAAAGGAAGGAGAGAGCTCGCCAAGGAAGTCTGCCTTGCTATCAAGCAGGAAAAATGGGAGTTAGGTAGGGTTCTTTGGGTGTCGGGGTTCACAGACCTCGCCGGAGAAGACGACGGCTGGGATCATCGATTGAGCTGACCAATCTCCTCAGCACGAGAGCAGTCAATACCCACATTCTTGAGTGCCGAATTGAAAAGGGAACCTTTGCATGCTAACTTTAGAGAGCTTCACGATGAATCTGAGCCAATCAAACCCATTCTAGAGAGGGAAAAACACAGAAAGACACTTGGAAGGTAAGATCTACAAAACCCAACTTTTGATTTGTGGTGTTTCGCTAAATCCGTGCATTTTCACCCTATATCTAGAATTTCGGATTATCCAACTGTCCAATCCCCAATCCAAGTATAGGGATAGGTAATTTAGTTTATGATGTAGCTCTGATGACACAAAAATGTCAAATCTAGGTTGAAAATTGACCAGACGATCTCAGTTGTCTGATCGGGTATTGTTCACACAGTAACCTTTTGATGTTTGATCGACGGTCACACTACAAATGACTTTTAGAGCACTAAATTGCTAGGATATGACACAATTTGAAAATTTTAGACTGAAATTGTTCTAAAAATCTAAACCGTTCAATTGGACAGTAGAGTAATAAGGATCAACACTTTTGATTGGTGGTTAGACGCTACCATAGTGTACCCTAACCTTTAATAAGTTAAGATACTTAGAAAATTCAAGATGAGACCATTGAATGATGAAAACAACTTACAGCCACTTAAGAAAAGTGGTGAATAACTAGTCTAGAACCAATGGTGTGGATTGGCAATCCAGTATCCATAGGTCATTCAACTAGCTATCAATCAATAGCTAATGAAACACCCTTAGCATGGAAATAAGCACTGTCACTTCGCCTTATGATGACTAGTGTCAGTAACTAACTTAGAGGGAGCTTTCATACTGGAAAAGCTAAGAGAAGTCCTAAAGTCGTATATCTGAATATGTTTTCTTGTACTTTACATAGGCGTGATTGATTTGGGAGCTCGTATGCGAACTGAGGAAAGTATTCACGTAAGTGAACTAGAAGAGCACCATTTGAGGTAGGTGAAATTGAGATTGCTAAGATTTTTGCTATATACGTATTTGTATATGAAATTTGAGCATTGAAATAAGTTTTTCAATTTATATGAAAGGCAAGATGAATGTGCATAATAAAATATAATCATGATTAAACTGTTCATGCAAAAGCTATACATTATAGTGAATTATGTTAGAAAATATAAGACTGATACAAAAAAATTGTGAGTTGGCTCCTAAGAGTGAAAGGGGTCATTATGATGTGGGCTAGCCTTCGGGCTGGACGAGCTACTAGTTCCTGGTTAAACAAGCTACTGGTCCCTAAGATTTAGCCCCATTGTTTGGGGAGTTTGATGCATTATGAGGGGTCGTTATGATGTGGGTGGGCCACGAAGTCGTTATAATGTGGGTGGGCCTTCGGGCTAGACAAGCTACCAATTCCTGGCTGGACGAGCTACCTATCTCTTAAGAGTAAAGCCTTGAGGTGTGTCTTTGGGTTTGGTGTGTCTTTGGGTTTAACCCACTGCACAAAAGAGGATAATATTGTCTATTGTGTACTTGATACACACAACAACGTGTTGGTATTTGGAAATGTGAAATGACTCGTATGAGCAAAGACTAGTATCAATAAATGAAAATGATTAGTGAGTCTGACATGTGACTCTGTACTTGCATTTCAAGAAAATGTTTTAGTACTGATGCATTAATGTTCTTCCATCTTGGCATGAATTTATGATGTTGATGAATGTTGAATTATTTCAAGCGAAATGATATTGAATATTAGTTGATGTTTTCAGCATGGACAAATTAAATTATATAGAATATCATGATTTTGTTTATATATAATTGTTTCTTATTCCACCTACACAAACACAAGTTTGCTGAGATATTGAATTGTTTACAATATCTCAGAGCAAAGGATTCCCAAGAAGTAGGAGCTTACTGACAGGAGTATGCCGACGAAAAGCTTTTGACTTGGACAAGTAATAGTTGGTTTATGTTTGAAGTTACTTTATCAAAAATGGGAAAGAGACTGCCATACATGTAATTTTGAGAAGTTTGGATAACTTATGTGATTGGGTTGTGACGTGGAGTTCCTGGATGTGTTTTGTTGGACTTGATTTGTCTTTATTTGGTCTGATGTATGAAAAAGGTGTCAGTCTCCAGTTATTTTTGAAATTGCCAACAAATGTTTATTAGGTACTTCGCAATGACATGCGTTAAATGTCATATGTCTAAAAAACAGAGAAAAATTTGCTGGATTTTTGGTAGAAATGAGCGCTCATTTCACTAAGAATCCTTGTTTTTGAGTGACACTCGAGGTTTTTCAAAATGAATTTAAAAGAAAAAATTCTTTTGTAGTTGTTTACACTTTAAAAAAGATTTTATTAGAAATCAAGCTCGCTAAGTCAAGGTCTTTTGGATTTAAAAAGTGTTATGAAAACCTGGGTCATCATAGCTGATCTAAATCATTCTTTGAGAGAGCTAAGTTGCTGGTCGAGGCTTCAAAATTGTCAACACCAGACTCTTCAGCTTTGTCCCAGGAATCTAGGTCTTCATCTACTTCCAAGTCAATGGATTAGAAATCTAGAAAAGTTAGTAAAAGGGTGGAACAAAAATGAGAAGAGGACATAAGGTAGTGCTTATGGAGATCAAATTACTGCATTACAATCTTATGAAATTCTGAAAGGAGAGCTTTGGTGCAACAATAGAGTTGTCAACATGTGACTTAGAAGTCACACTTTCAAAGCATGAAAACAGCTTCTTCAAAAAATACAAGGCGAGACCCTGTACTATAAACTATTTATGGTCTGCCTCTTTACCGAAACCCGCATTACATAAAAGATTCGTCTAGTGGGCTGCATATTTTTAATCTATACCATATTATAAAATTTGAGATAAACATAGACCAAAACACGTTAAAAAAGTAAGATTACCACAAGTACAAGATTCTCGTCTGAGCTAGAGGTAGAAAATTAAGAGTGTCGTGTGACACATTTTTGGAAAAAACCGTAAGCTCCAAAAAAACAAAATGCTACCCGAAAATGGTTGATTTTGTAACTCTTACGCAACTGCACCTCTTATGAGCATATTTCTAACACGCCGAAAACCAGGCAAGAAAATCAAGGGCAACGAAGAAGAAGTGCAACAGTACGGTGACGTACACAGCGATGGTTCATTTCTCGCGGTTAGGCCGACACGGCCTGGTATCTTACGTGATTGTGAAAGGTGACGACATCTTGACCACTATTTTGTCTTCTTACTACCACTGAATGGTAATGCCAGCTTCCGCACCCAATGGGTTGTCGGCTGACACAAACCCATGCCCATAACCTGTTACTTTTGACTGAAGTCAAACCCTAGAAAACTACAAATGAAAGATGCCAACCCGAATTTGTTGCAGAAAACTGATTTTGGCTCTTATTTTGCGCATGTTGGTTATTGCGCTCCGTGATCACCTCCGTTCTACAAGAGCGGGAAATATAGGCTTGAGGTCAAACGGCTTGGTGATCCTCACCGTTCATCTTCTTGGTCACGACATCCATATGCCACACAGAGAAAATCCTGTCCATTGAACGATATAAATTCTTTTTTATCTGCCATGTTTTTGAGAGAGGATATTACATAGCAGTTTATTTTTCCCCTTTTCTTGTGGTTAGGTTTACGAGTGTCGCCACCTTTTTATTTTAGTTAATTATCTCTTCTAGCATAAATTCTACTCGTTAAGCAAAAGAGTTATCTACCGGACGATCGAATCTAGTCCTGGAAATGACACAACCAAATAGACATCAGATCTCGATTATTTGATCTGTTAATCATTTTGGCATGTCAAATCATTTCCATCGGAGGGTTGTTAAATATTAGCTTTTCTAGTTAAAACATTTCAATGGAATAATTTATAAAAAGAAAAAGGAAAAAAAAGGCAAGACTAAAATTATCCAGTAGTTCGATATTTGGTAGCCAGTGGAAACAAGAAAAATATGATGAATGGATCGATCATCCAAATGAGAGTCCAATTAAGTAGCATCTATTTTCACGTCCCAAGATCATTTTCCTAAGCTAAATATGCATCTCCCAGTCGTTTTTTCTTTCTAGAGCCTTTGGAGTAGAAATTCCGAACGCGTTTCTAATGTTTCTCCGGACAGATAGAAACAGGGTTTCCAAAGCCACCCTTAATCTGGACTGACTGGTTAATCCAAGCCCCAAAGTCTCATCCAGATGATCCCAGCCATCTATTTCCAGGGGGTGCGATATGATGATAAACGCATCCGGACCTACTTCTTTCCTTACAGCTTATAAAGGGGCGAAAGTAAAAAACTGCTGATGGATCCTAACAACCATGGACGTATCAAAGTGTGTCCGTCAATATCAGCACCTCGAAAATATGCTGAATCTAAGAACGTTGTATAAATCAGACCAAAGGAAATGGCTTTGACTTGTGGGTGGAAAGAAGTATTAACCTATGCGTGGTGTCTAATCAAGATTCACCTCCCTGGATTTCAATGCCTGGACTGCCCATCCATGTTCATCTGTATCTTCATCCCAAGGTATTACCGGTATTATCATGCTAGAAGCTAGTCAAATTGTCAGGAAAAAGAAGAAGAAGAGGAAAACTAGAGGGACACTGAATGTGCACTTCTCTGTAAACCATAACACTAACAAAAGAGAGAGCTAGAGAAGCTAAAAGAACAAGCGGGCCTCAAATTTTAGTGATCTGGCCCGTTCAACGTTTGGGTCAGCCCTTAGATAGGCCATGCCCCAATAATCTCATGTATCAGGCAGCCCTAATCTTCTCGTTCAAAGCTTATTTTCAAAAAATCTACCCCGTCCATTTCACAACTGAGACAAAGAGAGCTGGGATCATTCACTTTTGGGGCATAGACAACCAGAAAACCAAAGGTTTAGATCATCGACACAGCAGTCACCAGTACTTTGTATTGGGAAGACTATCCTCTAATTTCCCCATAGAAAATCAAGCCACCAACAAGAAGAAAAGTCCTTGAATCAGTTCTGTTTCCGTATAACGAAATCAAGTTTTACAAATTACACGACGTTCTATTTATCAAAGGAGAAAAGGGAAAAAGAGATCAATTTTCTTTTCATTTTTCTAGTCTTTTTCTACCTTTGATCTTCGGAAAGGACGGAAGAGGAGGTGGAGTGGGAGGACCATGGAAACTTTTTTCCGACTTCTGAATCTTCTGGGTCCCTTTGGATTGAGATCCCTTCCTTCTTTTCATCCCAAAAGCAGAAATTTTTCTTCTCTTTTCCGCCTCCCGTATGGTTTCCAGCTTTGGCCTCCATTGTTGAGATCTTCTACACCCAACCAACTGTGTATAATCCTTCTGCAACTGTGGCGTTGTACAAACTCTACTCTTCAATTCGTTCTCATCTTCCTCTTCCCTAATCTTCCCTTCTTCCATTATCTTCGAGATGAACTCATCAGAAACTCGAATCTGGAGCGTCCCTGATGAGGTCTTGTGTATATCGAAGGGTCGACAATTAGCTGTCTTTTTTACAAAAGATCTCTTCAAGGACTCCGAAGATGCAGGAGTAGAAGCGAAAGAGGCAATTGTGACAAAAGAGAGTACTGATTGAAAGAAATGTTTGGGAAGGAGGAAGTACTTGTGGCCCAGTTTCAGCTCGTCATTTTCTGAGAGAGCAGGGATCTTTTGGCCGATGAGGAAGGAGTCTGAATGGCAGATGAGGTGTTTTGGGAACTCTAGCATGAGTTCTGAAGCGTTGATTGGACGATGATAGATCTGGACCAGACCGTCTGATCTTATCAACTTCACTGTTTCAAGAGTTGGTTCTTGTGGGAGATGGTGGACGCAGGAGATGTGATTACCCATCACATGAAAGCACCATGGGATCATATGAAAGCTCAAAAACTTGATTCCCATGAGCCCATATACGTATATATACAAGTAGGAAAAGTAAAATATAACAGAGAGAGTGGGGTGGGGGGCGGGGGGCGGGCGGAGAAGAACAAAGGCAGATGGAAGAAGTCAAAAGGGGTGAAGAGAAGGTACAGAAAGATCAAATGGGGGGAGCCCAGATGAGAAAAGATATGTAGTTGATAATTTCTCTTTAGTTTTTGGTTAGAGAGAGAGAGAGAGAGAAAGGGGTTGCTTTTGTGATCTGTTTTGGTGGCTTGAAGACTGGTTGGGCATATATATAAGACTCTAGTGTATTTTAGTACTTGGGGGAATGAAGGAATACCAGGAAGCGGAAAGAGGCATTGGCATTTTGTAGGAGCAGAGAGAGAGAGCAGGAGGGAGAGGGAGAGACGTGGGAGAGCCACACGCTTCTGTAGAGAGAGAGAGAGAGAGAGAGAGAGAGAGAGAGAGAGAGAGACTAGCGAGTGTATTGGGTGTTTGACAGTTTGACTGGGTAAATCTCCAAAGACGCCGTCTCCAATGGTATTCTCATGGGGAGATTCGGAATCTACACAGCCCAAGGCCGAATTGTTTTTCTCCGTCGCCAAAAGAGGCCGAGAAATTCAAACAGAAAGCCCGCCTAACAAAGTTGGGTTTCTTTATTATTTTTCCCTAAATAGCTCGTTTGACGAGTATCTACCTGAGAATGGCCAATTAGCAATATTTCCAAGGTGGGGGTCCACATGATGGACGGTGCCGATCAACTTTCCCTGTTCCAACGCTATGTATGTTGACCACTTTCTCCTTATCGATAACTTTATCGTCTGACCGTTAAAGTTGGGGATATGATACCGAGATAGGCGAACTATTTAAAAGATAATTGGGCAATTAGCCTAGTACGTAAAACTGGTTGTTTGGGACTTGGCCCCAACCACTGTGCTCCAGCCTAACTTTGAGTTATGATCGTCCTAATTATTTGACTGGGCAATGCTTAACTCCCACAGTTCGCAGCAACCGCTCAATCATATACTTCAATTCATCAAACGGATGCAAATTCTACTTTATTCTACATGCATTTTTGTGATATTCATTTCCTAAACCAAGGGCTCGCTATTGTGCCACTCTGATAGTCTGTGATCGCGATCTCATTATAACAAGAAAAAGGTGTTAGAAATTATGCACAAACTAAATTTAATGAATCTAAGCTTAGATGTATTCTTATAATAATTTCTTGAAGCACCTTTATTGCTAAGATTCATCCAAGCCGGACTTAATTTATGTTTTTGTACTTTAGTTTTTTAAATTTAAATATCTTAAATAATTTGAATAACTAATCAGAGTAATAAAGCCATAAAATTGGATTACTTTGTTTCTTCATAAAAATACAACAAGTTTCATGTCTAAAAGATAGTCGAAACTTGTTCCAGACCCAAGTTCTCAAAGAGTTCAAACCCAAGTTCTCAAAGAGTTCAAAAGCAAATGGTCCAAGGCCATGATATCAAAAAACCAGAGGCGCTTGGTGTCAATTAATCAAGACCCAAAAACCTCAAAAGTGACAAAATAGTATTAGACAATTAAGACTCTAAAGCCTCAAAAGTTATAAGAGTTCTCTTAAACAGAGAGAAAAGAAGTAACTTGGAGGACCTTCTTTGATTTTCAAACTAAGAAGAACACTGAAGAGAGAAAAGAATAGTGATCCTAAAGAAACTTCTCCAGTTCCCAAACGAAAAGAACACTCGATAAGCCCCAGCAAACAGCACAAAAACTTAAAATAGAGAAGATAGAATGTGGGCTTGCTTGGGCATCAAGCTAACCTGCCACCAAGCAAGGCAGTTAGCTTGGCTCTCAAGTCACTCTAAATTATCCTAGCTCTTTTCATTCACCCTTGTAGGCCCCTAATCAAGAGAGTTGAGCTTTATAGCACTAGACCATTTATACAGTGATGGAACCATGCACTTAGACTACTCACACTTACACATGTGAGGGTCCAACCACCTCCAAATTTTCTTATTATATTAAAATTGAGAAGAGTGAAGCCCGTATATAAAATCGCCTCTTCTAATCCATAAATTATGAAACCATTATAGTTTTATTATATCTTTAAAACCAAAGTCTAACGGAAGGTTCTATCATCAATTTTCAAGAGCTAATCAGGACCCACATTGAGATACCAAAGTTTTAGTTTCATTATACCATTTCAACTTTTTTGTTTCCTGAATTTTTACACAAGTTACTAGAAGCTCTCTTTTTCCTGAAAAATCTATCACCAGCGAACTAGAAAGTGTATACCGAATGGTGAGTAGTCCCATTGTCAAAGAAGACAGCGTGAATTGAGGAGTACCAGGAAAGTCATGGCTAGTATATCTAGAGAAGTTCAACTTGCGGGTCCACATTGAAAAATCTATCTGTGTATGCATACGTTAATGTTATATATAGGTCATCAACAGACAACCCACAGTTTTAATCCACGATGAAATGCATAGCGGGTCCGATCTGTAAGATGTAGTTGAACCATAATCAATGTTTCTCATTTTGCTGGCAAAACCATAAACAAGTGTTCACAGAAATAACGGTCTAGGATCATGCGATCAAGACAATAAATGGCAGTGGAATAGTTTCGTGGTTGATCAGATGTCAGACTAACACTTTTGATCGTTACCTTGTGACACTCGCAGGTCTCCAAAATTAATCATTTCTTTCCGGTAAGCTCCTGGCACCAAAATAAAGAAATAACTAATAATACAGTTAATGAACTATGACTTATTATTTCATTGTTAAAACTCTTCTCGTTGAAGTAACTAAGAACTCTAAATTGAAATGATGATATTACTAAACTAACAGAACTGCTTCAATATCTCGTTTTTAATTCCTACCCATGGAGTCTTTGTAAAGCCATACAATTCCAATTCTTCCATTTATTTGTTTTGAACCATTCTTTCAATTCTTTTTTCTTTTATATCCTTCCTTAACTATGTGTGTGTGTAAGTGTAATAGAAACATTGGATTTTATCTACCTAACTATATATGATTGAAGAAAATCAGTATTCATTTTATTTTGAGTCCTCTTAAGAGTACATGCTAAAGATTGTAAGAAGAAGTACATGACCTTTCTTCGTACATGATAAGATATTTTTTGTCAACCTAATCCATTGGTCATGTTAGGAATGCTCATATAGGCTGGACAATAAATTTCATGCCCGTGGCCTATTTTTTACTAGGTAATAGAGTAGAAGTATTGATTTTTATTACTTTTTTTAAAGACCCAAAACAAATGGTTAAGATCATTCAAATGCATTGATTTTGTTAATCTTAAATTTAAAAAAGAAAGTTTTATTTGTATAAAAAAGGAGCATGTACTCTTTACACTCTTGAGCTTGTACCCCTTGAGCTTGTATCCCTACCTCAACTCTTGTATGTTGATGTAGTAAGCATTTAACGAGTAAATTTTGCCTTTTCTCATTCATGGTATGACGACCTAGGTCTTTGTAATACATTTTTCAAAGGCAAATTTTTGCAAAACAAAGCAGCGAAAATTCTTTTCTTTAGAACTTGTTTTGTAAAACCCAAGTCAATACTAAAATTCATCCATTGGTTCACAGTGCAGCCTAGGTATCAGTACAATACTTGACTAAATTACATAATCCAACTTTCAAAGCTCACCATATAATAAAAACTCTTAATATAATAATACAATGCTCTCAAATAAAAATACATGTCTTCAAGGGATATACCCTGATTGATTATTCTTCTAAGTCTTCTTAAGTCTTGAGCTCCTAATTCTCCTTCTCTATATTTGAGATATTGTAAACATTTAAAAATTTACAATATCTCAGCATGTTTACAATATTTCAGCAAGCTATGCTTGGTAGGGGATCCAAGAAGCATAATAATTTGACAGTATAATCCTAATACTTTATAATTCCATTATTTATAAACATACTCATGGATCAATCTCTTTGCTTTGTTATATATGCACATCCTTATACATACATACCGTATATGTCGTATAGATATATATACGTTCAAAACCGTAAAAAGTAGTTAATATCTCAAACATCAATAGTTACACTTAGACATGCTGAGTTGATAAAACATCCAGACTCTATTGGAAAAACACTCCCTTATTTGGGCAATATTGGTATCTCATTATGTCATATCATAAGGCATCTCACTATGCCATGCATCATAATGCAAATTACTCAAGGGACTACTATGTTGCAGTCTAATCCATACCAGCACGCTCGGATAACTACTTTCATACTTCATGGATACCAAATGTGGAAAATCATCTATGCCATGTCTATATGGGGAGACAGACCATTACAGTGATGGCCTTCCCATAATTGCCTCCCCCGACATTTTTCCTCTCTTTGGGCACAGTATCATCATATATCACATTTTGGAGATTGGGTGGCAAAACCCTCGTAACCCTCCTAGCATAGCACCCCCAAGCATATGCTTGTTTAAAACAAAAATCACAAGCCTCCTTACTTGCATATAAAGTATTCTTTTACTTATCAGATGTCTTGTCTGTTTATATCATCATCCTTGTATTTTGATATTCTTATACCAAGGATAGGATTTCATTTCAAACTTAGGGATCATCATTTACAATGAATGATACCCATGTTCATATAAGTTTAGGGATCACTATTCTATATGAATGAGTCCCATGTATTGATTTTATACTTATCAAACAATTTGTCTGTTTATCTAGGGCTAGAATACCTTCTAGTTTTTTATTCACTTAGGGTTTTCCTCAATTCTAACTTAACCATTTCATATGTATTTTGGTTAGATCATAAGGGTTTTCAATGGATTTAATACAAGTATTTACATTATACTTGTCAACATTTCCAGACATAAGATCATGTATTCAACATGTATTTCTCATGTAGATGATTTCATAAAATCCTCCTACCTTCAAGTAGTGATCCATCTCTTCAGATCTTCCATGATTCTTACTGACATATGAAATTTGTAAATCCATACATACTGTCAATATTTGTGCAATCTGAATAATCCTATATTTTTTATCCTATCTATATTCTTTGTCTAATCTTGTCCTTTGATATGAAGGATCTAGATCTTGTGTCTTATCATGATCTATCTTCCTCAGATAGTATTGATCAATAGATTCGACGATTAGAATAATATTATAATCTTTCAAATCTTATTTAAGTCTTTGTGTATTTCTTTCTTTGATCTTGATCTTTCACAAATCCTTTGATCAACAATTTATACTTGATGATAAAGATCAAGGACTTAGATCTTCTATGATCTAAGTTCAGTTGTTTAATCATCCCTAAGGAGGATGATCTTAGTTCTCTTTCTTGAATCATATTTGATCAAGGGTTCAGATATTCTATTCTATTTGATTTAAATTGCAAGCAATATATATATATATCATACATCAAAACGTATTTATTTCTTTTATTGTTCTTGATCATTCAAGATCCCATGGATCTAGTTTGATCATCCTTATCTTACTTACAATTTTTTATTAAGGTTAGATAATTTACTAACTTTTATGCTCTTATTATTATTATTATTATTATTATTATTATTATTCAACCAGTTAATGTTTTACTAGTTGAAGATAGCTTATTTCATCCCAAGTCTAAACAGCTCCTCTTATTTCTAATTTACTAAGGCTTACTAGCTAAATAGCTGAACTCAAAGTAATTACTTCAATCTTCATGTAAGGAGGTTTACACCTCACAAATGTCAAGAGAAGGTAGGAGAAGAGCGAGGCTCTAATAGAAAACTCCCTTAACCACCATGTTTATCATTCACTAGAGTGACCTTAGCTCAACCTATGAGCATTTTAACCCTAAGTAATCATTTTAATTGATTTTAATTAAATCCATGAACATTTAAAATGTCATTCATGGGGTTTATTATTCTCCTAGTTTGGGCCAAGGATTTGATAATCCTTATATTGTCCTACTAACTATAGCCCTTACTAATGTTAAGTCAAAGTCATTCCTTCCTCTTATGTGTTTATGAAACTCTAATTTCCAATTAGATTACATTTTGGTGATTTATGCTCATTATATCTTAATAGCTACTTAACATTTGAATCTACTAATAAAATTTAGCAACAATTAAATCATAAACTTTAAAGCATAACTCTAATATAAATTTAACAACCATTTATACTAACATGCTTCCTATGAATGTAACTTAACCTAATGGAATAAAACTATAATTAAACTAGCATGATCCTAAGTTATGAAATATATGAAATTTTACTAGTAATTTAATGGAATCATGCTAAAATCTCAAATTCAACCTAACTTGCCCCTAAGATAATTAAATTACCACCCTATTATAACAATCTAATAACATTTAGAGCATAGCATGCTAAAATTTAAGAATTATACTATCATGCTTCCTAATTTATAACATAAATCACATTTACAATTCTATTATCAAATAAAAGACAAGTAATCTAATTATATTAAGATTATTAGAAACTTTTACTTATGATCCAACCATTAGATCTTAGATCTTTTCCTTTAGATAAAATGTTTTAATTACATTTAGGGCTTTTATTTTATTAAGATTCAAAGATCATATCTCGTTATTTTTGTCACATTTAATCCATGATCTTACTGGATTTCATCATAATCCCATTCATACAACCCATCCAAAGGGTCTGATCTTGCTTGATCTCATTGATCCAGCAGGTCCCTTTGTATTTTAAGGTATTTATACCACAAAGGGTAGATTCATCAATTTATCTTAGATCTATCAAAATAAATCATAGTTATTACTTTATTTCAACATTATTTCATCATTAAATCAAATCCCCAAGATCTGATCATCTCAGATCTTAAAGATCGTGAAAATTGGAAGCTTATTTCCTCACAATAGAAAGTTTTTTAAAGATTTTTTATGTCAATTTTATGATTTCAGAAGAAAATAGACATTACAAGCTTTCTATAGCTTCTTTCTGATCTTGATTTGGAGTTCAAATAACTCCATAATTGAACAATGAATTTCACAGTCGTTTCGAGGGTCCAGATTTGATCTAGGCCCAACAGAATGAGCGGTTCTAATTAGTTAGGGGAGTGTCCAGTCAAGCGGAGCTGGCTATGCTCCTGTCACCGAGACACAAACAGAAACACACCGCCAGGATCGCGTTGCTCACGCGCATCATTTCGTCAGAACATTGTCGCATGCAGAGCCCCCGCATGGAGATGCTCTTGCATGGCGAGTTTCCGTGCGGCGTCCTACTGTGGCATTCTGAGAGCCCAATCTCTTAAGGGAGATCGAACAGTCCGTTTTGGAACGTCCAATCAAATCCCGTTCAATTAATAGATCTAAACTCAATAAAATTTTCTGAATATTCTACCCTAAGGGTTTTGGGCTCTTCTGGATCTATTGGAAGGCTCAAAATTTTCATCTAATTCCTCCATCATATAGAAATGAAGGGTTCTTAACCTTGACTTTTATAATTTTTAACTTAAAATTAATTTCATAAAAATTAAAAATTATATAAAATATATATGAAATAAGTATAGAAAGATTTTTCACCTATTTGATTGGAGAAAAACTTAGGTTTTGCAACTCAATTTTAAAGAATTATCCTGTTGAAGATAAGATCACCCATTACCCGCTTGTTTTATGATTTTTTGTTGATTGCACAGTTGGATCTTGAAATTTCTTTAAGAATTTTGTAGATAAGATGGTATTGGACAATATGAGTGGTGGGATTGGTGAGATTTGATTTGGAACAGAGTGCCTAATTGAATTTAGGTCTCTTGTTCCAATCTAGAGAGAGCATAAAGAAAGTAGAAGAAGGGGGATTTTTGGAAAATTGGGAATGAATCTAGATCTAATTTTACATGGAAAGCAAGATAATTTTGTGAGAATTTTAATGAACATTTTTGGAGGATTTTTTGGGGGTGTATTTATAGATTTTTTTTGAATTTTTCATCATTACTTATAATAATTATGTTTCAATTCTTTTGAATATTAAATTAGCATTGGATTCTCCACTACCACCTCCTTCTCCACTATTAGTTGGGAGTGGTTTGGACCACTCATTACATGTCTTGTGGTCGTCGGATTCATTTGTTGTAACACCCTTAAATTTTGAATAAATTAAGAAATTACTAAATAAATTAAACTAAAAATTTATAGATGGAAAATTTTCCTGAAAACCTAAGAATTTGAAAGTGCTCGTCGATACGAGTTCAATGCCACAAAGAACACGAAAAACAGAGCTCAAACGAGGGAGTTAAGAGCCGTTAAAGTTATAGGGGCATTTTTATCATTTGACAGAGGCATATGACACAGGGGCCCAAATTGATAATGCACTCCCGTCTTCCACACGCCTCTACCATATCCTACTAAATCCCCGGAGAGACCATGGAAAGAGGCGTGAAGGGAAGAGTTTACTTTCCCGTAAGACTCTAAGCCCTATATCTACCCCTCCCCAGGAGCCAAAACGCTCCACCTTGAGCGTTTCACTGAGTTTTTACTCAGAAACCTAACCCCACAAAGTTCACGTTTTTCTGGCGAGTGGAACTCCGGCAATGTCCAGCAACGGCTAACAATGCAAGGTAAGCCTTAAACCCTAATTTCTGTATTTATTAAATAGGTAAAAATAATTAGAATTACATTTAAAATCAGGAAAAAATCAGATTTTCTGGGAACTCTGTGCATGCTATTGTTGGAGCGTGATTTCGCGGATGAAACTACGTCCGTTTGAAAATCGCACCGTCCAACTAGTGCACAAGAGACCCAAGATCAAACCCTTTAAATTTGGGAGAGATCCAACGGTGGGTTTCTCCAAAAAATGTGAAAACCAATACCTAGGGAAGTTTTTAGGAACTTGGGAAAAATCATTTAAAAAACATGGTTTTTGGCAAAATCAGTGCAAAAGGAGGGCATAAATGAATTATAGAGGAAATTCTGAGAAAAATGGCACAAAATTGTTCAAAACGGAGCCTTGTTGGCTTGCTGGAGACGACCGGAATCCGATCGTCTTCTTCGACGTCGGCAACAGGCGTCGACGCTAGGACCCACTGCGGGATGCCCCACAGACAATGCGGAACGAGAGTTCGATGCGCACGCATGCGCGGTGTCATGCGCGTACGGGAACCCCCACGTGGGTTGTCTCGGGATGTCGGTCACGAGGACACACACGGCACATCCCCGCAAGGCTTTATGAGGGCAAGCGTCTTCGTGGCGCCGGTTTACGCCAGTATAAACTAGCAAAAACCAGCACCGCCGGTATAGACCACCTTATGGTGGTCGGGCAGGCCCCATTTTGAGTATATTTTTACAAAAGCTTGATTTTTGGGAGTTAGAGGAGTCCAAATCATGATCCGAAAGAGGTGTTGTGATCGTATTGACGACATGGACTTAGTTTTAACTTAAAAACTTATAAATGACCACTTTTTATTTAGAATTTTTTTTAAATAGTGATGTGACATGTGCAAGTGCACTTGAATATACCAGTTAAGGGGATTATTAGCAAACTAGTGGTCTCACATTGAGGTAGGTGATGAAAATTAATGCTTTGCCTTGATTTTTAAACCATGTTTAAACATAGCATCATGTGTGATTGTGTTTTAAATTGCAATTATTATTTGTCGTGGATTTCATGCGACTTTGAGCACATTATGATTATTACAAATTGAAATCTTTTATTGAATAAACTCATGACTAATGTTTTTATGAGCATGATGTTAATTAATTATGCTTAAATAGAGATTTATTTCTTATTATATATTGGAAATGCATGGATTTACATAGGAATAAGAATAGAGGCTTATTAGCTGGTCCTTTTATAGGCTAACCCTAGGATGAGGGGCAAGTCTTGGGGATTTTGAGCTATGAGTACTCTTGAGTTTTAGCATATACATATGATTTCCTTGTTTTATATTTGATGACGGGTGCTCTCGCCCAGTGGGCATCATGTTAGGAAGGATAAGGCCGGCCACCCACCCTTTGAGATTGTGATGTGATGATATTGTGCTATGATAGACACCTACGCATAGATGGCATTTGGTAGGGGTTTGGTAACATGGATAGTCCACACTACCGGTCTGAGCCTTTCTATGGAGACAGATGCTAAGTCTCCCGTTATGGTGTCGACAGAGATCGGCGGTGGTTGATACCCATGGAGGGTTGCACTGTAGTATGATGGCCCATATTCTTATTATGTGTTCATGTATGATGAGCATGGTTATAGATGGTATGCCTGAGTGTGACGACACTCAGAGGTTGGCTATGAGTACTCATGATCAGTGATATTCGTGCAATGTCATGGGACCCATTACCTTAGGGTGCCCTTATTCTTGTTGTATGCTCATTTACATTGATTCATGTCATGTTTTAACTTCATGAAATGCATGTTTTAGCTTCTGAAATAAATTGGCATTTATTTGGACATGACTTATAATACTGCTATTTTCATAAATGATAGACTTTTCATCAGTACTATTAATTAATTATTTTATTTATTGCATTAATTGTCTATGTACCTACACAAGCGATAGCTTGCTGAGGTATTGCTTTGTTTTGCAATGCCTTAGATTTCGAGCGCGATAACAGGAAAGGCAAAGCTGTTGAGAAACCGTGAGAGCTGTTGAAGATCCTTTTCCTATAGTTTTAGACAGTGATGTGAGTCATTAAACAGGATTATCATTTGAATTTAATTTTAGACTGCATACTTTATATTTTGGATTTGATTGAGATGTTTGGACATATGTTGGACATGTATATGGGATGTTATGATGGATAGACCCTAAGCCATATTATTCTTGTGTTTTGGACATATATTTGATTTAAAATAAAAGCGCCGATTTATTTGACGTTGATTGATACGCGTGTTGTTTTATTTATACTTAATTTATATGTATGCCGTTTTGAGAAAGGAAAACTAATACCCGGAGTTTTTAAGATATGTTTTAGTAAAAGGTTAAATAAAACTTTTCTCATGGGATCCCAAATGCTCTTATTTAAAATGTCATTATTATTATTATAAAAAAAAATTTCTTGAAAATCCGGGGTGTTACATTTGTGGGCCTCACGGAGGTGTGAAAGGACTGTTTTGCCCTTTTATGGAGAAAATTACATTTTATTTTTATGAGCTCAGAATTGAGCGTACTTAGTGGCATTGGAATCTTATTTCTGAGTACATTTTAAATATTGGTGTCTTATATATCAGATATAGGTAAAATTATCATTTTACCCTTTTATTTAAAAAATAAATTTTTTTAGAGATATTTCATTTTAACTCGGAATTGAAAGTACTTAGTGTCATTTTAATTGATTTTTTTAGTTTCATAAATTTTAAGTTTTAAATTATATTTTAATCTTTATAAAAAGAGAATTTTTAATAACCTAATATTCTAACTCAGAATTTTTAAAAATTCAAACTAAATTGATTTTTTCAATCAATTTACAAAAATTAGGGTTACCTATGCTTTTTTGTTATAAGTCATTCATAATGCAAATGGATGAGATAGGCTAGAAATCAAATGTCATAACCATTGAATGCTTTCAGTTTATTTTTTTGTGAAAAAATCAAGACTATATATTTTTATTTAATTTTTGAACAACCTAAAGGATTGTCTAATGATGAACGGTTCGAATATTTTAAAAGAATATGCTAGAAGATATTGGCTATAATCCAGTAGTTATAGCTCATAGCGTCTACTCTTAGGCCAGCAAATCTTAGGAAGAGTTCGTGAGATACGAGTCGAGATGCAAATAATCCTATGGTCCACGTGAAACACATGCAACACCCAATTATTTATTTATTGAATAGAATCCGATGATATTGTGCGGAACTCAATTTCTCGTCCCCGATAAAACGCGGAGAACAAGCGTTCTCAGTTTCTTAAATGAATTGGTGAGAGTACATAAAACGAAGAATGAGATTGTTTCCACTCTAGCTCACCGTTTCTACCTAAATTAGGGGTCCCACATTTGGTTGATCATGCCTGTTTATCTGATTTGGACATCTTGCAGACTACGATCGATTCTAGTATACCAACGACTGTGCATTGGATCGTTGAACGTGGACCACCGTTTCAGCCAACCCTCCGTTTGCCGTTATAGAAGTAGAATTTTTTAGCCAAAGGCGGGCATATCGCCGCTCCCTACTGCAGTGGTCGGCGTTCCTTAATAGAAAAATCATCCCCTTTGGACTGAGAGTCGGCAACGACCAACTTATCCAGACTAAACAGTGCACGAGGGAACAGCTATCTACTCAAATAAGGAAAGAAAATATCATATTTTCCGTCTGCACAAGTATTTTAATTAAGAATCCTACTTCCCTCCCCTTCATTAGGGAAATGATACTATAAGAAGTTGTTAGTATGAGAAGCTTGACTTGGGTCCATCGCCACACTAAAGTGTCAATCCACCAGAATCAGGAAATTTCATCCGACGTCAAAGTATGCACAATCTACTTACATGCAAGGCTCAGATGTTTGGTGATTAGGCCGTGAATAAAATCATCTTTGCTTGAGGTTCTTGACCAATACTAATCTCACCTGAAAAACGGCGGGTTTAGAAGTCAATGGTTGAAAAATCGTAATTAAGTAAAGGGTCGATCAACATAATCAGAAGGAGAAAAGTTTGGGCATAATATATCTTCGACGTGCATGAGCGAAGAGAAGAAACTTTAAATCACCAAAATCATTTGCCTCATCTCATATGTTGTACCAAATTAAAGGTCCAGATTGCCAAAAAGCCTAGTAGCCCACTGGATCACAGTTATGTCAAACGGGCAGATCAGATAGGGAGGGCGCGTCTCATGCACTTCTGACGTTAATGCCAATCACCATAAGATTTCTCCTCTCTCCACCAAAGCATCTAAGTGCTTTTAAGAAGTCGTGTTAGTTCCAACTTCTATTCATGCAAGAAGAATATGTTTCGCCTCTCTCTCTCTCTCTCTCTCTCTCTCTCTCTCTCTCTCTCTCTCTCTCTCTCTCTCTCTCTCTCTTGTAAGCTTTGGTCTAAGGCCGAGGTGACAATGGCATCAGTTTCCCGTGATGCAATCACCCACTTTGGAATTAAAAATCTTCAGTCTTAGAATTTAGGGTGCAGGGTTTGACATATTTTATTTGGGTTTGATTAGTCCCTAGGTTTCACCCTTATCCATATCTTGACATTATAACACCCTCTATTTTAGTATCAAAGTACCGTACAAGGAATTCATGAGGGCAATATCGAGGGCGTCAAATAGTTTAACAAAATTAAAGAAGATTGATTGTAAACACTAGTTTCATATTAACTGCATCTCGATTCCATTAGGATTGTCTAGAAAAATTACGACACTGAAAAGTATTGTCAGTATGTAATGGTGAATCCATGGATAGCCCCAGCTTCTGGTGGTCCAATTCGTTCGTCTTATGGGACCTATCTTACATCGATAACATGCACCCTGCAGAATTTTCTCCAGAGCCCGTCCTCGGTGGTCGTAAAATGGATGCCTCGTTAAGTCTCAAAATGCTGAAGCAAAATCATGACTGACCCAAAGATTAGGAATTAAAGTCTGATCTATGAGATTTCTTTTAAGATGGATCTTAACAGATGAACGGTTTGGATCACGGAACACTAGTGCTGCCCATATACTTTTAGCCTCCGCGTGTTAACTATCCAGATGCGACCAACATGGTTCTAGTCTCATGCCGGATGGACCTGGCACTTGTAAGATACGATCCATAAAAAGCATGTTACGATCTTTCTTGGTGGAACCCTAAGTAGATCTTTACCATTAGAAAACACAAATAGACCAAGGTTTGATGGAGGTGAAGTCAACAGCAATAGAATGCACTGTGTTACCTTCTAGGTTAGTATTTTCCACAAGTTAGTGAGCACATAACATGCCTATTAGCAGGGATTGTGACTGAGTTTTCTGGGCTGATTTCGTGAACCCTTTAGTCCCCTTGGGTGATCTAACCCATTCATCCATTTTTTATATTTTTTTTTTCGGCTTTTCTCAGTTACACCATCTGCAAAAACTCATGTTGACTGGATGCTTTTGTTTTTTGGTTTTTTAATGGATGCTTTTAGCTAGTAGCTTTTCTGTTAAAATTTCCGACGGCCATTATTTAAAAATCAAATTGCATAGCTAAAATTGTCCAATAATTATGATTTTTGTATCTAGCTAATCTAGCCAAACCAAACATGATGAATGGGTCTGATCATCCTGTAGAGCCAAGATACAGAGTTCCAAAAATCAATCCAGAAAGTTAAGTTGGGATATCATTTCTTTATATTATATCTATAACATAGATTAATAGCTGGATCCACATTGAACGCTGATTATTTCAGAATAAATATTTCTTTCCACCGATAGGATCTTCTCGACCACACCACGGAAACTCTTCTAAGGCGTTAGTGGTGCTTGAGTTGAGATGTATGATTTGAGATGAGGGGTCATATCATTGTTGGTGGTCCTTAAGTTGGGATGCCTTCATCTCATATCACTGTTATAGTGGTTGAAATGAGACGAGATGAAAACTATCTTGTTAGTGGTGCTTGAGATGAGATGAAAATCATCTCATGCCAACTCACTATTAGTGGTGCTTAAGATGAGATGCGATGAGAAATTCCAATCTCATCTCAGCTTGTTTTTCGTGATTTGCATATTACTTCCATCTCATCTCTGTCTTATTATAAAAGAAAGGCATTTCTTCTCATTCCAAAATGCAGCTCTGCCCCTATATTTTGCTTGAGATGGAAAATAGTCATATTGTGTCATCTCAATCATCTCATTTAAATCCATCTTCTCCAACTCATCTCAATCATCTCATTTAAATCCATCTTCTCCAACTCATCTCAACTCAGCTTAAGTGATACTTTTAGTGACATCACTTTATCTCATACTAAATTTAGGTCATCTTAACATAGTTCAAATCATCTAAAACTAGATCTCATCTCAAGTTACCTTGTCTCGTCTCAAATACCACTAACGCCATGTTCAATATCAGGTTAAATGAAAGAACGTGCGTATTGTTGATTTCGCTCATCCGTGATTCACTTCGGCCAAATTTGTGTTCGACTCTTCCATCATTTGTGGTAAGCTATGGCCCCACCTTACTGTCTAGATCCTAAAAATGTCAGCATAGGCGTCTCAAATAGCTTTTCCAGCAAAAGATATATGGTATGGGCATGTTCTTCTTACATTTATCCAAGTCCTTTGTCCTTGTTGCACTAAGCTGGGGTCCAAGTTTGATTTTCCATTTGTCTTTAGGAAAAAAAATCATGCGAGACACGATGGAATTGAACAGTTGGAATTTTATACCATGGAAAGTGTGGGCCTTTCTGAGCTTAAGTGACGTGTTTAACTTGTGAGAGGTGGACCACTAGGGAAGCTTCTTTCCGTGACCCTCATTGCCACACCCAAAAGGGAGGAAAACGAAAGGTAACGGTTGAATATGTGAAAAAGTGGGCAGTCAGACGTCCTCCATACATACTATGTACTTCACATGTGACATTCCTTCTTAGTTCTTGAATAAACTAATCGCCACAAAGAAGAAAGATTAGGAAACCCCCGCTTTTCTGATTGGTAGCAGTCACATCGTTAGCTCTTTTGAATAACATGCAGTGCAGCTCCCTTGAATACACTTGATGACAGGTTTTAGTCACTGTTTTTCTTTTATCCGAGGATTAGATTTATAGAATGTGCAAGTGATTTGTTTTGGAATTTTGCTTGGAGAAAAAAACATAGAGGCCCTCATTTGAGAATTATAGGTCAGAATAGGCTCTAAAGTTCTTTTGAGCATGGCACAGTAGTGGTAGAGTGAGTCTGAATCGTGAGTGTCATGAGTAAAAGGCGTGCTAGAGCGCGTCAATTCACCATATGAAAAAAGAAAAAGAAAAAGAAAAAGAAAAGAGAAGGCTCTACAAGCTAACTGTATTAGTGTTAGTGGGAGCCTGGACTGTCTTACCAGACTTGTGGATGTCATTTCCCTTCTAGATGAAGTGGACAGCTAAGGTAGAATAAGTATTTTTCTAGATAAGATAGGCGGGATGAACTGCACAGGTTTGCAATTGGTTATGACCTGCCTTAAAAGAATTAGGATCTGTAATCACTATTCAAAATATTAATAGAAAGTAAAAAATTAATAGCTTAGTCTGTATCGAAGTTCTATGAATATTCTTTTGTTTCATTTGGATAAGGCATGATCGAGATAGAATCTTTGTTTGGAGTTTGGGACTTGTACTGTTATTTAGTGGTTGATCAAGAGATCAAGGTGTTAAGTGTTCAATTTTGGTCAAAATATCCCTAATTTAGTATTTGCTTGGAGCATCTAGACCATTAATTTTAAGATTTTAAATCAAATATTTCATTTTAGCTTTAATTGGTCATCCAACCGTTGAATTGTAAAATTTAGTGGTTAAATGACTATTAAAGCTAATGTACGGTTTAGATTTCGCTAATTGAGTCTTGTGCATTGCGGATCGATCAACTCGTGCATGGACGCTCCAGATTGAATCATGGAAAGAGACTGAAGACTTTGAAGACTTGCAGAGTTCTAGCAAAACTAAGAAAGCTAGTGGACCCCACCTATCTCCTCTTCCTTCTCTTTCTCCTCTCTTCTCTCTTTTTCTCTTATCCCTCTCCTTTCTTTTCTCTCTCTCTTCTATCTCTTTTTCTCCTTCTCTTTCACACGTCTCTCCCTATCTCTCTTTTAAAAGACCCTTCTTTCTTCTCCAAAGGAGGACGTTTTTTTCCTTCTTTGGGAGGCTGGCTGGCTGGCTGGCTGGCTCTCTCTCTCTCTCTCTCTCTCTCTCTCTCTCTCTCTCTCTCTCTCTCTCTCTCTCTCTCTCTCTCTCTCTCTCTCTCTCTCTCTCTCTCTCTCTCTCTCTCTCTCCATACCTTCCTTCTCTTCCTCCTTGTTTCTCACGGCAACCCAGACCCCTTCCATGCTTCTCCAACCACACTACAGCACTCATCCCTCTTCCTCATCATCGGCAGCGCACCGCCAGCCCTAGTCATCGACGTTCTATCCACGCACCACCTTTCCTTTGTTCAATGCGTTTGCTCCTACTTCCACCGGTGTCTAGCCTTCTCGTCTCCTTCTTCCCAATTCAGTCCATTTTCGCCACTCCACCCATCACCAGGCTCTAATCTCCATTGCCTCCACACCCAAACCCGTATCCTATCTCTGTCCACACCAACCCCTTCTAATCTTTTCTTTAACGCTTAGCACCTCCACCTCTCCACTGCTCCATTTTCTTTTCCAAGCTTAGCTTATGTTCTCACATACCGCACTACCCAGCCCTCCAGAACCTATATTTGCCTCATCTGTTCTCCACTCAGTACCACACAGCCAGGCACAAGCCCAACTCTGTTCTAGACGACATCCAGTTTTTTTCTTCTTCTTCCCCATCAACTCTGATAACCAGCATCTGCTTCTACCCCTCCACCCAATGCCTTTGTTGTCTGCACCAGCTAGGCTAAAGCTCGGATTCGGTTCTGCCTCCAGCCACCGCTCGTTCGGCCACCGCAAGCACCAACAGTCTCAACCCAGGTCATCTCTATTGGCCCCTGCTTCCATCGCACAAGACAAGCCCAGACTCATCTGGACGGTCCTGGGAGAGAAAACCCGAATTGGGTTTTCTCCCATTTTCTCCACACCTCCTTCTCTGGCGGTCATTCTTCTCTTCACCGGACGCCCCGGGAGAGAAAACCCGTTTTCTCCTCATCTTTCTTCTCTCCCTTTCCTCTTCTCCTCCTTCCTCTATTCTTCTCCCTCTTCTCCCTCTTCCAGATTTCTCCCAAAAACGTGTTTTTCTGGTTTTTTTCGTGAAAAACCGGAACCTGAAGAAATTACAAATCTGCACCTGCAGATCTCAGAAATTACAATTCTGTCCTATTTCAGAAATACCAATTGGGTCCCCTGTTTAATTACAACTGTGTCCTTATGCTATTCTGGTTTTAACTTATCTTCATTCTGACTATTCAGGGACAGTGCAATCCAGGACAGACTATTCAAGGACAGACTAATCCAGACAAAGGTAATCCAAGGACAAGCTTATCCAAGACGCATTTTATTTTTATTTTCTGTTTTCCTTGGAATAAATATTTGTGAACATTGGAACAATTGAATAAATATGGATTTTATTTTTTGTTAGTTTTTATTCTTTTAGTTGAATTTTATTTAAAACTCCATAATTCTAAATCAAGTCCTCGTGGGATCGACCCGTATTTGCATAGCTATACTACAATAGCCCGTGCACTTGCGGTTAAACAATCAACAAGTTTTTGGCGCCGTTGCCGGGGACTTGAAATGGAGTTTTTATAAAATTTAATTAAAAATCCAAAAAAAAAATTCAAAAAAAAATCAGAAAAAATCCAGAAAAATACAAAAAAAAAAAGGAATTGCATCTTTAGGCATTTTTAGTGCATAATCACTTTATTTCCTGAATTTGGTACTAATTGTTATTTTTCTTTTTCAGGAAATTGGAGTGGAGCTTCATCAATTGATAGATTTTTCTTGCTTTCCTGGATTAGAAATTTTATTTTTGAGTGAATCTTGTAGTGAGGCCCCTTGTAATTTGCATTTTCAATTTCAATTTTAAAGGGTTGTAATAATATAGGGCAAGTGTGGGACAAGGTGGCCCACACTTGATCTTCATCAGAAACCTCACTGTAAGTCTTCTCACTCATTTATTTTCTAGATTAGGGTTTGCATTTAGAATAATTTGCATTGTTTGGTACTTAATTGCATATAGAAAGCATGTGTTATAATTGTTGCATCTTAAGGTTTTGCATTAGTTTATTGCTTTCAAATGCATTTTAGGACACGTCTAACGCTTTAAGGTGGATTATATGTTGATCGAATTGCCATGGTGTGTGAAATTTAATTAGTAAGGGCACCCTACCCCATAAGATCAAGGGTGGATTTCATCACCACTCCTTGGCCCACCTAGGATAATCATCTCAAGCGCGCAACCTCTCCTTTCACATTAATTTAAAATCAATCAGAAGAGACCTATAGGGTTATCACATGCTCGTAGGACCCTCTTAATAGGACACGAATTACTGTTACTCTGGTTGCTTTTGATCACTGTGGTTATTGGGGGTTATCTAATAGAGCCTCGCTCTTCCCCTACCTCCTGTCGACGTTTGTTGAGGTCTAAATGCTTCCTTACACGAGGGTTGTATTAACCGCTTTGGTTAGAACCTAACTGGTAAGCAGTAGTCAACTCCTAAAGAGAGTAGGAGCGTTAGAGTAGGTTAATTAAAAGCATTGTCCCCACAGAAAATCAAGAAAATCAAAATATCTATGCTTGCTAGCCTAAGGGGATTGCTTGATTGTGTCCTGTTTTGTACATCATTTTAGGCATTTAGGTTGCATCATTTAGGATAGAAAAAAAAAATAAAAACATAAAAAAAAACCAAAAAGATCTTTCATTGTATGCCCTTTTGGATACGCGACGAAACCGGTAGGTTAGTCTCGTACGACCAAAAAGACAGACCAACAATGGCTGATCAACGATCAAGGGGTAACTCACCCCATGGTAGAATTAGAGGTGATCAAGCTCCACTCATCATGAATGAGGACCCACCACCTCTAATTGATGATGAATATCAACCTCCACCAAGGAGGAATAATCATCAACAAAGAAATTGGAGAAGGAATGAAAATAGGGAATGGGACCAACAGAGTGACCATGGAGAAAATGATGTTTATCAGAATCCTCATGGACGAACCTTAAGAGACTACCTTCAACCTACACGCACCAAGACACCCTCTTGTGTCATTCTTCCTCAAAATGTCATGGTGCGTTAGAATTAAAAAAACGGGAGTAATTCAATTACTTCCCAAATTTCATGGGCTAGATAGTGAGAGTCCTTATTTGCACCTTAAAGAATTTGATGAGGTATGTAGTACCCAAAGAACCCAAAATATAGGTCTAGACACTGTCAGGCTTAAGCTATTTCCTTTCTCTTTAAAGCAAAAAGCAAAAATGTGGTTTAATGCACTGCCACCAGGTTCTATAAGGACTTGGAATAAAATGACTAGGGAATTCTTGAAAAAGTTTTCCCTACACATAAAACAAATACACTCCGTCATAAGATAATGAACTTTACCCAAAAAGATAAAGAATCATTCTACCAATGCTGGGAAAGGTTCAAAGATCTGTTGCTTACTTGCCCACATCATGGCTATGAACCATGGCGCATTATCAGCTACTTTTATGAAGGACTTAATTCTGACATGCGCCAGTTTGTAGAGATGATGTGCAATGGTAACTTTTTGAATAAACAACCCGATGAGGCGGAGGAGTATTTGGAATGGCTAGCTGAAAGAGCACAGACTGGCCGACTCGTAAAGAGTAGAACATTCGATAGACCCAAGCCCACTACCACATCTACTAGGGAGGCATGTATGCCATGGTGAAAAAAATGAAATCGGTGCCAAAGTAGCAACCCTAGCTAGAAAAGTAGAAGCCATGGAAATGGGAACGAAAACCTTAACTAATGATGAACAAGTGTGTAGCATTTGTGAAAGTACATTACATCTTACTCAGAATGTCCTACCATCCCCGCATTTCAAGATGTACTTCATGATCGCTAATGCACTCAATAATTATAAAAGACCTTTCTCCCCATATTCTGAGACATATAATCCCAATTGGAGAAACCATCCAAATTTCAATTGGAGAAATGGACCTAATGCAAATGTCTCACAATCAGGCCCATACCAGAGTCATCAACAACCAAACCAAGGACTACTTGCTCCACCACCATACCAAACTCATCAACCTCATTCTCCTGGACTTTACTTGCCCCCACCTAAAAGGCATGTAGAGGATAATCAAGTTAATCAAAATCAGGAAAGGAAAATTTCTCAATTAGAAAAGTCTGTGAATGAACTAAAAACATGATGAGTCAAATGATGCAAAATATGAAAAAAGGAAAATTCCCACCTGAACGTGAAGCAAACCCTAAGGGAGTGCATGCGGTTAGCATTAATGCATCTGATGAAACATCTAGCTCTACCATGGAACAAACTAAAGTCATACTATTCTTAGGAGTGGTAAAATAATTGAGAAAGATGAGCCTAAAAAGATTGAAAAGGTAGAAAAACCTAAAGAAAAATCTAAAGAAAAGGACCATGTTTTACCTGTTGAGCCATGTCCAGTCCCTGCTCCATTCCCTCAAAGGTTGCGCCAAGCCCCAAAGTCTGCATCTAATGATGAGATTTTAGAGATTTTCAAACAAGTCAAGATCAACATACCGATCTTAGATGCTATAAAACAAATCCCATCATATGCCAAATTCTTAAAAGACTTATGCACCATCAAGAGAAAATTAAATGTCCAAAAGAAGGCATTTTTGACTGAACAGGTTAGTTCTATTCTTCAACACCATACACCACCAAAGTACAAGGATCCTGGTTGCCCCACTCTTACTTGCATTATTGGCAACTACCAGATAAATCAAGCTCTTCTTGATTTAGGATCTAGTGTAAACTTATTACCATACTCGATATACGAACAGTTAGGTCTGGGTGAATTGAAACCTACATCTACTACGCTCCAGCTAGCTGATCGTTCTGTAAAAATACCGAGAGGGGTAATAGAGGATGTGTTAGTCCAGGTAGAACAATTTTGCTTCCCTGTCGATTTTCTGGTTCTAGATACACACCCGGTGGTGAATGAGAAGAATGAAATACCAGTCATCCTGGGACGACCATTTTTGGCTACGTCCAATGCCTTAATCAACTGTAGAAATGGTGTGATGAAATTATCCTTTGGCAATATGACAATAGAACTTAATATTTTCAATATCTGTAAGCAACCTGGTGAAACTACTGATGATTTGCACTGTGTTAACATGATCAATTCAGTTGTGCAAGATCGCTTTCAATCATCTTCCTTATCGGACCCACTTGAGGCCTGTTTGGCCCATTTTAATGAGTGTAATGAGGATGCATTAATAGAGGAAGTTAATGCCCTCCTTGATTCTGTTCCTATCATGGAAACAGAAAAATGGAAACCTCCTTTCGAGGACCTTCCACTGAGGGAGTCCACTCCCCTTCCATCATTCATACAACCTCCTAAGCTTGAATTGAAATCTCTACCATCAGATTTAAAATATGCCTTTTTAGGAGACAAAGAGACTTTTCCTGTAATAATTTCCTCCCAATTAGAAACATCTCAGGAGGACAAATTAATAGACAATTTAAAAGAACACAAAGGTGCTATAGGATGGACCATAGCTGATATAAAGGGCATTAACCCTTTAATCTGCACCCATAGGATCTATCTAGAGGATGAAGCTAAACCATGTCGTCAAATGCAAAGAAGGTTAAATCCTAATATGAAAGATGTGGTTAGAGCAGAAGTCCTAAAGTTGCTTGATGTGGGAATCATTTATCCCATAAGTGATAGCAAATGGGTAAGTCCTACTCAGGTGGTTCCAAAGAAGTCTGGAGTGACAGTAATAACTAACGCCAACGATGAATTGATCCCTACCAGGGTTACTATTGGTTGGCGTATGTGTATCGACTATCGAAAGTTGAATGCTGTTACAAGGAAGGACCATTTTCCTTTGCCCTTCGTTGATCAAATGTTAGAAAGGGTTGCAGGACACCAGTACTATTGTTTCTTAGATGGTTATTCAGGGTATAACCAAATAGAAATTGCACCCGAGGATCAGGAAAAGACCACATTTACATGTCCTTTTGGCACTTTTGCTTACAAAAGAATGCCATTTGGATTATGTAATGCTCCTGCCACATTTCAACGTTGCATGTTAAGCATTTTCAGTGATATGGTGGAGAGAATTCTAGAGGTTTTCATGGACGACTTCTCTGTTTTCGGTAATTCATTTGAAACATGTCTTAAAAATCTAAGAAAAGTCTTAACTCGTTGTAAAGAAAAGAACCTAGTGCTTAATTGGGAAAAATGTCATTTCATGGTTCCTAAGGGAATTGTCTTAGGTCACATTGTGTCATCTAAAGGTATAGAGGTAGATAGAGCTAAAGTTGATCTAATTTCCAATCTACCCATTCCAAAATCTATTAGGGACATTCGATCTTTCCTAGGTCATGCGGGATTCTATCAGAGGTTCATTAAGGATTTTAGTGCAATATCTAGACCACTATGTCACCTCCTCACAAAGGATACTCCTTTTGAGTGGACTGAGGATTGTCAAGAAGCATTTATAAAGTTGAAAGACAAGTTGACAACTGCACCTATCATGCAGCCGCCTGATTGGAGTCTACCCTTTGAAATCATGTGTGATGCCAGTGACTATGCTGTAGGAGCTGTACTAGGACAGAGAAAAGAAAAGAAGCCATACGTCATCTACTATGCCAGTAGGACCTTAAATAGCACCCAAATGAACTATTCTACTACGGAGAAAGAACTCTTAGCAGTTGTCTTCGCATTGGATAAATTCAGGTCTTACTTGGTAGGATCTAAAATAGTCATATTCACTGACCATTCGGCCCTCAAGTATCTTCTTTCTAAGAAAGATGCTAAGCCTAGACTAATTAGATGGATTCTCCTACTCCAAGAGTTTGACATTGAAATAAAAGATAAAAAGGGAGTAGAGAATGTGGTAGCTGACCATTTGTCTCGCTTAGTCCTAACAGAGCCTTTAAATAAGTTGCCAATTAAAGACACTTTCCCTGATGAGCAACTTTTTCATGTTTCCCATCCTCCCTGGTTTGCTGATATTGCAAATTACTTAGTCACGGGGAAAATTCCGGAACATTGGACTAAACAAGAAAAGAAAACATTCTTTTCCAATGTTAAGCACTATTTCTGGGATGATCCATACCTGTTTAAATACTGCCCAGATCAAATCATTAGGAGATGTGTCCCTGACTTAGAACAACATAGTGTTATCTCCTTTTGTCATTCAGAAGCATGTGGTGGACATTTTTCTACCCAGAAAACAGCGGCAAAGATTTTGCAGTGCGGTTTTTATTGGCCGTCGTTGTTCAAAGACACACATGTGTTTTGTAAATTATATGAGCAATGTCAAAAGTTAGGAGGAATAACCCGTAGGAATATGATGCCTCTAAATCCTATTCTTATCATAGAAATTTTTGATTGTTGGGGGATAGATTTCATGGGTCCATTTCCACCTTCTTTTGGCTACATTTATATCTTATTGGCCGTAGACTATGTTTCAAAATGGATTGAGGCTATCCCATGCAGGCATAATGATTACAAAATAGTTCTTAAATTTTTAAAAGAAAACATTTTTTCTAGATTTGGGACTCCTCGAGCCATTATAAGTGATAACGGTACACATTTTTGCAACAAACCATTTGAAGCACTAATGAAAAAATATAATATTACAAATAAAGTTGCAACACCGTATCACCCACAAACAAGTGGACAAGTAGAAGTATCAAATCGGGCCATCAAACAAATCCTTCAAAAGACTGTTAATCCAGATCGTAAAGATTGGTCTCTTCGACTGACTGATGCGCTCTGGGCTTACAGGACTGCACATCGCACCCCGATTGGTATGTCTCCCTATCGTATTGTATATGGTAAGGCTTGTCATTTGCCTGTGGAATTGGAACATAGAGCCTATTGGGCAATAAAGACATTCAATTTCAATATGGATAAAGCAGGCTCACATCGCAAGCTCCAACTTAATGAGTTGGAAGAGATCAGGCAAGAAGCTTATGAGAGTAATAGGATATATAAAGAAAAGATGAAAGTTTTTCATGATAAGAACATAATGAGAAAATCCTTTACTTCAAGCCAAAAGGTTCTACTTTACAATTCTAAGCTCCACCTATTTCCAGGTAAGCTTAGATCTCGATGGACTGGTCCATACATAGTAAAAGAAGTTTTTCCATATGGGACTGTCGAGATTGAGAATACTAGGACTGGTCATTCTTTTAAAGTGAATGGTCAACGTTTAAAGCCTTTCCTAGATTATGAGAATCCAGAAGTTGAGTCCACAACTCTGGAGGATCCTGTTTATCAGGATTGAGTGAATTTGATCTCTTTGTACCATATTTTGTATTTTGTTGTTTTCTATATCACCCATATTCATTTTAGGTCCTACTTTTTAAACATTGAGGACAATGTTTCACAAGTTGGGGGGTGTAGAATTCTAGCAAATTCTAGTTTTCTTTTAGTTTTTAGGTGTTTTCCTTGGTTTTTCTCAAAAAAAAAAAAAAAAAAAAAGAAGAAGAAGAAAAATTTTAGGTCATTTCCTATACCATGATGAAAATTGGATTGTCTAAAGTATAATCTGGATAACTTTAGCTTATTAATAGAATTGAATATGATTAATTCATCATTTTACTCATTTTCTAAAGTATTCCATAAAAGCAAAGTCTCATATCACATTTGTACACGCAGTTGCATATAAATAATCTAGATTGATAAGTGGCTATAACTTAGAAATTCTGAAGAAATTCAATGGAGACCTATAACACAAGTGAGTTTTAGAGCCATTCATCCTTTTTGAGAGGTTATAAATGTTCAAAATTTTCTTCAAATAAGTGCTTAAAGAAAATTGATCCCAAACTCTTAAAATTGGCTAATTACCTGAATAATTAGAATACTACCTTTAAAATTCTAAAAGTTCATTGAATTTGATAGATTATATGAAACCTAGAAAATGATTTAGGCCATCCTTGTTATTAACCTAAAGACTTAAAGCCTACCCAGAAGTATTTTTACCACTAGTTAGCCAAGTTGAGCCTTGAATATAAAGCCATTTTCTTTTGTCACCCAAATTACCATTTACCCATATTAACCCAGTATAAATTATCCATTACCCATTTTTCTTTGAAAAATAAGTTAGAGAAGAAGAAAAAAAAAAATCTTTTAGTTGCAACAAAAGTAGAAAAGTGGATATCAAGAAAAGAAATATTCTTCAAAGTGAGTCAAAAATATGAAAAGAAAGAAAAGTGAAAAAAAAAGAGAAGAAAAAAAAAATATTTTGAAGAATACAAAGAAAAATGGAAAAAGAATATTCACTTCAGCAAAGAAAAGAAGCATTGTCAACTTTAGTAGAAGACCTCTACTTATTTTTTTGAAGAAACTTTGAATACCCTTATACCCTTTCTTTGGTACCCTGTCCTAAGCCTATGTTTCGTCCCAATTAAAGACCTATTGATTCTAGGATGAATATAGTCTTGATGAGGAAATGAATGGATAGGATTAAAAGAGTGGTATTTCTAAATATGCAAAGGTAATGGCATCTATTCCAAAGGGATCAAAAGAAATTCCTTAGTAACTCCCGTTCTTCATGAGTATATGTGAGATATATTTGTTTTCATTGACTCTTCTCACATAATTAAAAGAGAGATATAATTTAAACCCTCTATCTGAGAGACTTTATTTCTGAGCGTATGCCATTAGTAAGGATTGAGGTCAAAACATATTTCAGATGGAGTTCAAAAGTTAAAAGTCTACTTAGACATAAAGATTATTTTGTGTAAACTGTACGCACACACTCACTCTGAGATCTGAGCTTAAGTGGAATATTTTTAGCATATGGGTAGGGTTTTTTTGAATTATTCAGTCATCTTTATTAGTTTGCTAAAGTTGATAGATTTATTGAAGATAATTATTTGAGAACAAAATGGAGATGACCTGAAAAAAAAAAAAATTAAAAAAAAAAATTTGAGTTGATTTCTTCGCATCTTTTGCTAGGGACTAGCAAAATGCTGGTTGGGGGTGTGTTAAGTGTTCAATTTTGGTCAAAATATCCCTAATTTAGTATTTGCTTGGAGCATCTAGACCATTAATTTTAAGATTTTAAATCAAATATTTCATTTTAGCTTTAATTGGTCATCCAACCGTTGAATTGTAAAATTTGTGGTTAAATGACTATTAAAGCTAATGTACGGTTTAGATTTCGCTAATTGAGTCTTGTGCATTGCAGATCAGTCAACTCAGGCATGGACGCTCCAGATTGAATCATGGAAAGAGACTGAAGACTTTGAAGACTTGCAGAGTTCTAGCAAAACTAAGAAAGCTAGTGGACCCCACCTATCTCCTCTTCCTTCTCTTTCTCCTCTCTTCTCTCTTTTTCTCTTATCCCTCTCCTTTCTTTTCTCTCTCTCTTCTATCTCTTTTTCTCCTTCTCTTTCACACGTCTCTCCCTATCTCTCTTTTAAAAGACCCTTCTTTCTTCTCCAAAGGAGGACGTTTTTTTCCTTCTTTGGGAGGCCGGGCCGGCCGGGCCGGCTCTCTCTCTCTCTCTCTCTCTCTCTCTCTCTCTCTCTCTCTCTCTCTCTCTCTCTCTCTCTCTCTCTCTCTCTCTCTCTCTCTCTCTCTCTCTCCATACCTTCCTTCTCTTCCTCCTTGTTTCTCACGGCAACCCGTACCCCTTCCATGCTTCTCCAACCACACTACAAAGACTCATCCCTCTTCCTCATCATCGGCAACCGCGCCAGCCCTAGTCATCGACGTTCTATCCACGCACCACCTTTCCTTTGTTCAATGCGTTTGCTCCTACTTCCACCGTGTCTAGCCTTCTCGTCTCCTTCTTCCCAATTCAGTCCATTTTCGCCACTCCACCCATCACCAGGCTCTAATCTTCATTGCCTCCACACCCAAACCCGTATCCTATCTCTGTCCACACCAACCCCTTCTAATCTTTTCTTTAACGCTTAGCACCTCCACCTCTCCACTGCTCCATTTTCTTTTCCAAGCTTAGCTTATGTTCTCACATACCGCACTACCCAGCCCTCCGTAACCTATATTTGCCTCATCTCGTTTCTCCACTCGGTACCACACGCCAGTGCACAAGCCCAACTCTGTTCTAGACGACATCCAGTTTTTCTTCTTCTTCCCCATCAACTCGATAATCAGCACCGCTTCTACCCCTCCACCCAATGCCTTTGTTGTCCGCACTACCAGCTAAAGCTCTGATTCTGCCTCGCCTCCACCGCTTCTGTTCGGCCACCAGTAAGCACCAACAGTCTCAACCCAGGTCATCTCTATTGGCCCCTGCTTCCATCGCACAAGACAAGCCCAGACTCATCTGGACGGTCCCATTTTCTCCACACCTCCTTCTCCGGCGGTCATTCTTCTCTTCACCGGACGCCCCGGGAGAGAAAACCCAACTCGGGTTTTCTCCTCATCTTTCTTCTCTCCCTTTCCTCTTCTCCTCCTTCCTCTATTCTTCTCCCTCTTCTCCCTCTTCCAGATTTCTCCCAAAAACGTGTTTTTCTGGTTTTTTTCGTGAAAAACCAGAACCTGAAGAAATTACAAATCTGCACCTGCAGATCTCAGAAATTACAAATCTGCACTTGCAGATCTCAGAAATTACAATTCTGTCCTATTTCAGAAATACTAATTGGGTCCCCTGTTTAATTACAACTGTGTCCTTATGCTATTCTGGTTTTAACTTATCTTCATTCTGACTATTCAGTGTGACAAAGGCAATCCAGACGTACTATTCAAGGACAGACTAATTCAGAGACAGTGCAATCCAATGACAAGCTTATCCAAGACGCATTTTATTTTTATTTTCTGTTTTCCTTGGAATAAATATTTGTGAACATTGGAACAATTGAATAAATATGGATTTTATTTTTTGTTAGTTTTTATTCTTTTAGTTGAATTTTATTTAAAACTCCATAATTCTAAATCAAGTCCTCGTGGGATCGACCCATATTTGCATAGCTATACTACAATAGCCCGTGCACTTGCGGTTAAACAATCAACACAAGGTCTCTTTAAGTGACAGATAACTCACTTGCATATGACAAGAGTCTGCAAGCGAAATCTACGAGACCATTTGGGCTCCCTTATGAAAACTCAATCCAATCAATCCTCCATTTGCAACGCAAAATGAAAGGTTACAAGCATTTAATTAGCACAAACTCATAGGATGGGTTTTGGTTCTTTTTGTCAGTGCACCAAATGGAAACTTCTGTAGCCGACGTTGCTTTTGATTTTGGTATGAAAAATGACATTCACCTCCTTGTACATTACTTAATGCTTTGGAATTTCCCTTTCTTGTTTTCTAAATTAAACTTCTTTTGTTGGCTTTTGGGTGCTCATTTTAGGAAGAAAAAAGCCGCAAACGTCAACCTCCAGTTATTGGAGATGTCACACTCAAGGGTATGGGAATCGGATGACTGAGACTAAAGATTATAATTGTAATAGGTCCGGCACTTGGAGTTCATTTACTCGGGGTACTAACCCTTCAATCATGCAGTCATGCATGGATCTATATTGGCCCTTCCATTCGTCCCCAAAGTGCAATAAATCTTTTACTCAGGTTGCTAATTTGAACTGCTCTTTATCCAGGAAGAAAAGGAGTAAAAGATACCACCCAGTAAGGTACATGGTACTATCACAATCTTACTACTCGCGTAAACACAGACGCACTCATAAGGGCTTCAATATGGTGATCAAGAAAGTTTAGTCTAGAGAGAGAGAGAGAGAGAGAGAGAGATTGAAGAACCAACGACTGCTTTTTCTTTTTTCTCTTCTGGGACTAATCTTTCATTGGTTAGTATCACTGAGATCACGAAAGAGAAAAAAAAAAAGAAAGCACAACAGTAGCAAGCAGCCTTACATCATGTTGATATGCTTATCCGCCGTATGAGAACTCCCTTTGTGGGCATAGGTCAATATACACCAACGAAAAAGAGAAAAAGGGATACAGTGCAAGCAACCATGATATTGATTTTATGCCACTGAATCTTGAAACTGCGCCTCCTTCCCCCTCTCTTATCAACTTTGACGTTTATTAGTCTCAGAGCTTGGATGCATCAGACAGCTTGTTTGCTAGCTCATACTGTTAGATACTCTACATCTTCAGACACATCCCTGCACGTCAGATGTTTAGCAACCATCCCATTTCTGCTCCACAATAGCATTTTGGATTTCTCTGTCTTAGATCATTTTGAGGATACTCAAAACTCATGTGATTATTCTATTGTTTATTGAGCGAACCATTATATCCGTTTGAAACTGGCCTTCACAGTGCTGATTTAACCCAACAACCGAGATGTTTGGCTTATAGTTGCTGGAAGCTCTGAGAAACTAGGGAAGCTTGCTTTCCTAAAGCACTTTGAAAGTTGTATTAAAATTCTGAAAAAATGCACTTAGCCAGACTGAAACCTGCAACAACAATGCGTAAAAAACTCTTTGGCTTAAATTTTTGATATTTCTCCATTTTTACTTCAACTTTTTGTAATCCTTTTTTTACATTCTGGGCTTCCCACTGCCCAGCCTAAAAAATTTGCTCTCTTCCTGCTTTGGCAACCTTGCTTTAACTTGATCCCCTAGTTTGATTATCAATACTATTTGACTACATCGTACATCGACCATTTAGGAGATGACCAATATATCACATCTTACATCAAACATTCCCAACACATCTTTGGCTGCATCCTGTACATGCTTTGTGGATTATGAGGATCAAATATGAATCAGCGATCAGCAGTGGTTGAGATTGATCTGCATTTGCTCCGGTTGCTTGAGGTCCATCACAAACAGGCCTTTAAAGCATTGGAGAAAAGGTGTAAGACCCCTAAATTTCCAATTCACTTCATATAAATAGAATAAATAAAAAAAGGAGAAATGTAAAATTTAATTTACAAGATTTTAAATTTTAAAGAATAACTAATGAAAGAATGAAATTAAATATTAAAATAACTATTCATGAAAACAAATCCAATGACAATAAGTAGGTTGAAATCAGAGGTTGGACAAAAATCTTGTAATTATTTTAATTAAATATTTAATTTAATTTAAATAATGGTTAAAGTAATAAAATTGATAATAAGTGCGCCAAGACATGAAGTCATAACTACAAACTGATTCTTATGCACTATTAGATGTAATAATTACCTGCATTTATCACAGGTAATGGTTACATAAAAATAGTAATAACAATAATAATTAATTAACTAAATAGCATTTAATCCTCCTTCCCCTTGGTTTTTCCCGACCAAGATTCCTCAGTGCCCCTGTAACCACCGGTGGACCTTCCTCCTCTCTCCCCTCCTTTCCCTTCACCGACTCTCTTCCCGGTTACCATGCCAGAGCCGGCCTGCACTGAGCCCTGTGTATGCGCACCCAGCGAAGCACAACACCCCTCTCCCCTTTCTAGCCAACGTTACTGCTACAACCCAATGACCCATATCCTTGCATCATGGCTGAGCAAATCCCTGGCAAACCCCCCCTACCGACACCGCGAAAACCCCTTTCCTTGTTGCTCCTCTCTCTAGGGCCGAACCACACCCACGACATCGTTGTATCCAAACCCTCCCCTTCCCCTACGATTTTCTCCCTTTAGCGCAGCCGGCTCGACTGGCCTGCACGCACAAGCCGGTCGGCCTCTGCCTCCCCTCCTCCTCTTTGACTAAGCTGACTGCGCCATACCCATCTTGCCTTTTTCTGTTTCCTCTAGTCCAGCTCCCTCCGACACAGTCGAAGCCAACAGAAAACCCTGATTTATTGTCCTTCAATGCAACTTCGGCGATGGGGAATGTTTTCCTCCTCTTCTCCGATGCACCCGACCGGGCACAGACGCCCAATCCAGCAGTCCACCCTTTTCCTTCTCCACAATATTTCCTCTTGTGCGTTTGAGGTAGCCAACTGGCAGTGCTGTCAAGATCTATGGGCCGGCATCACCCAAGATCAGCAGCAGGAGATGCCCCTAAGAACCTTTCCCCGTGTTTTTCTTCCTGTAATATTAGGCATAGCCACCATTTCCCTGTTTCTCTCCCTGTGGCATGATAGACCCAACATGCCGCCTAAGCAGGCCAGTACCCGAGAACCACACCTGTAACCCACCATTAACAGCGGCTCCGTGATGGTGAATAGAGCCACCAATCTCCATCACACAGACTAGGGAAAATCTCAGATCTGAGTCTTTCATCACCTCCATCACCAGCAAATGCCTATACCCTTTTGAAGTGACACGATCAGAGGCTTGTTGACCGTTGAATTTGAGTTGGAACAGTCATGAAGATGGGTCGTCCACGTCTACCTCGCGTAGGACGAGGAAAACTCAAATGGAAGATCTGATACAATCATCATGATCCTTAGGATGGGAGGAACAAAAACCATCAATCAATTTTTCCATTAGTAAGATCGAATGGTGATTTAAAGCTGACAATGATGTTCGATTATGATCGTGTTGATATGTAACTAATCTGACCATTCATTCTCATCTAGCTCATGATCTATCACCAAATGTTAGATCAATAACAAATCAGTAAAATTTCACGTGATTCAATTATTAATCAATTATCAAAATTCAGATATGCGACCAATCTGACCTCTTATCACAATCCAACCGTTGATTTGCCACTTGATGTTAGATTTGCAATCGATTAATCTCTTTTAGATGATCTAGCCCTCGATTAGATACCTAACACCTAGATCAACCACTAATTTGAGTTTCTATGTAGCTTTCATCATAGATCTAGCACGATATGAGCCGTTCATTTTTGAATTTTTGGATCAAAGGTGATCAAACCCAATCAAGTGACATCAAACACCACGTCATACATGAATTTAAGTGATCAAAGGTAAGATCACTAATAAATCTTAGATAAATCAAATATATTTACTTTTATTTGATTATTCCTAATAAATTATGGATATTTTAGAAAATAAATAAGATTCGAATGGATTAAACCTTAGGAAGAACAATTAAGCTATTTATGCTATTAATTAGATTAATCTATCGTTAATATTTGATATTAAGAGGACTTGAAACTATTGATCTAACCGATCATAATTTAATATGATCATTGGATTAGTAGATCAAACATTGAAATATGAAAGAGACTATATGGTAGGCTAAGATGTATAGAAATTGAGAATAGATGGATGATCTGGACCATTAATCTTTAATCAACGATTGGGAGGATATTATAAAAATAAAGAGGTATACTTAGGGTCAGAAGTTAGTGAGGGTAAGATCATCATATTTAATGATGATCAAAGATTAGATGAGTAATAAATGAAAAATTGTGAGTAAGTGATTAATCTGAAATGTACGAATAAATTTGAAATGTACGAATGACTTGACAGTTATGCCAATTGATACGACATTGAGGCCATTGGACGTTCTGAGGATTAGGATAGTTGTATTTGAAGCAAGTGGAATTTAAGATGTTAATTTTCACAAATTGCATGATTTGTTAATATTCTTATGATGTGATATTGATAATTGCATGAGATTTGAGTTGCATGAATTATTTATAAAATGCAATTATTATGGGATATTATACATGCAGTATTTATGACATAATTTATGAAATAAAAAGGCTATAGTACTATATATGAAAATTTATCATATTATGATTCGATGATTGGAAATGCATGTCATTTATTTAAAATGCATTATTTGGATTGCTCTGCATGTTTTATAATCACATGGTTTGATTTGACAGCCAGGTGGGCTTGATTTTTGTACAGGGTATCAGCTATGCACATGATACATTATTTCTGTGATTTGATATGAGACATGCATATAGACTGATAATTTTACAATATCTAGGCATGAAGGCTTGAGGGTTTTGTTTTCAATAGGCGTGTGCTTGGGGACGTTATTCTAAGAGTAATGCAGGGCTGACCACTTGCCCTCTAACTTTATGAGAAGATAGACACTTGTCCTATAAAGGGCAAAAATCATAGTGTAACAACTCAACATTTTGTTATAATTAAAAAGAGGAGTTTGAGTGCAAAAATTTAATTTTTGCTTTTGAATTTGACTTTGAAACCTCAAAAATTAGAATGTACACAATAAAAGCTTTTCAACGACACTAATTTTGTGTGAAACGGAGTTCAGAGGTGAGAGAACCACAAATTCTACTAAATTATAGAGGGGAGCCAAATTGATAATGACAACCCCTCTCATTGGATGGACCCCACGTGATAGCGAACCAAGGGGAGCTTAGCTCATGGAGCTCTACCTAGGCCGCCTGTCATGCAGGGAAGAAGCCAAGGAAGCCCATTGCCTCCCTCTCCCCCGATTTCCTTCTTTTTCCCCCACCGGCGGCTGTCACTGGCACAGGTAAGAAACTCTTCCCTCTCCCGGCAACCTCCCTTGCTTCTCTCCCTCACTCTATATCTCCTTTTTCTACTCCTCTTATTGCTGGCAATGACGAAAAAACCAGTTGGGGTTTTCGTTGGGTTTTCCTTGTTTACTGGCAACAAGAGTTAACAAAATCACTCTAAATTTCATTGGAGTGAAGGGAAATACAAAACCTATAAGACCTAAGTTTCAATTTGTGAAAAAAAATAGAATTTTGACATTATTACAGTCGCTGACAACGACCATTTTCCTGTCGTCTTCTCAGGCTATGGTGAAAGAATTCCTATGCTGTGTGACTATTTTTGGTGAGCAAAAATTATGAAAATTTATATGGATGGAATCCTGACTGGGTGAATTTTGCATTCGTGTAAACAAGAGTTCGATCGAAGATCATCTGACTATTGAATTTTTTATCTAAACACAGTGCATGAGTAGCTCTAGATCTACGAATCGGACCATTGAAAACACGATCAGATAGTACATCTATGAATTTGATGATGTGAATTACATGTGGAGGATAATATGGATTGAAAACAATAAATGAAAAGCCTATTAAATGTACACATGCTTATTGGACCATTACTTTATATATCTAAGCATTCTAGTGCTTAGATGTGGGTAATTTAGACTTGAACCATCAAATCTGATTGATTGATGTGTGAAATTAAACTCTTTGATACTCTAAGATATCTGATTTAAGGTTAAACGATAGATCAATGATAGTCTAATCGTTCAAATTAGAGTATTAATGTATGAATCCATGATCAAGAGACTAATTATGATATTTATGTCATATTTTTTAGATTGATTCATAGTTGATGATAGAAGCCCTGATCCTCATTTTCTGATTTATCGAGCAACATCTAAAGTGATTGGTAATTGATTCAGGTGAATCTGAATCATCAGGTTTAGGTGCGTAAATTCTAAGATTGTTAAGTTTTCATATTTATTTTACTTATGCACTGTTTTATTTAGTACATATAATTACTACATATAATTGTAGTTGATGATTATCCTTGAGATTCACAAACAACATCCTCATGATTTGAATTAAGTGAAAACTGTTGAATTTTCTGTGGATGAAATTGTTAGGAGACAAAGTCTCCATTTTCGTAAGAATATGAAATTATGCTTATCAAGTGATACACACCACATGCGTTAAATGTACATTGTTCTATAAACAGGAAAAACTCTATCGGATTTTCATTAAAAATATAAGGATTTTGTTATTATATTAGAAAACATGAAATGCCCTTATGGGTAATTGTTTTGACTAAATCTCACATATCATTTATATTTGACATCTATTGGCATTTAAATGGAAAAAATGTATTTTAAAAACCATGATTAAGATCTGATTATGTGATCAATGACTAATACGTCGCGGAGGGTACAATGGTACCTAGATTTTCATGCATTGATTTGACGAGGATTTGTTTTAAATAGGTGCTTTCGCCTGGTGGACACTATGATAGGAGGGTTATAGGGATGGCCACCCACCTTTCGATAGTTGATTTTTTGACACTAGGCCAAGTGGGTAGATTTCGAGTGTAGCATCATGGGAAGGCTTTTCACTACGCAATCCGTTCTCCTTCCATGCAATACAGTGATAAGTCTCATGTAGTTGGTGTCAGTGTTTGAGCATGTAGTGTCCTACTATTAGGCAGTTGCCGCAACATACCATGTATTATTTTGCTACAGTGTCCCACAATTGGGCAGTTGTTGTAGTATTGCGGTTTCCCATTATAGAGCAGTTGTTGCAAGTTGATTTTTGGCAACACGCATGTGATAGGGTCATAGATACCCTGACCACTAGGCATGACAATACCTTATATGATTTGAGATTTGATATATTCATATTTACATGTTGAGAACTGATATGATTGACATAAATTGCTGAGGACTTTCCTATATGTTGTTTAAATTGAGATTTTAGTGCTTAACTACTTTATCGTTGATTTTGTACACTTGTTTACTGAATACTCTTTTGATGTCAACATATTATATTATTCTTACACTTGTATTGTACTCATATGACCTAAAACCTTGAATGGAATGTTTGAAAAGCATGCAAATGTTATATTATTAATAAGCCTTAGGAACAATACCTAAGGATGTTTTACTATGTGCATGAGTGCATAGAAGTAAGGTTGCATTGATTTATATTTGTAATCTTAGTTTTACCTACTGAGTATATTCCCTTATACTCACCCCACCAATTCTATAGATAAATGCAAAGAGTGAAAAGGCAAGAGTGTTGAGACCAGGCGTGTAGAATAGTTAGAGGGAGTATAGACAATGTATGTATGATCTGCACATTTTATAAATGTTGTGAGATGATTGAGTAGTTATGTAACTGTTATAAATAGTTTAGACATGTAAAATGTGTTTAATACATATTGAATTGTGGCCTATAATTGGACAGATTTCTAGGAAATGATAAGTTTTTGACTTGTCATATTTGAATGTAAAAAAGTTTGAATTTTTAACTCATAAATGTGTTTTGATCGGTCTTCTGACACTTGGAATTTTCTGAAAGTATTTTAAAGAAAAATATTTCCATTGTTTGTTTTTTGAAGCAAATTTTCAAATAAGGATCCCGTCTTTAAAAAATAATTCTCAAAAAGGCATTTGAAAACCCAGGCTGTCACAAGTAGGGAGTGGTATCATGGGTAATCCACACTACGGTTATGATCCTCACCCATGTAGGACGGACATATATTCTTCTGTTCTAGTTTTGATGGGGAGTGACAGTCGATAAACCCAGGAGTTGGTTATGGCTGCAACATAGCAGTTCTTTGTATTATTTTTGCATATTGCTACAAGCACGATTGAGTGACATCATGTGTGCTTGGTTTTCTTTAAAGATTTGGTTAATGTGATCACGACTGAGTGATAGTGCCATGACTATGCGGCATGATGATATGCCTGGTATGAGCTCATGACCATTATGTATACCTAATGTTGATTGGATGATTGTGAGCCACATATAGCCAAGGGTGTGACCACTGATGACTATATTCACTAATTTTATGAGTTTAACATCGTTTAACTCATTTGATTGTTCAATATCTTTATTCATGATTTGGACCATGATTTGTACATCGTTTAACTCATTTGACTGTTCATTATCTTTATTCATGATTTGGACCATGATTTGTACATGACATTGCATTGTTGGATTTATTTATGATGTTTACATCTATTCATAAAGTTTAATTAAGATCCTAATTATAATTTAGATTATCTTTCATTTAATCATACATATTATTGATACAAAGTGTTTTGGTGCATTGAAATAATTATTACATTATGAAAGCAAATATTTTATTTAAGTTTTAATAAACATCTTAGTCCCCTACCAAGCATAACTTGCTTAGGTATTGTGTTATTGTTGTAATGCCTCAGATATTGACCTACATACTGGATTGATGATGGGTCAAATGAGTTGTTAATCGAGACATCGTCGCTTAAGCTTATGTTTTAATTTTACTTGTACTATATAGGTACATATGCAATATTTGGAGAAGTAAACATTTAAAAAAAAAAAGGTTTACTTAAAAATTGAAAATTTTATTTGATTTTTCAAAATTTAAATATCAAACTGAGTAATAAATAATTAAGTAACGAGTGGATGGTTGACATTTGACGTTTTAAAGTGAAGTTCATTGAAAACATTTTCCCCTGCTTTGTTTTTGAAATTGCTTTACAAATATTGGGGCCCCACCTTTCAAAAGAATTTGTGAAAAAAGTGTTTAAAAAACTTGGGTCATTATAAAAGGTGTTTATCATGATTTCTGTCCAGTTCTTAGTAGAACATCATATGAAAATCATTAATAAGAAACTTGGATTTTTAACTTTGAGCATGTGTTCAATAGGCAAAGATGTCTAAGATCATTAATTGTAAATGTTAAAATTGGTTGATCCAGACTAGGGAATGAAAAGGGTTGATATCAATATCCAAATGTAGTTCCCACTACAAATAACACTAAATATGCATTCTAAAATCTCCACTCACAATGATCACCAACAAGCTCAAAGACTTTATCCACAAGCAACACACATTATCCATATCAAGGCAATTCATCCCTATATAGTAACCAATAATTAACTTCCACTAATGTATTATCATTGATTAATAGATCCTTATGTCTTGCACACCTCTTGCTCCATTACAAAAGCAAAAGATATTTTTAATTGAAGTTCTTGACATTTTAGGAAATCTCTCATCAAAATGTCTCAAACCATAGAAACAAAATTATAATAAAAGGAGAGAAGATCATAAATGTTATAAGTGCATATGCACTTAAGTAGGGTTAGAAGATATAATCAGGAGACAAATATAGAGGGAGTCATGTAAGAACTTCCTAACAAAAGGGGACATTTATAGCACCAGACTTAAATGGCCATGTATAAAAAGAAAAGGAAGGATATGATAGGGTACATGGAGGGTATAATATCGGAGAATGAAATGAGATGGGGGAAGCTATCCTTGATTTTGCTTTGGCATATAACCCTTGCAAACACATTCTTTGAGAAGAGGAATGAACACTTAATAACCTTTAAAGTGGACTCCATGTTAAGTGTTCAATTTCAAAAAAAATACCCTTAATCTAGTATTTGATTAGATCATCTAATCAATTAATTTTGAAAATTTGCATTTTAGCTCTAATTGACCATCCAACCATTGATTTGCAAAATTTGATGGTTAGATGATTATCAGAGCTAATCAAAGGTATAATGTGTAGTTAGATGATTCTAATCTAGTCTTATATTTTCCAGATCAACTAAATTAAAAATAAATGGACTAGATTAAAAAGGGAAAACTTGCATGGAAAGAAAAGAAATTGGAGATAATAAGGAAATAAAGTTGGATAAGAAAGAAGAAGAGGAGTTTGAATCAAAATCAAACTCCTTTGGAAGATCAATAAAAGGGGTAGAAGTTTAAAGAAGAAAAAAGGTTGGTGGTGATCTCTCCCTCTCCTCTCTCTCGTTCCCTCTTTCTCTCCTACTTCTCCCTCTTCTCTCTTTCTATCACTTTCCCTCTCTTCTCCTTCTCTCACTCCCCCTCTCATGCTCCCTTCATTATTCTCCTCTCTCTCTCTGTCTCTCTCTTCTTCTCTCTTGCCAATCTTCTTCCTTGCACTCTCCCTCTTTTTTGAGTTTCATTACATAGCCCGGCAGCACACCATTCCAGTTTTCTCGGCTCCTCCTCCTTTGCTCTCTCTCTCTCTCTCTCTCTCTCTCTCTCTCTCTCTCTCTCTCTCTCTCTCTCTCTCTCTCTCTCTCTCTCTCTCTCTCTCTCTCTCTCTCTCTCTCTCTCTCTCTCTCTCTCTCTCCTGCACCAGCCTCCTGTTCCTCTCCACTATTAGTCATTAGCTGCACCTCCTTCTCACCGCTCTGTCTCTCTTTGTCTGCTAGATGCTGAAACACCTTCTCATCGTACTCTTCTCTCTGCCTTGCGCTACCTTCTCTAGCAGCAGGCTCCATCGACAACGGCCATCAGAGCTCTCAATCGGCGACACCTCTTTATTTCTCTTCTCTACTCTTTCTCTTCCATACTTTCCCTCTCTTCCTTCGCAGCACTTCTTTTCTCTTTCTCCTTGCCTTTCCACTGTAGGCAGCTGGCACCAGCTAGCACCCTCTTTTGAGTTTTTTTACTGCTCTCTCTCTCTCTCTCTCTCTCTCTCTCATACTCTCCTTATTCCTCCTCTCTCTCCTCTTCCTTGCTTCTCCCTCCTCTCTGCCTCACCTATTTCTCTCTCCCTATTATCTCCCACTATCTATTTGCCTCAACGTACAAGCCAGTCAGAGTAAGACCAATAGGCACTTTTTTCCCTCTCTCTCCTTCTCTTTCTCGCACCAGCTCAAAACCCAACTTGGGTTTTCTTCAAATATCCCATCTCCCCTTTCATTTCTTGTTTCAAACAACACAAGGAAATAGCTCCTTACGTTTTTTCTTCTGGTTACAAATACAAGAAGAAGAAGAAAAGGAATTTTCATTAAAAATTCCAATTCTACTCTTACTCTAAATTAAATAATTCTATTCTCCCTTTTGTCTTTTCCATGTTTCATCTCTACCCTTATCTTTGTGTTTCCTTATCCAAGTTCTATTTTATTCTTAGATTAATCCAATCCAATCCTATTTAACTTAAGCTTAATCAAATCATTGGTTTAGCTTAAACCAATGGGATAATTTTAATTTCTTGATCTTTTCCATATTAGAATCCAAATCAATTCCTTGATCTTGTTCTTAGGAGATCTCCTAGTTGATTCATCATCCTTAATCTTCAATATGAAAGCCAAAAATATGATTTAAGCCATCCAAAACTTAAAATCATTCTTTAGGCTAGATCATCTAAATTTTGAAAAATTTGCTCAATCTAGCCATTGGATCTTTGATCAAAAGTATTGTGAGAGATTGATGAAGGCTGATTGAAGTTGATGTATATCATATTTGAAGAATTTTATCATAATCAAGTTAGGGAAGTAGATTTTATTTGCTTTTAATTAATTTTCTGTCTTTTGAATTTAAAATTCGACAAATTTCATTGGTTAAATAGATTTTAGTTTATAGTTCATTGTTGTTTAATACCTATTATTTATTTTAATTTTTAAAAATCTAAATTTTATTTAAATTCCAACTTTTTAAGATGAGTTCTCATGAGATCAACTTATACCTGCATCAATTATACTACAATAGCCCGTACACTTGCAGTAAACTAGTCAACAAGTTTTCGGCACCGTTGTCAGGGACCAGCAATAGAGTTTTCATAAATTTTAATAAAAATTTTAAAATAATTTTTTTAGGAATTATATTCTTTTAGCATTCTAGGAATTTTTAGGTGGGAAGTGGAAAGTGGGAAAATTGGCAAGTGGAGCTTCATTAAAATTTTTTTTTTTTGCTTTCCTAAAAGAGGATTTTTCCTTCTTTTTTTTTTTTAGTGAATCTTGTAATGAGGCACATTGTATCATGTAATTTTAATTCCAAATTTAAAATGATTGTATTAAAACAAGGCAAGTATGGGACAATGTGGCCGACACTTGATTGTCATCAAAACCCCCACTGTAAGTTTACCTCACTCTTTTTATTTTCTTAATTTAGTTACATTTAGAATAATTTCATATAGAAAGCATACTTTATAGTTGTTGCATTTTAGGATTTGCATTAATTTATTATTTTTAATTATATTTTAAAACATATTTATTGTATTAAGGTGATTTATATGTTGATTGAACTCCCATAGAGTGTGAAAATTAATTAGTAAGGGCACTCGACCCCACAAGATCAAGGATAATTTTATCACCACATCTTGGCCCACATAGGATAATCGCCACAAGCATGTAACCTGGCCATTCAAATTAATTTAAAATTAATTGGAAGAGACCTATAGGGTCATCACATGCTTGTAGGACTCTCTCAATAGGGCACGGTCTATTGTCACTCCAGTGGCTTCTGAGCATTGTGATTATAGTAGGTGTCTTAAAATCTAAGTAATTTTTCTACTCCTTCCATTGATGTCTATTGAGGTTTAAACACCTCTTGACACAAGAATTATATAACCACTTTAGAGCAGAACCTAGCTAATTAGTAGTCAAATCTGAAAGAGAGGAGGAGCGTTAAATTAGGCTAATATAAAAGCATCAGCCCCACACAAATTCATGAAAATTAAAATATTATTGCTATTAGCCTCAAGGATTATTTGATTATGCCCTTTGTTCGCTCATCATTCTAGGAATTTAGGTTGCATCATTTAAGGTAGTTCTTTTAAAAAAAGAAAAAAGAAAAAGAAAAAGAAAGAAAAGAAGAAGACATGATCAGTTGCATTCAATGAAAAATCTACACATTGATCAAAATGGTAATTTACACCTTAGCATTACAGAGAAGGTGCATCCTCATGGAGAAACAATCCTCTCTTTAATGATGATGAACTACCTCTCATTCTGGATAATGACGACATTTCCTCATGGACGAGCAATCCTCTCTTTGATGTTGATGATCCTCCACCTCTATCTAATGATAATATACATCCATGGAGGAATCATTCTTTAACACATGGAAATAGGAGAAGGAAACATAACAGGGAATGGGACTAACTTAGAATACATGAGGATAATTGGCATAACCAAAATCCTTGTGGAAAAACATTAAGAAACTATTTAGAATCTAATTATACCAGCATACTTTCATGTATACTTTTACCTCCAAATGCTGGTATGATTGAATTAAAGGTGGGAGTAATTCAATTACTTCCTCAATTTTATGGGTTAGATAGTGAGAGTTTTTACTTACATTTAAAAGAATTTGATGAAGTGTGCATGACTCAACATACCCAAAACATCGAATTAGACATGGTAAGACAAACTATTTTCTTTTTCTTTAAAGGAAAAAGCTAAGATGTGATTTCATTCATTGCTAATAGGCTCCATATGAACATGGTAAAAAATTACCAGGAAGTTCTTGAATAAGTTCTTTCTTATCCATAAGACAAATGCTCTCTACCGAAATATAATGAATTTTACTTAGTAGGATAAAGAAAATTTCTTCTAATGTTGGGCAAGATTCAAGGAATTATTGTTAACGTGTCCACATCATGGATACAAAATTTGGTATATCATTAGCTTTTATTATGAAGGACTTAATTATGATATGTGCCAATTTGCTAAAATGATGTGCAATTGCAATTTCTTAAATAAACAACTTAAAGAGGCTCAAGAGTATTTGGAATGGCTGGCAGAGAGTGCACAAACTTAGGTTGATTCAAACCAAGTAGGTTACCCAAACAAGCACAAGTCCACCACTACATCCGCCAGGGTTGGAATATATGCTATGACTGAAAAAGATGATATGAAAATAACATCCATAGATGGAATAGTTGAGGCCATGGAATGGAAAAAATTTCCTCTAAGAAAGTCTAACAGATGTGTGATATTTGTGAAAGTAATACACACCTTGCTGCTTCTGCATTCTAGGATGCGATTTATAAACAGACACATTCTTATGAGCAACATTTTTTCCCTTCTTCAGGGACATAGAATTCCAATTGGAGTAATCATCTTATTGTTAGTTGGAGAAATAAATATAATGCTAATGTCTCATATGAGGCCCAATACCAACCCTATCACCATAATCAAGGACCACTTGCTCCTGAACCTTATCAAGTCATGCAATATAAGGAGAAGAAAATTGCTCAAATTAAACCCCAATTAAAAGATAATACAGATTCCATGACTAAATTGAAGGACATGATGTCCCAATTGCTGTAGACCATTGCTAAGGGACAAAGTCCTATCCCACCAAATGAAAATCTTGATGATATGGATGTGGCAGGTGAGATTAATTCTTCAATTACAAACATGGAACAAACAAAGGCAGTTACCATTCTTTATAGTGGTAAATTAATTGAGAAATCTAGTCCTAAGAAGGCTGAGATAGTTGATAAGAAAAATGTCCCACCCACTAAGCCATGTAATATCCTTACTCCATTTCCACAAAGGCTGCATTAAGCTCCCAAAATTGTCTCTAATTATGATAAGTAGCTTGGAGATATATTTATCTTGCCCTGCAATAAAATGAAAAATTCAAAATTGTAAGATAAATCCATTCACCATTCCTTTTTAGAGGTATGTCTAGCTCATTTCATATGGGACCTAGGGAAGTTTCGAACACTATAAATTTTTTTTCATCTGTAATTATGTACTACATTTCTTTTTAGAACTTTTCTTTTCTACATCTCTCATTTTTTCATTTCTCAATGCATTATCATCATCATACTTTTTAAACATTAAGGACAAGGTTTCTTTCATATTGGGGGTGTAGAATTCTAGCAAAATCTAATTTTTATTAGTTTTTTATTTTGATTAAAAAACAAATAAAAATAAAAATTTGAAAATTTTTAGGTTAATTCCTACACTATGATGAGAATCAAATTTTTTGAAGTATAGTTTAGATAACTTTAGCTTATTAATGGAATTGAACATGGTTAATTCATTATTTTACTCATTTTCTAAAGTATTTGATGAAAGCTAAGTCTTAGATAACATGGTCTAAATTGATAAGTAGTTATAACTTAGAGATCCTAAAGAAATTTAGTGGAGATTTATAACCTAAGTGAGTTCTAGAGCTATTCATTTTTTTTAAGAGGTTATAAATGTTCTTAAATTTTTTCAGCATGCTTAAAGAAAATTTGATCCCATCAGCATTTAAATTTGGATAATTACCTAAATTATTAAAATACTGCCTTTAAAATTCTAGAAGTTTATTGAATTTGATGGATTGTAGGAACCTAAAAAATGATTTAAGTCATCATTGTTGTTAACCTAGAGACATAAAGCCTACCTAAAGAAATATTTTTACTATTAGTTAGCCAATTTGAGCCTTTTATAAAGCCTTTTCTTTTGTCACCCAAATTAACCTTTACCCATATTAACCCAGTATAAATTATCCATTACCAATCTTCTTTAAAAATAAGTTAGAGATGAATGTAGAAATACCTTTAGTTGCAATAAACATAGAAAAGTGAATATCAATAAAATAAATATTCTTCGAATTGATTCAAAAGTATTGAAAAAAGTTTGAAGAAAGCAAAAAAAAGAAAAAGAAGAAGAAATATTCAGTTCAGGCAAAGTAAAGAAGAATTATCAACTTTAGTAGAAGACTCCTTATTTTTAAAGAAACTTTGAATACCCTTTATACCCTTTTTTTTGTACCTTGCCCTAAGTGCATTGGAAGTGATGCTCAAAGGGTACTAGTCAAAGATGACGAGATCAAACAAAGGTGGGAAAGTTACTTTAAAAAATTGTTAAATAAAAATTGCTCTGAGCATATAGGGATTGAAAGTTCTGTAAACCTAAATAACATTGGACATTATAGATATGAGTGTAAGATTAGAATACCTGAAGCGAAAGAGGCTTTGAAAAAGATGAAATCAGGAGAGGCCCTATGGCCCAATGATATACCAATAGAGGTTTGGAAGCATATGAGAGATACTAGAGTAGTTTGGCTGACCAAGCTGTTTTATAAAATTAAATAAAATGCTGAATGAATGGAGAAAAGTCTATATTGTACCAGTTTATAAGAATAAAGGAGAAATATAGAGGATCAAAATTATGAGCCACACAATGAAACTTTTTGAAAGAGTGATTGAGAAGAGGCTACGGCATGAGACAAGTATATTAGAGAATCATTTGGTTTCATGCTTGGAAGGTCTACCATGGAAGTTATTTTCTTAATATGAAAATTGATAGATAAATATAGGGAGAGGAGGAAGTGTATTAACTCTAAGTGCATGGGCTATTGTAGTGTAGCATATACAAGTGCGGGTCAATCCCACAGGGATGCCTTAATAATTTGGAGTTTGAATAAAATTTAATGGTTCAAAAATTAGAAATAAGTGACAAAAATAAAATAAAAGTGCAATTAGAATTCAGATATATTTAATCGATAAAAATTACATAGGCCCAACTCAAAAAGATAGAACTTTAACTAAAAAAAGAGAGAAAAATCTACTTCCCTATCTCGATCATTGTAAATTTCTTCAAATCTAATATCATCAACTCTGATTAACCTTCATCAATCTCTTTCTGGTGCTTCTGATTAAAGATCCAATGGATGGATTAAATAGATTCTCCAAAATTTCTAAGATCTAGTCTAGATAAGGATTTTGGGTTTTAATGTCTTAAATCTGATTTTTGAATCTCAAATTGAAGATCAGGAATGATAAACAAGCTATAAAACATCCTAAAAACAAGATCCAGAAGTGGATTGAAAATCGGATGTGAAACATATGAGAAATTGATGAAATCCTATTTATTAAAGCAAAACCATTTGTTTGGTTAAACTTTATTTAAAATAGGAATTGATAAAACAGTTCCTAGATTAATTTTGGAATAACATAGAACACATATAAAGTAGAACATGAATAGAAACAGGGACACAGAAGGAATTAAAATTGGGATACAGGTAGAATTTTAATTAAAGGGCAAAGGGAAATTTTGGAATTTGAGGAGAAAAATCAGAATTAAACAAAAAAAATATAGGAAACTAACGGAAGGGAAGATGGTGAAGATGGAGGAGAAGGGAAGAGGGAGAAGAAAGAAGTAGAAAAGAGGGAAAGGGAAGACAGAGGAAAAACCCAAATTCTTTGGGTTGAGTAGTGTCGGTTGGTATTGTACTTGGAGATCTGATGTCTTACTATCAGCTAAAGAGAGAAGGGAGCAGAGGAGTTTGACACAACAGAGAGAGAGAGAGAGAGAGAGAGAGAGAGAGAGAGAGAGAGAGAGAGAGAGAGAGAGAGAGAGAGAGAGAGAGAGAGAGAGAGAGAGAGAGAGAGAGAGAGAGAGGAGGTGAGGCAGAAGGGGGAACATGGAATAGGACTTGGTGAAATTAGAGAGAGAAGAGAGCAGGCCGATGTTTGGGAAGAAGATGCTAGCCATGGGTGAACAGAGGAGAAGATGGAGATAAAAAAATAGAGAGAGGGGAGACCCAGGGTTGGTTTGTTGATGAAGAAGAGTGTGAACGGAGAAATAAGAGAGGGAAGAAGGATGGCTGGGAACGATGAATTCTAGTTTCCTACTAGAAACTGAGAGAAGAAAAAAAAGAAGAGAAAGGTAGCAAGGTTGGGGAGAAAAGATGAGCTGGTTGTTGCCGTGCAGAGTGGAAAAGAAAGGAACAATTGACGCTAAAATTAAGATGAAAAGGGTGCATTGAAAAAGTAAAATAAGGAAGGAGAATGTAAAAGAAACAGAGAGAAAGAAGAGCGGTGCGGTCTTCCTTAAAGTTACTCCTTCGGGTTCTCAAGTGTATATCTCCTGTACTTTCATGTTTTCCTCATATATAAACTTCCCCTCTTTCCAATTCCATTTCTCCACTATGGTTAAGACTTTCCAACTTGGAATTCCTTCTATTTTGCATCTTTCCATTCCCATGTTATTTTCCTTTTTATAAAATCTTCTCCCTAATTTCCAATTAAGGTCAATTTTCTTTTAGGAAACTATCCTATCTTTCTTTGGGAGTGATCTGGCCTAGTCAATGCCCTTTAGGATAATCTGCATTATTGAAATTCGATTTGAGCCATCCAAGCCTATTTTACTTTATTTGCAAAGTATAAGACTATATTAGAATTATCTAAACCATACATTAAGCATCTAACAAACTCTGATGATCATCTTACCATTAAATTTGACAAATTAACTATTGGATGGTCAATTTAAGCTAAAATTCATATTTTATCTAAAAAATTATCAAATTGATGAGTTAGATGATTTAATTAAATACTAAATTAAGGGTATTTTGGCCAAAATTAAGCACTTAATAGGAAGGACCTCTACATAGTCTTTATTGACATAGAGAAAGCTTATGATGGAGTCTTTAGAGAGTTAATACGAAGGGTGTTAGGCGAGAAAGGGGTTTCGTGAGGGTATATAAACATAATTAATGATATGTATGAGGGAGTGGTAACAAATTTAAGATCACTAGTGAAGAGACCGATGATTTTCCTATCGCTGTAGGATTGCACCAAGGATCGGTATTGAGCCCATACCTTTTCATGTTGGTTATGGATGAGTTAACAGAACACCTGCACGAAGAGATTCCATGGTGCATGATATTTGTAGATGATATAGTTCTAATTGATGAGACAAGGGAGGGCATAAACACAAAGCTAGAGTTATAGAGAGAAGCATTAGAACTTAAAGGACTTAAAATCAGCCAAACTAAGATGGAGTATATGGAATGCAATTTTAGTAAGGAGAGAAGCAAAAGTGGAGCACCAGCAATGATTGATAACCCAAAGTCCCTATAAAAGACTAATTTAGGTACTTAGGATAGATGGTTCATGAGAGTGGAGAGATTGAGAGGGAGGTTACCCAGAGAATCCAAGAGAGGTTGAACAAATGGAAATGTGCATTTAGAGTTTTGTGTGATCAGTGAGTGCCATTCAAATTAAAAGGAAGATTCTATAAGATGGCTATAAGGCTGGCTATGCTTTATGGATAAGAGTGTTGGGTTGTTAAAGAACATCATGTTCATAGGGTGAACATGCCATAAATGACGATGTTGAGATGGATGAGTAGTAAGAGAAGAAGGGATATAATTAGGAATGAAAACATTACAGGAAACTTAGGGTCACACCAATAGGTAACAAGATGAGGGAGATTAGACTTAGATGGTTTGGACATGTCCAACAACGACTGACATGGCATTAGTTAGAAGGAGTCAGGCAATGCAAGTAAAAGGTTTTAAAAGGGTAAGGGTAAGGGAAAGGCACAAAAGAATGTGGATAGAAGTCGTGAGAAAAGCTTTTAAAACTTTGGGACTAAATGAAGCCATGGTACTTAATAGAGGGGAATGAAGGGACAAGATTCATGTGGTCGACCCCTAATTGGGATAAGGTCTTGATGATGGTGATGATGATATCCACCATGTCCTTACTACTACATTAGGTTGCAAGCCCTGGTAGCCCTCAGTCTTCGAGTTCTCATAGCCAAGACTCCATGTTGATCTTTCATTCACCCTAAAAGTACCCAAAACAATACATAAAACAATTTTTTTTAGCACAAGTACACAGATTAGGGAGGTGAAAAGGAAGATAGTAAACCAAAAGAAGAAAAAACCCAAGACTTACATTGAAGAAACATGATATCAAGTTGTGTCCCACTCTCTAGTCCTAGTAATCCTACTTTGACTTATGTAGACATGCCTAGGATTAAAACATAAGGAATTGTAGATGTTCAAAATAAGAACACCGAGAAAAATCAAGACAAGATTGTTGATGAGTGGAATGCTACATTGGTATCAATGAAAGAAAAATTAACTAGACTATTGTTTAGTGGAATGCTAAATTGAATTAAATTCTTATTCCTTGTTTCTTCTTGGGGAAAGCATTACCACTTGAGACTAGTTTCCCTATAGTTATGACTGAAATGAAATGGAAAGCAATGTAGCAAAGATATGGACAATCAATTTTAGCATGGCATTACTAAATTGGATGTTGCAATCTATTCAACAATCTAAGGATATAAGAGCAAAGCTAAAGCACATACCTGTTGTCCACAAGAATAGATGGGATGATATTTCATATACCTTGTTCTCCTTCTCCCTTTCTCTGTTTCACTCTTTCTGTTTCATTCATCTTTGTCTTGAGAACAACAAGGCTTCCAATGCTTCAAATTAACATGGAATCCTATGACATACAACATGTTTAAAATGTTTACCAATACCCCAATTGAGTGGATTTTGATAAAAGGGGCCTACGATGAAAAATAGAATGTGATGGATTGGGCAAAATAGGTGGTCACTATTGAGCAGTTTTCACCAAAGTTTTTTGATATACCTGCAATAAGAAAGGAATTTGATGGGTAGTCTTGGGATAGTCATTCATATGAAGTTGGATTCTTCTAACTTCGTTCTTCCTTTCCACATATACTGTAGTGGAGGACTCTTCCACTGAACATCTATGGCCTTGGGGATGGGGACAGGGGGCTGGAAGGAGAGAGAGGGGAAGGCTTCCTATATCTACACTATCCTAAATCAACAGTACTTTGACTGCCACCCCTCTTCTAGTAATATGGGATGTGAACCAATACGTGAATGGTTTGTACTTTTTATGTTGCTTAGCTCATTTATACCATGAGAAACAGGGGTGTAAAATATGGCACGACATGATAACATGACTAGAACTCCACACAGATTTGGTGGGTTAGGGTCAAGTCTTATCATGTTCTTGTCATTTATCGGGTCAAACAAAAAATGACATGCCAAAATCATGTTGTGTTCGTGTCAGACCATGTTGATCCGTCTGAGTTGCGAAACTAACACAACCTGATTTCTCTATCTTAATAAAAAGGATGGGTACCCAAAACCCATCCTTTATTCTTACTGATATTGATATAGACTGATATAGGATAGTTTCAACAAAACCGTCCTATATTCTTATACTAATATTGGATGGATGTCTATAACCAGCAACCTATTATAATGTAATAATATAAGACAATTTATAATAACTATCCCATATAGTACTATAATAATAAAGGATAATTCTTCAACAACCATTCTATATTACTATAATAAAAAAAGATGGTTTCTCAACAACCATCCTTTATTCTTTAGTAATATAGGACGGTTATGGAAAATTTTCCTATATTCTTACACTACTATAGAACGATAAGTTGGTAACTTGGTAACCAATAAGTTCAATAATATAAGATAGTATCCAATAATCGTCCTATATTACTATAATAATATAGGACAGTTTTTTAGTAACTGTCCTATATTCTTTAGTAATATAGGATGGTTATTGAAAACCATCCTATATTCTTGTAGCAATATAGGACGGTTTTCCACAAACGGTCTTATATAATATACGATAGTTTTTGAATAACCGTTCTATATTGTACATCTTTATAATTTTAACTAGTTCGTATATATTTTTATATGTTATATACATTATTCCTATAGTTATATTTTTCAAAGTACATTAATTCAAGTGTCACTATGTGACAAAATAACACATTCACTTCCTTATGCAAGCTACATTTACAATCATTGTACACATTGACTTCCAAGTTCCAACATTCCAAATTTAACTTCTCAATACACTTCACATTGAATTAAACTAGAGGAAGAACACCCATACATTTACACTTCTACATAGACAACCATATATTTGGCTTAACACACCAACTTCCCATCATTGAAATAAAGAAAGCACACACATACTTCAAGCAAAAGAAAAGTGGAATGCATCCATAGCAATGAACTTATGTTTTGTATGTCATTTGAGTAAAAAGTACATTAATTCAACAGTCATTATGTGACAAAATAACACATTCACTTCACTTTTGTAGGCTACATTTACAAATATTGTACACATTTCCAACATTCCACATTTAACTTCTCCATACGCTTCACATTGAATTGAACTAAAGAAAGCACACCCATACAGTCACACTTCTCCATAGACAACCATATGTTTGGTTCAACACACCATGCCACCAACTTTTCATCATTGAAATAAAGTAAGCACACACATCATCATCATCATCAAGACCTTATCCCAATTAGGGGTCGGCTACATGAATCTTATTCCTCCATTCCACTCTATTAAATACCATGTCTTCATTTAGTCCCAAAGTTTTTAAATCTTTCCTCACCACTTCTATCCACGTTCTTTTGGGCCTTCCTCTTGACCTTTTAAAACTTTCTACTTGTATTGCCTCACTTCTTCTAATTGGTGCCATTGTTGGTCTCCTTTGAACATGTCCAAACCATCTAAATCTAGTCTCCCTCATCTTATTACCTATTGGTGCTATCCCTAAATTTTCTCGAATATTTTCATTTCGAATTCTATCTTTTCTTGTCTTACCACTCATCCATCTCAACATCCTCATTTCTGCGATGCTCATCCTATGAGTAAGATGTTCCTTAACTACCCAATATTCTGATCCATAGAGCATGACCGGCCTTATGGCCATCCTATAGAATTTTTCTTTTAGTTTGAGTGGCACCCATCGATTACACAAAACTCCATATGCACATCTCCATTTGTTCCAACCTGCTTGAGTTCTCTAGATAACCTCCCTCTTAATCTCTCCACTCTCATGACTTATTGATCCTAAGTACCGAAAGTGGTCTTTGACAGGGACTTCTTGGTTATCAATCTTGACTGGTGTTCTACTCCTACTCTCCTTACTAAAATTACATTCCATATATTCTATCTTAGTTTGACTAATTTTAAATCCTTCAGATTCTAATGCTTCTCTCCATAATTCTAGCTTTATGTTTACACCCTCCCTTGTCTCATCAAGTAAGACTATATCATCTGCAAATACCATGCACCAGGGAATCTCCTCGTGCAGATGTTTTATTAGATCATCCATAACCAATGTGAAAAGGTATGGACTCAATGCCGATCCTTGGTGCAATCCTATAGTGACAGGAAAATCACCAGTCACACCACTAGTGGTCTTAACATTTGTTACCGCTCCCTCATACATATCTTTAATTATGTCTATATATCCTTGCGAAAGCCCTTTACCACCCAACACTCTCCATATTAACTCTCTAGGGACTCTATCATAAGCTTTCTCTAAATCGATAAAGACCATGTGGAGTCTTTCCTCCTCTCCCTATATATCTCTACTAATTGTCTTAGTAAGAAAATAGCCTCCATGGTAGACCTCTCAGGCATGAAACCAAACTGATTCTCTGATACACTTGTTTCATGATGCAGCCTCTTCTCAATCACTCTTTCAAAAAGTTCATAGTGTGGCTCATAAGTTTGATCCCTCTATAATTAGTGTAGCTCTGTATGTCTCCTTTATTCTTATAAATTGGTACAATAGAGCTTTTTCTCTACTCATCAAGCATTTTCTTTGATTTTATAATCTTATTAAACAACTTGGTCAACCAAACTACCCCAATGTCTCCCATATGCTTCCAAACCTCTATTGGTATATCATCAGGCCCCATGGCCGTTCCTGATTTCATCTTTTTCAAGGCCTCTTTCACTTCAGGTATTCTAATCCTACGTTCATACCTATAATATCCAATGTTATTTTGATTTATAGTATTTTCAATCCCTATATTCTCAGGGCCATTGTCATTTAACAATTTTTGAAAGTATGTTTCCCACCTTTGTTTGATCTCATCATCTTTAACTAATACCCTTTGATCATCACTTCTAATACACCTAACATGATCTAAGTCCTTACCCTTCTGTTCTCTTACTTTTGCAAGTTTAAACACATCTTTCTCACCTTTTCTTACTTTGAGTCTATTGTAGAGCTCATCATATGCTTTAAATTTAGCCTCACTTACTATTCTCTCAGCAACATTTTTAGCATAGTTTTCATTATTTCTAATTTTCTGCCATGCTTTAAATTGCATTCGTTTTCTTTAATAACTTTTTGAACTGTTTCACTCCACCACCATGTTTCCTTTGTTAATACCCTTTTACCTTTAGATACTCTTAAGACATCTTTTGCCACTTTCTTAATGCACTCAACCGTATTAGTCCACATAGTATTTACTTCTGTTTCATAGTTCCACTTTCCTTCTACCATCAACTTATTTTTGAAGGAGGTTATTTTCTCTCCTTTTAAGTTCCACCACTTAGTTTTTGGGTGTGTATTAAGTTTAGTTCTTTTACTCCATCTTTTGATATGGATATCCATAACCATTAACCTATATTGTGAGGTCAAACTCTTACTAAGTATCACCTTACAATCTTTACATGTAGATTGTTCATTATTCCTAAGTAGAAAAAAGTCTATTTTGCTTTTATGAAGTCCACTTTTAAAGGTTATTAAATGTTCATCCCTCTTCTTAAAGAGTGTATTTGCAATGGATAGGTTATATGACAAAGCAAAATTGAGGATATTCTCCCCCATCTCATTCCATTCACCTATACCATATCCACCGTGTATTCTATCATATCCTTCCTTATCTTTTCCTACATGGCCGTTTAAGTCTGCACCTATAAATATCCGCTCAGTGTTGGGAATTTCTTGCATGACTCCCTCCATATCTTCACAAAACTGTTTCTTGATTATCTCTTGTAACCCAACTTGTGGTGTGTATGCACTTATAACATTTATAATCTGCTCTCCTAGAACAATTATTATTATTATAATTCTATCGCTGATTCTTTTAACATCCACAACTTTATCCTTTAATTCCTTATCCACTATTATTCCTATGCCATTTTTGTTATTTTCCTTTCCTACATACAATAATTTATACCCATCTATTTCTCTTGCTTTAGCCTCTTTCCACTTGGTTTCTTGGATACAAGCGATGTTGACTCTCCTACGTTTCATCGCGTCTACTAACTCCAAACTCTTGCCAGTTAGTGTCCCTATATTCCATGTGGCAATACGAATCTTATGTTCTGGTAATACCCTATTTACTATTGCCTTTCTTGACCTCCATGGTATGAACCCATGTCCACTTTTCACTGCACCTGAGTTTTGATGCAGCGCGTCATGCTCTAGCGGCCCTTGCCCATTTTTCACTACACCCAGGATCCGATGTAGCGCATCGCTTCTGAGAGAATGCCCTAGCAGCCCTTGCCTATTTTTCATAGCACTTGGGATCTGATGTAGCGCGTCGCTTCTGGGAGAATGCCCTAACAGCCCTTGCCTATTTTTCACCGCACCCGGGATCCGATGCAGCTTGTCGCTTATGGGGAACGCCCTAGCTTGAGGGAATGTCTGTTTTCGATTCATGTCATATTTGGGTTGCTGTATTTCTTAAAAGCTGAAGATGATTTTCATTTCTTCCTTACAAACTAATATACATTCATTTGCAAGCAAAAAATAAATAGCAAAACCATCTTCAGCTTCACCCTTGCCGGTTGGCTACCTAACACAAGGGTTGCCATATTTAAGAAGAGGGAGATGATTTTGATTTCTTCCTCACAAACTAATATACAAATGCATATTCATTTGTAAGAAAGAAATAACAAATTCATCTTCAACTTGTCCCCTGCCTGCTGACACCTGATGCAGGACCCTCCTCCTTTTTCATCCAGGCTTGGGACCGTCATTTGTAAGAAAGAAAGTACACACATACTTCAATCAAAAGAAAAATGAAATACATTCATAGAAGTGAACTTATTTTTGTATTTCATTTGAGTAAAAAGTACATATATTCATTAACATCAGTGAACTACAAATTAAAATTCATAATATAGTATGTCCATTACATTATAATGTCATCTAGATCCAACTAGAAGTAACTCTTACTTTCCAAATCTTCCTGCATGAAATTACTAATTACTAGTAAAGCATTAGATTATGAATAATATAATAATTGTCACGTTTTAGGTGCTTAGTTGTTATGATGAATGAAATAATAATGACTTACTCATTGATAATTTTCATTAACTATCCTCGAATGTGTGCTCCACAAGAATCGAAAACATTGCATTCCCACCATGCACATCCAAAGCTAGCAGCATCCAATGGGACCTATAAACACAATAATTCAATTGTACATTTCAAATCTTAACTGATATAGATATTCATGTGTATGAAATGATATAATTTAGCAACATATGTTATAACTTACCTACTATTGTAAGGAATAAGTAAGGCCTGCCCCTTCGCACAACACAAGAGCTCAAGTATGATATCTTTAATTTGTTTCTCCATAGGCAAATGTTCCTTAGTCTGAAGATGATAGCAGGTTCAAGGAACTTTTAAATATCCTTGACCTCTAATCTTTGCAATTTATTGTGCAAAGGCCTACATTAGGTTAATGTCAAATAATTGTCACTTCTTATTAAATAAACAAGTTTTGTTATTTTGATTTTTAATAGAGCAGTTACACAACATACCTTATATAGATGATGATGTATGTGTATTTTAGTTGAGCCACATTACATATGGTTAAGAGGTCCTCCTTGAAGAGTGGAACCTCAATCATGTCATCGGTAAGCACACCTGCCTCTATCCTTATGAGGCTGATTTCCTTGTCTTCATTGACTAGTATGTATAGTCTCCTCAAGAATGGAGGCATGTTAAGTGGAACCTCCACCTGATCTCTACACTGTTGATGTAACATTGCAGAAATTAGTAATGAATATATATATATATATAAGAAGAGAGACAGAGAGATTAAATTTAGCCATACAAGTATATATAAATACCTAAGAAGGCTAGGATGGCCTGGATGGAGCAATCACTATGCCAAAATTTGTTGTCGAGGAGGTTAGCCTCAATGGTGCCTTCTATTGCTTCTGATGAACCTATATGTTGCAAACAATATTAATCAATTTTGTAGATGGCTTAAAAGATGTAGATGAAAATGATGTTATCACACCATATGCATACCTTGCATATCATTTGTTTGATATATTTCACTGAAAAAGCCACATTATATCCAATTGCATCCCCAATAGTTTCTATATCATCCTCTTATATAAAAAATGCTAGGTGACATTTGGTTGGATGTTGGCAGTGGATGCATCAACTTGTCGTGCAACATGACAGATGTCACAAAATGAACCTTATACAGTGTTGCCATTGCGACATAGTTCTCAGCTGTATGTAGCTGCAACATGCACTGACCCACCTACAATTGAGAAATAACATGTATAATTATTAAAAGTTTACCAAATAATTAACAATGCAAAAGTAAACATGTCAATACACACCTCAATGATCGAAAAATCTCCTATAAAGACTTGCTCTACCACCTCTTCTTTAAATGGAGGTGCAGCTATTGTCAGATTGGGGTCGAGGAACTTCTGCCACCATAAAAGTCCTTATACAAAACATTCCTCACCTTCTAATATATCTCCTCGAAGGCTTTCTCCTTCCATGCTTCCAACTCTTTTATTGGAGGATTCTTTTTTTTAGGGAAGAATTTGGAAGGAACCACACTACGGTCTTTGCCCCTTACTTGGTTAGGGTGTTCGATTTTGTTGCCAGTAGCCTTATATAGGATGTTCCCTTTTACAACAGTGCTACTAAGTGTCCTTGTAGTTGCACTTTCTTGGGTCAACTTCTTGCACATGTAATTATCATAACAAGACCAAATCTATATGTGTAATACAAATCTATATGTGTAATATAAATATAATCCAAGAGATACAAAGGTAGGCACATAAAACTACTTGCAATTTGTGATGCAATTACTATAGTACTTTGATTAGCGAAGGTCTAGGAGTTACGCTCTTTCAAATGTGCCATTTTTTAGAGAAGAGTGCAATCGATGGGTTTTGTTGTCTCAACCTTCTTTTACTATTAAGAGAAACACTAAGGCAGAGTTAATAAAATCCTATCTGCAACTTTTAGCACACTCTTGAGCTTATACAAATGATAACATCAACTATACTAATTTTTCAGTATATGGCATGCTGAAAATCATCTTACATAGACTCCACACATTTTCCTCTTTTACATAGTTATTAAGTCTCTTAAACCCTCAAATTTTCATGGATCAACCTTATGATCTCTAAATGAAATTCTCAAGTATTAATTTTTGACTCAAACCAATTGGTATAAAACATGGATTTTTTTTATAAAAAATTCCATGTGAAAATGTTGGCATCTTTCCAAAATTTTAGGATGAAAATGACTATTTTTGTGCATGAAATCTCTTAGGATAATGATGAGATTTTGAGTTTATTAATTGGTCAAAACCAAGTTGAAGGATGTCTTATTGATATGTTAAATTCGTAGGATAGAAACCCAATTCAATTTATGTGTAAAAAACATGTAAAATACTAAGTGAATCTTAGATTTTTCAAAAACACTATTTTTCATGCATTTCAACAATTTCATGTAAAATGCTTTTTTCAAGACTGTTGTTTGCCAAATATTTTCTTAAATTTCCTCCTCATTCAAAATTAAATGAAATATCAATAAAAATATTTACAAAACTATTTAAACCCTTTCAAAAGATGGGTTCAAAATGTTGCACATAATTGCCCAAAATAGGACTGAAAACCACTCGATAAAACTTAGGTATAAAAAACCAGTTTTTCCATGCTTTATGACTATTGGAATTAGTCATATTATGGTACATTAAGATAAATGTAAGAGCCATGAAATATTAAGTCAAAAATAGTAACAGAAAAATCATAATGTTTAAGCTCAAAACATTCCCTTCAATGAGTTGGAATGCACTTTGAAACTTTGCCTAAAAACTCATGGTGTTTGGACTATGATCATGGAATATTTTCCTAAGTATATTTCTTGCTTAAGAACACACATATTAAGAATGATAATTATATATTAACATAACATAAACAAGGTAAAGACATAAATCAAAATAGTAGGTTGACACAATTTTACATGCCTAAACTCAAAGTACAAAAACACATCCAAGTCATGCAAAAAACAAGATGAAGACCACTTGATTTCTCCTCTAACTTCCAAATTTCAATATTAAACTTGAATAAATATAGAATACTAGAGTTTCCCATTAAAAATAGATGTAAAAGGGATGGTAAAACATATATAACAATAACATACCAATATAATCCTCAAAATGCATGTATTTAACATGCTTATAAACAATAGCTCATGATTCATCTAAACACATAATAAAAACTAGTAATCAAACATCCATATTCATCATTAGATCATGCCTAATTCATGCTTAAAACACCCCTAAGAAAATACATGATTATAAAGTGCATGAACTTTGAAAATCTAACTTAGGAAATTTACTAAGCCCCTAGCTCTTATAAATGAAGTTTCTTCTCCATAATGCTCTCCTCTTATCAAGACCCTTTGATGTGGAGTCAAGCATTTTTTTCTCCTCTTTATCTTCCTTTTCTTTTCTCACTTTCATTCTACTCCTTTCTCGCATGATATGTCCTTATTTTCACATTTTGTTGTCTCTTTCTCCTTGACATGTTGCAGTCCAAAGTGAGGCTGAGTTGGGACGTCCAATACTTAAGTGATTTCTCTCCTCTTAGTTGCCTATTTGCCTAAGTATTTTACTTCTACTTGGAATCCTTGTATTCCCATAATTCAATTTAATGTCTAGGTTCATTTCTAATCTAAAGGCTAGTACAAAGTGCCAAATTTGGTTTTGCATTAGTGGTCCTACCTTCCTTAGGGGTCTTCCACTTTTTTTTACCATGTAGGCTTGGGCAGTCCAAAGTGGAGCTAAAGTTTAGGAAAAACATGTCCAACCCATACTTATGGATCCTAATCCATGTGGGTTCCATAGCTTGGTCCTCTCCTCATCCCATATCATCCATATACACTTCCTTTTGATGACTTTATGTCTAGGGTGAGTTGTGCCACCTCTCTCTCTCTCTCTCTCTCTCTCTCTCTCTCTCTCTCTCTCTCTCTCTCTCTCTCTCTCTCTCTCTCTAAAATGTGTTAGCACTTATCTTCATTCACTCCATCCATTTATGGTTGAGATCATTCTGATCCCATCAAATCTAAACATCCATTCTTTCTAGGTTCTTCCCAAAAAGAAAGCCAAAATGTTACGTGGTGGTCTGAATTCTAAATGAAAGTCTCTAAAACACTTTGCATCACTACCTATGTAACTCAAGTTCATTGGTATATATAAGCAAAATAATATGCTTATTGAAATAAAATTCATGGTATTACATTCTAGCCACCTTATCCTTGAAATTATCATGGTAACTTGGTGAATAATTAAGGATGCTTCTACTCCTCTTTCCTATCCAGATTCTTCCTTGCTTTCTCCTCAAAGGTAAGATTAGGTTGTAACTCAACTGGTTTCTAATTGAGCACATGTGTGGGGTCTAAAATCTACTTCTATAATATAGACACATGAAACACATTGTGTATCTCGAATGGGACTTGACTTTCCTTTCACACGAAAGCTCATAATACCCTTAGTTGGGGAGATCTTCAGAAACATATGATCCTCGACTTCATACACTAAGTCCTTACATAGCATTTGCTATGCACCCTGATTTTTATTCTTAATCTACTCATAGATTGGCATTGTTCCATATTTTTTATCATCATCATAAGTATTTTTTACTTCTCACAACCTCTACCTGTATTGGGTCCACAACAACTCTATCTTTTGAATAATGTGGACCAGAAAGTCAACATCATCCACAAAATTTTCTCCACTTTCTATGTTTGTCATATACATTGTATTCTAAGTGTATTCAACATTACATGCATGTGTCCTTGATATTCCTTTGGACTCAATGTATAGACTTGGATGTACTTTACAAACACAATGACAAATTTACTAAGAAATGGTATGAAAATCATGCTTATGAGTTCCATGAATGTGACATGAGCAATGGTTAGCTCAAACAACATCACTTAAAATTACATAGTGGTTCATATCTAGCTTGGTATGCCCTCTCTTATAACATTTTCTTACTCGATCCTCAATTGATGATACCCAAACCTTAAATCTATCGATTGCTATTTGAGGTTGATCAAATAGGCCATTAAGTCAGGTTAGAGGATACTTATTGTTCACCATGACCCCTTTAAGCATCCAATAGTCAATGAAAGGTTTCATTAACTCATCCTTCTTTTAATGAAGAAGACTGGTGCTCTCTGGCAAATCAATTTAATTGATAAGTCCTTTATCTAGTAGTTTCTATAATTAATTTCTAACTAATTTAGCTTTATTATGACCATTCTATAAAGTACTTTGGACATAAGAGTTGTGCCATAGGTATTAGTTTGATGGTGTTATCCATCTCCGTTTTAGGTGATAACCCTAGTAATTAATATTGAAATGCATTTGGAATTCCTTGAACTACCATTATGTCTTCTAGTTTAAGCTTATTAACCTTTACAGCTTCAAAATTTTCATATAGGATGTTATCTCAACCCTTGAAAATTTCATGCAAAACTTCTTAAGGATATGAAATACCTCTAGCTTGGAAACAATTTGTACAACCTCAATATTACTATGATGTTTCATTTAACTAACAATAATAACCACAACTACTAAAATTTTCTTTGAACATTGGTCCAAATATTGGCAACCAATTGTTTCATAAACAATCATCAAGATGAACAACATTCACTTATCAAGTATGTCTTTACTATTTAGTCATTGAAAATCTAATTTATCCATTACCTTACCATTTAAATAATGGCAATTATTGTCATCTTATGTGTTTTATCTCGCAGTATAATTTCTACTCTTCATACATTTCAATCAATTTTACATATCATCGTGCGTACCATAGTTCTTTATCTCTAGAACTTATTCAACATGACATTTAAATTTATGATATAAAGTCAAATTAACATAATAGACAAAATTCTTCATCTATAGTAGCTCTAAAGTCTTTTGATGTCAATTTTTATACTGGCTTTCCATAATAGAACAAAATTATTAGTAGAAAGTATCCACTGCATATTCAAACTAATGTTTTAATTCTCTTAATCTCCATGAGACTCCTTTACTATAATTATTTTTTATTCCATTCCAAACTGCTACTGCAGAATGGCAATTATACCTTCTAGAGTTCTATGTACTTCATTTGAGTAGAGCTAACTTTCAGGAGTTTACTATGTCAATTGACCTCTTATCAATTGATGATACCATATAGATGAAAGTAATTGAGAAAATTCTCCAAAATTATCACATTAATAGATCTATCCCACATCAAAGTTATCAAGTAGAGACATCATTTTTGTAATCTCATATTTTGGTTTTTTAACTTTGGGAACCATACTAATACCATAAAACTACTCTTTCACTGTCACAACCCCATATCCCCAGGGCCGCGATTAGGCTTGATCAAGCCTAACGATTGGGCGAGCTAGGCCTACGTGGCCTTGCTTTTTTTCTTTTTTTTTTTCATAATTTATATCACAGCAGAAGTGTTGAGAGAGCTAGGTGCTCTTGTCCTGTGCAAGTCACAGTTTACTAGTGAAATATTTTTCTCCTTTAACAACCGAGTCCTACCGAAATTTCGGCAGAGTCTCCCCTGTTTTTCGGACATTATGCATTTAACGCATGCTATGCGGTTCACCTGATAGACAATAGAGCAATCGTAATTTACTGAGGGGAGACTCAGTCTTCGTACTATCTATCATAGTGAGACATACATGATACATACGGAATCAGTGTCAAAATGAGACATAACTCGTTTACAGCATTAGCACATATATACATGTATTTATATACAACTCAAAATTTAATAGCTTCAAGCAAGCTTTGTTCAACTCACTCAACGACCTTTCTCTTCTCTGCCTGACTAGTACCTGCAAAATAACAAGGTGAGCTGCGAAGCCCAGTAAGGGAAAAGAACTAAACCCATGCATATCCAGTCATTCTCATTGCCACGCTTAAAAACACATTCACTATAACATGAGCATGCATTTTCCATTTTAACTAGTCATATATAACATAGTTAGCATGTGCTATCAAGTAAGGCTTATGCTTATTACAGCAGAATTACAGTTTTTCCCCAAATTCTAATATGACGCAACAGTCATCGCATGCAAACAAGCACACCCCATAAGGATTTCCTATTCGTGTCCAGCCACGGGACATTCAATAGATGAGTGACTAAGTCATGGACCTCATTCTAAAGTTGCATGCAAACCATAAGTGTTACATCAAACAAAGCTGCATACTCATTAATGATTTTCTCAGTAATATTAAACGTGCCTAGCATCACACCAGGATTCAATAGTCATCTCCCTCAAGGATTACCATCTTGGGCGGCCCACTATGTGTATCATCATCAAGGCAGCCAGACCCTCAGGATTTACCATCTTGGGTAGCGCCAAAGTCAGGTTCCCTCAGGGTTTACCATCTTGGGTGGCTCCACCTTAGTCGAAATCAACCAGGCAGCCCTTTCCCTCAGGGTTTACCATCTTGGGTAACTCAATATGCCAGCTCATCCCTCAGGGTTTACCATCTTAGGCGGCTCCACCGTGATCCTAAAAGACCAGGCAGCCCTTTCCCTCAGGAATTACCATCTTGGGAGGCTCAATACCTGACAGCTCATCCCTCAGGGTTTACCATCTTGGGTGGCTCCACCATGATTCCAAAGAACCAGGCAGCCCTTTCCCTCAGGGTTTACCGTCTTGGGAGGCTCAATACCAGACAGTCCAATCCTCAGGATTTACCGTCTTGGGCGGCTTCACCTTAGTTGCAAGCAACCAGGTAGCCCTTTCCCTCAGGAATTACCATCTTGGAAAGCGTCATCATAGCTTACCGGGTGGCCCTCAGGGCTTACTATCTTGGGCTTGACCATTTTATAACAGTTTGCATCATCACAACAGTTAAGCATAGCAAATCATACTATAACATGACCTTTTTAACAAGAAATTACAATTTCTATCATCCACTAAACCAAGGTGGCAATATATACATTTTACACATGCATAAAGTTAGTTTCAAGAGAACACAACAACAAGAATTTAAAGAATGCAAGGGTTCAGGGTCCTTACCTGTGTTTGCAGTGCAATTCACATTCCAATAACCAATGTTGCAATGTTTCCTAGCTGGGGCTTCCTATGTACCCTGCAAGCCCACAAAAGTGCTCCCCAGATAGACACCGTAGGCCGTATGGGCATTCCCTTGATAAACTCATACACCTTTTCCACCATTCTAGCTTCCCCAACGAGTCCACAATACATGCATAATGCTCACACCCTTGCTCAATTCCATACTTCCTTTTCATCTCTTCAAAAATTCTCAATCCCTCCTCTACTTTCCCAGCCTTATTAGACGCTGATAGTACACACATTGACAATTGCTCTCCTTGCTTTCAAGAAGTGCTTCTGACCTATTACACCCACAATGTCATCAGGAGATATATCCAACCCTGATATGGAGTCTACCATTTAGGTTTCAGAGACATCATTATTTCTGTCAACATCGCCCAACTGCAATGACCTATGCATCCTGTCTTCAGTTTCCTTGTCATAGTTGTTAACCCTGTTCAGACTTCTATGACTATTACCAAGTGATGCTCCAGTATATGATTCACTCCTCACCCTTGAAATACCATCCTTTTCAGCAACCCCGTTGCTGCCCAAGCCTCTTGATAAACCAGCACCACATACACCATCTTCTGGAAGCAACCTAGTACCAGATTCTTGATGTGACCGCATATTTCCATTGCAAGAATGTTCAACTTCTTGTAGTGAGGTATGTAGACAGTCCTGATTTAAATATGTCTTTGCAAATGTTGAAGCCTCTATAATCTTTTCTCCAGCTGATGGGTGAGAGTCAGGTGACGCAGAATTTTCCGTGGAGTCTTTAATCGCTGGAGGTTCCTTTGGTCTTTGTTCACTCTGGTTTCTTCCGTATTGCCTAGATTTTAGATCTGTGGTGTTGGTTCTTTTCAGAGGCTTATCACGGATATTCTGAAGCTGGATTGAAGAATTGCAAGTGGTTGCCACACTTTTCTGCGGAGTGTTCACTGCAGCAGCTATTAAGTGACCTTGGTATGCAGTATAGAAGGGAGCCTGTCTTTCTCTATCTGCAGGATTCTGATCCTTACAAGAATAAGGCACGGCCTCTGGATGATCAAAGGTAGGAACCATAAAATCCTCATCATCTCCACATTTCTTCGAGCTCAGATTCTTCAATTTAGGAAAGTCCTGACTAGACGATGCTGAAGGGACCAAATTACTATTGTGAGGAGGAAGAAGCATAGCCGAATTAGAAGAACTAAACCTCTGAGAAGGAATACTAAGCTGTTCATAGAGAGCCATCTTGTTCCTTGGTGGGGCCCTTGGCCCACCTTTCTCTGCATCACTCACATGAAGCCTTGGAAACAAAGGCCCCATTACCTTCTCCTCATCTCTTCCCCCTTTCATCATCAACAAAAACTACTAAGAATAACCGATCCTTTCAGAGACCCACTTCCCCAAACCGATCATCTGGCTCGAATCACCAGAAAATCCCATAATTCCAACCTCGTGCAGCAAATCCACATGCCAAAGAACCAAACCCACAAAAGATGATCAATTTGAAATCGACCCACATGAAATTTTTTGTCGGCAAGAGTAGGGGATTTTCTCACATCCAACACCTAGAACAAAACCCACTAGGCAGAAGCAACGTTTTCGCCCGGATTCTCCTCTTCTTCTCTGTGTTCCTTGTCATCACAGAGACAGCTGGCGAGAGGGAGGTTTTACTCCAGAACAGGGACCAAGGAGGGAGGAAGAGGGCGAGAGATTTCTCCGACTATGTTCATGGCTGCTGGGTTTGGAACATGGGGAGAAGATGATCAGCCAGGCAAGAAACCTCCTGCTGATTCCTAAGGGTAGGGGAGAAGGAGAAACGAAGGGTGTGGGGAGGAAAGCCATCCAGTGATGGCTCTCTCTCTCTCTCTCTCTCTGGGGTGGAAGAGGCTGAGTCCGCGTGGCGAGTCTGACTCCCACGCGTCGACTCGCTTCCCTGTGACATTGTGTAGAAGAGTTAGTCAGGGGGTGCCATTATCAATTTGGACCCCCTATTATTTGTAAATTTCTTTCGGATCTTTGAGTCCCAGTCTCCGTTTTACGCGTTCTTAGTGTCGTTGGAAAGCTCCTATCGAGCACAATCTAATAATCAAACTTTCATTGCTAGATTTTAATATTTTTAGTTTACTTTATAATTACTTGAATTTCTATAAAATTTCCACTTTCAAATATGTTTGCTCACATTTTGCTGTGAATCCAAATGAAATTTCAATTCATCTAATCCTTACGAGATATACAATTTAACAACCTCTAAGGATTCAAAATTTATCCAAAACTGTCTTCAATTTACAACTAGACTCATGCGGGCCCACGTGCTCAATCCTGCCTTGGTTGTCTTGTTTCATAGAATTTGAGAAGATTAATGTGTTAATTCTTGTTTTAACCTGATTGTAGGACACGGGTGTGACATTCACCTACTTGAATAAGGACCAAAAGGCTCATGGTTTCCTTGACTATTTATAAATTTAACCAAATCATTGGATGTAAATGATAAGAACCTAATTTAGACATGATTCTCATTCTCTTGTGTCCAAGTCTTTGATAAATCCAGTTCAATCTCTCATGAGACTAAAGGTACCATCTTCTTAAAATTTGTGAACTGTACTGATAGCATCTAAATTTTTCAACAACAAAAACATCAAATGAGTTTCACTACTTACATTGTCTAGTGGACCTAGGACTTGTTTTCTTATTATTGACTCTTATATTTTCATAGTTTTTTGGCTATAAACAGTCTAAACCATGCCTTAATACCAAATTTGATGACCTAGGGTTTTAGAAATAGTTATTCACAAAATTCTTTAAGAAAACATCATGAATTCCTTAAAAAAAATTAAATACATTTAAAAAACATACCATAATTAATAGATTTCAAAACTACTTTATATGGAGGTATCATTTTAAAAACTCCATAGATATACATGTAAAATAATCACAAAATTTATCGAGCACATATTAGGAACCAATGGTCACAAACCAAATAACTAAATAAATCCATAAATTCACATGAAATACAAATAAATCTTACTATAGGTCAATCAACAAAATTCATAAACTCAATTAAGGTAACCAAGACTAAACTAAGAATACTTCTCAAACATCAAATCCTCCTCTGCTGAATATGCTGAATCTAATCCTTAAAGCTTTCACATAAAATGTTGGTGGGGGAGAGTACAACCACTCAATAGGAAATCCCTAAGCTAGTTCTGAAAACTACAAAAATTAGGGTATTATTCATAATAAAATTATTTTCCTCCAATTAACTGGCAATTAAAAATTGATGATACAACGTGTCATCTAAGATTATGAACCAAGAGATGTGATGTAGTAATCAATGGACGTGTCACACATCTAAAATAATCATATCCTATAACTGAATGGCAGCATCCTGCCATAAGCCTCACTGACAACTGGTCTGAAACCTCGTGGATGATTGACATGTCTCTTTGTGTTGACACAACTGGCTGGTCAGTATGCATGTAGAGGAATCATATTCCAATCATGCTTGACCATGGTTAGACATTATTCTACACACTAGCTCTCGTGGGGGATACTAGATCAGGGTAGAAGTAGTCTTCCCATGATTAATACTCTCCAAATTAGTCTAGAGTTATGGGCTGGTCTCCTATTCAGAGGTCAAGGGCTAGTCTATAATCCTCCTAGCATTGTGCTAATATTATCTCAAGCTCTCTCATGACTATCATAAGTTTCATAAACTCCCAAGTGCATCATCACAACCCACTCATGAGCTATCATAAGTCAAATAAAATCCCAAGTGCAACTCTCTAGCTCACGCTTGAGCTTAAACGAGTGATAACAACAAATCTTGATAAATTACTTTAAAGAAGCAAAGCATTAAGGCACAACCCAAGCCAAATATCAAAATATCTCATAACTAGCATGTTCCCAAACAAGAGATTGACATGATATACATGTTCAATTTAAATATCAAATACACCATTTTTCAGGTGTATGGTATGCTCAAAATCATCTTACATAGATTCCATACGCTTCTCTCTTTTATATAGTAACTAAGTCTCTTAAACCCTCAACCTTTTATGGATCAACCCTATGATCTCTAAATAAAATTTCAGATGTTACTTTCTAATGCCAAGTATGATAACTTAGGTTTTTTAGAAATAAATTTTCATAAAATTCCTTTATAAAATGTGAGGAATTCCTAGGAATTTCTTTTAAACATTCAACAAAAATACCATATATTAGATTTCAAAACTACTTCTTCAAGATTGGGTTCCTTTTTAAAAACTCCATATATATACATGTAAAATAACTAGAGATTTAAAAGAGCACATATTAGGACCCAATAGTCACAAACCAACTACCAAAGAATCTATAATCCAAACATTAAATAGAATTAAATCCTAACTACATGTCATTCATCAAATGTTCTTAAACAAAGTAAAGTGATCTAACTAATGCTAATCTACTAAACTAATCTGCTTGTATTGTAACCTTCTCGTGCTACTCGTCTACTCATCTGGTACTAGTTGTATCTACTCCTCAGAAGTTTCACATGAAATGTTGGCGAGGGTGAGTACAACCACTTTAGGGAAATCATGTTTTCAATAAATAAAAACATGCAAAGAGAATCATCAAGTATAATAAGTCTGCATTACCTTAGCTCTAAAGTAATTGTTATTGCCAAATATTCATTTCAAATAATTTTCAAGATATCTCAAACATCACACACACACACACACACACACACACACACACACACACACACACACACACACACACACACACACACACACACACACACACACACACACACACACACACACACACACACCATTTATCTAGATGGTAGCATCCCTCATAGGCAATTGCCATAATCCTCGACGTGATGAACATGTCTCTTAGCATGTCCAACAAACACAAAGGTCACTAGGCGCATAGAACAAACTCTGTTCCCAACTATGTTTGATCGCATAAACAATTGATCCTACACATTGTCTCTTGTGGGGCCACCAAATTAGGATGTAAGTAGTCTTCCCATGATATATACTCTTCACATTAGTCCAGGATGATGGATTGGTATCCTATTTGAATGGCAGGGGCCAGTATGAAATCCTCCTAGCATAGTGCCTAAAGGGCCTCAAACCCTCTCATGACTTCCATAAGTTGTATAAGATCCCAAGTGCATCATCAAAGATCACTCATGCACTATCATCAGTCAAATAAAATCCTAATAAGTTAATTTCAAGGAGCAAAGCATTGTAATTCAACATAGGCCACATATCAAAACACCTCATGACTAGCATGGTCTCACACAAGATATTAGAAATGATGTAATACTCCAAATTTAATTATCAACTATACACATTTTTAGGAATACAAGATGTTCAAAATTGTCTTACAGAGATTCCATACAATTCCCTACTTTTTTTTTTCTTTAATAGTATTAAGCCTTTTAATCCCCTAACTTTCAAAGGCTCTACCTTATGATCTCTAAATGAAATTGCAAGGTGTTACTTTGACTCAAACTAGTAGATAAAAAGTGTGGATCTTTCGGCAAAGCAGTCCATATGAAATCATTGGTATCTTTCCAAAGTTTTAGGATGAAAACAACTATTTTGGTGCACAAAGACTCCTTATGGAAACTAAGATTTTGAATTTCTCAGTGGGTAAAAAGTAAGTTAAAGGATGTTATTTGAAATTCTAAATCACCAATTCAATTCATCTATAAAAGCATGTAAAATAGTGGGTGAATCTTAGGCTTTTGAAAAATGTTATTTTTCATGTATTCAAAAACTTTCACAACAAATGCCTTTTCCAAAGCATTCCTTTTTTCCAAATATATTGGTAAACTTCATCCACGTACAAATTCAAATGATATAAGAGTAAACCCTTTCAAAAAAATTATGTAAGCCCTCTCAAAGGGTAGGTTCAAAATGTTGAACAAAACTACTTGAAAACCACTTGATACACTTGAGCATAAGTTAGATTTAACACCTATTATTCCACACTTTTTTATCACTGGAATTATTAATCTTATAATACATCAATTTACCTATAAAATCCATGAAAAATCAAGCCAACATAATAACAAAAAACCATCATGGTGTTTGGCCTCTCAACATAAAAAAAGAAAAAAAAAAAAAAAAAAGGAACTCTTTCATTGTATACAATGACTTGTTTTCATTGTATATACAGTAGAGTCCACTACGCCAAGAACTGGTGTATGTTAGACTGTTGGTAGAACCCAAAGTTAGTGCATTTAGATCCAAAGATTGAATGGACCACAAGGCACAGGTTAACTAATCAAGTAAATATCAGTCACCCTACCTTAGACATGGCCAACAAAGTAGAGGAAAGAAATCCATTATGGGACTATTTGATTCCATAATCCCTTGAATATGATGATATATATGAAACATGTTCTACTTCTAATTTGTTTAATAAAATAGATAGATTGGTAGACATGATGAATAAAGTAGATAATTTGGATAATAAATTGGATCACTTTATGTTGGCTAGAGAGTCCTCTATGCAACCTTAGTATGAGATTTGTTCCTTCTGTGCTAGTCCAATGCATCCAACTACTTTATGTCCATTAAGCTCTACGCATCAAAAATACTTTATGGAGCAAAGGAATGTAATGAGGGCATTCCAAAAGCCTAGAAAAATTATTCTATTATGAGATTTACCATCCTGAATGGGCTAGGCATCCTAATTTCTCATGATCTCAAGATAGTCAACATTTCCCTAATGATTCAATTTTATACCAACTTGAGCCATAGCAAGAGTTTCCTTCACAATAGAGGGAACAATCTTTTGAAGAGATCCTTAGTTGTTTATGCAGAGCACTTGAGAATGAAATAAAACAAACTATAAAGTCCCACTAGTAATCAATTGCACAGTTGGAGTTCCAAATGGGTCAAATATCTGTTGCATTTTTAGAATGGAAAAAGCAAACCGACTAAGTTAAGGATAATGAGAAGCACATCAATGCTTCAATAGGGATAGAAATGATGTTAGACTCTATAGACCTTTATGAAATAGAGAGTCTAGTTAATACACCATGTCACCATTATTTAGCAATAATTCACTCAAGACATGTTGCACATTTTAATTTTGATATAGAAACCTCCATTGATGAAGTGAATGATTTACTTGATACTATGCTATTAATGAACACTTCTCAATAGCAAGCCTGAGTAGGATCCCTTACAGCTCCTAAGACTCAATTGAGCTATATAGTGAAGAGGCACCTAATTTGGACCTACAACCTTTACTAGTTAGCTCACCATTTGAGAGTTTAGGTTCATATGAAACCTTACATGTTATTGCAAAATATGAAGAAGAGTTAATCGATGTTCTAGCCCAATAGCAACCAGCTCTAGGGTGTACATTGGCAATTATTAAGGGTTTTAGTCCCACCATTTCTTTATATCCAAATATCAAAGAAAATGCAAGTTAGGAGGAGAAATTTTATGTATTATTTGATATGGGCATTGTTATTCCTCAATTTGGCAACCATTGGGACTATTCATCTAAAGTTGGTCCTAAGAAATTATGAATCATGGTGGTCTTTTATGTTCTTATCTTACCACCACCATATATTTTGGGGTAAAAAATGTATATGGACTACTGTGAAATTCTTAAATTGAGTGATAAATTCCTTTATTTGAATTGCTAGAGTTAGAATTAGGATATATTAGTTTAGCTAGTTAGGTTTAGAACTAGGGAGTATATTAGTTAGTTAGTTAGTTTAGTTTTAGTGCATCGGTATTCATTATATATTAATGTTGCATTCAATAGACCATATCAACATATGATGGCATTATCCTAAGAGTGTAGCTTCTATCTTCTCACCCTTTTCTCTCATGTTTATTTTTATTTGTCCATGGTATGTAGTTTTAAACATTGAGAATAATGTTTAATTTAAGCATGGGAGTGGGAAATTTCAAATTTTGATGTATTCAATTAAGTTTTTAAAGTCATTTTATTTAAAAAAATGTTTAACAATGAATTTATTTTAAGAAAAATAATTTCATGATAAGTTCCTTTATGCAAATGAGAGTTTAAAATTTTTGAATATCTAGTCTATCTTTTGAACTTTTGCTTCTTAATAGATTTGTATGCAATTAGTTCAATATTTTATCCTTTTTTCAAAGTTTTCTATGAAAAATTAAACTAGTCATTTTGATAACCGATCTTATTAAGGTCAACCAATGTTAAACCGAGGGCAATGGTTCTTATACTATCTTTGTTGTGTTCCACCCAATCTCACTTAAACATAACCACAGTTCTACAAGTATAATCCAGCTCCCATATCTCGTGTATAACCCTGTAATAAGTATTGTTAGCTAAAATTGGGTTATTGTCCTTTGAATTGGAAAAGAAAGTAGCTTTGGCAACTAAGCTAACACCACTACCTTATTGTGCTCTTAACTTATCATGGTCTTTTGTGTGAAAGCGATAACCATTGATGGCATATCCAATGTACTTTATTACTTCTAGTAGAGGTCCCATTACCATCCAACCTATACATTTAGAAATACTATGACCTAGAACATCTCACTAATCTAAAACATGTATATAATAATATATTAATTAAAATGATTAATTAATGTATACAAGCATTTACTATTACACCAATAAATGAATTTCATCATAAAGTACTTTTCATGATTTTCTTATTCATTAATGGTTGCAAATGTTTGAAATTGATCATTCTAGATAGTGGGCATTGAGTTTAAGAAGACTTATGTTTTAAATTTTGAAGTTTCATCCAAAAAGGCATCCAAATACTTGCTTGAAGTATAATTGTTGTAGTTGTCTGTGTGAATAGTAATAGTACCACGCATTTTGACAATGTTCATGATTTTCTAATTCTTTAATGGTTGTAAATGCTTAAAAGTGATCATTCTAGGTAGTGAACATTGAGTTTAAGAAGACCCATTTTTTATATTTTCAAGTTTCATTCAAGAAGTCATCCAAATACTTGCTTGAAGTATGATTTTTGTAAATGTCTGTGTGAATAGTAACAGTACCATGTGTTTTTAACTATGTTCATGGTTTTTGATTCATTAATGGTTGTAAATGCTTGAAATTGATCATTCTAGATAGTGGACATTGAGTTTAAGAAGACCCATGTGTTAGATTTTCAAGTTTCATCTAAAAAGGCATCCAAATACTTGCTTGAATTACGCTTGTTGTACTTGTCTGTGTTTCTAGTAATAGTACCATGCATTTTAAACTATGTTCATGATTTTTTTATTTGTTAATCATTGTAAATGCTTTAAATTGATCATTCTATGTGATGGACATTATTGTAATTGTTCTATTTATGTACACCATCTATGCACTTAGATGGTGGTTTTTTCTAATCCAATGTATATGTTGTTATATTCTAAATGTATTATTTTCACTTGTGCAGGAAAAATGGACCATGAAGAGGGTGAGCATCATGAAGAATAGTCCAGTACAAGTACGTCCATTAATAGAAAGGACAGAGGGCCAGAAAAAATGGACATATTATCAAGAGAAAGTCAGACGGAATAAAAGAGATGGTACATTTTAACAACAAAGGACAGGCAATAGGTACCAATACACACTCTTATACTAGTTTTGTTTGCTGCACTATTAGAAGTATGGTGCCGTCTCAATTACTAATTGGAGACATGTGTCACCACGTATAAATGATGCAATATGGGAGATGGTGAAGGTTTGTAAATGCTTGCTACATACAACATACTAGGTGTCTTATCTTATTTTATTTTAGATAGACTAATTTTTTATTTTTTTTTACTTTGTAGTATGTCTTCAACATCTCCGATGAGTATAAGAAGAATGCTCTACACGAGGTTGGTAAACAATGGAGGAAATGGAAGAGTGATCTTGTAAGGAACTCCATACTTCTAAATGCTAATGGTCCATCTCCACTCTACACAATCTCTAAGTTGTATTTTAGCATCATTGACCAAGATGCATGGAATCAATTTGTATAAACCCGTCTGCCTTCAAATTTTGAGGTAATTACAAGCTAGCCATAAGCTTGATTTCTCTAATTATAAAAGTCTATTATGCTTCATTACATGTTCCTTTGATGGGTAGGCAAAGCATGTGAAAGTACAAATGGTGCATGCGACCAAGCATATGCAACAACACCTCTTCGGGATTGGTTACGCACAGTTAGAAGAATAAGGAGTAAGTATATGTGACAGTTCAATTCTATCTAACTATTCCAAAATTTTATTTCATTAACTCTAAAGTAATGTCTCTCTTGACAGTAAAAGAAGGCTGGGACAACAGATCCCATCGAGCTGGCCCTTCTTTGGAAAATGGCGCATTCAAAGGGGCATAACTCCCAAACCTTCACTGATGAAAATGTTGCCTTAGTTGCTTCAAGAATTGTAAGTGGTTTTATGTGTCTATTTTTGCATCCCTTGAATTATAATACACACACATATGGAAATCATTGTATTTTATTAATTACATGCGCATGAAGAGTTGACCTAGGAAAGTGGCACTATAAGGACTCTGAATAGCATTGCTGCAAAGGGGGACATCCTATATATGGCTATGGGCAATAAGGACGAGCACCCTAGCCAAGTAAGGGCCCAAGGCCATTGTGTGGTTCCTTTCAAATTCTTCCATAAATTAAGAAATCATTCAATAAAAGACATGGAAGCATGGAAGGAGAATGTGTTGAATGAGCTATACGCGAAGGTAAGGAATACTTTCTATAAGGACCCAGGGTCTAAAAGGTCCAAGTCAAGATGTTGCCCCTTGATCCCCCATCTTACAATAGCTACACTCCATCTAATGAAGAGATGGAGGAGCAATAGTTGGAAGGAGATGTCCCAATCAAGGAGGTATTTATTGACATGCTTACCTTTTTTCTATTCCATGTCTAGTAATCTTCATTTATTCTTATGTATAGGTGTTTTCCGATTTGCAGGTGGGTCAGTGCATGCTGTAGCTATATATAGCTGAGAATTATGTTGCATGGCCACATTGTATGAGGAATTTTCTATCATGCTATAAGATAGGTTGGTGCATCCACATACTAAGCGTGCATACATTACTGCTGCCTTCCAACCAAATGCCCTCCTACCATTTCCTATAGAAGCGGACGATATTCATACTGTTGGGGATGCAATTGGACATCGTGTAGCTTGGCTAGAGAGGTATATCAAAATAATGATATCCAAGGTATGTAGTATTACAGCATCATGGTCAACAACAACTTTAAGGCCTAAGCTAAAATTTTAAATACTATTTACATTGTAATGTTAACTAGAAGAAGCACAAGCTGCCATTGAGGGTGACAACCTCCCTAGCAAAAAATTATGCCATACTAAATGCCCCCATCCCAGGTATTTATGTCTATTTTTAGGATAAAATTGAATCTCTTTGACTCTTCATATATGTATTCTTTACTAATTTCTGAAAAATTACATCTACAGTATAGGGATCAAGTATAGGTTCCACTCAACACTCCTCCATTCATGACGCTGTTGAGGTTTCAATCATGAAAGAGGAACTCTTAGCCATATGTAATATGGCTCAACTGGAATACATACATCATTGTTTATATCGAGTATGTCTTATAATTACTCTATTAAGAATCAAATTGACATTATTTATTAATAGGACATGATAAGTATTTGACAATAAGTTTATGTAGGTCTTTTCATAATAAATTGCAAATATTAGAGGTCAAGGACATTTACAAATTCCTTGACCATGCTATTGTCACTGGCCCAAAGGAGCATTTGCATAAGGAGAAACAAATAGAAAATATCATATCTAGGTTCTTGGGTTGTGACAAGGGGTAGACCTTACTGATTCCATACAATAGTGGGTAAGTTATTACACATGTTGTTACCATTCCACATAAACATGAATATGTATATAAGTTAAGTTTGTCAAATTTCAATTGATTGATTATGTATATAGGTCCCATTGCATGCTGTTAGCTTTCGATGTGCCTGGAGGAATTGCAGTGTTTTTTAGTCTTGTGGAGTGCACATTCAAGGCCCACTGATGGAATTGATCAGTAAGTTTGACTTTTATTTCATTTATTATAATAGTTGGATAAATTATAAATATCCTCTTTATTCATAAATATTGCTTTTACTTATATACGTGCTGTTCATAGTATAAATAGGCTGAGATGGAAAATATTATCCATTTAGCAAAACTAACTTGGAAAGGTTTACAACTTCTTTAGTATAACCCTATAACCTAGACTTATAATTACACATGATATTTGAACCTTATAATCTGTTGACTTTATTGTGCAGTGCCCTAGATAACAATCTGATTGGGAGTGTAGGTATTACATTCTTATATATATGAGAACTCTCATTCACAAAGGATTTAGGATCTCTCAATTAAGAAAGGTTCAATTAATTGACTAACCATCATTCTTATAGTTTCTACATCTCTTAAATGGCTCCAACATTAATGTCTCAATTGATTTAATATTTATTGTCTTGCAAATTGATTTGGGTAGAAAGAGTTACTCCCAATTAGCTATAGATGATATCCAAGGTATGTGATACCATATCCAAGATATAGATGATATCCAAGGTTATTGAGCAATTCTTTTGAGTGACATGAAGGAGTCTTTTGGTGATTTCATTCTAATCCTTAGTTTCCTTTGCTTTTGTTTGCATGTTCTTTTGTAATAATTCTTTGTAATTATTTCATTAATGAAATAAAAGTTTCCTTTTCATTGTTAATGAGTTCTTTAATTTGTGCTTATGCTTTTCATGCTTTTGTTAGTTGTTAGATGTAGTTTAGTTTTATTTATGCTTTTTTATTAATTATTTTCATTAGGCATTAGAATAAAAATGTGTTAGAATATGTATTTCAAGATTAATTATTTTTGGGTGAAAAAGGAATGCTTAAGTATTAGTATTAGATTTTTAACAATCTAGTTAACTAATATGATTGTTCTGAGGAAGGACACTAAGTATGGTAAGTAGATATTTAATATGAAAATCTTTGATAGCATGTGCTCTAAAAAGACGGACTATAAAAAGATAACCTATACTTTGAGTAAGTATTTTAACTAAGCTAAAATTTAATATTAAAAACAAACATAAAAAGAAAGCCTTAAAAATATATTTTCATATTTTTAGAGTTATCTAGATTCTACAAACCTGTGTAAGTGAAAAATTAAATAACTTAATTCTAGAAACATTTCTTTTTAATGTGTTGGATTTTTAATTCCTAAGCTTAGGTTTGAAGTGTAGAAATTTTATGAGTTTCTATTATTTTGATTATTTTTAGTCGCTTAATTTAGTCTAATAAATTATTTGGCTAGGTTAGAGTAATTAAAGTGGGTTTTAATTTAAATATGTTTACTAATAGAGTCTTTGTGGATCGATTCATACTTGCCATGTCTATGCTATAGTGGACACATGCACTTGCAATTATTTTTTAAAACACATAAATAGCCAAGCTACTTTAGTTAAAGACAATCATAGTAAATATAATGGCGGGTATGGACATATTAGTTTAGACATTCATATGTAAGGAAAATTACAAACAAAGGGGTCATGGCTTTAACATATGTGATATCTAATGACAATTTAGCTGACCTTTTCATTAAAGGTTTCATAGAGAGATGATGCAACTTACATCCAAAGGATTGGATCTTAAACCCTTGAATTCTTTAACCACCAGTCATGGGAATCCAATGTTTTGTTTGACAACTTCAAATAGTTAAATTCAATGTTGTAAAACTAAATCACTAATAAGTGGTTAGGTTAGCATTATATAAAGAAATAACAATGGTCATTACTAAAACAAGGAGGTTGGTTTTGCACCTTAATAAAGTACCACTACATTAGACAAGTGAACATAAAGGTAGGAGGTGCACTGCAAGGACTTCACTTAAATGAGCATATGTGTGGTCCTGCCTCTCATGAGAGTAAGGGTTCTCTCAAGAAAGCTCACGAAGCAGGGACTATCACATGGCTAGTTATAGTCCTACACAAATTTTTAAATTTATTATTTGGTAGTATTATTATGTGTGTGGTGTTTCTAGTTTTATCAAATGACTTATCTAGTATGAAGGTTTTCAATCCACGAAATAATTTGATAAAACTTTGAGATGCTTATATCAAGTAGAAGTTTGAAATGGAAATATACCTTCATATATGAATAATAATTTAGTAATGATCTAACTAACTCAATTAGTTATATTTAATGAGAGAGATTTTATTAAATATATTTAGTTAAGCGGAGGAATGTTGGTTTTAATTAAAATATTTAATAAAAATATACTTTGTTAAATTGTTTTCTTAAAATAAAATAATTTTATGAAGATGAGCTAACTCCTCGGAGAAAGTTAATTTTGGATGGGAGACAACTCCTAAAAGGGCGCCAACTCCCTGAACGTCCTTTAACACAACGAGAGTCAGTTCCTTGTAAAGCGAGATAATTTTAAGGCAGCCGACTCCCTCAAGAGAAAGCTCTTGACAACTTTCTAAAGTCTTTATGCATAAAACGCCAACTCTCTTTGTGGGAATCAACTCTTAACGTATCTAGATATTGTCATTGGCGTCTTTTCATGGAAGATGAATCTTTTTTTAAGGAAAATAACAAACCTCTGAACTGTTTTCTTCCCCCACTGAAATTCATTCTCCAAATTTCTTTTTTCATCAAATCATTGCCTACCTATCTTAAAGTTTGGGATGATCTTCTGAAGTTGCGTACGAAACCCACATGAAAGCTTGCAGTATTCGTAAAGTGGTTTGCCAGAGATCCTATAAACAGTCTCTGTTTAGAGAAAACAGGGCAAATAACACTTTAAAAAAAGTGTATTTAATACATGCTCGAGCCACAATTTACTCCATTTGTCTCTATTTTCACTCTCTCCGAAATGTTCCAACAAGAACAACCTTAAATTTTTATTGGTTGGAGGTATAAAGTTCTGCAGAAATCAAAAGGTTAAGATGGTTTGGTGCATGAAATTTTGGTTCCGCAACTGGTATGACCTAGCAGAAGCATTCCAAACGTTAGGCCTCAATATTACTTTCCGTGTAAATCTTGGACGTGTTACTAGCCGGCATAGGATTGAAGATCTCTGTTCAGCAGATGGATTGTTTTAGCTCTTTATTTTCTTCGCTTTTCTTAAGAAAGGGAGCCTTGACGCAATGGTAAAAGTGGTTGTCATGTGACCTTGAGGTCACTGCTTCAAGGTATAAAAATAGGCTCTTGCAAAATGCAAGGTAAAACTGCATACTATAAGCCCTTATGGTCCGCCCTTCCCTTGGACTCCACGTAGGCGGGAGGTTCATGCACTGGGCTGCCCCTGTTTTCTTCTCTTTTCCTCTGCAGAGGCACAATTCTATGGAACTACTAAATATCTTAACCTCGATCAGGACTTCCTACAAAAAGACAGGAGCTTCCAAAGCCAAGTTTCAACAACTTTGGTCGTCGCAGCTCGAACAACAAATCCCCTGCCATTCACATGGCGAATGTATCTGTTTCCATTGTATTGACTTTCTCAGTCAGTTCATGTATTCTCTTTATGTAATGCATCACCGAGGAACTGGGCCAACTCGCACATTTAGCCACAGATCAAGCCGTTATCATTTAAGAGTCAGAAAAGCTATGGGTAGAGCATGAATTTTACAAGCGTGGGTTGAAACTTGGCATACAAGTTTAAATTTCTATGCAATTAAACCTTAAGCAGGTGAGAGTACATGTTAAGTCCCAGTTTCATCATGATAAACTGTTTTAAATTGCCGATGATCTTAACTACTGTCATTGTCTCTGAAAACAGATACGCCTTAGAGTATTCACGACAAGGTTAATAGTTTCCGACCAGCAAGACTGCGTGATGATAATACGTTTGCTGTGGTCTATAAACTAATAAGGTCATCTGCATCATCAGACGGCTAGTTCAACTGGGACCTTTGATCGAAACATAAACCAATGCCCATGTGTCTACATTCCTTACTAGAGTAGCTCACTCTTGGAATCATTTATAGACGATTGCTGTGGAAAATATGGCAGATTTTTTTTTTCTTTTTTTCTTTTTTATACGAGTAAAGAATTATAAAGCAAATTACTCACAATCAAGAGTATGCTTCCTAACTATAGAATTCAATACTGTCTTAACTGACGACTCTTGGCCCACTAAAACTTCCCATTATCACAAGCAGCACCTTTCACAGGCATTCAAAAAATCAAGCAAGTATGAGCAAAAAAGCGTCGAAGTCTTTTTGGCCAACATCCCTGCGTTGTTTGTGAATTGTAGAATAAGGCAATTCAAAAGGGAGAGCTTGATAAGAGAGGGAAAAGATGTCAGGATGCAGCAAGTGACCCAGACCCATGACCTGCACCTGTATAAAGCTGGTCACGGTGCTTATTTTGCAACACGTGTAAAAATGCTCGAAACCAGACCACCGCCTAATACGCCGGCAAGTTGGGTTACCCACACGGGTCCGCGGGTTGCAGTAAATAGTTTAATTTCTGAAGAGTATGAGATATACATCGCCATACCGCAATTTAATAACCAAAATAAATTGTTTCCCTTGTTGGAGAAGAAGAAAAACAGAAGATAATCAAGGGAGAGAAAACTCCGCCAATGCCGGTCCCAAGCCCGGATAAAAAAGGAGGAGGGTCTTGCGTCAGGTGCCAGCCGGCAAGGGGGAAGTTGAAGATGATTCTATTATTTCTTTCTTACAAATTAATATGCATTTGTATATTAGTTTGTGAGGAAGAAATGAGAATCATCTCCAGCTTCTTAAAATATGGCAACCCTTGTATCAGGTAGTACCAATAGGCAAGGGGAAGTTGAAGATGATTCTATTATTTCTTTCTTACAAATAAATATGCATTTGTATATTAGTTTGTGAGGGAGAAATGAAAATCATCTTCAGCTTCTTAAAATATGGCCACCCTTGCGTCGGTAGCCAGCCAAGCAAGGGTGAAGTCAAGATGATTTTAATGCTTGTAATGATTTTAATGAAAATCATCTTCAGCTTTTAAAACTATGGCAACCCCAACATGACATGAATCGAAATCTGAAATTCGCTCAAGCTAGGGCGTTCCCCATAAGCGACGCGCTGCATCGGATCCCGGATGCGGTGAAAAATAGGCAAGGGTTGCTAGGGCGTTCTCCCAGAAGCGACGCGCTACATCGGATCCCGGGTGTAGTGAAAAATGGGCAAGGGCTGCTAGAGCGTCCCCTCGGAAGCGACGCGCTGCATCAGAACCCAGGTGCAGTGAAAAGTGGACATGGGTTCATACCATGGAGGTTGAGAAAGGCGATAGTAAATAGGGAATCTCCAAATCATAAGATTCGCATCGCTACATGGAATATATAGACATTGACAGGTAAGAGTTTGGAGTTAGTAGACACGATAAAACGTAGGAAAGTCAACATCGCTTGTATCCAAGAAATCAAGTGGAAAGGGGCTAAAGCTAGAGAAATAGATGGGTATAAATTATGGTACGTAGGAAAGGAAAATAATAGAAATGGCGTGGGAATAATAGTGGATAAGGAATTAAAGGATAAAGTTGTGGACGTTAAAAGAATCAGTGATAGAATTATAATAATAAAAATGATTCTAGGAGAGCAGATTATAAATATTATAAGTGCATATGCACCACAAGTAGGGCTACAAGATATAATTAAGAGACAGTTTTGGGAAGATATGGAGGGAGTTATGCAAGAAATTCCCAATACTGAGGGAATATTTATAGGAGCAGATTTAAATGGCCATGTAGGAAAAGATAAGGAAGGATATGATAGAATACACGGAGGGTATGGTATAGGTGAACGAAACGAGATGGGGGAGAATATCCTCGATTTTGCTTTGTCATATAACCTATCCATTGCAAATACACTCTTTAAGAAGAGGGATGAACACTTAATAACCTTTAAAAGTGGACTTCATAAAAGCCAAATAGACTTTTTTCTACTTAGGAATAATGAACGATCAATATGTAAGGATTGTAAGGTGATATCCGGTGAGAGTTTAACCTCACAACATAGGTTAATGGTTATGGATATTCATATCAAAAGATGGAGTAAAAGAACTGAACTTAATACACATCCAAAAACTAAGTGGTGGAACTTAAAAGGAGAGAAAATAACCTCATTCAAAAATAAGTTGATGGTAGAAGGAAATTGGAATTATGAAACAGAAGTAAATACCATGTGGACTAATATGACTGAGTCCATTAAGAAAGTGGCAAAAGATGTCTTAGGAGTATCTAAAGGTAAAAGGCTATTAGCAAAGGAAACATGGTGGTGGAATGAAACAGTTCAAAAAGCTATTAAAGAAAAACGAATGCATTTTAAAGCATGGCAAAAGATTAGAAATAATGAAAACTATGAACAATATAAGAATGCTAAAAACGTTGCTAAGAGAATAGTAAGTGAGGCTAAACTTAAAGCATATGATGAGCTCTATAATAGACTAGGAACAAGAGAAGGTGAGAAAGATGTGTTTAAACTTGCAAAGGTAAGAGAAACGTAAGAGTAAGGACTTAGAGCATGTTAGGTGCATTAGAAGCGATGATCAAAGGGTATTAGTCAAAGACGCTGAGATCAAACAAAGGTGGGAAATATACTTCCAAAAATTGTTAAATGACAATGGCCCTGAGAATATAGGAATTGAAAATACTATAAATCTAAATAACACTGGATATTATAGATATGAACGTAGGATTAGAATGCTTGAAGTAAAAGAGGCCTTGAGAAAGATGAAATCAGGAAAGGCCATGGGGCCTGATAGTATACCAATAGAGGTTTGGAAGCATATGGGAGATATTGAGGTAGTTTGGTTGACCAAGTTGTTTAACAAGATTATAAAATCAAAGAAAATGCCTGATGAGTGGAGGAAAAGCTCAATTGTACCAATCTATAAGAATAAAGGAGACATTCAGAGCTGCACTAATTATCGAGGGATCAAACTTATGAGCCATACCATGAAACTTTTTGAAAGAGTCATTGAGAAGAGGCTACAACATGAAACAAGTGTATCGGAGAATCAATTTGGTTTCATGCCTGGGAGGTCTACCATGGAAGCTATTTTCTTACTAAGACAATTAGTAGAGAAATATAGGGAGAGGAGAAAAGACCTACACATGGTCTTTATTGACTTAGAGAAGGCTTATGATAGAGTCCCTAGAGAGTTAATATGGAGGGTGTTAGGTGTTAAAGGGGTTTCTCAGGGGTATATAGACATAATTAAAGATATGTATGAGGGAGCGAGAACAAATGTTAAGACCACTAGTGGCGTGGTACCGGTGATTTTCTGTCACCTTCTCGGATTGCACCAAGGATCGGCATTGAGTCCATACCTTTTCACATTAGTTATGGATGAGTTAACAAAACATCTGCATGAGGAGATTCCCTGGTGCATGCTATTTGCAGACGATATAGACCTACTTGATGAGACAAGGGAGGGTGTCAACATAAAGCTAGAGCTATGGAGAGAAGCATTAGAATCGAAAGGATTTAAAATTAACCGAACTAAGACAGAATATATTGAATGTAATTTTAGCAAGGAGAGTAGGAGTGGAGCACCAGTCAAGATTGATAACCAAGAGGTCCCCATGAGAGACCACTTCCGATACTTAGGATCATTGATCCATGAGAGTGGAGAGATTGAGAGGGAGGTTACCCAGAGAATCCAAGCGGGTTGGAACAAATGGAGATGTGCATCGGGGGTTTTATGTGATCGGCGGGTGCCACTCAAACTAAAGGGAAAATTCTATAGGATGGCTATAAGGCCGGCCATACTCTATAGATCAGAGTGTTGGGCAGTTAAGGAACATCATACTCATAGGCTGAGTGTTGCAGAAATGAGGATGTTGAGATGGATGAGTGGTAAGACAAGAAAGGATAGAATTAGAAATGAAAATATTAGAAGAAATTTAGGAATAGCACCAATAGGTAACAAGATGAGGGAGATTAGACTTAGATGGTTTGGACATGTTCAAAGGAGGCCAACAACGGCACCAATTAGAAGGAGTGAGGCAATACAAGTTGAAGGTTCTAGAAGGGCAAGGGGAAGGCCCAAAAGAATGTGGATAGAAGTGGTGAGGAAAGATTTAAAAACTTTGGGACTAAATGAAGCCATGGTATTTAATAGAGTGGAATGGAGGAATAAGATTCATGTGGCCGACCCCTAATTGGGATAAGGTCTTGATGATGATGATGATGATGAATCAAGGGAGAGGAAGCAATGCCTACAAATACCAGTACTACATAGTAGTCATTCCGTAGACAGGACCAGTGTAATGATGGAAACCCCCCATGATGAATCAGGGCTGCGATTTTGCCGCGTTCCCCAACATGATTCAACAGCAGCTGAAGAACGCACTACTATGATGCCGCCTCAAAAAGTTGCGGGAAGGGGGTAGAAGGAAAAGACCATTATCTTAGTATGCCACATTCTAACCAAGTCAACATTACTCACGAAAGCAAAACACGAATCTAACAAGGAAATCTATTCTCCTGAAAATTAAAACAGCTCATCTAGGAAAAAACCGAGCTCTGATCCGATATGATGATCTCACACCATCCAACTTCAATAAGACAGGACCAGTTCGAATCCCATCAAGTTCAGATGACACATAAGGAAGAAAAAACCAATTCTTACCAACCTCCAACAATCTTTATTGTTTTAATCTCATCTCCTTTCGAAATAAAACAAAGAGACAAGAATAACCCATTAATCAAATCATCATCACCATTCAAAAAGAATATATCATCAGGAGTAACCCGCGCAAAACCCCACAGGCCGTAAAAGATTTCCGCTCAATTAAGCATATTATCACCTTTAATACACGGCAAAGCAACACGCAACCAGCAATTGCCCGCTCGTATGCCCCCTCTACCCATTGACAACAACTCGAGGTAAATAAAATATGTAGGTCGGAAACCCCAAATTCTGCCTGCTAGTATGCCGTTGCCATGTAAATACTCTGAGAAAATTACACTTTCTTTGCCGAGAGCTTTCTGAAATGTGAAGAGATAGTAACTTGCCCCTCTGATTGACCGGAAGCAAATAAAAGTAGGCTTTTAATTCCCCAGTACAAGGAATATGGGTGTGTTGCTGTGACTTTAGTGTAAGACGCCCCAGAGAGAAAACACAGCGAGATCTTCAAAATCAATGCCAGACTAACATTGAATAGAATTCCTGCCGCGGTCTCTGAAAGGAGACGGTCAGAAGGAGAGATACGCTTTATTCACACTGTAAAACAAATGTTCATAAAAGTAGAAAAATAAAGGGGAAATGGGTAAAAAAGGAGAAAGAAAATAAACAACAAATGAGCTCTCCATCCTGCTTTATCTACTCTCAGTTTCTTTTTGAGCGTCTCTAAGCCAAACTATAATTTAACTCACATCCAGTTACTGGAGTATCATTTATCGGCGACTTCCCGCTTTCCTTGCAGGCGGAGCAGAGTCTTCATCATCAGACTGGATATCTCCATACTGCCACATCTTCAGCCTCTCGCGCTTCGCTTTGGCTTGATGTTCTTCCAAGTTATCAAGGGCCAACTGTCTCTCCTTTGTGTCCCATCTCTTCCGTCTTTCTAATCTAGCGAGTCCCTCCTGTAAACATAAGAGGTGAGTAAAGAACACAGCTAAAGTAAAACAGTTTTAAATAAAGTAAAACAGTTCTAAATATTACTTTAAGGGACTGAATGTTCAAGAACTTTCAGTCTGAACTAGAAATAGGCACCTTTTAACTTCTGAGATCAGCAAGCGTAAGTGAATTAAAAACCCAACCAGATGAAGCTTCAAATTCTAGTCATAGAATGGCGGGATTCTTTCAGCTAGTCGAGTGGTAAATCAAATGACATGTGTTCATTTTCTCTACAAAGTTGCTCATTGCAGCACAATGACTTGATCCAGCTGGTCCAACAACTAACCAAGTTTACTGAGGTTCACTTGGCTACTAACATGGAAATTTTCTTTTGCTCTTTACAAGGTTCACAAAACTGACCTAAGAAATTTTGCTGTTGCTGACCAACACAGATTAGGTTGGATCAAATCAAATTGGCTGAGCTGGAGAAGTCGTGGCTCAGCTAAGCTGAAGATCAGATTGACTTTCTCTCTATAACAGCAGCCGTATAAGAAAATCAAAGAACCAACTTGAAGTCATAAGACTATGTCTCAACCTAGAAACTTCAACTTGTCTTTACATGACCATTTCGCAAACAGTTTTTGACAAAATTTAGGAATCATTGGATGTTGTCAACATAAGAACAATCTAAGGATGCTCAACTTTTAACTGAAAAGTCCATATAAACTGCCACTCCAACATCCAACGTCACATAATCATCACCTCATGAATTAGTAACTAACAGAAGTTTACTATGTTCTGCTGTATTATGGTAAAACAAGAATAAGATTCATCCACAAATGATTGATTCAACCAGCTATTTTTAGGAAATGACAGCTATCCAACAATTTGGTAGAGATACTCTTGGAACCCAATTACCTACTACTAAAATGAGTCTCTGGGCAATGAATTAATGATTATCTGTCATATATTACCATACTTTTCACCAGTTCATAAAACTAATGAGACACTAAAAATGCTCTAAACAGCTTCTCGACATAAAAGAGAGCTAGAACTACTAGCTTTAGCTGTGCTCTGTGATTATTAACTGCATCATTCTACATGGAATCACAGCTATTTGGTGTTGACAGCACAACTCAAGACTAGCTAGAAACCCTTGTTAAGTTCTAAAGCATTGGATAATCTGAAAGAACATGATTGGAAAAATAGAAATAGAAGTGTGGACAAACCTGCAGCATAGCGGCATTTATACTGGAACCAGCTTCCACATCTACAAGAGTCACAATAAGTACTGTACCAGTTCCTTGTCCTTTCACTTTTCCTCCTGAAGTGTCTCTTTCTTCAACCATGGCCCTGAGCTCTTTTGAACTGTTCAATGTGCACTCACTCAGATACTCTGCTGCTTCCTGACCAAAATCCTCTTCTAAAGCAGGCACCTTTATGTATGCAAGGCTGCATAGCTGTGCAAGGACGGGTGCAGGAGACACAGAGGGATCAAGGGGTCTTAATTGACTGTATGGAACTATCTCTTGGTTCCCATAATCAATGTAAAACACTTCGAACTTGTCTTTTGCAGATTCAACAGTTCCTCGTGGTGCATTGACAATCTTAAGTAGAAATGAGAATTTCATTAACAGTCCCAAAACTGAAGTCATGACCAACAATTTTGAATTAAAGTAAACTAACCACAAGCCAATCATTTCACATTTTCAGCATGGATGCTCATTGCCTTGTGAGCTAAAATTAAGTACAATTTCTAGTGATATCTTAAAATCAAAGTAGAAGAGCTGCACAGAATGAAACTTACAGCAAAAGAACCAACAAATAAGAGAAGAATTGAGACATTCAACTTCTAACCAAGACGTAATTTCTTTTAATAATTCATTACGAATCACTTCGCAAGCTCAAAAAGGTCAGCAAGTTGCCTTTTTATGTACTTGCAGGAATCAGTGCTTTCCTCTTTAGTTAGTATAAATATTAACCAGCACAATGAAACTCACAAGCCTTCTAAACATTTTGCAGAGCTTTACAAGATCCAATACCCACAAGATGATATACATACATATATTATATGTCAAACTACTCATCATATTGCTCAGCAGACTGCATAAGTTTCTCAAATTGCTCAGAACATAATTCAAATATTTCAAGACAGGTAAATTAAAGCCCATGTAATCCCACCAACCTTTAGATAGAAAACAACAAGAGAGAGCAATACAGCAGACAAGCACGATCCACCACGTTAGACTTCCATTTTAACAAATGATATCCCAATAAAGATTCAGACATACTAGACAAGGTGACAAATGCCTCAGGACTGGAAAGATCCAAAAATGAGTAGTAAACATGTCGGCTATGGATACATTAGTGTTCATAAAGAAATGGCATACAAAATTGATGGTGGGAACTTTGTCATGCAAATATGAAATACTCTTAGCTGCTGAAGACAGTAGTGAAGTTACAGATGTTGATGTCTCTGGCAATAAAAATATACCTTCTTCTCGGTTTCAAAACAAGGAAAAAAAACCAAGACTACTATAACATATCAGTTGTTAAATAGAAAACAGAGGGCAGATTTACAAATCTGAAGACATGAAATTGAATGTAACTTAGAAGCGCCCACTGATGGAATTTATTGACGACATACAATGCATCCACATTCAATTTCCTTTTATTTTCAAACATAGTAAGTAATAAAGTATAGAAAATACTAAACATACACAAGCTCTCCTAAAAAAGAAGAAGAAAAATTAAACAGTTGGATGCAAAAATATTGGTTACACATCTCTGTGCAGTGATACAATTTCAGTGAAAATGATTCAGTACTGAATGGTGGTGTTATTGGTAGAGTACACAACCAAAATCATGTAATATTATATCTAGAATGACAGATTTGGGACATAGTCCTAGATTTGGAATCAAGTACAAGAAGCGGGAAGCCTAGGATGACAAAAAACACATAACGCAGATGTCAAATGTACCATGAGAGTGATGAGGAAAGCAAAGAGAAAACACATGGAGAGCATATATTACAAATATTAAGCATGTTTTGAACATCAAGGTAAACGAGTTAGTGCAACGAAAAAGAGATGCTCATAGTAAATTAGGGAGGGGCACCGTCTAGGTTAAGATTACAACTAATAAGATGAACAGGTCATGATTAGTTATATTATATGCATCAATTCGTCGGGTTACATTATTAACTATTAGCCACTACATTGCCACCAAGATTCCTGTAGGTGCTACAAGTTTCTGAAGAAGATATGACGAAATATTCCTATTATGTCAATGCCAATTGAATCAATGTTATTAGCTGTGAATTCGAAATTTTTGGTATTTGCCGTTTCTTTGGATGACATGATGAGTCAATCACTTGTTTCATTAGTTCCAACAGTGGCAGCTGCGGAATCTGCTATTGGGTCAGCCATTTTCATTATCACTTTCCGAGTCCGAGGGACTATTGCTGTAGAATCTATAAATGTCATTCAAGGCTAAACATGACTACTAGAGAGGTACCAAATATGAAGTTCTGTTCTGGTTTCGTTCTCTTCTTTTTCATTTTTTTTTACTTGGCAAGGGCAGGGCCTTTCTCGCTGAGTGAGCGCATCCGACTCTATAGTCCTGTCCTAAACAATTTCCCGTTCAGTTGTGGAAAGATAGATGCTAATAATGTTTCTAAATGAGATTGAGTTCCAAGGATATGCAGGATAAAAAGATACTATTTGCTGCTATTCCATCTATTTGTGCATCAAGTTCGAAGAAGATCTCAATCTATAATGAAGAAATTATAGTAGCTCGTTGTTTTATAGGCTTGATCATATTCAGTCAAACGAGTTTAGGTAAGACTTTCAAAGTGACTCTCGACGAGAGAATCGAGGCTATTCAGGAAGAATCATAGCAATTCCCCAATCCTAAAGAAGTAATTCCTCCAAAATTCAATGAACAACAGCGATTACTTAGGATCAGCTCGCAAATTTGTGGCATCGTAGTAGAATCATTACCAACGACACACTGTGCACCTAAGTGCGAAAAGAAAGTGCAAGCTTTGTTATGCCGAAGCATAAATGTAAAGTAAGCAACACTTCCAAATGCCACTTCTTCCCGTCACATCCGTCTTCAGGATGATATCGTTACAAGTTTTCACTTCCCAGTGAGTGAAAGATTTTTCCCCGGTCTACATTGAAAGCTCCTATCGTAGAACTCATTCAAGAGGGCTAGGTGGTATTAAGAATGGTTTGGGTGGGGGGTTCTCTTTTTTAAGAATAAATAAGAATAGAATATAATTCATGTTCTTGCTAACATGTTCATTTGGCACCTAAACTAACTTTTGGAGATTCTATGCTTCTCTGGAGTATTTCATTCTAAAGATACTCCTACACCCACAGACCAAAGGCAAATAATAATAATAAGAAGAAGAAGAAGTGCATTCCTGTCCAACACCTGGAAGCATACTTCTTTCAATGACAGGATTTAGCTTCCAAAGAAAGCTGCCACCTATTAGGAGCATATTTGAACTATTTCCGCTCAGGGGGGGAATGAAGAATAATACAGCCGAAGGATTGAGAAAAAATGAGGTATCCTTTCAAGCATTACAATTTCCATAATAAAAAGATCCAGCCATACTCCCAAAGAATTTAGCCAGCCTGTTGCAATTAATGTACTTGGAAAAGCCAGTAGATGATAAAATGCACAAAGAAGCCAGCTACTCTTCTCAGTCACACAGAAGCCAAACAAAATATAAAAATTAGTAGAATCACAACCTCATCTAATGCTAGCACTGAATTTAAAACTACTAAAAAGATTTATGGTTCTCATAGTGGAGAAAGGATAAGCTACACCTACCATAGCTCGGTTCCAGGAATTGTCCACACTAAACTGAGCAAGAACAATATCTCCCTTCTTAGGATTAAAAGCACCAATGACAGGGGCTTCTTGGAGATTCAGTGAAGCAAGCTGCTGCTGAATAGAGGCAACTTTCTGATCACCAACTGTTTGAATGTAGAACTTACCACCACCCAGTACTTCAGTAACAACCACCTAAAAGTGAAGACCACATATACAAAATTATTTACACAGCTAGAAACACATAAATAAATAACGCGACTTTAACCTCAAAGCACCTTGAGGACTTCCTTCTGTTTTGTTTCAGCTGCTGCACCATTAGCAGCTTCTTGTCCTTCAACACAATTCTCCCATATCTGGAGCAAGTATACCTGTTAGCAAGAGCATAAGAAGCAAAGAGAAGTTGTATACCATCCCATGTTACATTATTTACTTTCAATTTCTGCTTCTTAGCAGACTGCTCAGCCTGTGCAAGGAGGTGAGCATCTGGGATCCTGTCTGCACCAAAAGTTTGAAGCTTTGCCAAACCAGCTTCCAGAAGAGCCACAGCCATGTTAGTCTTTGACTCCCATAATGATCCCAAGAAAGTTCCAGTTCTATCAACTGTTTCTACTTCTATCTGTAGAAAAAGGCCAAAAGATTGTGTATATGTAAAAGCACTCCAAGGATCCAAATCCTGTTACAAATCTTCCTAGCTCCTTCAAAAGAACTAAGGATAATTTCAAACAGGTACAAGACAAATACCTCGACATCCCTCTGCAATATCTTCCTTCTCATGAAAGCAATTGCCTCATCAGAGTATGGTTCATCGCGACCAGGGCATCGAACACCAGAAAACGAGAAGGCAATGCTGCAGGTTTCCTTGGGAATCAGTAATTTAAAGCGATGACCACTAAGGACATACTCCACAATAGAGGGCAGCCTCCTACTTCTTTGCAAAAATGGCAAGAAGTCTTTGGCCTTTTTAGCTGATGCCTGAAATATTCTTGTCGGAGATGTGGTCAGCTAAACAAAACAAAATGTACTAACTGAAGGATTCCAAAAGCAAAAGATACTCCACTTACTGTTAACAGGTCAGTGATGTGCATTACAGGTGGATCTTTAGCAGAATGCATTCCTTTCTTTCCACTGATAGCACGGGATTCAGCAGCCAGCAATGCATCATAATAATTTGATCGTTCCTCAAAATCTCGGTGTTTGATAACCGTTCCAAAACCACGTGAAACAACCAGTTCGGCAATATTTGTTCCTGCTGGTCGGTTACCTGAAGTAGGAGCAGGTGCAGGGTCGTCACCATCAACCTTGGATGGGGATGTCAGGAAAACTGATCCAAAGTCCATGACTCTAGAATCTGATGAGCCAGCCACAGGCACTGGATTGGGTCCATCAGCCATGCTGACCTTCCTAGAGTATTCCATGAAAACATTTACCTGAAACATGCAAAATATTATTTCACTATTTGGTCCTGAACAAACTTGAATAGAGAAGTGTCAATGCTCATCATTGAAGATCATACTTGCCGACCAATAAGTCGTGTCCTCAAGAATTCCCTAGCTTCACGGGCATAGGGAGCTGGTTTTTCATCTCTACGAGGATTTCCAATTTTTGGAGACCGGATACTCGAGAGATTGACTCGTCGTTCGGCTAGCGGGCTTCCATAGGGAACAGCATCATCTGCAACAATAATGCAGTCCCCACTCACAACCTCAACCACCTGGATAAAGGACACAGGCACGTAGAAGAGTTTAAGATGACTCAGGGGGGGTACAATCTTCTTTTCAAAATCATTGTTAGGACCACTCCACTTACCTTTCCTGTGAAGTTCTCATCATGAATAGCCTTTGAATTTGTAGCCGGTGGAACATAGTTTGTCCAGATTCTCAATCTATCCTTCTTAGCTTGAAGTTCAGCAGACTTCAGACGTCGTTTGGCATCTTCCTCCATCATGTTTGCACTCCATTCTACAAACTTAGCCAAACCCTACATTAAGAAAAATAGATTCAAGCATGCCCCTCTGGAAAGACTAGCGCCATACACTAACCACCAAGTTAGAACTTCTGGTTTAAATTGGTAAGTAGGCAGAGACTAAGACTAATAAAGGCCAGAAAGGCTAAGGAGAAAACCATGGAACCTTTAAGAAAAAATTATTGAGACAGGTTTAGTACTTCTAGGACATGATTGGCCAATGCTGATGTAGAAGGATCTTGAAGTAGCAGAATATAAAACAAAGCCATGAAAGAATGCAGGAGCTACATAGAACAAATTGAGGATTTCAGTATAGCAACAGAAGGAATGTAGAAAAGAGAAAGAATTAGAAACAAAAGCATCATCAATCATCAAAGCCTTATCCCCAATAGGGGTCGGCTAATTAGAAACAAGATTACAAGAATACTTCAGTTGAATGGTATGTAAATATTTATATATAGCTCAAAGGGCATGGAGTAGTGCCCTTTCACATGCACAGTGATAGTTTTTTATTGACTAAGCAACCCATCAAACAGGGTTCAAATCCAACAGTGAGTGGGGCCACCAAGATCGTGGCTTTCTCCTAGCAGTGGTTGATGATAGAAAGTGTCTTTGTAAACTTGCCTCTACCATCATCATTAGAGATTTCAATGAGGAAACATTGCACACAAGGACGAGAACTGATTAGTAGATTTAAGGCAATATTCTACCATGGGTAGTGCTACAGTGGAGCATACCTCTGTCTTCACTTTATAGACAATAACGAAGAGTCACATTTCCAGATTGGTGCCAGCACCAAGGAAGAAGGGTAACATACCATTTGGGAAAACAAGATAACAGCACTTCTATCTTCAATTGTCAGAGATGTCCTTTTACTTATGTGGATCCTAGGGTTGTTAAATCATTTTAAAGAATTCACTAGATTATTTCTGTGGAAAATCCCATACACTTTACATATATACATGTCCACACCAGTAACACCAAAGATCTTATCCCTTAATGAACCAATATGTCTGACAAGTTGAGATATATGCCAAGCAAGATAGCAACTTCCTAGAACTCCGACAAGGTATTTTAAGAACAACTGATACAGCATTGAAACTAATACTTAATCTGCATCTAAAGTTCGCTCTTTCTTGTTAATTCTTGTAGACTTTAGACCAATGCCAAGAAAATCATTTATGTTCCTCATTAATAATTTAGTAATGGCAAATTTATAGACAATGATTGATGAGCAAATAGATTTCAGAGCAGTTTATTAAGCAGAACTACATTAAAAATGTTGATGTTTTGTCCAATTGTTTGAATTATGACAAATCAGGAATGAAGAATGAAATTGGACAACCACTAGTAATAACTTGTGGTTGTACTTTAAAGTTTTTCTTTGTTATTCATGGTAGCATTTTGGCTAATTAATGAAAAGTAATACCTTAAGATTAAGATATGCAGTAGACAGAATTCCCGATACCCTGTAGGAACCAAAATCAGAACATATGCGCATTTTTTCTCTACCAAATTGGACCATTAAGATATTCCATGTTACAAACCCACTCAAACTCTCATGAGAGATCTAAGACTAGCACCCAGAGGCTAGGCCAGCTTTTGGATGCCACAGACCTACCAGCCATATTTTGTTCCTTACCTTGATTCTATTTGTACTTTGATTTCTTTTTAAACACAGGACATTTATTCCATCAGTTTCTCCTTATTCAACCCGTCTGGGAGTTCAAACTTCCACTACCTCTAAAGTTGCTATCCAGTATGTTGTTACCCTTTTATCAATAACAATGTCCACAAAATTTGTGTCATCCATTCCACTCTAAAGTTATTCATCTCTCCACCTTCTTCCCGCTTGCTCAATAATGACTTCTTTGTTACCAAAATAAGGTAAAAATAGGTTTATATTATGTGTTTTAAATGATTTGCACTAACATGTTTCTTGGTCTCACATAATGAAGTTCAACTTGGAAGCTTCCACTCTAAAGTTATTCATCTCTCCACCTTCTTCCCCCATGCTCAATAATGATTTCTTTGTTACCAAAATAAGGTAAAAATAGGTTTATATTATGTGTTTTAAATGATTTGCACTAACATGTTTCTTGGTCTGACATAATGAAGTTCAACTTGGAAGCTTTTCCATAAGGGTACTTGATCATTGTCATACCTACATCACATTGCTCAAATACTAGATGACAAGAAGTACCATCAACTTTGGCCTCATATGCCACATTCATGTCTTCAATTACTTTTCAGACTTCCTCATGCAACCATAAATTAATGAATTCAGACATGCTCCCACGAATTGCATGTGTTTCAAGATTAGGTAAAGGAATGAAGTGATAATAATAACTTGTCTCCCTCCCACAAATGAACTCAAATGGACTCTTTCATGTAATAGAGCTCCTTCTCCAATTGTATGCAAATTCAGCAGGTTACAGAATCATATCACGTCGCTCTAGCTTCATACCAACAGGATATTGAAGAGGAATCCCCAAATGGTGGTATACTACTGCTTATGATCTTCTGACCACAGGAAACTAAAAAATGGTAAGTCCAAACAGCTTTTCACAAAACCCCTCCAAAAGTGTGAAGAAACATTAGAGTCAATAATAGATACAAGCACAACACAGACAACCCATTTAATGTAAACATTTGCCATATAGGTTGCAGTGGATTTCTTTTATAAAAAATAACATGCAAAGTCTAAGAAAGCCGATCAACAGCAGCATAGGTGATCTCAAGCCAATGAACAACAACAAAGGTGATGTCAAAAGCTTCCTTTGAAGGCTAAGGTCTTTAGGAGGGCTACTATCATTTACAGATCTATAATCTCGGTATTCTGAACTTGATCAAGTTTTGAGCTAATCTAATAACTTCTCAAGTCTGTAGTCATGGCTTAAAGAATTGGAGGGATCCGATGCCAAGAGCTTCATAGTTAATGGGCATTGTTTAGCGCATCGTTCCTAACTTCTTTCCCAGTGATACAGAGTGGCATTATAATTTGTGCATATCTGACCACATTTGTGTGATGTTTAAAATTTTTCTTCCTAAAAGTAAGTGATAAATTTTATAAAAATAAAAAATTATAGTGATATGCCTTTTAATCCACATAATTATAAAAGGTAGCACAAGTGCTGAAAATTTTTTGTCGGACAAGTTCCAGGCCATTCGAAGATTGACCATGGTATTTCTCCAATCCAAAATGTTTCAATTTCATACACCTCATTATATAAGTTAAAAAACACACAAAGAATGAAAGTGATAGAGGGATGGAGGGACAAACAGAAAAATAGACAGAGTCATAATCAAGAGAACGGGTTAAGGTAAATCCGACCACTAGAAGGAAGAAGACATGTTCTTTTATGTATTTGTAGCAAATTGCAAATTCCCAGATATTAAAGCAATCTTATACTTTTCTAAATATTTTCTGACTTAAGGGCAATACTGCATTTATAAGCTTGGACAAAACTTTAGAGATCAAAACCTAAGTGTGGTATCATATGCTTTATAGATGCTATCAACTAAGCCAGGAGTTATTGCCAATAAAATCATGAATCAACCTGGCCTAGGCTAACTGGCAATAGCTAGATTAATACATAATAAAGTACATGAACATACATTTTCTACCAGCTCCAATGCCAGGTCCTTTGCCGAATCACCTTCTGGGTAATAGACTGAACCTATCAGATTGCTGAATTTGTCTACACCCTCAAGTACAATTCTAACCTGACAATTATACCAAGAAGCCAGGATCATTAGCAGAAGGTCAAACACAGAAGAAAGCAGAATCTGAAAATATAACCCACTCACATCTCTATGTAAAACACGAATCTCTGTAAAATGTTTAGCTTCCCTTCCAAATGGATCTGGCGAGATTTCAGTAGATAATGTATTGGAAGCTACAAGTCTTTGAGCTGATGTTAGTGCAGGTCGAGTTTCAGAAGAAACTTCCGCACTGGTGTCTTCTGCAGGTATCTCAGGCTCAGCAACTGCTTCCACAGTAGCCCTTCTTCCCATAGATGGTGCCTAAATTTAAGTGTAGAAATCTTTAGACAATATAGAGAAACTGCACTGCTAAGAACAGGCAAACATTGACAATTTAACACCGGCAGACATAAGAGGACTTCAGTGACCAAAAATGATGTCTTACCTGGATTCCTGCAACAAAAACTTGCACAAATTGGAAATCTGGGAGCAAATACACTCGCACAGTGCTGCCATCACGAACCTGCTCAATAATCCCTTGCATAGGGCTTCCTTTATTTGCAGCCAAGAGGCCCATTGCATCCAAATTACTTGGGTCCCCTATGGCAGAAGGAGGTAAATCCCTAATAGCTGCCTCTGAAGCACCAGGAGCCTGCAGCAGAGAAAACAGAATAACATTTAAACAGTTACAATGCCACATATGTGACTCAGCACTGCAGTCATTTTCTTCTTTCTTTTTTACCATTTCTTGATTCTTCTGAGATGATAACTCCACAGTGGTGGCTTGCTGTGACTTTTACCACTCCCTCAGTTCCATATTATTAGAACATCTTATTATCAATAGTTATCCCAAAATATTTGTCCAATAACAAAAGTCAATGACTTTTAATTATGTGCTTCCAATAATGGCCTTATTGTATTCAGAAATTTACATAATAGTAAATTATGTTGACTTCTATTAAGGGGAAAAAAATAATGAAATTATGCATGATGGGGTATGAGGTGTGAATGCTTTTTTATGATTTCCTAAAAGCTTGTATTTTTTCAAAGAGGACCAATAATGGGGGATGGACGAAGTAGTAATCTCTGATGAATGAGGACTGCATACCTCACTTTCAAGAAAATCTTACTTAACCCTCTTTTGGTCGTACATAATCCCCAGAACACAAGCATCTGAGGATCTGACTTGCATGTGATATCACTTATAGAATGGCCATTCTGTAAGCCACTTTACACAATAATCCCTGTGTTCATTGTGATTGATGGAGGCCATTCTTCCTAAGCAACCTTGTAGAATGGCCTCCATCAATCACAATAAAAATGAATGAACATGTTCCTTCTGTAAAGTCACAGGAACCTAAAGTTTGCTTCCTAGGATAAGAACAGGGTTTGAAAATTCTTTTCTAGTTTGCAGCTGTTACACAAAATGGATAGACAGAAATGCACACTAGCCTTGTTCCAACGTCCTAAACCTTGCTGCTTAGCTTGTTCTTCAAGACGTTGCAGTTCTGCTAAGAAAGGGCTTGCTTCTCCTTTCTGCTGACCTTGCTCTCTAACCTGCAAGAACAACTCCCATTCAATATCAGAAAGCTCCAGTTTGTCATTCATGGCTTCTAAGGTAGGAACACGTGAAAATTTGCAGCTTTATCTTGCAACCAAACAAGTTAACCTTTGCCCAGCCTTCAGCAACGACAAGGAGTGCAACATTTTTCTCCCCAATAAACACAGAACCAAATTCTCGCCCTATGGATGGTACAGTGTAATCCACTCTGAAGGTAACCTCCTACAATGGTCAATAAAACATCATCAGAATCAGTGAAGTCTCTAATCCAGGAAAGACATAATAGAAGTGAATACTGGAAACGTTCATCCAGACATACCTTTCCTATGCATAACTTCCTTAAATATTCTCTGCTATCCCAGGCAAAGGGTTCATCCAGACCACCCCGGCGAGCCTACATGGGAAACATCATTAAAAGAATACAGTGAATATTTAGCAGTATAGCAATGAAATTATATATGTAAGAGTTAGTGTAGCAGGATGTGACTGCATACATACATAAATTACAAACATTTTTATACATACACTAATGTGTGCAAAAGAAAATGACTTCTACACTTGGTTTCCCTTTGTCCACAGATCATAGCTTTTATATGTGCGTGTGTACGTTGAAACTGTCCATATCCAGTTCATCCTTCAGAACCATATTACACCCCAAATATGATGAAATAGGACGAATTGAGATGGTATTTTGTAAATATGTAATAATCTTGAATATATTAACTAGTCTTCCTTTTCAGATTGCCTGGATCAGACAACAGAAAGATCTTGTTGTCTCTTCAACAATTTTCTGATCTCTACTAGATCTCTCAGTAGTATTCAAAACCAGATGAAGTTCTAAGAAGTTCTTCGATTTCTGGTGGAAGCGGCTGATTATTCATCTTCTGCTCCCATTCCAGCCAGTACATTGAGGAATATCCAGAAAATTATTTTGGGAATTGAATTGATTCTATCCCTATTCATTCCATTAGAAGAAGGGAAGGATCCCCCCTCCCTCCCACACACACACACACACATACATGTATATATGGATGAAAGGATTGATGGATGGATGGACAGTAAAGGATTAAACAATTCAAGTACAGAGCACAGTCAACCAAGCAAAATTATTTTTGCAGGTATACAAGGATATACCTTGTAACTCAAGGTTTAGCTTGCAAAGTAAAACCATGCAATTGAGTCCAAAGCACAACTTGTAAATTATAAGTTTAGTCTAGCTAGATGCTAGAACTAGAGCTGGTGCAATGGTAGAGTGGTCATCATGGGACCTAGTGGTCAAAGGTTCCAGGCATGGAAACAGCCTATTGTAAAAATGCAAGGTAAGGTTGCATACTATAAACCCTTTATAGTTCACCGTTTCCCGGACCCCGCAATATGCGGGAGCTTTGTGCACTAGGCTGCCCCTTTTTTAGTCTAACAATATGCTGACTTTGAAGAAACTACGGTATAACTTGTGAACAAATACATGACTTTATCATTAAAAACTACAGAGACTCCTGAGTTAAGAAACCAAACCCCCACTACTTGAAGGCGTGATAACCTCCCATTTTAACCTAAGGATAGCTTGTTAAAGAGAATTTCAAGATTAAAAACGAAAACAGAAGGGAACTAAAGTGAGAATCTAATAGATCCAGTTGAAACTTTAAAAAAAAAAAAAAAAAAACTTAGCTCCACCTTGCACAAATACAAGAACTTCATCACAAAATCCAATTATGTTCCTAGTTTTAGATTCTTATTGGGAGACACAAAATGCTAACTTTGAACACATTCTGTTCTGGAACAAAATAAAAAGACAACTTAACCAAATGCTAAATCCTTGGAAGCACCATACATAGCCAGCGCCCTTGTATAGTAGCACATACCAGTCTAGGAGCAATGAGAGATGACAAGGTGATCATCTTCTCAGGTGGGATCTCCGCCTTTATACTGGCCATAATCACCAGGCAATCCCCAGAAGGAACAGCTTTCACTCTTCCTCTCAACCATCCGGTTGTTGCAGCTGCCAAAGCCATTTCAACGGCTAAAACCTGCATCAATGAAACATCTTCAAATAAAGCAAGCAAAAAGATTGCCGCAATAAAAACTTCTCCATGACTGCCTATTTACAGCACCTCATTCCCTAAACCAGAAAAAAAACATACAAGATCTCCCAACTACAGTTGAAACACGATGCATAATAATAAAACAGGAGTATCCAGGGCCTCAATACCAACCACCTATAGTGCATCCAACCTATACCGTCATAGTAACTCGGCAATACCAAACAATCTGAATAACAACTTTATATCCGGCTGACATGCGGCCAACAAACACAAACCAAATAGGAAAATCGATTCTTTTCTTAATTCTCATCAACCAGACAACATCACCAACGCGATCCGATAACAGCAATTCAATAATTTCAACAAAAAAAAAAAGAAGAAGCTTTTCGAAACATCTCCTGGCAATTAGGAAAAAAAAATTGAGAAAAAAAAAAAAAAAAAAAAAAAAACAGTTTTTCCAGATCCATTAAAACAAACAAATAAAACTCGGGAAGTATCACCTCAAAATTTAGATATGGTAAAGAAAGATTAAATTTTAAGGAAAACAGAGGAAGAAGCATCAGGAGAGAGCAGACCGATAACTAGAAAACATTCAATCACAGAAACTATTTTAAAAAAACAAACGTTAAATCACAGGAAACATCCAGATGTTGTAATGATAGGAAGTCAGCTAGTAAAAGGCAGATATTTGCATGCAGATAACAGATCTGAGCTAGTTCTTCCAAGAAATGACATCTGAGAAAAGCTTACCTCGATCCGTTCGCAGGAATCTCCTCTAGATCGATACTAGAAGATCCAAACGAACGAAGGTCGATCGCGAACTCGGTCAATTCTAGATCTTATTCTCCGCCTCTCTCTTTCTTCCTCCTCCCGAACAACAGATGGAGGAAAGAGAAAAGAAGAAGAAGAGAGTTATATTATGTAGAGAGAGTGGGAATGAAATATCAGTCTGGAAGAGCGGCTCGTGGCAAGCGATCGGAATGGCTTGGTGAAGAGAGAAGGACGGGTACGAAGGAGAAAAACGAGAGGTAACTAATAATAATAAGATTAGGCCTCCGGTAGCACAGAAATACTGACGACAGGGACAAGGTTGCCCGCTTCGGATCCAAACTGGACACGGTTACAATGGTGACCAAGAAGAAACGCCTCCTTTTGGAATGGATTTACAAAACTGCCAAACGTCTCCTGCACAAAGGAAGTGCATGAAATTACTAAAGTACCCCCTATGAGGGTCCATAAAGAGAAAGCTTCCTAAAGTTATCCGAACCGTCCTTGGAGATGGACCGTCCTAGCTGTGTGATCTATGTGAACCGTTACCTTCTTTTTTTTCTTTTCTTTTTTTAAACTGATAACTCAAGCATAAGGTCTTTTCTTTTTTCTTTTTTCTTTTTCTTTTTTTAACCGGTAACTCAAGCAAAAGTGGTGACACTACACTAACTTGGTGTATTAGTATAGTGTCGTGCAATATACTATCGTTCCTCACCATATTGCATCGCAATGAATTCCGGCCTTTTGGAGCCTTCTTGGATAGACTGATCATGGGGAGATGACTAAGGCTATAAGATTAAGGAGGGCGTCAGATTTACTTACATACAAGTTAGAAAACTTGTCCTATACGAAAGGTAATTTTGCATTTTCATCAATGGTGGATAGAGGGGTATCAATGGTGGACGATATTTAATCGTAAGCAAAAGCAAGATCGGCCGTCCAGAGCGAGTTTGATAGGCGTTGAATCTCTTGAAGATAAACAAGAATCACATCAATTAATAACACAATAAATATAGCGAGTTTGCTTGGTGGAAGAACGTTTAAGAGTAAGAGAGCGACAAAAGCACATTAATGTGGTGCAACTCTTCCAACTTCTATGGGTGGCCAACATTATTGATCTATGCCGTTCATCTCACTCGTCTACCTTTGGATATATAATCGCCAAAAATCACGCCAAAAGATAGTGGTTTATCTTCCAAGAAATATTGCTTTCTGTTGTTAGAAAAGGACAGTCAATGGATCAAAGCTCCATTGGATGCTGGGGGTGTCCTTTTCGCATGACTTTTGGGCCAACACGTATATATCCAAGAGTAAGCAATTCACGTAAAGGCATGGAATAACATGCAGAGGGCCACCAGTGAAAAGTGGAAGAGTTGTACCAGAAAAGTGTTGTGGCAGTCTATTCTACAAATCTGCTGCTTGGTTTATGTAACCTACCTAATGTAGACATGCCACTTATATTTACCTACTCAGGCTACTTACGGGGATACGTTTTGTAAGAAGACCTAACGCTTGGTGAAGAAAATTATGCTTCCATTTATGGAGCAAAATGAATCTTGAAAGATGACTTGGATGTTCAAGTCATGCTGAGATCACATGAATAGACGGAAAGTTCTAGTCCGAGTTATTAGGACGTAGTCACCAAAAGACAGTGGTTTAATTAATTCCTCACGTACCAACAACAAATATCTAATGCAGTTGATTGCAAGCATCCCAGCTTCTTCCTAAGAATGTGCTTGGTCACAATTCTGAGTTCTGCCTTTTAACTTGGCTATAGATCAGATATATGAGGGTGCATTTGTGAGTTGCTTTGTAATCGTTGCTTGAAAATACCCCCTCCCCACTAGCCCCCAGCCAACATAAAAGAAGAAGACTAATTTCTCACATACTTTAGCTGACTAGATCTATTGATTGCTTACTTGGTCATTAGGTCTTACACTATATGAGGTCAATCTAGGATACGCAATTCTTCATCTTCAAAGGATTTTTCCTTTTCTTCTTTCTTATCTATAGTGTACCATTATACTTGCCCATGCAATGCACACAATACCAATTTGTTCTTTGCTCCAAACAACTAATTCAAGTGGGTGCCAACTTACTTCTTTGAAAAATAAACATAATGTGAGTGAATTTAGGTGTCCTTAGAAAGTTAGTATCTAGAAAGATTAACAAGAGATCCCATCCAACTAATGAAGTAGCATCAAAACAAAATAATTAAAAAGATAAATAAGAAAGATTTTAGGGATTGGCTATAGATGAGGTATTCAATTACAATTAGAAGTTGAAGAAATTAAGATGTAGATGTCACATGGCTGAAAAAGATAGGATATAAAGTAAATCTTTTGAGTCTCACTCCTCTAACTAATAACATAATATAAAATAAAATAATTCAAAATTACTTACATTGCACAATGAAAAATAAGGTTCTAAGTGGTCAAAGAAAAACATCATTAGCATAATATATAATAGATATAAACATCCTCCTTATAAGGGAGGATGTATTACATTTCAAGATCTCATTCTACTTATGACAACTATGTAATCTAAATAGATATAAACTTTTTCATTAGTACTTTTTGGGTATACCTATAGCATAAGAGGGCCATATATAAAGGCCTTAGAAATTCCAAATAGATATGAGTTTTGATACCAAAGGCATCTCATTGATGATGAATCAAAGAGCATTTTAGATCCGTGAAAAAATAACAAATATTTGTATGGTAGAAATTATCCTCTCTCTCTCTCTCTCTCTCTCTCTCTCTCTCTCTCTCTCTCTCTCTCTCTCTCTCTCTCTCTCTCTCTCTCTCTCTCTCTCTCTCTCTCTCTCTCTCTCTCTCTATGTTATCTAGTATCTCCAGGTTTATCGAAGGATACTAATATCATAATGCATGGAGGACAATGCACAATGCAAATAGGAATTGGTTTTCAAAGAAAAAGGAATTCTCAATGGAAAACTTTTCACACTTTTTAATCCTCTTCAATTGAGTGGCTCCTATATTATGCTACCTATGCTTCAAGGTATTTGAGAATAGAAATCACCTCATGCTATAATGCCTTCTCACCAATTTCTTGTGGAACGGTATCTAATATAAGTTCAACCTTTCTTGGTGCTTGTCTCATGCCTACTCTCTCTCTCTCTCTCTCTCTCTCTCTCTCTCTCTCTCTCTCTCTCTCTCTCTCTCTCTCTCTCTCTCTCATTTCAAAGCATTTCTCTTTCAATTTTGGTTTTTTTTTTTTTGTACCTGTATATAGAAAACTGAAAATGATCAAAATGAATAGGTGGCTAGGAAAATGTGGGTCCTCTCTAGTAAATTGAGAACATGGAAGCTGGGAGCCAATCACTTCATTTCTCAAATTCCCTGACAATGAAGAATTTGAATGAGTAAACATAAGTGGTCTGTGGATGTTTGCTTCATCATATATCTTATAATTTGAGGAAATGGAAACCTCTTTTCACCCCTTTTGAGGAACTGGGATGTAAGGCCTCTATTTGGATTCAACTCCCAAGTCTTCCAATTGAAATGCGGGATACTAAACTCCTTTTTTCTATCAAAAAGAAATTGGGTCACTAAATTAAAACATATTCTATCACATAAGATTCAACCTCAGATGACTACAATGAACATTTAAAAGATTGCTACGCAAGGATCTATGTTGAAAGTTCCTTAACTAAGTTTCTAAAATAGGGATAAATGAAAATGGCAGAAACTTGTATATGAAGGGATTCTATCAATTTGCTCTATATGTAGACTTATTGGCTATTTAGCTAAGAGCTGCCCATCTACTAAAGAATCTCATGACAACAAAGTGAACAAGAAGAATGAGAATGAAAAGAAGTGATGAACAACGGTCAATGGAAGAAGAAGAAGAAGAAAGGAGAAAGCACTTCAAAGGGTAGCACTCCAGCCTTTTCTCCCTCCGATCCTATTTTCCCTAACAATTTTGCACCTTTCAATGAAAATGAGTTAGCCGAATAGAATGCTCCCTAGGAGGCCCCATCTAAGAAGAAAGATTTGAAAAAAAGGGCAAACTCTTAAGGAACTAAGGAAATAGGAGGAATATACAAAACTTCATTTGTTAGAAAAGAAGAAAGGTAGTGAAAAGAACACTCAAATATGGGTGAAGAACTAGAGCATTAAGGATAAAGAGAAGATGACATGCAACAAGGAAATAGAAAAGATGTCATCTAAACATAATGTTATGCTAGTTGAATCTTTAACCAAGGGTTTGAATGTGATTGAAAATGAATAAAATCTTAACACAAATCAGGTTCAGAAGTATCTAGGGTTAGATGAGGAAATATATGTTGAGTGCAAGCAATCTTATACCACAAATACTTGGTTTAGCTTTAAAATTACTCGCAAACACACGAATCAATGTAGTCATTGTATGTGAATTAGATCTATCCCACAAGGAATCTCATAGATTTGCAGATTGATTGGATCTTATTTAAATCACTTATCATAGCCCAAGAAAGATTGTATTTGATTAAACTAAGAAAGTAAATAAAATAGAAATAAAAACATGTATGGAATTATAAACTACAGCCAGGGAAACCTTCTAAAAATAAAATTTTCTAAAAACCAAATTTAGAAACTTTCCAAACTAATCTAGGCAAGAAATAAATAATGAAACAAGCAACTATCTAAGGAATCAAAATTCAAAACCATGTGCATGACCCATGTAAGTGTGTGCTGGAACATGTATTGGGAAGTAGGCTAGTACGAATGGCGTTAGCACTTGCATACATGAAATCTTAACAAAGACATTAACTAAACTAACTAAAATGCAAAATGGGTTCCTAAGAAGCTAAGCAAGAATGGAGAGCATGAAAGTATAGAGGATGCACGTAATTCATGGAAAGAAAGCTAACTAAAATTGTGCACATAAAACTAAATGGAATTAGGGCATGGAAAGAAACATGATGTGCAAGACTCTAAGATCATAACAATACACATTCAGAGTGATTTAATTCTAGAAACAAATAAGAGAATTGCTTATCAACCAAATAGATTCATTGATGTGAAAGTTACATATGAAAGTTGTGCATGTACACAGATATAGAAACAAAAAGATGTGCAGTTTTCTAAGTCATAAACTCAATTCAAATCAATGCTTAAATCTTCTTCAACACACTCCAATGATCGCGGTCCACTCTATGATATCATGTGTGTGAAACCAAGGAACAAAATAAAAAAGAAAGAGAGCAAGATGATCAACAATAAAGCTAAGATGGATCTAAATCAAAGCAAGGAACAAGAAGAACAATGAGGGGAAAACAAAGATGATTCAAGGCTATTTTTCTCTTAGCTGTCACTATAAAGAGAAGAGGCTTTGAATCAAGGAAAACTAAGCAACTTAGATGCAAAACTCAATGGAAATCAAACTAGAACTATGCGCATGAAAGTAAAGGCAAGAAGAGCAATGAAACAAGGAAACAAACAATAAAGACTAACTTGGAAAAGTTTGTAACCAAAGAGAAAATGAGCTTGAAGGAGGTGTGGGACACAAAAGAGAGGTAGCCAAGGTGGTGAGGCATTGAAAGCTTGAATAGAAAGAAGGGAACTACTCATGGAGGACCAACCTAAGGGTGAAGGCGTGGAGCTCCTCTCTATGTATGGTGTGTTGAATCTCTTTGCTTTTATATAGTTTTTCAATTTATAAATGAATCTTAAGTGGGAAGGTGATGTGGGATAGAGTGGGAAAGAAGTTTAAATAAGAACGAAACTTAGGAGTAGGACTCTGGGAAGGTGAGTGAAAATTGGAAAGGTGGAACCTTAGAATGCATGAGGGGGGGCGGGGGGAGAGGTGACACTTTTAAGGAAAATGCGTGGAACTCCCCCTCCTTTTAAGTGTTTCAAGTGGAAGGGTAGAAAGAGAGAGGAAAGAGGGAAAGATCAAGAGATAGAGATAGAGATAGAGATAGAGATAGAAGAAAGAAAAGAAAAGAAATATAAAATTCAAAGACTCTTCTCCCACTAGTTCCCCTTAGCATGCATATCTTCTATTGATAATTTTCAATCTTTTTATTGCTGATTATCTTCTTGAATTTCATGATTTTTTTAATAAGATAAGTGCTTGAAAACTCCTCCAATCGTGTGGTTCCATGTGGCATAGCTTAGATGACTTCAAGGCTTAATTTGATGGCTTCAATGGCTTGCCTCTTGAGTGGTTTGAATCATTGGCTTCATGGCTTGTATAGCTAAGGTGGGTTGTATGACTCTGATTATCATGCAAAGGTGGTGAAATTGCATGGATTTTTGCATAGGCTCACTTTAGTCATCTTTAATACTTCCAATTGCTTTCTTGCTTGCCCTAGAATGATCTTGAATCTTTATTGAACTTTGGAATGATGAAATTTACTCTTGATTCTTTAATTTGATCTTGATCCTTAATTCACATCTTGATCTATCCTTGTCGTTGGATCATCTTCTTGATACCTACAAAAGGTTAAAAATCCTAATTAACTAAAAATTATAATAATTCACACATTTATTCTAGATAGCTTTTGAACTTGCAAAATATCAAACTTTTGAATCATTAGCTTAGAAATGCATGTGTTTATTATTTTTGAAAAAACTCTGGAATAGTACCCATAATTTACATTGGGTACTTTTTATACAAAATTGAATACTTATTAATTAATATCCTCCACCCTGACTGATTATGACTAAGGTATATCTCATGATCCCATTGCTTGACTCTTAAATCTTAATATTGCTCTTAGCATACTTATATCTAACTGAATCACCCCCTAATAATTCATCTTTCTCAAGATACAAGAAAACAATTCCTTTTCTACGTCCCCTATCTGTCATGTCTTGCAAGATATTCCTTTTTGTCATGAGCTCATGCCACTACCGTAATGTGATTGTCTCTGATGATTTAGGTAATTTCTTAATGATAGATGAAAGACTTTCACTCAGAAGCAATTTCAAATCTTCTTTAGAGGACCAGCACAAAAAAAAATTTGTTTGATAAGTCTTGTTTTTGATGAATTCCTAGTACTTCTATTGTTGCAGTTTCCAATTGCTCTCATGATCCTAGAACTCTTACCCAAATTCATAGAACTACTATTAGGAAAATCAAAGTACAAGTTAGAAGCGTCAATGAATTGGAATTCTAAGTTGAAATTCTTAAAGAAGCTAAGAAGGTTACCAATGACATGAAGAAGATACTAATCATGCCATGATACAATTGCATAGAAAGATTCAGAGAACCATTGACAACCTGGAGGAGAACAAAGTCTAAAAAAGAAATATCTAATGAAGGAGCTAATTTAACCCATGAAACTATTAGCATAGAATAATAGAGTGGTTAGGAGATCCTCCTTTTGCATGTTTTAGACTAGATTATGTTGAAATTCAAAGTAGAAGTTATCTTTCTTAATGAAGCCAAATTTTAAGATGCTACAGATAGAAATCTTTTAAAGAACAACAGGAAGGAGTATGCACATCATTTTGTTATTACTTCAAATGGTGCTTCCAGGGTACTTTTGGTAGGGTAACTGTTTTTGTGATATTCTTGAATTTTCTAATTAAGTTATTCACAGCATATTAAGTCACAAAAATCGATATTGTTTCTATTCTTTTGTATATGCTAATGTCAATGCTAAGTTGATAAATTAATTATGAAGTGAATTGAAATGACTCACAATCACTACTATAAAGTGCATTATTGGTGACTTAAATGTGATTATTAATCAAATTGATAAGTAGGGTGGCACCCTTTTCATTCTTAGTTAAAACAATTAATTGGGTTAAGCTAATGAATAATGTGAAGTTGATCGATTTGGATTCTCAAGAGACAAATTTACATGGTCAAATATAACGAAGGGGAATAAATTCATTAAGAAAAGATTGGACAAAGTATAAGCTAATTTTGCATGGCTATAATGTTTAGAAATGCTCAAGTGCTGCACATGTCGATGTTGGCTTGTGACCATGCTCCACTACCTATCCAGTTCACCAACGCTGTAATTAATAGAAGGAAATGCTTCAAATATGAGGGGAAAAAATGTCATATGAGCATCCAAGATTTTGCTAACTTGTTGGGAATGCTTGGAATAATTACTACATCGTTCTAAGACCTTCAATCTTTGCAGAAAATTTAATTTTACAAGAAAAAAGCTAGTTGTTTAAAACATGGAGATCTATGGCATGTGGATAATAATATTGAACAACTTAACTAGAGGCTGAGAGATATTCAACACATAGTAGTTGATAATTATTTAATGAAATGCCTTTGAAAATAAGAAAAATAAAATATATTAGAACAGAAATGATGAAGGGCGATACTCTATAAAGATGAAGACATTGGAAACTATACAACATAGTACTTTAGAAATTATTATCAATTAGAAAACACATTCAAGCATATTGTTGATTTGAATGTCATTAATAAAAAATTATCCATTGAGGATAACAAGTTTTTGTTAAAGCTAATTAATTTAAGAATGTAGAGAAGTGATTTTTCCTATGAACTCATTCAAATCTCCTAGTATTGGTGGCTTTAGTCCATGCTTTTATGAGACAAATTGCAACTTAGTGGGCAAAGAAGTTTTTGAAATGGTTAGAGTTGTTTTTTCATTCTGGCTAGATGCTCATAGAACTAAATAGAACTCTTATTATGCAAGACAACACCCTCATATATCATGAGATCCTCACATCCTTCACACATATAAAGGGAGCTACAGGGGAAATGATCTAAAGATTGATCTTTACAAGGTATGCTATCATGACATTTTCTTAAGTAGACTCTTTTAAATTTGACTTTATTGTATAGTGGATTAAGATAATTATGTAGTGTGTTTTGCTAATACTTCATCAGTGAGTGTCAATGACAGACATGGTGATTGGTTCCATTGGAAGAGTGGCCTCAAGCAAGGAGATCCCCTCTTACTGTATCTGTTTATCCTATGCATTGAAGTTCTCTCAAACTTATTTCACAGGCAATGTGAGGATGGTGAACTCAAACCTTTCCAAATGGTATGCCTCTTATTTTACTTTCTCTTTAAACGTTCATCGACAATTTTTCCATTTGCTGTAGAGGGTTTTATAAAAAAAAATTGTGCCATTATTAAGAGCATCCTTAAGATATTTAATCAAGACTCAAGCTTAAGCACCAATTGCAATAAGTTGGCAATTCATTTCTTAAGACATTTTCTTCTAAAGATTCTTGTGTTCTTTTTGGATATGACTTTTCAACTTTTGAATATAGAGCATCAACACTATTATAATAAAAGCTAAATTTTTAAATACGACATGTTTAACTATACTTTAGATATTTTTTCTTAACTTCCCTAAGAGAGTTCCTTTATCATTTTTTTTTTAACCTAATAGATACAAGAGAGGAAGAGAAAGATTATTCATTTTGGCCATAGTTGATCTAGAAATATATCAGAGGCAAAGAGACAGATCTGACAATATCATTGGATTTTGTAGTTGAATATGACTCGATCTAGAGGGAAAGAGAAATTAAAAAGAGACAAATGTCTCTAAAGACATAGAGACCGAACAATGATAAAGGGTCATCTTGCTAGATATTGTCAATTTTAGAGAGACACAAAGACTATGAGAGAAGGAGAGACCAAAGGATGAATGTGTGTGTGTGTGTGTGTGTGTGTGTGTGTGTGTGTGAGAGAGAGAGAGAGAGAGAGAGAGAGAGAGAGAGAGAGAGAGTTACTTTGCCTAGATAACAGCCAAAAAACAATGATTCTCAATGGAGAAGAAAACCAACAATCCTTGTCGAAGAAGAAAGCCAAAGTCTACACTTGGCCTTGGAGTGAGATGTACAAAGAGCCAACATTGAGAGGGAAAAGTGAGAAAGAAGGAAATTTTGTTCTAGTTTATTTGAGTAGAAAAAAAGGTGCTTCTCCTAAACTTTGTCTATGTATGGTCTTTGGGGTTTCCAACTTATTCAGCCAGACTTCTAATTAAAATAAGCCATCTTTTGGACTCCTCAAGACACCAATTCTTGTTTATATTATAATAAAAGTCAAATTAGTTGTTTCTAAAAACATGCTTAGATTCAAGAAAAACTTCAAGGGTGAGCTTTATCTTGGAATACCATGTGTTGACAAGAGACCATCGACTAAAACCTTGGTTAACATTATTGACAAAGAAGCAAATAGACTTCAAATTTGGAAGTGCATAACCTCCTTTTAAAAGTAGGAATATTAATATTATTAACACTAGTGACCAAAAGAATGCCTGTCTACACATAAAGATGTGTTAAGCCCCATTGAAAAGCTCCAAAAGGATTTTCTTTCGAAGGGAAATAATGATAGCAAGGTTGAATTGGAATGAAATTTGTAAAAGTAAAAAATCATGGTCTGCTTGGATTGAGGAATCTCATGGAATTTTAGCATGCTATAATTGGCAAGCTTGCTTGTAGAATCATTAGTCATTAAGGTAAAATACTTAATAACTCATGCTTTTTTAGGTTGGGCCTAAAGCAAAAGATTCTGTGTTTGGAGAGCTATAGTTTGCATTGTTCCTATCTTCAAGCTGGGTATCAAATGGCATATTGGTAGAGATTCTAATATGGACATATGGAATGGCATATGGGTGGGTGATTCCTCTCTTCATGAGAGATTATCTAACAGTATTCTTGCTGCCCAACCTTCTTCATAGGCATCTATGAAGAAAATTTGCAAATGAATTCAAAATTGAGTTTGCCCACATCTTTTTTCTCCTGGAAAGCTTATTAATAAATTGTTTAATGCTTATCCTTATAATGGTAAGAATGGAAATCTCTTTATTACTACCTATAACTATGATGTATGAATGATTTGGTTTAGTAGAACCAAGCTAACTAGGGGCCAACTTTGGCTAATGACTTGCGTGCCTAGGTCATGGGTCACTGATTCAAAACTTGTTCAAAATTGACCTGTATCTAATCTGCCCACATAAAATTGAGGATGAATCGACCTATGCCCATTACTTCACAGGTGAACCCATTTACGTGAAAAAATACCTTTCAAGGAAGAGATTCACTACCTTTATGTTAATTTTTTTTAGATCTCAAGCATTCATCTAATTAATGCTAACATATTCAGTTTTACTATGAAAAATCATGCCAATATGATAATCCCAGCTCTCTCTCTCTCTCTCTCTCTCTCTCTCTCTCTCTCTCTCTCTCTCTCTCTCTCTATATATATATATATATATATATATATTCACTTTTATATGCTAGTGGTCTTGATTTAAATTACAACAAGAAATAGTGCTAGCATCCAATAGGAATAGTTTATGTGTATGTGTGTGAATGCGTGCATGCACATATATGCATATTCTAATAGATTTCAAATAATATGAATGGATTAGATCATTAGAAAATTATGCCTAAATTGATGGGATGACAGCATTTGTAGATAATAAATTGCCTTGAGCATTTGAAAATAGCAGGTCTTAAGGTCGAGAATGGTTAAGTCACAACATGAAATTTTTTTGACTTGTCATTTGCTAGAGTGGTTATTGAGCTTTGTTTTATTTTACATCTATTGTCTAGAAAAAGCTCATAAAAAGTACTTAAGTCTTGATAAGTGTACACGCTAAAGAGGAGAGGAAGGGGGTACATGCCCACTTTTCCATACAATGTAAAACTTTTATTAGAGATCTAATGCATTTATGATATCAAGACATTTCATAGATAAGGTAGATCAAATTTCATGCCAATTGAACTATTGTAGCCTCCAGTATTTTTTATAGAAGTTATGACCATCCATTTTTGTTAATTTTTGGAAGACCCACAACAAGTGGTTAGGATCATCTAAATGCATTGCTTTCAAATAGGTCACATCTATTTGGCATTTTGAATATGATGAATTGCTTAGATCTACTAAGTGAAGATGTTTAATGATAACTGATAATTGCTGGGTGAAATTACCTGTTTTACCCACACACCCACTTGTCATAAATGGATTGAGTTCAAGTAGACATTTTATGACTTGCAAGAGAAACACGTTGTACAACTTGCACCTATTTGACTCACAACTAGTAACGGGCCACCACTACCTACCCGTTTGTCATCTCTATAATTTGATTCCCATATAGACTCTATGGCAACAATGATACATGAATTCTCCATGCATGTGTAATGAGGACCTCAAAAGTTGGTATTAGAAAGATATAAGGTCTTCTCAGCATCGTTTAGTTGCAATCTTTCCCAAAAGATTGGTATGATCTAAATTTTGATGGCACCTCCAAAGGGAGCTTGATTGGGGCTCGAGCAAATAGCACCATAAAGAGATGATAAATAAAGTAAGATCTGTGGCTAGTTTCAACAAATTTCCCTATAAAATCTCAAACAACATTCCCAAGCTTGAAGGATTGCCTCATGGGATGCTACTCACAATTGATTTGAAAATCTTAAATTGTAACTCAAAAGTAATTCCAAATAGAGCTGATATTCCCACAACCTTGTCATACTAATGTTACACCCTCTTTTGGGGTTTTATAGTAAAAGTATGTGTGGTCTACTTTTTTGAGTAATTATAGTGTTCATCTTAAGCACCTTGCTATAGATGAGCCATGTCTTAAAATTTACATATTTTAAATGATCCAAAAATTAATTTTTTAGCTATTTCTAATATCACTAATTGTCTATCTATGATTTTAGAAGTAAAAAAGAAGAAGAAATAATACAACTACGCAATGGACATGATTTTTGGGTCATATCTCACCTATTGCAAAAGATTTAAGATAAACAATTGAGATTATCATAAAAGTAGGCCTCTTAAATTAAAAAATGACAAAACTCTAAAAGAAGGTTTGGCATTAGTAACAAAAATGTAAAAATATTAGCTCCATTCCAAACTTGTTATCAATGCATTGAGAGGCTGCTTGTGGGATTTTTCTAAGACACAGGCTTTCAAAAGCTTCTCACACATTCAAGAAAGGAAACGCTCCAAAAGAGCAACCCCGGCGTACGAAGCCCCTGCCTATGTGGGGTCTTGGGAATGGGCGGACTACAAGGGCCTATAGTAGGCAGCCTTACCTTGCATTTTGCAAGAGGTTGATTCCAAGCCTTGAACCTTTGACCTCAAGGTCACATGATGACAACTTTTACCGTTGTGCCAAGGGTCCCCTTCAAAAGAAAGGAAACGCTCTAGAAGTAAGAAAATGACAAGGTCTAGAAAAGCAGAGGTCCACCTTGCCCGGTACGAGATTTATGGAAAGATTTTGTTGGTGAATCTTCCACTATAAAGCGTAAATGATGTATCTTAACCTTTCTTTATACTTTGTTTGATTCGATAGAAGAAAAAGGCGAAGGGTGGTTGAGATGGCACCCAAAGCACTCAAATGACATTCAATTTAGCAACCGTTTCCTTCTTCACTGGATCCACCATACTTTATGGAACTTACGCCATTTAATGTCTACTTTCTAATTAAAACGTGAAACCACGTATCATGATCTCGTTTATCATCCCATGTTTGATCATTGACCCTGAGTCCCATCATAATCAGATGATCGTAGCCCTCCAATAAGGATGATTTAGAAGATACATGATTAAAGTATCTAACACAAAAGCTTAGCTGTTGACATTTAAGCTCCTGATCTTATTGATCTACCAAGATCAACGATCTTAATCACATTTCCCGTGAGTGCGTGTTTGTGACCAAAATATTCAATCGGTTAAGGCTGTTAGTCAGTTGGAATCAGATCCGATCCACCCATTTCACTGCCGTGATCACTAGAAATTCCAATCAGTTCAAATCCTAGTGGATAATTCTTCGGATCTTATCCTCATTGCTCAAATCCTTACTAATTAAGAATTGGATCCGATTTCGGATGGTCTTGGATATAGTAAAAATATAAAAGTGTAGAGATACTTTTGTAAAAATAAGTGAGACATGAATATTATATAATCACCTAGCTACGAAGAAAGAAAGTAAGAAACTTTGATAAAGATTTTATTCTAGAAGGGAAACTAGAAAGTCAAGTTCTATATGACTAGAGAACTTAGATAAACAGATATATAATTCATTAAAATTTTTTTATAGATTAGTATGACAAGGCCTTAATAAAGATTAAGGGTATTTTAAAATTTGAATAATTAAATGATTTTTAGGAATTTGTTTATGTACCAAACAAATAAATTATATAACAAAAGTAATGATCAGATTTAATTGAATATATTGATTTAAATATTCAAATAATGATCAATTTTAGTCGGATTATTTGGATCGGTCGGACCATCTTATCATTTGATACCCTAAAATCAGGATAGTAGAAGCTGAAGGACATTTATGCCTTTTCGGTCGGTTACATCATAAGGTTATTTGAGGAAATTCAGAATTTATAATGGGGACGGATAAAAAGCCAAAGCCACGGCAACGGATGCATCTTCTTCCATTACACGTCAGCGAAATCGGCCGTTAAAACGACGTCAACCGCATCCAAGGTGGCGAGACATTGAATCTGTGGGCCGTCAAGTGACAGCACGTAACGAAGATGGAAATCCGGGTGCTTTCTAACAGACCTCGTGCCAGTCGGGCGGATCTCCTTTATACGGTATTGAAGAGCAGGAAAACCTAAGATAGCTCGAAAATATGAGAATATTTACATTTTCAGCAAAACGCTTATTTTCGGAAAGTAGACCTGGTGCTAAATTGCGGAAAATGCTACAGATTTTTGCTATTTACGCGCGAATTATGTAAAAGTAAAAGAATAAAATGGTAAAAGTATCTCTGGATTTGGTATTTCCTGTGTCTGGAAAGACCTTTTCACATGTCTAGAGACGCCACATGGGGGAGAAAGAAAGACTGTTAGGGCCCAAGCCCAAACTGGCTGGTGGATCATGCATGTGGAACCCAGTGGAATAATGTGGGCCATAAATGCGCCATAACTGGAAGTCAAAGGCATGTAATTGGAGCTGAGTGGGAAAAGCATAGTTGGAAAGAGCCGACAGTCAATGGCTAAGGCATTAAGACAACATAATGGAGGCATTACTCCAGGCATGCATAGGCATGTTTTTATGGAAGATCATGCCGCGCATCTTGTTCACATTACAAAAGAATTAGTCCATTGGATGATTCTCCTCATCTTAGATCAAAGATTATAACCATTGATTCCAAAATTAGAAAAGAAAAGGGAGTTTAAATAATTTAATTGCTATGATTTTTTTAATATAAACTAAACAAGGAAGGGTGAACAAGATGAATCCGATGATCTTCTAGCAAACACACCTAGACATGCCTAAACTTGATGCTTCACTTTGAGGCAACGTGAACAAGATGAATCCGATGATCTTCTAGCAAACACACCTAGACATGCCTAAACTTGATGCTTCACTTTGAGGCAACGTGATAAGTACACGGGCACTAACTTCCTCCGCCTGAGCAAGCTAGGCATCTTTCTAGGCCTACATGTGCAATGTTTGTATGATCATATGTTTTAATCTAATAGCTCCGGGCAGGATTGTCGGAAACAATCAATTTGATCAATGGATATGATCATGCAAATTTGCACATGTGGGCCCAAATGTGCCTAGTAGCCTATTGGTTTAGTGAAAAGATTTGCCTCACTTATTGAGGCTAGGTTGCAGGTTCGAGGTCAGGACTCTCCATTAGTAGATGGATAAATCTAAGAGGGTGAACGAATATTTTCGTTAATACTTCTTTGCGCTGCAATTAGGCACATTCTTTAAGCGCGTTTGCCTACACACGTCGAGCGGGACCTCCAGTTTGATGGAGTTACTAGATTGTGTCTGCAAGTGCCCTTCAGTGCACGAATTTACAAGTAATAAAAGTTCACGTGGGCCTCAAATGATTGGTAGCATCTTCGGGGCACACTCCCAAAATGATGTTAACCTCTAGTCGTTAAGATGTGTCCACCTTTTACTTTTCTCCGCTCTTTTGATCCTTCTATGTTGGTTTTTAGTGGTGGTTTCAACCATCTAATGGAGTTGTCTTCTAGTGCATGGCCTATTTATGATGCGGGATCGAGCTGAGTACAAAAGATGGAATCAAGATAATCTAAAATGGGATGTTTAGAAAAGTGATTAATATATGAAGTTGGACTCAACAAACGCTTTCAGTTAATTAATATCCGTGCACATATTAGGAAGGAAATGGTTTCAGAAACTATCCTATAAAGATTTAAAATATAAGATGTTTTTGTCAAAACTGTCTTATAAAGTATAATACAATATGGTTTTTCCAAACTATCCTATATTACTTAGGTTTAGAAAGGGTAGTTTTCGAAAATGTTTTATATTACTCACATTTTTATTAGACAGTGTTTGGAACCACCTTATAAAGTCAATTCTATAAGATGGTTTTTGGAAACGGTCTTATAAAGTCCCTTTCTTAAGACAATTTTCAAAAGTCGCCCTTTAAATTGTACTTTTAAAACACCAACTCGACCATGTAGTTTTTTACTCTCTACTACTTTGATGAAAAACTCATACATTGAGTTGGATTTACATACATTTGATCCCAAAATTATATTTTCTTGCCTTGATTTGGTTTGGGTATGTATTCTTTCTTATTTTTAGTAGATGATTAATTGATTTGATGTTTATGGATGTAAATTTACTTTCCAAAATTCTTCCTTTGCTGTGTGTGTGGATCAATATTCATGTGAATGAACAATGAGTGGATCATTCATGTGTATTGGGCAGTCCAAACCTAGAGTTGAATGGTAATGTCTACTAATATATATATATATATATATATATATATTATAATATATAATATTCTCTTGATGTTTTTTCCAACTGTATGTACATTTTCTTTGCACACCAAGTGTTTAGTTAAATGCCTAACCCAATATTCTTGATCTTTTCATGTCTAGAAAGTCTTCAAATGTATTTGAACTTCAACTTTTTGACAAAATGGACAAATATACTTAGATGACTATGGGAAGATCATCAAGAGAGTATAAGGAGGGAATAGAAAACTTCATAGAGTTTGCAGTTAGAGCACATGGTGATTGTAATCGCATGAGATATCCGTGCTTGAGATGTGGAAACCTAAAAAAGGTTACTTTAGGTGAGTTGAGGGAATATTTGTACTTCAATGGAGTTGATGAAAGCTATCGCCCTTGGATGTGACATGGAGATGGAATTCCTCATAGGCCGTAGATAAGGCGAAATGCGTATATGATCATGAAACCACTATAGAAAGTGTAGCAAATAGTACAGCTACACTGATGTTTTGATGTGCATATGATGACTTTCAGGACAATCCTAAACAATTCCATAGTATATGGGAGAAAGCCAATGAGCCACTATAAGTTGGGTGTATAGATTATATGAAGTTGTCTGCAGTGGTGGAACTTTACAATGTGAAATCTGCATTTGATTTTCAGATCAAGGTTTTATAGAAATGTTGAAATTGATATGTAAAATTCTACTGAAAGAGAACAAACTGGCTAGATTGACATGGGAGGCAAAGAAAACCTTGGCTGCATTAGGGTTGAAGTATAAAAAAATACATATCTATCTCAATAACTACATCTTATACAGGAAGGAGCATCAAGACAAAATTGCTTGCCCAACTTGTGGACATTCAAGATGGAAGTAGAAGAAGAATTCAATTGGTTAGCAAGTGAGAGATGTTCCTGCAGAGGTCCTATGTATTACCCACCTATTCCAAGGTTCCAAAGAATGTTTCATATTAAAGAAACAACGAAGAAACTAGTATGACATGTCAAGGAGAGAGTAGGTGCTAACTATTTACGCCATTCAGCAGATAGTCCAGCATGGAAGCTTGTAACTCCATGTGGTCAGATTTTAGAGAAGAACCCAGAAATTTACAACTTGCAATATCTCAGACGAGATTAATCCTCATGGTTATATGAGTAGCATGTATAGTTGTTGGCCTATTATAATAGTTTGTTACAACCTTCCACTGATGTTGTGCATGAAGAGGAAATTTATGATGTTAGTTATGTTAATGGGTCCTAAGCAACCTAGGAATGATATTGATGTGTACTTGGCTCCCTTGATCGATGATCTTAGGACATTGTGAGAAGTTGGGGTTGAAGCTTATGATGCATACAAGAAAGAGAATTCACCCTTAAGGTTGTACTAGTATGGACAATAAACAACTTTCCTACATGTGTTAATTTAACGAGATGCACTGTGAAGGGATACAATGCCTGTCCTATTTTTAGTGACCAAACATGTGCCATACAACTTCAACATGGTAGGAAGATGACATTCCTAGGATAAAGAAGATAGTTGCATAGAAACCATTCAAACCATTTTAAGAAAAAAAATTTTAATGGTAGTGTGGAGACTAGAATACCTTTAAAGTGGTTAACTAGATGACAAGTATTGAAATAGGTTGAGAATGTTAATGTCTTATGGGAAAGAAGAAGATAACTAAGCATACATATGATAACATCTCTAAAGTTCTTGGAAGAAAAAGTCAATATTTTTTGAACTTATGTGCTAGAAATCCCTGTAGGTGTGCCATGTTCTTGATTTCATGCACATTAGGAAGAACATATGTGAAAGCTTGATTGGTACATTGCTTCACATGCTAAAAAAAACAAAGGGGATCTTATGACAATAGGTTTGACCAGAAGGTTACATCTATAGGATAGGGGCAGTTGAGGAACTTACTTGCCTAAAGCAAATTACACACGGGACAGAGAGGAGAGAAGAATAGTATGTAAAACCCTATTGGAGATCAAAGTCCCAGACAAGTACTCTTCATTTAGAAACATTTTCTCCATGGAAGAGCTGAAAATTCTTTAGGATAAAAGTCGCATGATTGTCATGCATTGATGTAACAAGTCCTCACTGTCGTAATACTTTCAATGCTGCAAGATAAAGTTAGAGGATCTATTGCTAAATTTTGCTACTTTTTTAATTCCTTGTGTAAGAAGGTGGTGGGTACCGCCAAATTATAGGTAATATAGAAGCATCTACTTAATAGTGCACCTCATTGATGAGGTTAAGCATTATGGACCAGTTTATATGAGATGGATGTAATATTTGAGAGGTATGTGAATGTGTTAAAATGGTATACATGAAATCACAATCGACTGGAGGGGTGTATCATCGAATGTTACATTGTAGAAGAAGTGGTGGAGTTTTACACAGACTATCTATCACAAGTGGATGCTGTTGTGATCCCAATAAAGAAATTATCAAGTAGATTAAATGATCCAAAAGTCAGTGAACCTCTATCAAGTGGTCATGTATTGACCATTGATAGTGAGGAACATGACTAGACACACCTTTATATCTTGCAAAACATTAACATTGATGAAGTTTAGCCATACATTGAGTATGTTTTTACTCTCTCTGAGGTTTCTTTAATTTGCATTTTCTTATGCATGTTGAAATGTAATGTATTATTTAATTGCATGCATGATATATATATATATATATATATATAATTTTCATCCCTTCATTGTAGCAAGCACATGAACTTTCTAAAAGAGAGATATTCAAGAGATGCAAAGAAATAGAAGTGGTTACAAGATTACATTGTCGCTCCTTCAATAGTTGGCTCTATGAAAAGGTAATTAATTACATTATAATGAATTAACATGTCATTCAATTAATTAATTTGTAATTGCATATGCACATATACATTATACATCTCACTTAATTTAATTAATATTATACATAGATTTTAGATGAGCTAGATGTTTCAAGTCATTGTACTTCTGAATCCTTGGGTTGGAAGGCTATGGGACCTCAATTAAAAGTAATAAAGTATGCTAGTTATGCCATAAATGGTTATTGATTTTACACAAAAGACTGTTATAACTTAAGAGCATAATAAGGTGGTGGTGTTACCTTAGTTGCTAAAGCTATTTTCTTTTCCAGTTCAAAAGACAACAACCCCATTGTAGCAATCAAATGATACTTATTATAGTATTATATGCAAGATATGGGAGCTATATTATACTTGTAGAACTGTGGTTGTGTTTAAGTGTGATTGGGTGAAGCACAACAAAGATAGCATCAAAATTGATGCTCTTAGATTGATATTGGTTGACCTCAATAAGATTAGCTATCAAATGATCAATTTATTTTGGCATCTTGAGCGAAACAGGTATTTTAGATATAAGATAGACATGATATGAGAAAATCAACTATTTTATCAACCTCCCAAGGGACTTCTATGATGAAGATGACCTAGGTGACATGGCAATTGATTACCCTTGTATCAGTACAACCATGCCATTAGTTGATCTAATTAGGGAGAATGAATTAGATTATGTGCATGATACTGAAGAGGAGGGTGCTTGGTTGGTTTAGATTGTATATGAGGTGAGATGTTAAATTGTCTGTAACATTCAATATATTGAATTAAAGGAATTATATAATTAATCAAGATAGTCATCACGTGTCTGCTTGCTAATCACATGTTATACATCATGGAAATAAGAGATGGGGCCTCATCTATCCTTCACAGGTTACTAAGAATTTCAAGATCTAGAAAACATGGGAAAATTGTTATTATAGAGAACATAGGTAAGAAATGAATAACTGACCTCTATAATAGTAAATATAGGACAGTTATTAAAAATCCTCTTATATAATCTACTAAATATAAGATGATTAAGATTAAGCTATCCTATATTTATGGTGAATATTGGTAGGTTCCCAAAGAACTGTCCTATATTTAGTTCATGGCTAGTGCACGCTATAAGAAAGAATACAAGGCGGTTCCTCTAGAATTGTCATGTATTATCACCAATACAAAATAGTTCTAGTAGAACTGTCTTGTATCAGCATGAATATAGGGCAAATCTGGGAGAACCATCATATATTCACCACCTATAGGATGGTTCTGGGAGAATACAAATATAAGACGGTTCCTCTAGAAACGTCCTATATACTTCAAAATACATGCTAGTTATGTGAGAACCCTCCAATATTTTATTGTCCTATATTTGTGATTATACAATATGGCTTTTTGAGAACCATGCTATATTTGTTTTCCATTATAAGACCCTTTTGCCCCAAGCCTGACCAAAATTTTAAAGAACCCTCCCTCACCCAGAGCAAAAACTCAAAAGAGAGAGAGAGAGAGAGAGAGACCATGCACCCACATGTGCTACCCAAAGAGCAAAGAGAAGAACAAGGAGAAGGAGAGAGAGAGAGAGTGCAAGCGACAGAGAGAGGTCATGTGCCCACATGTGCTACCCTAATAAAGGAGAGAGAGGGGAAAGAAGATGATGAAGAAGAAGAAGAAGAAGAGAAGAGAAAGGAAAAGAGGAAATGGAAGGAGGTAACTACTCTTGGAATTTTATCTTGCCATTTTCTGCGTCTCTTTTTTATGTAAAAAAATTAACGTAGTCATTCGAAAAGATCAATGTATCAGAGAAACTTAATAAAATCTTGAAATTTCTCCTTACATATATAATTTAATAAATCTGAAGGTGAATCATAACACAAACTTGTCTTAAGAAGATAGATGCACTTAAGCTCAGCACTTTTGTATACACTATTTTTCATTTATAGCTCTTTTAGACTCATTCCCTTTGATGTCGTTGCTTGCATGGAGTCTCTTGCATCACACAATGACATGTCTATGAAAACAACTATAAACACTCTACTCTGGAAACATAGCCAAGCTCTTAATGGAGCCCTAGAAACAAGTGGAATATCTTGTTTGGTATTAGACTACCTAGTACTCCACCAACTTAAACTGAATAACCATGCTTCCAACATTATATGTGTGCAAACCTTTATCCAAAGATGTTGCCTAGGTAGCTATTAGATTTTGATGATATAGTCAATATTTGTTTAGTGAAGATTGAAGTCTTCTCTCCATTTAGAAGTGTTGTTGACATAGCATGTTATAGTCTATATCACTTAGTTAATAGTCATGTAACATGATATCAATCAACCTTATCTTGTACTCATCAATGGTATCATCTTTGACAATTTTTTATAAGGATCCACTTCTACCCAAAATAGTGTACTTCAAAAACAAAACATGATGTGTCATGGCAAGCTAACTATATTTAACAATTCCACACTCAAGATTTGAGTTCTCCTCATTGAAGTTTTAATCTTCTCTAGTTCAACAACCCAATATTTTTTTAGAGCTTTTTTACCTTTGTGTATAGCTTCATCACCTCATGTTGGTAAGTAGTCTTCATATTTGAATCCATAGGGTTTGTAACCTTCATTAACAAGCCCAATAAGTAGTCATTAATGAATATTTTTGTTATCTTTATTTTATAGGACATTTAGACCTTTACTTTAAAATATTTGAAAAATTAGGCTTGCTTTTTTCTTTTTTATTAGCAAGAGAGGTTTGTAATTGGAAGATGATAAGAACTTGCTTACTAACACATGACTCATGGAAATTTAATATTTTAATAAAAATAATGAAATACTTTTAAATGTTAGAAATCCTATATTCTCTCTCTCTCTCTCTCTCTCTCTCTCTCTCTCTCTCTCTCTCTCTCTCTCTCTCTCTCTCTCTCTCTCTCTCTCTCTCTCTCCACTCTATTTTTATAACTCAAATGGAGTAACCTCAACTTTGTTTAAAATGTGACATAGTGAGAATACTAAATTTCTCACGAAACTTATAGATAGCCCTAAACTATTGAGCATGGAATAAACCATCTCAACTAATATTCAGTTCTTTTGTTTACTAACCCCACTTTGAAATTTAATCAGACCTTGGTGTATTAATCTTTAAATTATAAATATTAGCTAGTTTTCTCCTTTTTTTCATTTTTTCTTTGAATTACCATAATTTCCAATAGATCTAATTGCAGTGTTTTCACTTGTGAAGGAAACATGGAACATGAAGAATATGAATAACATGAAGAACAATCTAGTCCATGTACACCTGTTAAGAGAAAGGGCAAAGGATCAGCAAAAATGAAAAATATAATTAAGAGAAAGTTAAAGGGTATAAAAGAGATGGTACAATTTAACAATAGAAGGCATGCGATAAGTGTTAGTGTACATTCTTATGCTAGTTTCATATGCTACAGTGTTAGAAGCATGGTGCCAGTCTTAGCAATTGATTGGAGGTATGCGTCACCATCAATCAAAGATGCACTATGAGTGACTTCTTTATGGTGACTTTAAAAGCCTCGTATGTAGTAGTGAATGGTCAAGGTATGTAATTTCTTCCTATATATAACATAATATGTCCCTTATCTTGTTTTTCTTCACATAGACTAACATGCTTCTCTTTATTTTGTAGTTTGCCTTTGCCATCTTTGATGAGTGCAAGAAGAATGCGTTATAGTGGGCCGATGAATAATAGAGGAAATGGAAGAGTGATCTTCTAAGAAAGTACATACTTCCAAATGCCAATGATATATTGAGGCTTAACATTGTCCCTGAGTTGTATTATAGCTTCATTGACCAAGATGCATGGAATCAATTTGTATAGCTAGGCTCTCATTTAAGTTTGGGGTAATTACAAGTAGCCCAAAATTTGATTCCTCTAATTATTAAAGTTAATTGTATTTTGATTACATTCCTTTGATGTGTAGGGGAAGCGTATGAAAGGATAAATGCTGTATGCAACTAATCATATGCACCACCACCTTTTCAGGGTTGGATACGTACAGTTAGATGAAGAAGAACTATATGTTACAACTCATTTCTACCTATATATACTAGATTTTTATTTTATTAACTATAACTTATTATGTCTCTCAATAGCAAAAGAAGGCTGGGACCATGAAGCCCATCGACTACGCTCTTCTCTGAAAAATGACACATTCGATAGGGCATAACTCCCAGACCTTCAATAATTAAAATACTATAGTAATTGCATCACAAATTGTAAGTGGTTTTATGTGCCAACCTTTGTATCTCTTGGATTATATTGCATATATGGACTTGATCATGTTCTGATAACTACATGTGTAGGCAGAGTTGAAGCAAGAAAGTGCAACTATAGGGAATCTAACTAGCACTACTGTAATGGGGGATATCTTGTATAGGGCTATGGGTAACAAGGACAAGCATCCTGACCGAGTAAGGCCACTATGTGGTTCCTTCCAAGTTCTTCCTTAAATAAAAGAATCCTCTAGTAGAAGACTTGGAAGCATGGAAGGAGAAAACCTTCAACGAGATTTATAAGAAGGTGAAGAATGATTTGTATGAGGATTTTTGGAGTTATAGAAGGACATGTCAGGGTATCATCCTCGAGCCCAATCTAACAATAGCTGCACTCTTCCATCTAAAGAAGAGGTGGTAGCCCAAGTCTTTGAAGAGATTTCCCGATCATTGAGGTATGTATTGACATGCTTATTTTTGCAATGTTAAATTATTTAATAATTCTTTCATGATTATATATATGTTATTTTTGAATTGCAAGTGGGTTTGTGCATGTTACAGCTACATACAACTGAGGACTATGTCTTTGTGGCTACACTTTACGAGGTTCATTTTATTACGTTGTTCAGCAAGTTGATGCATTCACACACTAAACATGTGTGCAGTATTGCTATCATCTAACCAGATGTCCCCTACCATTTTCGATACAAGAGGATGCTATTGAAACTGTTAGGGATGCACTTGAATTCCATGTGGCTTGGCTAGAGAAATATATCAAACCAATGATATCCAAGGTATGTATATGGTGTCATAACATCATTTTCATCTTTATTTTTTAAGTCCTCTGTTAAATTGATTAATATTGTTTGCAACTTGTTGGTTCACTAGAAGTAGCAGAAGGTGCCATTAAGGCTGACCCCCTCCCTTGCAGCAAATTCCTGTATAATGATTGCCCCATCCCAAGTATTTATATCTATTTATATGATAAAATTTAATCTCTCTATATCTATTCATTATTAATTTCTAGAATGTTACATCCATATCGTAGGGATCATGTGGAGGTTCCACATAACACACCTCCATTCCTAAGGGGATTGTATAGACTAGTCAATGAAGATAAGGAAATCAACCTGTAAGGAAAGAGGCAAGTGTGCTTGCCAATGGCATGGCCAAGATTCTACTCGTGAAGAGGACCTCTTGACCATATATAATATGGCTCAACTTGAATATACACACATCATTGCCTATATTGGGTATGTCGTGTAACTACTCTATTAAAAATCAAAGTGACATTACTTGTTTTGTTAATAAGACGTGATAATTATTTGACATTAACCCAATGTAGGTTTTTATAAGATACATTGCAAAGATTAGAGGTCAAGAACATTTACAAATTCCTTGACCTTGCTGTTGTCTATGGACCAAAGGAGCATTTGCTCATGGAGAAACAAATAGAAGATATCTTACATGATCTCTTGCATTGTGCAAAGGGATAGGCCTTACTGATTTCCTACAATAGCAAGTAAATTATAACATATTTTGTTAAATTACATTGCTTCATACACATGAATATCTATATTGGTTAAGACTTGAACTTATAATTGAATTATCATGTGTATAGGTCCCATTGGATGCTGCTATATTTGGATGTGCATGGTGGGAGAGCAATAATTTTTAATTCTTGCAGAGTGCACATTCGAGAATAGTTTATGAAAATGGTCAGCTAGTAAGTCTTTATTATTTCATTCATTATAATAACTAGACACCTTATAACTATCATATTTTCATAATTTAATGCTTTTAAATTATATATGTGTAGTGCATGGTATAAATGGGCTAAGCTCGAAGGTATTGTGACCAAGTAAAATTCAACTGGAAAAAGGTCAAGGTAAGGTTTAGTGGTTCTTTGGTGTGTAATGTCCTATACAATAACTTGATTGGGAGTGTGGTTATTATATTCTCAGATACACGAGAACCCTCTTTTGCAAAGGATTTATAATCTCATAATTAAGAAAGGTAAGACAATTATTGATCATTATTATAGTTTTCTACATTTCTTGACTAACTCCAAGATTGCATGTCTAAACTAATTTATGATATGTTTCTTCAAAATGGTTTTAACTCTACCAATGCCTAGTCCCAAGCCTGGATAAAAGAGGGTTTTGTGTCAAGTGTCGGCTGACAAGTAAAACCTTTTTGAAGAAGTTAAAGACAATTTTGTTATTTCCTCTTCTTACTTAGAAATGAATATGCACATATATATATATATATTAGTTTGCAAGTAAGAAGAGAAGATAATGAAAATCTTATTCAAATTCTTCAAAGTATGGCAACCCTAACATGACATGAATTGATCATTGACATTCCCTCAAGTTAGGGCATCCCCCATAAGCGACATGCTGCATTGGATCTTGGATGCAGTGAAAAATGGGCAAGGGTTTCTAGGGAATTTTCCTATAAGTGATGCGCTACATTGGATCTCAGGTGTAGTGGAAAATGGGCAAGGGCTGCTAGAGCATCCCCTCGGAAGAGACACACTGCATCAAAACCCAGGTACAGTAGAAAGTAGGCATGAGTTCATGTCATAGGGGTTGAGAAGTGCATGGGTAAATAGGCTGTCTCAAGAGCAAAAGATTCTTATTGTCACTTGGAATTTAGGGACATTGAAATGTAAGAGTCTGGAGTTAGTGGATACAATGAAATGTAATAGAGTCAACATTGCTTGTATCTAAGAAACCAAGTAGAAAGGGGCTGCCACTAGAGAAATCAATGGGTATAAGCTTTGGTAGTAGGAAAGGATAATAACAGAAATAGTGTAGGAGTAGTGGTGGATAAAGAATTAAAGGATAAAGTAGTAGACATTAGATAGAATTATAATAGTAAAACTTGTTTTAGGAGAACAGAACATAAATGTTATAAGTGCATACACACCACAAGTAGGTTAGAAGATATAATCAAGAGACATTTTTGGGAAGATATGGAGGGATTCATGCAAGAAATTACTAACACAGAGGGGGTATTTATAGGAGTAAACTTAGATAGCCATGTAGGAAAAGAAAAGGAAGGATATGATAGGGTATGTCGAGGGTATGGTATCAGAGAACGAAATGAGATGGAGGAAACTATCCTCAATTTTGCTTTGGCATATAACTTGGCCCTTGCAAACACATTCTTTAAAAAGAGGGATGAATACTTAATAACCTTTAAAAGTGGACTCCATAAAAACCAAATAGACTTTTTTTTACTTAAAAATACTGAAAGATTAATGTGTAAGAATTGTAAAGTGATACCCAATGAGAGTTTAACCTCACAACATATGTTAGTGGTTATGGATATCTACATTAAAATATGAAAGAAAGGAAATAAACATAATAGGAATATAAAAAAAAACTAAATGGTGGAACTTAAAAGGGAAAAAAATAACCTCACTGACAAATAAGTTGATGGTAGAAGGAAATCGGAACAATGAAACAGAAGTAAACGCCATATGGATTAATATGACCAACTCCATTAAAAAAGTGGCAATAGATGCCCTAGAGTATTTAAAGGTAAAAGGCAATTAGTAAAAGAAACATGGTGGTTGAGTCAAACAATGTAAAAAGTTATTAAAGAAAAACATGTGTTTTAAAGCATGGTAGAAGATTATATATAATGAAAACTATGAACATTATAAGAATGCTAAAAAGGTTGCTAAGAGAATAGTAAGTGAGGCTAAAATCTAGGCATATGATGATCTGTATAATAGATAGGATCAAGACAAGGTAAGAAAGATGTGTTTAAGCTTGCAAAAAGAAGAAAACAGAAGGGTAAGGACTTAGACCATGCTAAGTGCATTAGAAGTGATGATCAAATGGTACTATCTAAAGATGACAAGATCAAACAAACGTGGGAAAGTTAGTTTCAAAAATTGCTAAATGATAATTGCCCTAAAAATATAGGGATTGAAAGTACTATAAACCTAAATAACATTGGACATTATAGATATGACCAGAGGATTAGAATACCTGAAGTGAAAGAGGTCTTGAAAAAGATGAAATCAGGAAAACCCCTAGGGCCTGATGGTAATACCAATAGAGGTTTGGAAGCATGTGGGAGATATTGGAGTAGTTTGGATGACCATGTTGTTTAACAATATTATAAAATCAAAGAAAATGCTGGATGAATGGAGGAAGAGCTCTAGTGTACTAATTTAAAAGAATAAAGGAAACATACAGAGCTATACTAATTATCAGGGGATCAAACTTATGAGCCACACTATTAAACTTTTTGAAATAGTGATTGAGAAGAGGCTACAGTGTGAGACAAGTGTATTGAAGAACCAGCTTGGTTTCATGCTTAGGAGGTCTACCATGGAAGCTATTTTCTTGTTAAGTTAATTGTAGAGAAATATAGGGAGAGGAGGATAGACCTCCACATGATCTTTATTGAATTAGAGAAAGCTTATGATAGGGTCTCTAGAGAGTTAATATGAAGGGTATTGGGCGAGGAAGGGGGTTTCACAGGGGTATATAAGCATAATTAAAGATATGTATGAGGGAGTGATAATAAATGTTAACACCACTAGAGGAGAGATTGGTGATTTTTCTATCACTGTAGGATTGCACCAAGGATTGACATTGAGCCCATACCTTTTCATGTTGGTTATGGATGAGTTAGTAAAAATCTGCACAAGGAGATTCCATGGTGCATGCTATTTGCAAATGATATAGTTTTAATTGATGAGACAAGGGAGGAAGTAAACACAAAGCTAGAGGTATTGAGAGAAGAATTAGAACCTAAAGGATTTAAAATGAGCTAAACTAAGACAGAGTATATGGAATGCAATTTTAGCAAGGAGAGGAGTAGGAGTAGAATACTAGTAAAGATTGATAACCATGAAGTCCCCATGAAAGGCCACTTTCAGTACTTAGGATTGATGATTCATGAGAGTGGGAGATTGAGAGGGAGGTTACCTAGAGAATCCAAGCAGGTTTGAACAAATGGAGATGCTCATCTGAAGTTTTGTGTGATCAGTGGGTGTTGCTCAAACTAAAAGAAAAAATCTATAGGATGGCTATAAGGTCGGCCATGCTTTATGGATCAAAGTGTTGGGCAGTTAAGGAACATCATATTTATAGGATAAGTATAGTGGAAATGAGGACATGGATGAGTGGCAAGATAAGAAAGGATAGAATTAGGAAAGAAAAAATTAGAAGAAACTTAGGGGTAGCACCAATAGGTAAGAAGATGAGGGAGATTAGACTTAGATAGGTTGGATACGTCCAACTAAGATAAAAAATGACATTAGTTAAAAGGAGTGAGGCAGTGCAAGTAGAAGGTTCTAAAAGGCCATGGGAATGCCCAAAAGAACACGTATAGAAGTGGTAAGAAAAGATTTAAAAACTTTAGGATTAAACAAAGCCATGCTACTTAGTAGAGGCGAATGGAAGAATAAGATTCATCTAGTCGACCCCTACTCAGGATAAGGTCATGATGATGATGATTTGAACATTTTCTATTGTCTTTGGAGTGCAGCATCCTAAACAACAATTTGATTAGGACGTGGTTATTATGTTCTCATATATACGAGAACCCTCATTCGCAAAGTATTTACAATCTCATAATTGAGAAAGGTAAGACAATTACTGATCATTGTTATAATTTTCTATATTTCCTGACTGACTCCAAGATTACATGTCTAAACTAATTTATCATATGTTTCTTGCAGGGGGATTTGGGAAGCAAGACTTTCTCCCAATTAGATCTAGATGACATTAGAATAGAACGCATATAATATGTTATGAATTTTAATTTGTAGTTCACTAATGTTAATGAATGTAAACATTTTTAATCAAATGAAATAAAACCATAACTTCATTTCTATTAATGTATTCTGTTATTCTTTTGATTGAAGTATGTGTGTTCTTTCTTTATTTCAACAAGGGGAAGTTGGTATGTGGAACCAAACATATGGTTGTCTATGGAGAAGTGTAAATGTATGCGTGTGCTTTCTTTATTTCAATGTGAAATGTATGGAGAAAGTTAAATGTGGAATGTTGTAAGTGAATGTGTATAATGATTTTAGCCTACAGAAGTGAAGAGAATGTGTTATTTTGTCTCATGGTGACTGTTGAATTAATGTACTTTGAAAAATATAACTATAGGATGAATGTACAAATGGAAACCAACAAAAAATATAGAAGCTGGTTAAAAAGGATGTATAATATAGAACAATTTCTAAAATAACCGTCCTATATTACGATAAAAAAAGGACAGTCTCAAAAAACCATCTTATAAACTTTTCAAAATATAGGACGATTTTTTAAAAACCATCCTATATCAGTAAGAATATAGGAAATTTTTTGAAAAATCATCTTTCTCTAAAACTATTTCTGAAAAACCATGAAAAATATAGGATGATTTTTCAAAAACCATCCTATATTTGATGAAATATATAAGATAGTTTATTGTTAATAGTCCTATAATAATTTATAATATAGGATGGTTTTTCAACCATCTGATCTTTGCACCTATTTTATAAGATGATTTTTTAATAATCTTTTATGTACATTTTTTTAGGGGGAGCCTTGGTGCAATGGTAAAAGTTGTGGTCTTTTGACCTTGACGTCATAGGCTCAAGGTGTGGAAATAACCTCTTGCAAAAATGCAAGGTAAGGCTGCATACCATAGACTCTTGTGGTTCGTTCCTTCCCCAAACCCTGCATAGGTGGGAGCTTCATGCACTGGGGTTGTCCTTTTTTCTATGTACATTTTTAATCATCTTATAAACCACTCGCCATATTAATGCATGCAAATAGCAGCTCTTGTGAACTTTGATTCCTCTAATTTGAGATATTGTAAACAAATACAATATCCCAATAAGCTTGTGCTTGTGTAGGTGGAATAAGATGCATATAAATACAGAGAAAAATTCATAGTTTTCTTTGTAAATCAATTTCAATGCCATGTCAAGTGAAATTGTAAATGTAAACAATTTGACTTAAAATGAAAAAAGGCATTTACAAAATCATGAACTCATGATGTAATTTCATATAACATTATCTCATCTGGGACAATTATTGTATGCCACGTTAAGTGTTCAATTTTATGTTTCCCATGTGTTATAACTTATAGTGTCATTTTAAAAATTTTATGTTATAATACATGCATTTTTTATCTAATAATCCAAAATTGTGATATTTTGCAAGTTTAGAGGCTGTTCTGGAGTAAGTATATGAATGATCATATTTTTACAATTTAATTAGGGTTTTTTACCTTTTGTAGTTCTTGGAGAGATGATCCAAAGGTTGAGATTGATTGAAGTAAGAATAGAAGATCAAGATCAAAAGATCAAGTCAAGGCCTAAATTTTAACATTTTAAAGTGGATCAAGGTCAAGATTATAACAAGGTAAGATGATGGATCAATGGAAGCAATTGGAAGAGCTAAAGGTGATTAAAATGGGCCCATGAAATAAGCCATGCATTTCCACCACCTTTGTATGGGAGCCATTTAAGCCACCTTATCCATATAAGCCATCAGAGAAGGTGACAAGGTAAGAAATTCAAGCCATTAAAGCCAATAGTATGAGCCATGAAGCCAAGTCAAATGAACCCTCAAAGTGAGCCACATACGTCAATTAGGAAAATGCCACATGCAGTCATCAAATTGGAGGAGAATTCAAGCAATGACCCACTTTCTAAATTTAGAAGGTTTGAGAGAATTATGGTAAAAGTAAGAGGATTATTCTTTGGTGGACCCATCAAGAGAGAAATCCTACTTTCCAACTCCATCTACCACCCTTTTTTCACTATTTCTCCTATGGTTACAAGTTAAAGGAGGGTGGTACATCATTATGAAAAAGATGCCCCTTCACTTTCCTATTTGGTCATAAAGTGGTTTCTTAAATGGAAGACCCTAGATTTGCTTCAATACAAATAGCTTTAAAACCCTAGATCTTTATACATCTTTCCTAAATGCCATTCCTTACCATTTCCATGACTTTCCATCAACCAAACATCATAAATTTTGAAAGGAAAAAGCTCCACTCTCCTTTCATGAAAAGGACTCATACTTCTTGTCATAATTAGAAACCAGCCAGCCCATACTTCTTATCTCTCTCTTATGTCATGTTTATGATATCATCTTGTTAATTCATTTTCCAGCAAATCTTCCTCATTCAATACCATAACCCTAGGGTCACTTTTCCCATGGTCTCACTCCTTTTTAAGTTAGAAACCCACTTATCTATTTATAGCCCATATTTCATACTAATTTTCCAAGTAGAGGTGGGTGAGACACCTTGAAACTTAGCTTCCTTTGGTTTTATTTGTTGTTGGACTTTGGGATTTCTTAGATTTTTTTCTTCTTTTGGATTTCTAGTTATTATCTTGGTTATTTGCTCTCCAATTCAATTTGCTTGCTTTGCTTTAGTTTCCATTGTTTTGATTTCTAGTTTTGTACCTATCTTTCCATCTAGCTTCTCCTACTTTTTTAACCCCAATTCTACTTATTTTTATTTGTTATTCAATTAAGATTCAAGTTAGCTATTTTCTGGTAGTGACATCTAAGAGAATAGATAGATTAAATCCTTGATATCCCCTCTTGAATTCCACATTTTTTTCCTTGATCACCACCTTAGTTTTAGGTCTATTTCCTTTTGCTACTTTACCCACTTAGGCTTCTTTCTCTCAAATTCATTTTTGAGTTTTCTTTGCATGTCATTATACTTTATCATGTGAGCATTAGATTGGAATTTTGTTATTTTTAAGATAGGATTCTAGGCGATAGAAAAGTGCATAATTTCTATATTTTGTAGACATTTTTATGTGCATAATTTTGATGTAAATTAGATATGATGCAATAAAGGTCTTTAGGAATTCTTGTCATGAATTGTTTATTTCATCAAAGTACTTGAGATCTAGGTTATTTTCTTGCCTAAAAGTTGTGGTTTCAATAGCTTTGTAATGCAAGATTTGTTGTCTATTCTTAAGTACTGAAATTTGGAAATTGGTTTTTCATTAAAATTTTGCTTTAATTCTAGCCATCAAAACATCTTATTTTCTTGAATATTTAGGTACCCATTTAGATTTTCATGTTGTTTATTAGATTTCAAGTAACTCATTGTAGGTGCATAAAATTTCACTATCTTTAGGGCTCTAAAATCATGCACATAGTCCCAAAACCATGCAGGTGGTTCTATATCCCATTCCTTTTAGATTCTTGGTTAAGTTAGTTGTTTGATCTTGTTTAAGAAGTTTTTAATTAGTTATTTGTATATTTTTTTAGTTTTATAAAGTTGCCTTGTAGCATTTTAGAAAGTTTTCTTTTTAGTAAGTTTAAGGTTTGGTAAGTTTTAATTTAGGAAATTTTCAAATTTAGTAGTTTCCTTTAGTTTTATTGATTAGTTTGAATATTTCTAAAGTGCTATAGTTTCCTTTACTTAATTGCATATTAGTTAGTTAAGTTTCCATTTCCGTTGTTTAGTTTTAATTTAAGCAAGTTTCCTTTTTAGTCTTAGTTTTTACTCCTATGCATGTTTTTGATTTGAGCATTTTAATCTCCTAATCTAATCCAAACCATTCTATTATGACTGAAGCTAAATAATTTGAATAAGATCCAATCCATTGCAAATCTATGAGATTCCTGGTGGGAACAACCTTGATTGTGTGAAAATACTACATTGACTTGTGTGCTTGCAAGTAAATTTCAAACAACACATCATCCCACTAATTTTTTTTTTTTTTTTTTTCTCACCAGTGCATTTCACTTGGATCATAATACATATGTGTGTGTGTGTGTGTGTCAAATTTCTATTCTAATATGAAAATCACAAACATGTTGAAACATGAGAGAAATGGCATTTGTCAAATGTATACATATACATAGCCTCTTCCAATCTCAATGTGGAGGCATCTTGTTATAAGTCGCAACAAAACACAATCTGTGGTTATTACACAGGCTAGACCAACCGACATGAGTCACCTGATTTTAATTGTATCTGTGAACACATAGATCACATTCTTTAGATGGACCAAGCCCAACTCTTATGAGTCGCTTGATTTTAACTGTATCAGTATAACACATACTATACACAAACTAGACCAACTCATACAAGTTACCTGATTTTAATCGTATCTGTGATCACATAAATCACAATCCTTAGATGGACAAGAACCAACTCTTGTGAGTCGCTTGATTTTAACCATATCAACATAATATAGTCTATACACAAACCATGACCAACTCTAACAAGTCGTCTGATTTTAAGCGTATCAACATAACACAGTCTACACATGGAGCATGACCAACTCTCATGAGTTGCCTCATTTTAACCATATTAGTATTACACAGACTATAGACGGACCAGACCAACTCACACGAGTCGCCTGATTTTAATCATATCTGTGTTCACATAGATCATAGTCTAATCACAGTCTTTAACATTTCTTATTAAACTGAGAATGAACAACATGCACTTTTGCATAAGCAATTTAATCATTATCCAAAACACAACATGAAAAATTACTTCATCTAACATATGCTTTGAAACACATCATAAAAATCAAAATTCAAGATATACTAAAAACATGACAATCTTAATTCCACCTACCTCAGATAGAGCACTCTGGTTTGCTACCACAAATAACTATCTAGTTCACATACCCACTCTTGATCAATCACACCTCTATAATAATATAAATTCACATTTAAATATACAATCTAAGTTTTCTCTTTTCTTTCCATGATGTAGAATTTTCACTAAGTTAGTCCATGGCACTAATCATCATAGGGTAATATGATTGCACTCATCCATAGCACTGATCATGTTTTAGTAACTATTGGTTGTTAATTGAATGATCAATGGTTATTAGATTACCAAATCCACACCATTGATCATAGTTTGGAGGTCCACATCTCCCTTTAACTTATGGAGTTACTATTGCATGGATTACAAATCACTTTCATAGATTAATGACCATAAATTCTTGATCTATGGCTAGATCCAATCTTGAACCATTAAATCTAGGTTTCATGAAGTCCTAATAGTTATAAGTGTTTAAATTTCAGGTTTCAAGTTAATCCAACTGTTGGATAGAGTTTTATAGCATGATAATAGTGATCAACAGATCCAATGTATGTGTATCTAATAGAAATATGATGATTCACTTCCATTGAGACCGCTAAGTGGTAAATTAACAGTTAGATCTAAGGTCACAAGTCTAAATTGATTGATCAAAAAATCCAAGGCACTATATCTCACCTACAAGTTCTTAATCATATTCAATTATCCATGACATTTATAAGGATTTTATAATTTACATTGTTCATTATACTCAATTTGAAATATACTATAAATTGTAGAAGATTGGTAACGATCTTATCTGCAATTGTGTTAATCCTCATCTAATAGATCATTAGGAGTGTTGGATCATTGTTGGATGGTCACGGATCTGCATGATCATGGTTGTACAATACGGTCATGTGCGAATCTTTGTCAGATTAACCATAATTGTGATTTTTCTTAAGGGTTTACGAATCTTTGTCAGATTAACCCTATTTTTGCTTTTCTAGAGGGGTTTTTTAACGATGTAAAGAGGAACACGATGAACGGCTCGAACTTTCAATCCAAGTCATTTTTCTTTGCTGCACAAATTGTACCTGATAGCTCTATTCATTGTCATAGAGCTATCATCAGCAACAAGGACAATGTATGGAAAGCAAGGGGGGAAAAGAGGAGTGAAGAGGGAAGAAAGGTGGGGTAAAGATGAGGGAGATCTGTGAGTCATCGACTGCTAAAATTGAATTGCATAGAGTGGCGCCTCAGGCAGCATCGGGTGGCTATAGCGAGCAGCTGACTCGTGTGGAGTTCCATGAAGAAGGAAAGGAGAATGGGGGAAAAGGTTCATTTGTCAGTGGAGTTCGTGGCATTGGTCACCTGTGTACTGCACAGATGGAGGAAAAAAGGCAGGGTGGAGAGGATTACAGTCTAGTTTGGGGTCCCTTGTAAGTGTTAGAGAAGGAGAGGAAGTCATTAGGGCTTGAAGTCTACATATAACAAGGAGTTGATTGAAGGTGCTTGATAGTGGCCAATCAGGTGGAGGGAAGAAGTGAGAGGAAGGGGGTAATAGTTAATCAATTGGTTGAGTACCTTCCTTTTTTTGTTATATTTCAAGATTAGGGGTACCGATATCGATTTTGGTCATTCCTTTAATTTGTTTTTAATGGATGGGCCCTACTAAGCAAAATTTCTAAATTGCCCCCATATTTAAAGTTTCATAACTTCTTCATTTGAACTTCAATTTAGTGTTCTTTATATTGTTGGAATTATTTTTCCAAGTACAATCCAATTATTAAGGTTTTAGTGGTCAATTAGGCATCCTTCAAAAGTCAATTCCATGAAACTCAAAATATGAAAGTCCAAATTCAAAATTTATTTAAAAATAACTTAGAAATTATACAAAATGTAATTTAAAATTTTGGTTTTTATAGTATTAATTCTAAGAATCATGCAATGTAACTTGTTTGCTTATATGTTGGTTTTCACATACTATTGTCTAATATGTAGGGTGGTGATATATATACACCATTTCTTACTTAGGTCACCCGTTTTCTCTCTCTAGTAGTCTCTATCACTCTTTACAAAAAGCGGTTTCCCAAGTAAGAAAAAGGGGTGTATATATGAGCACCCAATATGTATTATCTTTTTATCTTAGGCGTGTAGATTTGGAATTTGGATCTTGAAAATTTTCAAATTCTTTGAATTTTACAAATCAAGAGTAGAGTTTGGAATTTAAAAAGTCATATTCTAAATTCAAGGGTAGATTTTAGAATTTGTCAAATTTTAAATCTGAAAGTTTCAACTTGGGTTTAGATATGTCAGGCTTCACTTTTGTCTCTCACAATATTGTTGTTGAAGGTGCGAATTTCAAAAATACCCATGTACAACAAACTCTAACTAGTGGAAGCAACTCTCTCTCTCTCTCTCTCTCTCTCTCTCTCTCTCTCTCTCTCTCTCTCTCTCTCTCTCTCTCTCTCTCTCTCTCTCACACACACACACACACACACACACACACACACACACGCACACACACATTCCTTCCATACAAACATATGTATTAATATGTGTTAAAGTAAAATGGGGTTTGGGCCTTTGTTTTGTATTTTTACGATCCAGTAAGATGTTCGTCTCATTTGGCCTTAATCAAATGTTCTTAGTACCAAAACTCATTTCCAATGGGAATATCTATCCTCTTATGGTCATATAATGGACGGTATAAAATAAAAAACCCTCTCACTATCCATTTTAAGACCATAAAAGGCCAAGAAATAAGGGCTTAACAATTTCAGATAGATGTGAGTTTTGATATCAAGGACATTTGATTGAAGCAGAATAATAAAAACATTTTAGATGAATTAAAAATATAAAAAAGTGGTCTCGAATCCCATTTTCACTATTACAGCAAGTGATTTTTAAGACGATTAAAAACCTATATGCAAGAGCATTACACACACACACAGGACGATTTTTGAAACTGTCTTATAAGACAGTTGTTAAAACCATCTTATATTAATATCAGAATTAGTTTTATATTAAAAGTATTATTGAAAAACAATCTTATAAAAATATAAAATATAAGATGGTTTTTTAAAAACCATCTTATATAATTGTGAAAATATAAGATGGTTTTTGAAAAGCCATCTTAGAAAACTATAAAAATATAAAACTTTAAGCTCTACATTAGATGCCTTTTTGAATGAAAATTGAAAATATAAGACCTAGGACTTTTTGTTTTCAATGTTCTCTATCTAGCATGATAAATTTTATAGATTTGCATTGATTAACATAGCCAAAAATCATGCACAAAGTGCTCTTAAACATAAGCAAAATACTATTACTATCCACTTGAATAACAACAAGTAGTAGACTTTAAGCTCGATGTTGGAAGCATTTTTTAATGAAAATTAAAAAATATAAGACTTGGGTCTTCTTATTCTTAATATCCTCTATCTAGCACAATTAATTTTATAATTTTTCATTAATTAAGGAAGCAAAAAATCATGCACAAAGTGCTCTTAAACATAAGCAAAATATTATTACTATTCACACAAATAATGATAAGTAGCAGATTTTAGGCTTTACACTGGATGTCTTTTTGAATGAAAATTGAAAATCTAAGATTTGAGGCTTTTTATTCTCAATGTCTTCTATCTAGGATGATCATTTTAAGAGATTTTCATTGATTAAAGAAATAAAAAATCATGCATAAATTTCTCTTAACAATGACAAGTAGTTGATTTCTTGGGTCTCCTTATCCCAATGTCCTCAATCTAGTACAATCAATTTTACAAAATTTCATTGATTAATGAAGTGATAAATCATGCACAAAGTGCACTTGAACATAAGAAAAATATTGTTTCTGCTCACACGAACAACAACAGATAGTAGACTTTATGCTCTACATTGAATGCCTTTTGAATGATAATTGAAAATCTAAGATTTGGGACTTCTTATTCTCAATGTCTTCTATTTAGCACAATCAATTTTTCATTAATTAATGAAGAATAAAATTATGCACAAAGTGCTATTCAACATGAAAAAATATTGTTAGTGTTCATGCGAATAATAACAAGTAACAAATTTTAGCTCTACGTTGGATGATTTTTTGAATGAAAATTTAAAATCTAAAACTTGAGTCTTCTTATTCTCAAGTCCTCTATGTAGTATGATTAATTTTAGAGATTTTCATTGATTAACGAAACAAAAAATCATACACAAATTGCTCATAAACATAAGAAAATACTATAACTATTAAAGCAAACAACAACAAGTAGCAAACTTTAGGCTATTAGTTGGATGCATTTTTTAATGAAAATTGAAAATCTAAGACTTAGGTCTTCTTATTCTCAATGTCTGTACCTAGCACGATCGATTTTAAAGATTTTCATAGATTAACAAAGTAGAAAATCATTTACAAAGTGCTCTAGAAAAATAAAAGTATGCACATAAGAAAATCGAGAGAGAGAGAGAGAGAGAGAGAGAGAGAGAGAGAGAGAGAGAGAGAGAGAGAGAGAGAGAGAGAGAGAGAGAGAGAGAGAGAGAGAGAGAGAGAGAGAGAGGTGGGGGTGTGTGTGCATTCTCTCTCTCCTCCTCTTCTTCTTCTTCTTCTTCTTCTCCTTCTCCTTCTTTTTATTCTTCTTCTCTCCCCTCTCTCTCCTTGCATTGGGTAGAAAAGGTGGGGCACACATGTTCTCTCTCTCTCTCTTGGGTCTTGTGAGGGAGGTTTTCTTTTCTTTTCTTTTTTTTTAGTGGGGGAGGGATTTATATGTAGTAATTGAATATAGGATGGTGCATTGAAAACTGTCCTATAAATCTTTCCTGCTTAATCTCTCCTCAATTTTATTTGAATAATATAAGTCGATTTTTGAAAACTATTTTATAATGTCATAAAGAATATAAGACATTTTTTGAAAATCATCTTCTAAAACTAGTTTATAAGACGGTTTCTAAAAACCATCTTATAATGTCACATAGAATATAAGATGATTTTCAAAAACTGTCTTATAAATTGTTTTTATAAGATGGTTTCTAACAACCTTCTTATAACATCACATAGCATATAAGATGGTTTTCAAGAACTTTCTTACAAATATTTTTTATAAGATGATTTTATTAAAATTATCGTACAATGTAACATTTTATAAGAAGATTTTCATATACTGTATTTTTTATTTTTAATAAGATGATTGTGTTTAGACCATCTTTTTTATCATCTTATAAAATCCCAATTTTAGTAGTGTTTTCTCTATAAATATCAATGCCTATGTATATATGAAAGAAATTCTCCTTCCTCTCTCTCTCTCTCTCTCTCTCTCTCTCTCTCTCTCTCTCTCTCTCTCTCTCTCTCTCTCTCTCTCTCTCTCTCTCTCTCTCTCTCTCTCTCTCTCTCTCTCTCTCTCTCTCATTGACAAGATTGAGTTTCAAATGAATGAATGGTAGATCACAAACGTCTAGTCTAATAGATGCCCATCTTCTTTATGTTTTTGTCTTGTTTTATACGGGAATAGATGAAATGGGACTTTCCGTTGTAAAAGATACAAAGGAATACACTAAATTTGTGCTTCTTCACTATACAACTATTAGGAAGTATATAGGAAACTCACTCATAAAAGACAATAAAAAGCAAACACAAACAAGGGATGATAGAAGATTGATAACTCAAGCAAGCAAAGACCTTACTTCTATTGTCAATATCTAAAATAATACAACTCACTACTTTATGTACATATTTGTCTAATAAATAACCACCTAGAGGTTGTCTAACTATAAACTTCCATAATGGTTACAAGTAGTTATTCAACTATGTAACACACACCGATCACATGCTTAGTTTTGGCAATTTACATGACCATAGATTAACACATATGATTACAAGTTTGATACTTCTAACATCTCCCCTTAATTCAAACCTCTAGCTTCAATGTCAATGTATTTCCTATAGAAACGGGTTTTGCTTGGATATCTTCTTTTTGATCTTTTGATTTTGCTACACTTTCAACTTGAGCTATCCTTGCTACAAGGTCAATCTTGATCTCTTTCTCTTCTCTTCTAATGCTCGTTTTTAGAATTTTTTCAATAAATTAAGTATTCTCTAAGAGACCTAACTTGATTGACAATGGTAACCAAACAAGCTTCCAAATTCATGATGAAATATTTTCAATCTTTATGCTTAAAAGTCATAAACTTCCCCTTTGAAAAGAGGAAAAATGGATTTTCAAAGTACTCAAGCTTGTAGTGTTATTGATAGGTTCCAAGAGGGTGAGGGGTGAATTGAACTTTAAAATGATTTTTGAAAATAAATGTAGGTTTGTGAAAGACAACACAAACATATTTGAAAGAGTTTAACATAGAACAGAAACAACACACATCTCAACCAAGTTGCCTATGTCCATTGTCTCAAGGTAATCCCTACCTTGAGCTTCCACTCATCCATACAAGCTTTTACATGCTAATTGACATTGTGATGGTTCACAAATGATAGACTATAGCACTTGCTAAAACTTTACCTTCTTACAAACACTTGGAATGTTATCCAACACAAGCGAGGTACACCACTATCTCAAAATACAAAAAAAAGAAGAAGTATCTCTCCCTTGAATAGTAAACAAAACTTGGGTAGATCTTGTTAGCACATTTGATTTCCAATCTCATCTCTTAGCTTTTCTTTCTTTATTTTTTTCTTCTAATAGGTCATAAATATAGTCCTATTTCAAAAAATTCTACTGTAGATCAATCCCTAACCATTGAAGAGTATCTTTATCATTTAGAAGACAAATTCAAATTTGAGCAGACGATAGCATGTTTGTCTTCCATATAGTCTGCTACTTTAAAATTTTAGTTGACAATATTCCCAAAGCAATAAAACAACATTTTATTGTTCACTATAATTGCATAATCTATGTCTTAGTGGACTCTTTTTTAAGCCAAAAATACAAACCCATTTGTTTCATTTGATAGTCCATAGGATACTGAAATAGTCAACTACTTTCACAAGCAAGCCTCAACTCCTATAATTTAGTAGACTCAATAGTCTACTATAGTGGACGGGTGAATTTCATCCATACTTACTAGAATGAATCATTCAACTCACTTCTAGGATAGTCAATAATTTTTTCTCACTTGAGTCAAACTTGTGTGAAGTATTCATTTCTTCAATCTAGTTGCAATCCTCTCTCAAATAGTTGGTTAAAATCATGCCCTTTAAGCTTCTAAACTATTAATCAAGTAGTCATCTCTTCTTCTAAGATAGTCAATTCCTTTTCATTAAAGAGTTAACTTAGGTATTTTGTTCCAAAAGAGTAGGCTAGAAATGCTGCTAAGTCTTACTAGTAGACTTAAATCCAATTATACTTGACTCATTTTATGTGACTTAGACATTTTCAATTGAAACTTTGCCAAATTGAATCCTGTTTGTTTCTAAACAAAGATATATAATGAAAGTCTTATAAACAAGTTTGAATCAAACATAAGTAATGTTTTGCTATCATCAAAACATGACTATGCATTAACAATTTGCCATCTCCATTCTTGAACAAACACTAAATTTGTCCTTCTTCTCTATATGACTATTAGGAAGTATAAAGGCAACACACTGATAAAAGACATTATGAAATACACAAAAAAGATTGGAAAGAAGACTGATAACTCAAATAACTATAAACCTTACTTTCCATTGTCAATACCTAAAACAATACAACTCATAAAAGACATTAAGAAATACACACAAAAGATAGGAAATAAGACTAATAACTCAAATAACTATAAACCTTACTTTCCATTGTCAATACCTAAAACAATACAACTCATAAAAGACATTAAGAAATACACACAAAAGATAGGAAAGAAGACTGATAACTCAAATAACTATAAACCTTACTTTCCATTGTCAATACCTAAAACAATACAACTCACCTCTTTATAAAAAAGATTTGTGTAGTAAATAACTATGGTTGTCTAACTATAAACTACCATGATGATTATAAGTAGTTACTCAACTATATAATACGCATTTATCACATGCATAATTTTGACATTTTACATGACCATATATTAACACATATGATTACAGGTTTGAATTATAGTTCTAACATCCTTATCAAGGTCTGAAGAAAAAAGTATACATGATTAAAGAATACTAATACAGAATTATTTATGAAAATGGGTTATTTGATAGTAATAGAAATTTCTTAATTGTGCCTTTGGTCTTCCATTCCATCACCAGGAACTTCTTTTGCACAATATAAAGCTTTGAAAACATCTTTTTCCTTGCAAAGATCACCAATAGGTTTTCATCTAAGGAAGATCTTGTAGATTTTCCAGTAGATGATCACAAATCAGAATCTTTGGGGAATTTAAAGTTTGACTGGTATACTTTGTAGATGTTGAATGGAAGCTTGTGAAGATGATGAAAAGGAGCCCAAAGTGATAAGGTTGTATAAACCCATCAGGTATTGTAATGGTTTCAAGAAAAAAGTGAACTTGATCAAAGAATACTCGTATAGAATTATTTCTGTAAATGGATTGTTTGATATTAACAGAAACTCCTCAATCTGTGCGTTTGCTCTTCTTCTATTCAGTCATGGAGAACCTCTTTCCTCACGGCACGAAGCTTCAAGAACATGGTTTGCCATGAAAAGATGACCAACAGGTTTTCATTGGAGGAAGATCTTGCAAATTTTTTAGTAGACGATCACATATCAGAATCTTAGGGGAATCCAGAGTCTTGACTGGCTTACTTGAAGATGTTGAATGGAAGGCTGTGAAGATAGTGAGAAGGAGCCCAAATAGATAGGGGCACATCAATTATTGCAAAGGAGTCCAAATTTGACACGAGCATTATATATATTTTGATAAAAAAAATTTAAACTTTTAAATTCTCACTAAATTCATTACTCAACTTCCCAAAATTTATTCAAATTCCAAATTATAGAATCAAATTAAAAATCCAAATTCTGTACGCCCTTTGAAAATAGGCAGTCAGTACTTATGACGGAGTAATGGTGTTGATATACTAAGCATTTGCGTGAGTCTTGATCGTAAAGGTCATGAGTTCGAGGTTCTTTTCAAGGTTCTTTTCTTATCCTTCGACGGTTGAGAGTGTTTGTGGCTGAACATAGAAAGCAATGATTTGGCCACTCTGTTGGCCAATGTATATTTGAAATATTTTAATGGATCTATAGAGACCATCTATATCTTCAATATCTTTTATCTTTTCTTGTTTTTTTTTATAAACAAAGAATTACAAAGCATATCACTCTCACTCACACACACTCCTAATTCCAGGCCAAAGTGGAAAGCAATGACGTATTTAGGAGATATGCCTTAACAACAATTGTGCTAGATGTTTGTTGGCTCTATATTTCAATATCTTCACCATACTTGTAAAAGAATTCTTTCCCTACTCTTATCATTGTAGGCTTTTTCACGAAGTCTAGAACATTTGATCCACATCATTCATTTTTCAAGGTTCTTTTCTTATCCTTCAACTGTTGATAGTGTTTGTGGCTGAACATAGAAAGCAATGATTTGGCCACTCTGTTGGCCAATGTATATTTGAAATATTTTAATGGATCTATAGAGACCATCTATATCTTCAATATCTTTTTTCTTTTCTTGTTTTTTTTTATAAACAAAGAATTACAAAGCATATCACTCTCACTCACACACACTCCTAATTCCCGGCCAAAGTGGAAAGCAATGACGTATTTAGGAGATATGCCTTAACAACAATTGTGCTAGACGTTTGTTGGCTCTATATTTCAATATCTTCAACATATTTGTAAAAGAATTCTTTCCCTACTCTTATCATTGTAAACTCTTACAGTTTTACAAAATCAAGATTATATTGAAATTTCTGATTCCTGAATAGACATTCTAGATCATCCAAAGGAGTAGATGGTACCCCTAATAGCGATTCTTTTGGACACCTAACTATTCATCATGTTTGGCTTACAAAAATTAGGTGGTTCATAAGAAATCGATATATTTAGATGATCTCAATGTCGGGTCTTTGAAAATTTTTAAAAAAAAATTGGATGAACCGATTTTTTAACCAAAAAATTGGCTAAAAACATTCAATGAGCCTGATGAGTGGTTTAAATCTAAAAAATTATCACAACAAATGCAAAAAGACAACATCCAGTCATGACGCTCTGAAAAACTTCATGCCAACTAGCCTAATTGGTGAATGTTACAAGATTCTCGCTAAGCTGCTGGCCGATCATATCAAGAAAGCTCTCTACTGTAATTTCGCCACAGCAATCTGTTTTTGTCTCGGAAAGAAACATATTAGATCGTATTCTTGTGGCAAATGATAGCATTGATGTCATGAATAAATATCGAAATGGTGGTTTTCTTTACAAACTTGATATAGAGAGCGTTTGATCGTGTTGAGTGCCAGGTGGTAGACATGGTTCCTAAAAGAATGAATTTCAGCCCAAAATGGAGGGCATGGATTAGTCGTTGCCTGAAATCAGCCTAGTTTTCCATCTTAATCAATGGCTCTCCAAAAGATCTCCGGGTGCAAACCAAGGCGTCTCGATCTCACATCCATCTTCATCGTGGTTTATGAAATTTTTAAGAAATCGATACTGAAAGAAATAGAGTCAAATCTCTATTAAGGGCTCAAAGTACCAATCTCTTCTACGGTCATGTCCCACATTCTTCATACGAATACATTGTCAAATGGGTCGTTTAATGAAGATCAAGGAAAGAATATTAAGGCCATCCTAAAAGCATATGAAGAGATTTCGGAGGTGTAAACTTATCCGAATCTGAAATTAATGGGATCAAAGTGGAGGATCAATTAGTTTCAAGTCTTGCTACCACGTTGAGCTGCAAAGTAGCTAGGTTGCCCTGCAATTAAATTGGACTTCCTCTTGCTAATGCCAAGCTATGGGAGCCAAATTCAAAAGTACATAAACAAAAAAAAAAAAGAACTTTCACATTGGAAATGGGCACCACTCTCAAAGGGTGGTCGTTTGACTCTTATTAAAGCATCAACGACAAACTTTCCAATATAATTTATGTCGTTATTTCAATATCCGGCATCGGTTATTGATAAACTGTAACAAATTCAAAGGAACTTTCTGTGAAGGGGGAGTGAGGAAAAAAGAATGTTTCATCATCTTGTTGATTGGGATAATGTATATAGATCGAAGGATTCAGCTGGGCGTGGCAAGTATTGAACCAAGGCTTATTTCCATAGTAGATTTGGCACTACGCAGTTAATGATTATCTTCTGTACAGGAGATTGGTTAAAAAAAGGTATGCCCCACAGAATGAATGGTAGATTGAAAGTGAGAAGTGCAGAAATGGCTGAAGAATATGGCAGTATATCTCCAAACAATTGCAATCTTTTAAAGAAAATACAACAATTTTCGCTGGGAAGGGGACCGGATAAGTTTCTTGGTTCGGATTTGTGGCAGGGCGAGAGGTTGATACACAGTATCATACCATTGGCAAATCCTAATGGTCCGAAGTGGTTTAGGAGCAGGATAGATGTTTTAAAAAGGTTTATCAACACCATTATCATGGCGTGGGCTTCCACGACAGAAGAATAAATGAATTATACTCATCGTCAAACAACTTGATGAACTGGAATTTGCATTTTGACAGAAACTTGAGAGGCCTAGAGCATGGACTTCTCGATGACCTCGCAATGAACTCAAGAAAGTGGTGATTGAGACTGCGGAAAAGTGATAAAATCATATGGTCCCAAAGCCCCCAAGGTGCGAGGTGTCTTCAGTGCAAAATCGGCCTACTCCTCTTGCTCAACCTCATGACCGCTGGGGCCATGCAAAGTTCATCTGGAATTCAAGGCCCCTCCTAAGGCGATCTTTTTGTCATGGACCCTAGCCCTCATCTAGATTCTGAGTTCGATCATCTTGTTTCTTGAGGACTGCACATACTTTCCTTTTGCTGCCTGTGTTATCAACAAGAGGACCGCGACCACTTATTTCTGAATTGTTAATCAGCTCAAAAATTTTGGAATGCCATTATCTTTAAATTTGGCCTCATTCGGGTGCTTCTTTCAGCTTTCGAAGAGCTTTTAATCTAACAGTATGTTCCTAGCCTCCCAAAAAGAAGCAAAGTTCTGTTCAATCTTGTTTTCATGGCGTCAGTTTGGTGTATTTTATTTGAACAAAATGCTATATGCTTAATGGAAAATCTCCATCTCTTAATACCTTTGAAAGAATCTTCAAGTTAGTTGCCCTTTGGGCATCAGTACTACCAGATTTCAAGGACTATTCAGTAAGTGAAATCAGTAGAAATAGGGAATCTATTGTGAACACAATGAAAAGAAAGGAGAAATTGAAGCCCAAATTGTCAGCTCCAACTCCAGGTTACTTTAAAATGAATTTTGATGGTCATCAGCAATCCAGGCTTATCAGGTGTGGATGGTGCTTTAAGGGATTCAAATGTTGAAGTCTTGTTCGACTTCTCAGGACCTATTAGGCTTTCTGATTCGAACAAAGAGGAAATTACTGTACCAAGCACTGGCCCAAGTATATGGAGTTCGCATCGTCTTTCCCTTGTAATCATTTAGGGGGATTCCTCTAATGTAATATCCTTGTTAACGAACTCTGGGCCAGTTCCCAGGAGGTTTTGGCACATTCTTATAAAGATCAAAATGCTGTTAGGGAACTTTGAGGCGTCATTTGTGCACACGCCTCGTTCAACCAATGATCTTGTAGCAGTTTGGCCAAGGAAGGCATTCTCGAGATTCTAGTTAATGGTTGTATTCGTATATAAGTATCTTTCTTTTTGGTATTAATTGATCTTCTCAATCACATTGTACGGCCATGGGGAGGGCTTTTCTCCCCTATAAATAAAACTACCTTTTCTCAAGAAAAAAAGAAAGAAAAAACCCCTAATCCTATCATGACTACTTTCTGAATAAAGACTCTACTCCTTAGGACGCTTTTGAGCGTCGAATTTTCTAATATATTGAATGGAAAGAACTTGTTTTTGCAATCATGTACAGAGAAGAGGCTGATGTCTTGGCCAAAACATCTGGCACAGTTGGCGGACAATAGAGGCCTCCACATTTATAAGTCATGTGGGTTGAGGGAGGCAGCCACCCAATAGTGGTATGATATCTATCCCAAAAGCAGGTGTGACTAGATTATGAGTCAGTGCATCAGTCTACAAGGGCATAAATTACTCTAAACAAGAGAAAGAAAAGAAGGGGTCGATAGGTTTTCAACTAGAATTACAGCAGAGGGTATAAAATGATTTGTTCCTGTGAGAGCTTATCTTGTTCTAAAGTTATAGCAAGTTCACAAATCAATCGAAATATAGATGTGCAAGTACAAGTTAATCCTATGAGACTCAATTTTAAAATTTAAAATTTAAATTAGAACATAGCTTAAATTATCCTAATCTAGCTAAGCATTATAAATATAATGAGAAGATTTACCTAATTAGCAATTATTATAAAATAGATAAGTTTAACAAATTAAGGAGTCTAAGATTTTGGAATCTACCACATTAGAATTATAAACAATCATAAAAGTACTATTGATTTAACATTTCATATGTGAGTATAACACTAAAGGAATAAAAGCACAAAAGATATGAGAGTTAAAAGCCTTAATTCTTATATTTTATTAACTCTCATGATTTGCCTAGCTCAACCTATATCTACTCAAAGCATAGCTTGTATTTTTTACAATCACAAACTATCTAAGAATCTATACACATCAAGCTGATTTATATGTTATAACTAGCAGCTAAATAATGAAAAATACTTAATAATTCCTCTAAAAAGAGTGCTACTTATATATATATATATATATATAAAGTTAGATGACTTGTCATAAGAATTAATAATTTAAATTCATAAATTTATTGGTCACTTGTATATGAATAAAGTTACTGATTTTTTGTGGTTTCATCCTCACCCCAGACGTACAAATTAAATATTCATGATTAGCATGAAAAATACACTAAAAAATGAGCCTAAAAACATTCTTAAACAATAGAATAAAAATGTCTAAAAATTATTCTAAATCCAACTTAACAAAAGTCTAGCCTATATTATGAAAAAGAAAATACATCTAAATATTGTAAAAAATTAAGTCCTTATCTAGCCTAAAACTACCATAAAATATATGAAAAGAATACATCATTCTTTATCTTAGATTGACATATGTTATAGCATACTTATAGTTAAAAAACCATCCTAGGATTGTTAGAAACTGCACTTATTCCTAGGCTAAAGCAACCACAAATTAATTCTTAAACTATACTAGAATACAATGAATTAAACTATGCTCGAGTATGAATAATAATCAACATCAATATATTAGAATCAAGCATGCATATAAGTGCTAAAAACATAAATAAAAAAAACACATCTAACACTTTAGAATAACAATATACAAACATAATATTAAGAATGGAATTTAAATATAAAACATAGTAAATAAACATTCAATATAAACCGTTACGACAATAACTTTCATTGAACTTGATCCTTGAATATTATAATAGCATGAAAAATAAAGTAAATATAAAATAAAATTGAAATACATTTTCCTAGATGAGATTGGTGCTAGAATCACCCTTAAGTGTCATGCATCAAGGCTCCAAGATTCGTTCAAAACTAAGGCCAAAACAACAAAAGAACCTTCTTCAAACTACAGCCAACAACTCTTTCCCTCTTGATGTGTCACTCACTGAGGAGAGAGGAGCTAACCCAAACCAACCACGGCCCAAGAAGAACATACTCGGCCTAAGAGAATGTAATGATCTTAACAAAGAGAAAGCACGCTAAGCCAACCCTCCTAAGCTTTCTCTCTATTTCTTCCAAAGTATAAAACATTGAAAGCAATCCCAAACTTGTTTCCACACATCCAACTTCCTCCCCAAAACTATATAAATGTTAAGCAGCCCAACCTCCCTCCAAAAGTGAGTAGAGATGTCCTCTTTATGTTCCCTCCTATAAGATATCTAAACCCCTTATTTTCACCTCTTTCTTGGTTATGCTTTGGTACTTTTCTTCATATCCTTAGATCTCATTGGTCTACCTCAAGGTTCTTTATTTTAATCTCTGTGTTACATCAAAAGTCTCTCTTTGAATCTCCCTAGAAATGTCTAGATTCATCCCTCCTTTCTCTCTTACTTCTTCTTCTTCAGCTTCTTCTTCTCTCTCTCTCTAGCTTCACCAAAGAATTCTCAATAGAGCTGATTTCTTCCTATAGGAAAACATCCAACTTATTAGGAGAGCCCTAAGTGAGTGACAATCTTGGCCAATGATTCCTAAAAAACTTGATGAGTTGTGGCCATAGTTTCCCTATTTATTCAAGCTCCAAAGTAGTCCTCTTTTGTTTCCTATTTTCTCCCAAAAATAAAATGCATTTTCTCTCTTTTGAAAATCACATTTTTAGCTAATAGGAGAGAAAGATGTACTTATGTTGTGCAAGTTTTCTCCTTTGTGAGCCCTATATGCATGTGGAGGAATGAGAGAAAGTGAGGTAGGTGAGTCCCATTTTTCATGGGGATTTTTTTAATTTAGACAAGGGTGGAAAACATGTGGTAGTCCCTTAGCTTTGCTTGGCTTCATTTTGAAGCTGTGTAGGCTATTGAGTATATGCATGCATGTAATATCTTCTCACCTTTGGTTTTGATAATGACAACCAATCTTTCGCAGATAAGGTGGTTGTATACATGAGATTTCTGACTATTTTAAAAGTGGTACAAGCACCCCCAATGCATTTTGAACTATTTTGCTCTTGGTTATTGAGTTGTGGGCCCTTGATTTCACTTAGATTACAGACTAGCTTCTTTTTAGTGTTTTAAATTACTAAAAAATGTGTAAATCCCTCCTATAAAATACAAAATAAACCCTAATTAGTGATAAATTGAGTAATTTTATGGGGTTAAAAATGTTTAAGTGTATTTTATGTAATAAAGTTATAAAAAGGAAAAGAGAAGTAAAATTAGAAAATTCTAATAGTTTTAGTCACTTTTGCAGTGATGTCATCTACATATAATGTATACAAAAAGTCTTTAAACCCCTAAGTGACCCTAATGATGAGTTATAGTCTCGTAAGGGTTTTCAAAAATAATACCAATAAATCATTTTCAAAACTTATATGGCAATTCTTTTATTTCTTTTAGATAATTTTCATCTATTTAGTGTATATTAAATATCCAACTTTAGCATGTTAATATTGATGAACAATAGTTCAAAATTCTACCAATATGCTAAAAGTATTTCATTAATAATCAAACCTCAAAATGTGTGGGTGTATGAATAGATGCACACAATTTTCAGTCTCTAAACAAATTATAACCTAAATTACCGTCCAAAATATACTTTGATTTCAAATCTCACAAGATACAATCTACACTACAAAAGAAGTCACTTTGAACTGGGTTACGATGTCTCTTATTAATATGCAAACTAAATAATGCATGTCAAAGACAAATTATCTCATATATATTATAAAGAAAAATGGTAAATAAAAAAATGATAACTAGTCTAATGGAAAGCATATCAACTATTAAGAATATTAAACTCAATTGAAATCCTTATTTATTCATTTTCACACCCAAGTCATACTTCTCCTAAGGTTAAGTTAGGTCTTTTACTAAGACAAAACATAAGCCTTAGGACAATATTATCAAAGAAAATGATATAAGAATGGTATAAGGGAAATAAAATGTTCTGAAAAATATATAGAGGTCTCCTATTGGAGTATTCACAATATTCTTTCGCACATGAGAGTGAACATTCTTCTTTTCCATTGGCTTTTTTTTTTGTTTTTGTCTTACTTAATCTTTTTTAGCATAGTCTTTTTCCACTTTTGCGATATTTCACTTTAAACCATTTTGATGTTCATCACCTATACTTATACTATTCATACTAATTATCAAAATATTTCTAACCATCTCTACATATTTTCAAAACATCATGGGTAATGGATATATAAAAGGGTTAAAATGAGAAATGCTTAATTGGCTCACAAGAAAAGATTATAAATGCTCAAAGGGCTAACCAGCAAAAAATAACTTAGGGTGGCCTAAAAGCTTAAGGTTAAGCAAAAAATGGCCTATAGAATTTCTTAGGTTTTATATGACTTAAATGTGTCCACATACTTAAGAGATATATGGTATAATCTTTCAATGATAGTTCTAAATAGTTAACTAAAACATAGGATAATGAGACCAACTATGAATTAATATCTGCTTAAGAAAAATCTAAATTTATATATAACCCTCACAAAAGAAGAATGACACTATTCTCACATAGGTTATAAGTCTCTACCAATTTTATTTAAGATCTCTAAGTTATACTTACTCTTCAACCTAAACTATGTATATATGACTAATGTGTAATATGTATTCTGAGTTCAATTTTCATAAAGAACTCTAAAAAAAGGATAATAAGATGAACTAATTATATGAAAATCTATTTATAAACTAAAGTCCAAAGATAACATTAGATTTTTAAAAATTATGATAATTTCAATTCTCATCCTTGTAAATGAACTTACCACAAAACCTTAAAATAATTAATTCTTTCTTTTCTTTTCTTTTTCTATTTTTAACTCAAAAACTAACAAAAGACTTAAAAAATTTATAAAAATCTATAATGAACACATCAAATTTTAAAATATCCCCACTCCCAAACTTAAATCAAACATTGTCCTCAATATTTAGAACTAGACATCATAGATAAATAATATTATAAAGCTAAAAGATAAAGGTAGGAATGAGTGTACCTAAATGATGTGTATGCCAACAATGATGCTCATATCTCTATATAATGCTTACATCTAGAAGCTTAAATACCTTAGTTCTTACGACTTCCTTACTATTAGGGTTAAGTTGTCTCTGCATCTCTCTAAAAGGTTTCAATTCTCCTCAAGATAGATGTGATGCATACAAATGGTGGGGCTTATACCCTTTAGATATGCTATTATCCACCTTAAAGCTATCTTATGTTCTTTAGGAACATCAAGTATGCATTGATAATAGATAGGGTATCATAAAAGCCTAAACTTTCATATGTTAAGTTTTTAAGTAAAGTTTTTAGGTCCAAAGTGGGTGGTTTATTAGTAGATGGAATTGGTGTACACTTTGAAAATAGAACTTGAGCTTTCCATTTTGAAGGACTCATGAAAGTTGTAGAATCAAGAAAAGCATTAACTTCATTAATGGAATATCGACGTCAAAATCTAAACTGAAATGAGACAGACAAGCCTTGAGAGGATTAGAAGTAGAGGATGGTAGGAATGCATTATGCACTAAACTCTTGACCATGTTAACCTCAAATGATTCATCAAAATCTAAGTGTTGTTCTAGCATTAAACACATTTAACTTGTTTTTCATATAATTGAAGGACAACTTCATAACACCATTTTTACAATTGATAGTTGCAACATATGTAGCCAAGAAAGGCTATCCCAACTTGATAAAAATGTGACTACTATGATTTGATGTAGGTTGGGTATCAAGGATAATGAAATCAACTCAAACTAATAACTTGTCAATATGTAGCAAGACATTGTCAACCATACCATAAGAGATTTTAACTGATCCATCTACCAATTATAGTGTGGTAGCAGTTGGTTTCAACTCACCTAAACCTAATTGCACATAGATTGGTAATAGATTAACACTTGCCCCTTGATCTAGTAGTACCCTACCAATTGTATGGTACCCGATGACACCAGATATGGTGGAAAACCCTGGATCCCTAAACTTAGGTGGGGTACTATGTTGAATAATAGAACTAGCTTTTCCAGTGCGGAATGCTTTCTTCTTCACATTAAGCTTATGCTTTTGTGTGCAAAGATCCTTAAGAAAATTGGAATAAAAGGAATTCCTTTATTTGCATTGAGTAATGAAATATTAATGAGTATTTATTTAAACACATCCATTATCTCATTAATATCTATTCCCTTCTTTGCCTAATTCAAACATTGAGTGAATGGAGCTTTGGGAATATAAGATCCCTCAAGAATATGTTCAAAAGAAGTGGGGAATTGTGACAAGTCTCCAACCTTTCTGAGAGCTCATGTTACTCTCATTCTCCTCATGTTCTTGATTGTCCTTAGTCATACCCACTTTATTATCAATTTGTTTATTGCTCTTAAGGATAGTAATAGATTGGGCTTGTTCATAAAATTTTGATTCATTTGAGGTCATGGTAATCACATACTAGCCCTTAGGATAGGTACAAGCTAACTAGGCAATTTACTCTTCCCTCTCATTAAGTGCAAGAGATAATTGACTTATTTGAATTTCCAATTTTGTAATAGATTGGGAATTCGTATGCAAATTTTATTTTGTATCATTCTAAAATTGGATTAAACTTTACATATACAAATTAAGAGTCTCCTCTAAAGATGGTTTTCTCAATTATGGAGGAAATGATTGAGAAGTTGGAGGTTGCTATGGAACATGGGCTCTAGGGAAAGGTTGAGTAGGGGGGATCCTAATAGTCTTCCCTGATGATGATTTCAAGACCATAAAAAATTAGAATGCCTAGCCCATCTAGGATTATATGTATTAGAATATGGATTGTTTCTAGGATTTCTAAATGAATGCATTTACTTGCTTTGAAAAATATCTAGGGAGTGTGAAGCTAGAGGACATGAAGTAGTAGGATGTGCTAGATTAGAACAAATGAAACAAACCTCATGTGGAGGTTTCATAGATGATCCACTAGCCAACATGAAGGTTTCTAACTTATGTGTTAGACTATTAATTATATGTACTTTATGTGCCAACATATCTATCTTTCTGTAGAAGTCTAGATTGGTCTCTATCACATATATGTTGCTCTTTTCAAGAGTGCAAATGTCTCTCCATTCAAGTAGAATAGTCCCATTGCTATGAATTTTTAGCTAATGTCTCAAAAAAATTCCAAGCCTCTGCATCACTTTGGTTCATGAATGCTCCTCCACTTGTGGCATCAATCATACATTAGTTTTGAGGAGTCAAACCTTTGTAAAAATATCATACTTGTTGCCACTTCTCAAAACTATGGTGGGAGCATTTAAGCAATAAATCATTCCACTATTCCCAACATTCATAGAAATGTTTACCCTTTTTTTGTTGGAAATCTATAATCTCTCTTCCGCGAGCATTAGTTCTATGAGCAAGAAAGAATTTAATCAAAAAATTTCTATATAATTGCTCCAAATAGTAACTGATCCTACCTTTAAAAAAGTAAGCCATCACTCTCTCTTTTAAAGAGAAGGGAAATAGTCATGTTCTTATAAAATCATATGAAAATTTTCAATATCTAAAGGTGGCACATATGTTAAGAAATTTCTTCACATGATAGTAAGGGTCTTCTTTATCTATACCATAAAATGAAGGAAAGAGTTAGATAACTCCTAGTTTCAACTAGAAATGACCTGTGTTGGCTGCGGGCAACACTATGCATGAACGTACATTATGCTGAACCAGAGCAAAATAATCATTAAGGGCCATGATTTATACTACTTGGTCATCTATTATAAGGTTATCTAAATTCATATGATTGCATAACTTGCCTAGTAGTTCGTTTGATTTTAGTATCTAAAAGTGTTAAATTGGGGTTCAAGCATATACCAATGTTGGTGAGTTAGATTTTTTTTTTTTTTTTAACTAGACAAAGGAGACTTAAACTAAATGACACAACCTAGTGACTAAAATGATGCACAATCAAAAGACACAAGATCAATCAGTCCTTAGTGCTAACAATCTGAATTTGATTATCTTGAATTTCTTTAAGGAAAGTTAGCTTTTAGATTATCCTAATCTAAATGGTTCCTCCTCTCTTTTAGAGTTGTCCTATTTCTTACTAGTTAGATCCTAACCAATTCAATTGCTTAACTATAATAACCTTAATTTTTGTAAATTGATTTGAGAAAATTAATGAAAGTTTGAAATTTCAAAAGACTCGGGCTGGAATATTAGGTTAAAAGAAAATATCTTTTCATAGAGATTAAATCATGAGTGAAAACTTATAAATTAAGAATGTAAATAAAAAATTAAATCAAATGACAATAATTTCATTAAATTCTGAGTTAGAATGAAAAATCTCAATTCTCTACATAAAAGGGTAAAACAGTCATTTTCACCCATAACCAAGATTTAAAATTTAAATATTTGGAATGTACTCAAAGAATCGGAAGGTACTCAAAAAATTGATTTTGGTGCCATTGAGTACACTAAAATATGAGTTTAGATAAATAATATCCATTTTTATGAATAAAAGGGCAAAACGGTCTTTTCACATGAAAGTAGGGCCCACAAAGTAGGCCAATGTTCTGGAAGCAACAATAGTTGAGCAATAAACTATCATATTGTAATAGAGGAAAAGGTGGAGGTGTAAACTCCACCCATAAATAAAATAATAAAAAGAAAGAATGAGATTTTTATAAAAAAAAATAATTTAAAATTAAAAAACATGCCTATAAATAAGTCTAAAAATTTTCAAAACTTCACCACAAATCCCCTAGACTCCCCTAGAAATCAGAGCATAACTCTTCCCACATCTCCCCCAATCTCTGTCTTTTTCCCTTTTTCTCTCTCCTCTCTCTAGAATAGTACCAAGAGCCGTAAGTTCACTTAGTTCCAGATCAAATTTCACAAATCCCACCATCCATATTATTCTAAATTCCTCGATATACAAACCCCCCAAAGTAATTTCAAGATCCAATGGTTCAATCAACGAAAAAATACAAATCAAAATTTATTTGGTGTGTTATGGCATATGGCAAGGATTTATTTATTTGGCATAAATTCATCAATTCTAAGCAAATCAGGTAGGAGAATATCATCAATATTCAGTTTATGTCATTTTTTATATTTTTAATTTCACTGGATTTGATTTTTTGTTAATGTTTCAGAAAATCAAGTTCTGGTGAAAACCTTCCAAATCTGCATCATGGAGGGCATAGATGAAAATTTTGATCCATCCAATAGATTCAGAAGGATCTAAAACCCTAGGTGTGAAATAATAGCCAAATTTGTGGAGATATAATAGCCTAATTTGAAGGTGAAAAGGGGGATGGGGATTTGACAGTTCGATTTGGATCGTCTCACCATTTATAGGTCACCACCTCGTTTCCACCGGTGGTCACTAATAAAACAGGGCGGGACGACCGGTTCTGCCTGTTTTGTCCTGTTCTAATGGCCAGATCAAATTTGGACCGTTCAAATGACTATGAACTTCAGACTTGAATTCTGGAGTCATTTGAGCATTAAATCATAAGAGAAAAGAAGCTATGGAAAGCTTATGGTGTCTAATTTCATATGAAATAATAAAATTTAAGAAATATTGCAAGAAACTTTTTGTTTAAAGAAAATAAGATTCTTACTTCCATGATCTTGAAGATCTAAGATGATCAAACCTTAAGGATCTGATTTATTTATATTATAATGATAAGGATATATGAAATTCAGGGTTTAATATGACAGATCTATGATAATTTAAGAAATCTACCCTTTATGGTAGAAGTAACCTAAAATTTGTAAAGGAACTTTCTTGATCAGTAAGATCAAGCATGATCAAACCCTATGGATGGGTTGGATGGAGTTAATAATGATGAGATCTAGTAAGATCATTGATCAGTTATGACAAAAACATGTGAAGATGATCTTTGAACCTATAATGAAGTAAAAACCCTAGATCTAAGGAAAGGACTTAAGATCTAATGATGATGTAAATTGATTAATATGATTTCATTTAATTATTAGATTCATTTTAACTTTAATTTATGGTATTATTATAGGATCCATGCTAAGTTATTTCTTCATTTTGATGTAAATGATCTACATGTTATTAGATGGTTAGATATAATCATCTTAGGGCAATGTTAGTACACATTATTTTCTTTAAATATCCTTAGGATAAGTAATATATGAATTAGGGCCATGCTAGTTTAATTTGAGTATGGACTATAGTATGGTTTTCATTTAAGATGGTAATAGAATTGTGATTTAAGATCATGTTAGTTTAATTTGATTTCATTAATTAGGGATCATGATAGTAGTTACATAGTATTGCTATCCTTAGATTATTGAATTTATATTAGTTTTATGCTTTGAAGTTTATGATTCATTATTGTCATATTTTTTAGTAGATTTAATTGATAATTAGTTATAATAAAGAGCATAAAAGACCAAAAATGTAACCTAATGAGAAATTAGAGTTTCATGACATAAATAAGAAGGAATGATTTGACTTGGACTTAATTAGTAAGGGTTATAGTTAGTAAGACAATATAAGGAATGGTTTACCATTTCCTTGGCCCAAATTAGGAGAATAATTCACATCCATGAATGACATTTTATATGATCATGGACATTAATAAAAATTCAAGTAGATATAAATTAGGATTTACGAGCTCATAGGAACCTTATGGAAGGTTGAGCTAAGGTCACTCTAGTGGACGCTAAACATTGTGGTTAAGGGGGTTATCTAATAGAGCCTCGCTCTTCCCTCAACTTCTAGTGATGTTTGTTGAGGTCTAAATGCCTCCTTACCTGAGGATTGAAGTAACCACTTTTTGAGCAACTTGTAACCGGTAAGCCATAGTCAATTAGAAATAAGAGGAGTTGTCTAGAATTAGGAGTGAATAAATTATCCTCAAACCAGTAACACTAACTGGTTGAAAAATAATATTCAGAACATAAAAGGTTAGCAAATTAACTAATCCTAATAAAAATTGTAAATAAGATAAGAATGATCAAATGAGAATGCAAGAGATCTTGAATGATAAAAAAACAATGAAAGAAAAGAAATACAAATGAAGAGGAGATTATTATTAGGTGAATATACTTGTAATATAGATTTATTAGGTTAGAAGATCTGGACTCTTGATCTTATGTGATTCAAGGAAGAAAGATTTAGATCATCCTACTTAAAGGATGATCAAAAGACCATGAAGTATGTATCTTTGAATAAAAAGATGACATTATACGTATGATTTAACATATATACATTGATCAAGACTATAACATACTTCAATGGGTAAGAATACCCTATTGAGGTAAGAGTATTTTATGAATGCATCTATATAAAAGATACATGTTGAATACATGACCTTATGTATAGAAATGTTGACATGTATAATGCAAATACCTTGTGCTAAATCGTTATGATCCAACCAAATAACAAGAAAATAGATATGAAATGGTTAAGTATAGAGTTGAAGAAAATCCTAAGTGAATAGGGAAGTAGAAGATATTCCACTATTAGATAAATAGACATTTTGTCTGATACGTATAAGAAATATTTTACATATGAGCATGGAGGCTTGTGGTTTTGTTTTAAATAGGCATAGGCTTGGGGATGCTATGTTAGGGGAGTTATGAGGGTTTGGCCACCTGCTCTCTAAAATTTGTTGATGATGAATTCCATGCCTAAGAAAGGTAGAAAGTCGAGTGGGGCAATTATTCGAAGGCAGCTGCTATGATAGCCATGATCCCCCCATACAGACGTGGATTTTATATTTTCGTTGAATATGGTATGAGCGGATTATTGAGCAGTTATCTGATGTGCTATACATATTAGACTGCAAGGATGGTAGTCCTTTGATTTATTTTGCACTATGATGCATAGGAGATAGGCATAGTGAGATGCCTTATATATGGCATAATGAAATGCTAGGTAATTGTATATTACCAATATTCCCAAGAGAAAAGGAATTCCCAGTATAGTAACTAGATGATATATTGATATCTTACAATTGAAAGAGATGATCAGCTTAATTGGTAATGAGAATTGAATATTTTCATTATTTTGATGAATTTGTTCATATACATTATGTATAAGGATGTACATAAATGATAAAAGAAAGGTTATAGAAATGAGATTGATCTATGATCATGTTTATGACAAAAATGAATAACGAAATTAATGAGTATTAGGATTATATTGTCAAATTATGTTACTTCTTTAATCCCCTACCAAGCATAGCATGTTGAGATATTGTAAATGTTTGAATATTTATAATATTTCAGTTATAGAGAAGGAGACTTAGGAGCTCAAGACTTGAGAAGACTTGAAAGAATAATCAATCAGGGTATATCCATTGAAGACATGTATTTTATTTGAGAGCATTATATGTATTGAGAGTTTTTATTGTATGCGAGCTTTGAAATTTGGATTATGTAATTTGGATAAGGATTGTAATGATATCGGGCTGTACTGTGAACCACTAGATGGATCCTGAAGTTTAATAAAAGTTTATTCCTTTAATGGAATTTTATCTTATACAAAACTCTACTTGTGTTATGAAGTGATGACATGGGTTTTACAAAACAAATTCTAAAGAAAAGAATTTCTGCTGCTTTGTTTTGTGAAATTTTTTACTACTAAGGGCCCTGTCTTTTCAAAATGTATTACAAAATGTGTTATTAAAACCCGGGTCATCACATTAACAACCTTCTTAGTTATTTGTAGGTAATTTTAAGTGGTAGAATGTGTTAGCAAAGCAAATCATTTAATAACTAATGCAACAATATGGCATAGGGCTACTAGAGTTACAGTAGATAATCTCTTTCCAAGAGGGTCTTATGAGCTCGCAGGCTTTTATAGGATTCTTCTAATTGATTTTAAATTACATTAAAAGGCTAGGGTTCACAATAGGTGATAATTATTGTAGGTGAGCTAAGAGGTGGTGATGAAATCCACCTTGGATCTTGTAGCGTGCCCTTACTAATCAATTTACATTCACCATGGCCATACAATTAGCGTATAAATCATGTTAAAGCTAATAAATGTGTTTTAAAAATGCAAGAAAAATAATAAACTAATGCAACTACCTATATGCCACTTGCACAAAGAGTCCAAACCTCAATCATAGGACACTACAATTTAGATAGACTATGTCTTTTTAGTCATCGTTGTAATAATCCCAATTTTTGTAAATTAATTGAGAAAATTAATAAAGTTTGAGTTTTTAGAAATTTTGGGCTGGAATATTAGGTTATTGGAAATTCTCTTTTTATAGAGATTAAAATTTGATTTAAAACTTAGAAACTAGAAATGTACTCAAAAAATCAATCGAAATGACACTAAGTACGTTCAATTCCAAGCTAAAATGAAAAATCCCTATTTTTCTTTATTTTATGAATAAAAGGGTAAAATGGTAATTTTAGCCATAGCCAAGGACTAAGACCTCAATATTTAGAATGTAATCAGAAATATGATTCCAACACCACTAAGTATGCTCGATTCTGAGTTCAGGAGAATAAAACAGATTTTTCTCCATAAAAGGGCAAAATGGTCTTTTCACATGCTGTGGGGCGCACAAGGGGCCCATGAATGAATCTAATGCCCAAAAAACATGTAATGAGTGGTCAAACCACTACCAACTACTAGGGGAGAAGGAGGTGGTAGTGGAGGATCCAATGTTAATTTCATATTTAAAAGAATTAAAACAGAATTATTACATATAATTATGAAAAATGCAAAACACCTATAAATACCCCTCCAAAAATGTTCATTAAAATTTCCACAAAATCATCTTACTTACCCTGAAAAACCAGATCTAGATTCCTTCCCAAAATTCCAAAACTCTCAAAACTCTCCCTTCTTGCACTCTCTCTCCTCTATCAAATTGGAACAATAGACCTAAATTCAATTAGGCACTCTGTTCCATATAGAATGTCACAAATCTCACCATCCATACCATCCTAGACTACCTTATCTACTAAACCCCCAAATCAATTTGAAGATCCAACGATGCAATCAATGGAAAATAACAAAACAAGCCAATATCGGGCTATCTTATCATCAAAGGGTATTTATTTCAAATTGGGCTCGACTATGTTTTTTCTCCAATCAAGTAGGTGGAACCACTTCTTATACTTATTTCATGTAATTTTTATTTTTTTGTAATTAGTTTTAGTTTAAAATTTATAAAAATAAAGTAAGGACAAGAACTCTTCAATTTTGGAAGATAGAGGGTTCAGACAGAAAATTTGAGCCATCCAATCTATTTAGAAGGGTTTAAAACCCCTAGGGTAGAAATTCAATAAATTTTATGGAGTTTGAGCCTTTAATTGAGTAGGATTGATTGGAAGGCCCAAAATGGACTATTTGATCTCTAAATCAAATTGGAGCGATTCCCGGAACATCGTGCAAAACACCACATGAAAATGCTCCATGCGTGCGATGTCTTCCAGACAGGATGACGGTGAGACAGCACCGGTCCCAGGCAGATCAGGTCACGCTTGCATCCCGGTGATGGGCACGCGTCGACCTGTCTTCCCAACTGGACCGCTTTGCTCCATCGATTCAGGCCGCTGTTCCAGTGGGCCCAGATCAAATCTGGACCCTAGGAACGAATGTGAACTTCATAGTTCAATTGTGGAGTCATCTGAACTCCAAATTGAGATCAGAAAGAAGTTATGGAAATCTTATAACGTCTATTTTCTTCTGAAGCCATAATATTAAGAAAAACATTCTAGAAACCTTCTGTTTTCAAGAATTAGGTTTCTAATTTTCATGATCTTCAAGATCTAAGATGATCAAATCTTGGAGATCTGATTTACTAATTTTATAATGTTGAAATAAAGTGATATCCATGATTGATTTGGACAGATCTAAGATAAATTGAGGGATCTACCCTTTATGGTAGAAAAACTCTAAAAATACAAAGGGACCCACTTGATCAATAAAATTAAGTATGATCAGACCCTTGGGATAGATTTAATATGTGATATTATGATGGAATCCATTGAGATCATGGATTGAATATAACAAAATTAAGTTGATTAGGTCTTTAGGTCTTAATGGAGTAAAAGCCTAAAATTAATTAAAACCCTTGATTAAAAGGAAAAGATCTAAGATCTAATTGTTGGATCATAAGTAAAGGTTTCTAATAATCTTAATCTAATTAGTTTCATTATCTTTTATTTGATAATAGTATTGTAAATGTGATTTATGTTATAAAGTATGATAATTCTTAAATTTAGCATGCTATGTCCTATGTGTTATTAGATTGTTGTAGTTTGATAGATTTAATTATTTTAGGACCATGTGGGTATGATTTCATGCAATTGTAACTTAGTACCATGCTAGGATTTCATGTTAGATTAGACTATGGTATGAGATGATACCTTAGGTCCATGATAGTTTAATTTGAGTACATTAGTTAGAAATCATGCTAGTGTAATCTTAAGTACCTTGTACCATTATCATTGGGTTGTTCAATTATGTATTTTTATGCTTTAAAGTTATAATTCATTAATGGTTAAATTTTATTAGATTTAATTGTTAAAGTAGTTATGAGATAAAGAGCATAAAACACCCAAAAAACGAGAGAAAGGAATCTAATGAGAAGTAGAGTTTCATGACACAAATAAGAGTGAATTATTTGACTTGGACTTAATTAGTAAGGGTTATAGTTAGTAGGACAATATAAGGATTATCAAATCTTTGGCCTAAACTATGAGAATAATAAACCCCATGAATGACATTTAAACGTTCATGGACTTAATTAAAATCAATTAGAAAGAGTACTTAGGATTAACATGCTCATAGGAACCTTATGAAAGGTTGAGCTCAGGTCACTCTAGTGAATGTTGAACATGGTGGTTAAGGGGGTTTTCTAGTAGAGCCTCGCTCTTTCCCTACCTTTCGTTGAGGCTTAAACGCCTGCTTACATGAGGATTGCAGTAACCACTTTGTGTTCACCCATTCAACTAGTAAGCCTTAGCCAATTGGAAATAAGAGGAGCAGTTTAGACTTAGGCTAAAATAAGTTATCTTCAACCAGTAAAACATTAACTAGTTGAATAATAATAATAATAAGAGCATAAAAGGTTAGTAAATTATTTAACCCTAATATAAATTGTAAGTAAGATAAGGACGATTAAACAAGATGCATTGGATCTTGAATGATCAAAAATAATAAGAATAATAACATTGTATTGTACTTAGTATGCATGTTTATTAATATGTATACTATAGATCAAATCTAGATCATTAGATTAGATAATCCAAACCTTTGATCAAATATGATTCAAGGAAAAGAACCAGGATCATCCTCCTTAGGGATAATCAAATAACTGAACTTAGATCAAAGAAGAACTAGATGATAAAAATCATCTAGGCCCTTGATCTTTATCAACAAGAATAGATTATTGATCAAAGGATCTCTGAAAGATCAAGATCAAAGACATGGATACACAAAGACTTAAAATAGAAAATACTTAGATATGAAAGATTAGAAGATCATTCTAACCATCAGATCTATTGATCAATAGGATTATTGAGATTGTATATATATTGATAGTATATATGGATTTACAGATTTCATACATTAGTCAGGATCATGGAAGATCTAAAGAGATGGATCACTACTTGAAGGTAGGAGTATTTGATGAATGCATTTACATGGGATGTGCATGTAGAACCCATGACCTTATGTTGATAAGTGTAATGTTAATACTTGTATTAAATCCCCTGAAACCCTTATGATCCAACCAAACACTACACTTATGAAATGGTTAAGTTAGAATTGAGGACTAGCCTCTAAGTGAATATGGAACTAGAAGATATTCCAATCCTAAGTAAACAGACAGATTGTCTGATACATATGAAACCTATTTTACATACAAGCATGGTGGCTTGTGGTTTTATTTTAAATAGGCATAAGCCTAGGGGATGCTATGCTAGGGGAGTTATGAGGGTTTGGCCACCCACTTCCCCAAATTTGATGATTTGATGATACTTTGCCCTATGAGAGGCTAAAAGTCAGGTGGGGCAATTATGGGAAGGCCACCACTATGAAAGTTCTGTCTCCCCATATGGGCAGTAACACAATATTTTTCACCATGGTATCAGTGGTGAATAGGGCAGTTATCCAAGCGTGCTAGTACGAATTAGACTGAAGCATTGTAGTCCTTTGATTATTTTGCACAATAATGCATATGAGATAGGCATAGTGAAATGCCTTATGTTTTGGCATGATGAAATGCCAAGTAATTGTATATTACTTGTATTTCCCAAGAAGGAAAATTTCCAGTATAAGACTAGTTGAAATACTAATTTCTCATAGTGGAAAGAATTGATCAGCTTAGTTGGGAATGATATTTGACTACTTTCATAAATTTGACAGATTTATCCATGTATAGTATGTATGTATAAGGATGTACATATATTACAAAGTAAAGAGTTAGACACATGAGTATGTTTATGGATAATGGGATTGTGAAGTATTAGAATTATACTGTCAATTATTATGCTTCTGGAATCCCCTACCAATCATATATTGCTGAGATATTATAAATGTTTCAATGTTTACAATATCTTAGATACAGAGAAGGAGAGTTAGAGCTCAAGACTGTAGAAGACTTGAAGAGAATAATCATCAAGGTATATCCCTTGAAGACATATATTTTGTTTTGTTTGAGAGTATTATATTGTAGTAAGAGTTTTATTGTATGGTGGGCCTTGAGTTTTGGCTTATGTAATTTGGACAAGTATTGTAATGGATTTGGGCTATATTATGAACCATTGGATAGATTTTGAAATTTAATAAAATTATATTCCTTCAATGGAATTTTATCTTGTACAAAAATTCTACTTATGTTATGTATGAAGTGATGACTTGGGGTTTTCAAAACAAGTTCTAAAGAAAAGAATTTTCACTGCTTTGTTTTGAGAAATTTTTTTACTACTAAGGGCCTTGCCTTTGAAAATGACAAAATGTGTTACAAAAACCCAAGTCGTCACAATAGTCAATCTTAGGCTATACTTTTTTAATTAGGTGTTTCTAATGTAACAACTTAAAAAGTATGCAACAACTACGATGAATGAAATCTATATGAAATTAAGCTACCATACAAATATGCAAATCTAAATTAGAAATGCAAATCCTAAATCTGGGAAATATAAGGAGCTAGGAAGAGTTTACAATGGTCCTAGATCATACTCTTTTCATACAAGGGTGAATCCATTTACATACCACCTTCAGTTCCAAGTTAGGATTGTTGTTAAGTGTTCAATTTTGGCTAAAATACCCTTAATTTAGCATTTAATTAGATAATCTAATCTATCAATGTTGCAATTTTAGATTAATTATTAATTTTAGCTTTAACTGATCATCCAACCATTGATTTGTAAAATTTAATAGTCAGATGATCATTAGAGTTGATCAGATGTACAACGTAGAGTCTAAATGGTTCTAATTTAGCCTTATGTTTTGCAGATCAACTAGATTGAGAATTGGATGGCTTAGATCAAATTCAATAGTTCTAGATCATCTTAAGAGCACGAAGGCAAGATGGGATGGTTTCCTAAAGAAAATGGGTTGTAATTGGAGGAAAGGAAATCATGGAGAATAATTCATAAATAGAAAATCAACTTTGGAATGAAGAGCTGCATAATAGAAAGGGGAGGAGTTGGAACCCAAAATAGAAGCTTAAATCCATAAATGGAAGGAGGATGCATATTTAGGAATGGAAGACCAAATTTAGAAGGAAACTGAAGATGTAAAGAACCTTAAGTTTAAAAGGAAGAAGGGAGCACCAACTTGAGGGATCTTTGCATTGGAGGACAGCCGCAAGGGAGACCCAAGATTTCTCCACTATGGCTAAATCATAAGAACCTACTAGTAGAGCTTGCACTATGAAGGAGAAAGTCCAAAAGAGAAGGAAGACTTGGAAAAACGAATACAGTAGAAGAGAAGGGTGGCTCCATCACAGGAGATTCTCCCCATAGTTTTCCTCAGCCTTACCAACCATACCTTGTTCTCATCAGTTGTTTCTTTTGTGTTCACCATCGTTGATTCCAGTCATTATTCACCATTGTTTTCTATATCATTCTTAGTTCCTGCATCAAGTCGTGTTTTTTGTTTTTCACCACAGTTACTAATCTTTAATTTCATCCTTTGTTTTATCATTTTTCTATTTTTAGCCTTGTTTTCTCACTATTTTCCCTTAATTTTCCTCGTGCTACATCTTTTTTCATTCCAATCAAAATCCAATTTGGGTTTTTCTTTAGATCCCCTGTTTGCCCTTCATTTTGGCTCTCAAAAAACCCAAGGAGCTATTTGCTTCCTGTATTTTTCTTCTCTACAAGTTAAAGAAGAAGGAAGTTTTAGACAAAATTCCATTTTTGCCCTTTGAACTCTAATTTTAATTACATTTTCATTCCAATTTTGTCTTTTTTCTTAATCCATCTTATTCTTATCCAAGTTTTGACCTATCTAGGTTTTGTGTTACTTTCAAATTAGCCCAAGAATTAAGTAATCCAACCCTGTTTGATTAAGGCATAATCGAATCAACGGTTTAGCTTTAACCAACATGATTAATTTATTTTCTGATCTTTTTCTCATTAGATTTATAATCAATTCTCAGATATTTACATTAGGACAATTCCTAACTGATCCATTAGTCCTAATCTTCAATCAGAAATCCAAAAATTCGATGTAAGCCATCCAAATCCAAATTTCTTTCCTTAGTCCAAAGTATCAAATTTTTGAAAAAAATATGAACAATTCAACCATTAAATCCTTAATCAGATATATGAGTAAGAGAGTGATGAAGTTGATCAATGCTGATGTGACCAAATTTTGAAGAAAGTTACCATGATCAAGCTAGGAAAGTAGATTTTAGTTGTTTCGTTTAATTTTCTGGCTTTTTAGTTAAATTTTTTTTGTACTTTTGATTAATGCAATAGATCTAAATTATGAGTTCACTTTTATTTAATTTTTATTATTTCTTTCAATTAGGGGTAATTAAATTTTATTTAAACTCTATTTTCATTAAATTGAGTCCATGTGGGATCTACCCATACTTGCATAAGAATGAATAGAAGAAAATTGGTCATTTCATGGGATCATAGCTGCCACGCGTCTGATGAGCACAGAGCTTGGGGAGGGAGGAGGAATGAATGGGTTGCTCACTGGAATAGCCTCAGTGATTTTGAGAAGGTGGGGGGCTAACCTCTTTCTTTGCGTGTCTCGCTCGCTAGTGGGGGTGTGCGATAGATATAGTGAAGTTCAAGTAAAGCACTTAGTTTGCTATGACTCGCTACTCGTTACCACTCATGGATTCTTGGATTTTGAGATCAGAATCTCACGGAGTCAAGAGAGTTTGAGATTCGTAGTGGAGTAAGATGCTGACCTCATTCGTAAAAGAGTTGGATGTCGTCAGAAGATTCGGATGGAGTCTCGCTTAGTCACTAAGGGGTTGTAAGGGTTGGCCTCTCGGTCCCTATTTTTAGAGGGTGGAATGATATCCAATGCCAAACAGTGGCAAATTTCTCAACTGGTGGGAGAGACCACTATTGGTGACTCAAGGCACCCTTTAAAAATAGGTCATCGGCCTCATGAGGATGCGATTGAGGTCACCCTAGGATACTGACGGGCATAAGATATAGTGATCTGGTTATGATTCCCACAAGATTTTTATGTTTTTAGCTTTTGGATATTCTTTGGTGGTTCTATATGAGAGGAATTTGAGGTGGTTAACTAATGAATACTCATAACCAATTGGTAGACAGATTGCTAAGATGCCATAGCAAACGAGGTTTTGCCGACAAACATTGTCGACATGGTAATTTTCCTGATATGTGTATTTTTATGATTGATGATTGTGATTCATAGTGAAATGATATCTATTTCATTATATATGAAATATTGAGAATGCATAAATGTGCATAGCATGAATGACTAAGGTAAGTTAGTCATGGAATTTCATTGCATTGGAAATATAATTTTGAAGCACATGTTTGCTAGATGCCTTGATTTTGACTTTGTGGTTTAGGTTTATCTACTAAGTGTAGTGTTTACTCAAACAAAAAATTAAAAACATGCAAATCCATCTCATAAGGTGTAGGTGCAAAAGCGAGGATACCTAGCTCCATAATTGAAAAGAGTGTGAGAGAGTGAGTGAGAAGCTATCAAGATGTTAGATACATTTCATTTTAATTCAAGGTTATTCATGTAATGAGGCCAATGGTGCTAGACTTTTATTTTGATTATGATCATTATAGTCTGTGGTTGTGACTAAGTATTTTGTGCAGCTCTACTATATTAAAGTAAAAATAGATTAAAATGGCTCCGAAGTGAGCTCGTGTTTTTGAAAAGGAAAGTGAATGGAAAAAGACCACTCAGTGTTTTAGAAATTAATGTTTTGACTTTTCAAAAGTGCTTTCCAAAATAGGGATATTATGCTTTTGAAAAAAAATCTGAGTAAAAATGTTATTTGGAAAACTCAAGTCACCATAGTTGGCTTCAAAGCTCAGTATTTAAGTCATTAATAACCAAGTTACTATTGGAAAGTCATGAATAGTCAAGGAACTTAGAAAACCTTAGGTTTTAGTGTAATAGATTAGAAAAGAACTTATGCAATATCTCACCAGTCTTGAATAGATGCCACCTAGGAGATGCTTAGGAGGTGCCTCAAATAGCTCTTGAGCTTATCACAGCTAGGGAATGTAGCTATAGATGTTGGTCAATAGTTGGTACAATAGTTTGGGAAAATGTTCAAGAATCAGCCCCAAGGAGCACTTATTGGTGGGGTTAGTGTTCAAGGAGCAAATGCAAGTTGGCTTAAAACCCTTTTTGACTAATTTAAGAAGATGCTGTCTTCATTTTCTGGTGAGGATGAGCTCAATGTAGGTGAGACGTGGATTTTTGAAGTAGATAAAGTGTTTAAGGGAATGGAATTTCTAAAGGAGGGGAAGGTGGTTATGGCTACCTTCGTTATGATGGGAGAACTATTTTCTTGTAGTAAATTGTATATGTGATACCCTGGGAGGAGTTTAAGGAAGTGTTTTTCAATAACTACTTCTGTCGCCACATGAAGAGAAAGGAAAAAGAATTCCTGAGTCTGTAGCAAAATGGCCCGGGTTTTATAACGTATTTTGTAATACATTTTTCAAAAGCAAGGCCCTTAGTAGTAAAAAAATTTCGCAAAACAAAGCAGTTGAAATTCTTTTCTTTAGAACTTGTTTTGAAAAACCCAAGTCATCACTTCATACACAACATAAGTAGAATTTTTGTACAAGATAAAATTCCATTAAAGGAATATACTTTTATTAAATTCCAAAATCCATCTAGTGGTTCACAGTACAGCCCGGGTATCATTACAATACTTGTTCAAATTACATAATCCATATTTCAAAGCTCACCATACAATAAAAACTCTCAATACAATACAATTCTCTTAAATAAAAATACATGTCTTCAAGGGATATACCTTGATGATTATTCACCCAAATCTTCTTCAATATTGAGCTCCTAAGTCTCCTTCTCTGTATTTAAGTTATTGTAAACATACAAACATTTACAATATCTCAGCAAGTAATGCTTGGTAGGGGATTCAAGAAGCATAATAATTTGACAGTATAATCCTAATACTTCATAATCACATTATTCATACTCATGGATTAGTCTCTTTACTTGGTCATATATGTACATCCTTGCACATACATAATGTATATTTTGTGTGTATGTATGTATATATATATATATAGTCAAAACCATGAAAAATAGTTAATATCTCAAAACATAATCATACCCAGTTTATACTGAGTTGATAGATCATCCAGACGGTGCTGGACATACTCCCTCATTTGGACACTATCGGTAATCCACGATTACTCAGTATCTCATCATGACATATCATAAGGCATTTCACTATGCCATGCATCATAATGCAAAAATACTCAAAGGACTATTATGCATGCAGTCAGAATATGTACCAGCACACTCGGATAACTGCCCAATAATCCACCTATACCATCCTTGGTGGAAATCACAATATCCATGTCCGTATGGGGGGGACCATGGCTGTCACAGTGGTAGCGTTCCCATAATTGCCCCACCCAACTTTTAGCCTCACTTAGGCTTGGTATCCATATCATAACAAGTTTTAGAGAGCGGGTGGCAAACCCTACTAACTCTCCTAGCATAGCATCCCTAGGCATACACCTATTTAAAACAAATCCACAAGCCTCCATGCTTGTATGTAAAGTATTTCTCATACATATTAGACAATCTGTCTGTTTACTTAGGGCTGGAATATCTTCTAGTTCCATATTCACTTAGAGTCTTTTCCTCAATTCTAACTTAACCCCTTCATATGTGTTTGGTTAGATCATAAGGGTTTCAAGGGATTTAATACAAGTATTAACATTACACTTATCAATATTTCTAGACATAAGATCATGTATTGAACATGTACATCCCATGTAGATGCATTCATAAAATCCTCATACCTACAAGTAGTGATCCATCTCTTCAGATCTTCCCTGATCCTGATTGACGTATGTAATTTGTAAATCCATATATACTATCAATATATTTATACAATCTAAATAATCTTATATTTTTTATCCTATCTATATTCCTTGTCTAATCTTGTCCTTTGATATAAAGGATTAGATCTTGTGTCCAATGATGATTTATTTTCCTCAAATAGTGTTTATTCTATTGATCAATGGATCTGATGGTTAGAATGATCTTCTAATCTTTCAAATCTAAGTATTTTCTATGCTAAGTCTTTGTGTATTCCTTTCTTTGATCTTGATCTTCCATAGAACCTCTGATCAATAATTTGTATTTGTTGATAAAGATCAAGGGCTTAGATCTTCTATCATCTAGTTCTTCTTTTATCTAAGTTCAATTGTTCGATCATCCCTAAGGAGGATGATCTTGGTTCTCTTCCTTGAATCATATTTGATCAAGGGTTCAGATCTTCTATTCTATTTGATCTGAATTGCAAGAAATATATATATATATATATATCACATCATCATCATCATCAAAAAGTATTTATTTCCTTTTATTGTTCTTGATCATTCAAGATCCCATGGATCTTGTTTGATCATCCTTATCTTACTCACAATTTTTATTAGGGTTAGATAATTTACTAACCTTTTATGCTCTTTATTATTATTATTATTATTATTATTATTATTATTATTATTATTATTTAACTAGTTAATGTTTTACTGGTTGAAGATGACTTATTTCATCCTAAGTTTAGACAGCTCCTCTTATTTCCAATTGACTAAGGCTTACTAGTTGAATGACTGAACACAGTGATTACTTCAATCCTCATGTAAGGAGGCGTTTAGACCTTACAAATGTCAACCGAAGGTAGGGGAAGAGCGAGGCTCTACTAGAAAATCCCCTTAACCACCATGTTCAACATCCACTAGAGTGACCTTAGCTCAACCTTTTATAAGGTTTCTATGACTATTTTAACCCTAAGTACTTTTTCTAATTGATTTTAATTAAATCCATGAACATTTAAAAGGTCATTCATGGGGTTTATTATTCTCCTAGTTTGGGCCAAGGTTTTGATAATCCTTATATTGTCCTACTAATTATAGCCCTCACTAATATTAAGTCAAAGTCATTCACTCATCTTAATTGTCCATGAATCTCTATCTTCTATTAATTTATATTTTTGGTGATTTATGCTCATCATATCTTAAAAACTACTTAACAATTAAATCTACTAATAAAATTTGACAACAATTAAATCATAAACTTTAAAGCATAAATCCAATATAAGTTTAATAACCATTTATACTAACATGCTTCCTATGAATGTAACTTAATCTAATGGAATAAAACTATACTTAAACTAGTATGAGCCTAAGTTATGAAATACATGAAAATTTTCTACTAACCTAATGGAATCATGCTAAAATCTCAAATTTAAACTAACATAGCCCTAAGATAATTAAATATACCAACCTAATAACAAACTAATAACATTTAAAGCATAGCATGTTAAAATTTAAGAATTACACTATCATGCCTCCTACTTTATAACATAAATCACATTTACAATTTTATTATCAAATAAAATATAATTAAACTAATTAGATTAAGATTATTAAAAACTTTTACTTATGATCCAACCATTAGATCTTAGATCTTTTCCTTTAGATCAAGGGTTTTAATTATATTTAGGACTTTTACTTTATTAAGATTCAAAGATCATATCCACTTATTTTTGTCACATTTAATCCATGATCTAACTACATTTCATCATAATCCCATTCATACAACCCATCTAAAGGGTCTGATCATGCTTGATCTTATTGATCAAGTGGGTCTCTTTGTATTTTTAGGATTTTTCTACCACAAAGGGTAGATTCCTCATTTTTTGTTAGATCTATCAAAATAAATCATAGATATTACTTGATTTCAATATTATATCATCATTGCATTAGATCCCCACTCATATCTTGAAGATTATGAAAATTAGAATCTTAATTCTTAGAAACAGAAAGTTTCTTGAATATTTTTATCAATTTTATCATTTAAGACTAAAATAGACATTACAAGCTTTCCATAGCTTCTTTCTGATCTTAATTTGGAGTTCAGATGACTCCATAATTGAACTTTGAAGTTTACAGTCATTTTGAGGGTCCAGATTTAATTTGAGCCCACCAAAACGGATAGTCTTGATTAGTCAGGAGGAGTCGCCACGCTACTATCACTGGGACGCATGCGGTAACGCACTTCTTGGGACCTGCACTATCGCGTGGTCATTTTGTTGGGATAGTGTCGAACGCATAGCCTGTGCACGGAGACGCTCCCGCAGGGCGTGTTTCCATGCAGTATCCCGCAGCGACATCCTAGGAGCCCAATCTTATAAAGAAGATCGAATAGTCCATTTTGTACCATCCAATCAATTCCTCTTCAATCAAGAGCTCATAACTTGATAAAATTTCTTGAAATTTCTACCCTAGGGTTTTGGATCCTTCTAGATCAATTGGATAGCTCAAAATTTTCATCTGAGCCCTCCATCATATAGAATTGAAGGGTTCTTATCCTTGATTTTTATAATTTTTAGCCTAAACTTAAATTTAGAAAAATAAAAATTACATAAAATAACCTAAAATAAGTATGGGAAGAGTTTTCACCTACTTAATTGAAGAAAAATGTAGGTTTTGCAGCCAATTTAAAAGAAATATCCACTTGATGATAAGATTGCCCAATAACTACATGTTTTGTTATTTCCCATTGATTGCACCGTTGGATCTTGAAATTTCATTGGGGTTTTGTAGATAAGGTAGTCTAGTACAATAGGAATCATGGGGTTTGTATGATTTGATTTGGAATAGAGTGCCTAATTGAATTTAGGTCTCTTATTCCAATCTAAAGAGAAGAGAGAGAAAGTGAAAGAAGAGAGATTTTTGGGAGTTTTAGAAATTTGGGAATGAATCTAGATTTAATTTTTTAGGGGGAGCAAGATAATTTTGTGTGAATTTTAATGAAAATTTTTGAAGGATTTTTGGAGGTGTATTTATAGATGTTTTTGAATTTTTCGTAATACTTGTAATAATTATATTTTAATTCTTTTAAATATTAAATTAACATCGGATCCCCCACTACCAAATCCTTCTTCACTATTAGATGGTAGTAGTTTGATCACTCATTACATGTTTTCTGGCCATTGGATCCATTTGTGGGCCTCAGGAAGGTGTGAAAGGACCATTTTGCCCTTTTATGGAGAAAATTTTGTTTTATTCTCCCGAACTCGGAATTGAGTGTACGTAGTGGAGTTGCAATTGTCTTTCTGAGTACATTCTAAATATTGAAGTCTTAGATCTCAGTTATGGGTAAAAATACCATTTTACCCGTTTTATTCCTAAAAATGGAGAAATTTATGGGTTTTTCATTTTAACTCGGAATTAAACATACTTAGTGATATTTTGATTGGTTTTTCTATTACATTCATAATTTATAAGTTTTAAATTATGTTTTAATCTCTATAAAAAGAGAATTTCCAATAACCTAATATTCCAACCTAGAATTTCTGAAAATTCAAACTAAATTAATTTTCTCAATCAATTTACAAAAATTGGGGTTATTACATGTAGTAGGGTGACATGATGGTCATTCAATATGAGAACAAGTTCATGAGACTATGAAGGTTTCCACCCAAGATGTGTTCTAACTATGAGGGATCGTGGAAAAGTTTGTAGGTGATTGACTATAGGGTTAATGAGTAAGGTTTTGGGAGTTTGACCAAAGACCATTGTAGAGGCAGTCTAGATGGCCTCTGCATTTGAGCAGGGCTTTAAGTGGGCTAATGAGGAAAGGAAGGTTAAGGAGAAAGGCACCAATTATGGAGGAAAGGGAAGAGGCCCTCATAGTCTATAAGGTCTCAGCCCCCATAGAATCACCTATTCAATAACCAGGGTAGAACACCAAAGTCGCGACCATGTCCTCGATGTAAGAAACATCATCTAGGCAAGACTTATGTAGGAATAGGCTTTAGATGCTATCGCTGTGGTGAGATAGGGCATATCAATAGGAATTGCTAGAAGGGAAAGAAAGAAAGAAGGTGAAGGTCAAATGGAGTAGCTTCCAAAGATCCAAGGGCAAGTTTTTTCCATGACCACCAGAGAGGCATAAGATTCCAACGCAATGGTGGGAGTACATTACTTATCCATGATCAATTTTTCAAAGTGTTGTTTGATCCTAGTTCCACTCATTCATTTATTTCAAATAATTTTGCGTCATGTATTAATTGTCCAACTCTTAGAAACTTTCCTGAAAATAATGAATACACTAGGAGAATCTCTATTTACACAGTAATACCTTCAGAGAAGAACAAGCAAATGGACTTCAACTTGGTCCTCGACTTGATAGACTTTGATATCATTTTAGAAATACACTAGTTAGCTTTGTATTGGGTGATAATAGATTGCCAAAAGAAAAATGTTGTGTTTGGTATACCAAGATAAATAGCAATATCTTTTTGAGGGAGACAAGATCATCTAGAGATTATCATGATTTCAGCATTTAAGGCAACTAAATGTATCAGCAAGGATGCAAAGCCTTTTTGGAAAAAGGTGAGGCTGTTGAAGTTGAAAAGCCTAAGTTGGAAGACATGGAAGTAATATGAGAGTTTTCACAGTATTTCTAGAGAAGTTGTTAGGGCTTCTGCCTAAATGGAGATGGAATTTACTATTGGCTAGATACCAAGTATGGTCTCAATCTCCAAGGCATGCTACAAGATGGCTCAAGCTGAGTTGGCGTTGAAAGAACAATTACAAGAGTTGTTGAACAAAGTGTTCATTAGACGTAGCATGTCACCTTCGGGTGCACCCATCCTCTTTGTTAAGAAAGTATAGATTGAAGAGACTTTGTATCGACTACAGGATATTGAACGGTTTCACTATAAGAACCAATACCCTCTATCCCATATTGATGATTTGTTTGATCAACTATAGTTGGCAACAATATTCTCTAAAATTGATCTAAGATCAAGATACTACCAGCAAAGGGATGAGAAGAAAATATTCAAAAAATAATGTTTAAGACCAAATACAAACACTATGAATTCAAAGTTATGCCATTTGGGTTGTCAAACGCTCCAACTGCTTTTTATGCATTTAATACATAGGGCATTCAAGACCTTCTAGGACAAGTTTGTTATAGTGTTAATGGATGATATCTTGATGTCTTCGAAGAGCCATGAAGAACACAAAGAACACTTGAGCATTGTACTGAACACAATCCACAACCACCAGTTATATGCAAAGTTCAGCAAATGAGAATTTTGGTTGGAAGAGGTTAACTTCCTAGATCATATTATTTCTAAAAATGGTGTTGCGATGGACCGTCAAAAGTGGAGGCTATAGAAAGGTGGGAAAAACATAAGGCAGTGACCAAGATATGAAGTTTCCTAGGACTTGTATACTATAGATTCATAGAAGGGTTTTCACAAATTACTTTTACAATGACAAAGTTAACAAGGAAGGATGTAAGATTTGTTTAGGATAATGCTCGTGAAGAAATCTTCTAGAAGTTGAAGAGGAAGTTGACCACCCAATTCTCACTTTACTTTTGGGCAGTGGAGGGTTCATGGTGTATAGTGATGTCTCAGGCAAAGGACTAGGATGCATGTTGATGTGAAATGGGAAGGTAACTGCATATGCCTCCAAATGGATTAAGAAGCATGAGGTAAATTACCTGAGCCATGATCTTAAGCTTGCAATAGTTGCTTTGCCTTGAAATACAGAGACATTATCTATATAGTGAGAAGTTTGAGGTATTCATCAACAACAATAACCTCATGTATATTTTCTCATAGCAAGATCTAAATATGAGATAGCTAGACGGATAAATTACTTGAAGGATTACGATTTCACTATATAGTATCATTTAGGAAAGGCCAATGTAGTGGTTGCCACACTAAGTAGGAAGACTCGAGGCAGGTGTGCTAGTATGTTATTAAAGCATTGGATGTTGCTTCAGGAGGTGGCTAGGTGCAGGCTAGAGATTCAATAGGAGAGATCACTAGTTACAAATATAGCATTGAAGTCTACTATAGTTGAAAGGAGCCTTCAGATGCATAAGCATTGGTGGGGAAACTAGGATTTACCAAAGAGACAGATGATGGTGTAAGGCTATAGGATGATTGATAGTGCTGACAGATGTAGAATTGATGAAGGAGATTTCTAGAGAAATGCATCAATCACAGTACACTATCCATCCAAGTAGTACAAAGATGTACCAGGATTTAAAGAAATAGTTCTATTAGAATGGCATGACAAAGGACGTTGGGGAACATGTGGATAGCTGCCTTACATGTGAACAAGTTAAGGCTAAGCATCAGAGGCCAATGAGATTATTGTAACCCCTTGAGATTCCAGAATGGAAGTGGGATCACATCACTACAGAGTTCAGTGGGTTTGTCAAGAACATGATATGATTTGGGTGATAATGGATCTGTTAACAAAATGAGCATATTTTCTCCATATCTAACAAAACCAGCCCATAGAAAGTTTGACTCAGTTTATATTAAGGAGATTATGAGTCCACATGGAATACTAATTACTATTACATCTAACAAGGATAGCAGGTTCACTTCTCAGTTCTAGAGGAGTGTATAGGAGCACTGGGATCATCACTAAGCTTTAGTGTTGCCTTCCATCTGCAGATAGTTAGTCAATCTTAGAGGATGATCCAAATGCTGGAGCGTATGCTAAGAGCATGAGTGATTTACTGGAAGGGAAACTGGGACAAAAATTTACCATTGATTGAGTTTGCTAATAATAACAGTTTCCATTTGAGCATCGGTATGGCTCCTTATAAGGCATTGTATGGGAGACCTTATCATTTGCCTACCTAATGGAATGAAGTTGGAGAAAATAAAATTATTTAGTATGAGTTGGTGGAACATTGTGCTAATAAGGTGAGATTGTTTAAGAAGAGGCTTCTTGCAGCCAAGAATAGGCAAAAGAGTTTTGCCGATAAGAGGCATAGGGATCCAGAATTTGAAGTTGGGGTTCATGTATTTCTGAAGATTTTTCCAACGAAAGGATTCATGAGATTTGGGTTGAAGGAAAATCTAGACCTTCAATACATAAGCCCTATTGAGATTTTGGATGGGATTAGAATAACTATATATAGACTAGCTTTACCTCTATAGTTGTTAGAAGTTCACAATGTGTTTCTTGTTTCCATTTTGCGGAGGTACATTTTTTATCTTGCATGTGCTTGAGTAGGTGGCGATGGAACTACGGCCGGATTTGACTTTTGAGACTAAATAGATACGAACCTTTGATAGAAAGAATCAAACATTAAGAAAGAAGGAGATTTCACTAGTCAAAGTACTTTGGCAGACTTGCTCAGTAGAAGAAACCTCATGGGAGCTATGGTTAGACGTGAATTCAAAGTACATCGATTTATTCGAGGATTGAGGTATAGACGAATTTCGATGATGAAATTCTTTGAAGGGGGTAATAATGTAATATCTCAAAATTTTGTACTATTATTATATCAATAAAATTCTAAAGATCTTTCAAGGTTCAAAAATTAAAATTTTGGAAACTTGGAAATCTTACAACACAATCTTTATTGATAGATAAAGCTCAAAGAGAGCAATCTAACACTATAAGCATGCCAAAACCCAATGATTGTTATCAAAATTATGAGAAAAATAGAGTTTTAGTTGATAATGACACCCCTTATTATTTATATGGTTAAAAACATATGAAGTGGGACTCACTTGACTGCTAAATTTAGATATACAATCAGCAAGACATCTAGATACATTAAACATTATAACTAAACATTTTTAATTTAGTTAGATTTTGGGAGAATCAAAATAAATGCAGAGTTAGAAAATGTATACAATGTAGAATAAGATTCCAAAGAATAATGGAGAAATTAGAAAGAATATATATGATGAGATAAAATCTGAATCTAGACTTTAGAAAGAGGATATATGAGAAAATCTATAATAAAGAGAAATGGAAAGAGATCCAACTCAAAATGGGAAACCAGTCAATACGTCTTTTTATTTTGGACGACTTGGGGTTAGGAAAGAGGATTCCACATGAGAGAGAGAGAGAGAGAGAGAGAGAGAGAGAGAGAGAGAGAGAGAGAGAGAGAGAGAGAGAGAGAGAGAAGGCAGAAGACAAATCCCAATTTGTCCATCTAATAGGCAGTCTGAGACATTGAGTTGGTGGTAACGAAGCGAGGGAAAAGTTAAAGGGAACGGCACCTCGATCTGTTATTTAGGTAGGTGGATTTGTATCGCTAGGCTTTCAAAGGTTTAGAAAACTTAGGCATTTTTCTATCCATTTTTTTTGTATATCTTATCTGAGAAGCATGATAAGATATAGGCACAATCTCTATAGTAGAGTTTACGTTTCAATGGTGAGATCATGTGATTCTTGCATCAAACTTTTGTATGGGAGTAGATCATTCTTGGGATTTGCTTTTGGAGTATAGGCACATGCCAATGGAGTGACCCACATGATTAGATAAAAAATGATCCGAACACAAAAGTAGATCATAGGCACCACGCAATGGAGGAGGTCATCAACGCGTGTGCACCCTTGATTGGGTGCCCATGGATGGATTGATGCACACCTTCTAGAGAGGAGTGAGTGCCCATGATCCCTAGTGGTCATTGTGTGCCTATGTGAGATGAAGAACCACGGCTTAAATCTAGAAGGCTCATGGATCACCATTGATTGGAGATGCCCTAATGGACAATTTAGATGTAAGGTGAGTATGTGTGGGTCAATTACTCATGTACCACACATCCCAACCTTAAGATGAAAAATATGTTTGATCTTCTTCCCTTATGTTAGATGACATTAGAATAGTTTGAAATTATATTTTTATGTAGAGTTGTTAGGATGATTATCATGTTCATCATTTTGCATGAGAAAGCAATGCATAGATATACCTTGTAAGATCATCATATTGTTACCACCTTGCATGAGAACGTCCCATGCATGCATATTATCTCTTTGAACTATGAACAAGAATAGAGAGATAATACAAGGGTCATTTGCATGGTCAAAACCATACCCAAGGGCGCCATTTCCCTAGGCTTAATGACCCTAATAAATGGCTTAACCAAACCATGTGCACCAAGTGAGAGATAAGAAGGAGATGCATGAATAAACGTTGTCCATTTCACTTGGATTAGCTTGATTAAATGGAACAGCTTAAAGTGCACTTTTGAGTGTGTTATGGATATGTTTATTTTATTTGATTTAGAGAGATCTATCTCAAGGATATTTGAAATATAAGTAAGAAACCTTAATTGTGCCCACCTCATGCTTTGGTCATGAGCATAAGTTTGAATGGTAAGGATTTTATTATGATTAGGAACATATAAAGAGGATATAAACTATTAATCTTCACATTAGGCTTCATGCACATGGGTGTGTTTGGTTAGAAAATTGAGATCAAGTCTATACATCCATGCTCATGTTTATCATTTGACACAATTCTAGTTTGGAGAGGAAATCTAATTTTATGCGGTGTATATATTTTGCATGAATTCTATTAATTGTGATTTATAGCAATCTTGGAAACCACTTTGATTTTGGTAAGTACATGCTTAATATACTTGTTTTTGCATTTTCTTTTATGGAAACTAATATTTCTAGCATGTATGGTTTGAATGATTGAGATTTCATGATTGAAGGTAAGGAATATAGCAAGTTGATGTACCTGCTATATATAGTTTTTGGAAAGTTTCTAAAAGTAGAATGTCGTTATTCCTAATAGATTTATATAAAGTTTTGACATGCCGAATTAAGTGGTAGAGTTTTTAAAAAGAAATATTTGTAAATCTTATTTATCAATGTTTGAAACGAAATTTTGGGTGTGATAATACCCTAGGTGCATATTTTAAGTAGGCTGGTGAGCCTATGCTAAGGGGTTGGCCTCCCAGACCCCGACCACTAGGCAGTAGAATCATATTCAATACTTAAAGAGTGGCAATTTTCTTGACTAGTGGGAGAGACAACTATAGGTAACATATGACATCCTTTCAAGACAAGCCATAGGCCCGTGAGGGGTTGAGGTCCCCCTAAAATACTCGTGGACACACAATTCAATGATTTAGTCATGAGCAAAGCATTTCCATGAGATTTTTATGTTTTTAACTTTTGGATAGTCTTTTGGTGATTATATATGAGAGGAAATCGAGGTGGTCAATTGATGAGTGATCATGACCAATTAGCAAATAAATTTCCAAAGTGCCATATAGGGCACGGTTTTTCCAACTGACATTGACTATATGAGCATTTTTAGGATTGATGATTGTGATTCATGATGAAATGATATTTATTTCATGATATATGAAATATTGAGAAAATGCCTAAAAGTGCATAGCACGAATGATTAAGGTAAGTTAGTCATGGGATATTTTGTATTGAAAATATGATTTCAAAGAATGTGCATATTGGATGTCATGATTTCAATTTTATGGTTAGGTTTACCTACTAAGTATAGTGTTTACTTAAGCCAAAAATTAAAAACATGTAGATCCATCTCATAAGGTGAATGAGCAAAAGTGAGGATACCTAGTTCTACACTTGCAGAGAGAGAGAGAGAGAGAGAGAGAGAGAGAGAGAGAGAGAGAGAGAGAGAGAGAGAGAGAGAGAGAGAGAGAGAGAGAGAAGCTAGATTAAAGTAGGGACATCCCACCTTTAACATATTAAAGTGAGAAAGTGATGTTGAATACATTTCATCTTAATTAAGATTATTCGTATAATAAGTCCAATAGTACCAGACGTTTATTTCTATGATGATTATTATAGTATATGCCTATGACCGATTATTTTGGGCAACTTAGCTATATTAAAGTAGAAATAGATTAAAACAGCTCAAACGTGAGCTCACATTTTCAAAAAGGCAAGTTAATGGAAAAGGTTCACTCCAGGTTTTAGAAATTGATGTCTTAACTTTTCAAAAGTGTTTTCAAAACTAGGAATAACCCGCCATTGAAAAAGATAAAGTCTAAGTAAAAATTTCATTTTAAAAAGTTAAGTCGCCACAATATTGAAGTTTGGAAGTAAGAAAGAAATTTACCATAGATATAGGTCTTTACTTTTTAAGAATGTGGAAATGTTAGATTGTGAAAGTAAATGAGTATATATAGAAAAGTATGTGTGCTATGTATAATATTAGTTAGTTCTTGTGAAAATTTTCTCTTTTAAGTCTATGAATTTTTTACACTGAATGTTAATGTTGGAAGTGCATATGTACGAAGGTATGGATGAATATTGTAATAGTAGGAAGGTTGATGTATACATTACTAGACCGAGGGTTTTAAAGTTGGCATAAAGAAGTCGCTTATTTGACTGCCGACTTTGTAAATATTTTACAAGTCACTTGAAAATAAATGACTTTAAATAGATTGACTTAAGAAGTCGTTTACAAGTAAGCGACTTTAAAAAACTGGTGCGAGCTGAAAATTTTTTGTTGGATAACTTTTAAAGTCGTTTATTTTTAAACGACTTAAAAAATTTTAAACTTTTAAAGTCATTTAGATATAAACGACTTAAAAACTTCATGACTTTTTGAAGTCATTTCATTGAGTGACTTGAAAAGTATCAGATAAATTTGGCGATATTTTTTTTTATAGCGGGAACAGACTTTTAAAGTCATTTATAAGTAAATGACTTTAAAAGTGATAATTTTTTAAAGTCATTTATAACTAAACGACTTCTAAAGTCTTCGATCATCTATAAATAGCCATTGAAGTAACATTTTTTCCCTTATCCTCTTCTTCTCAAGGCTTTGGCATGACGGATTTGTCTTTGGTCCTTATCTATCTCTCTTTTTCCCTTTTTACTTTCCCTTTTTATATTTTGACTGTTGGTGTAATGGAAAAAAGCAATAAGTAAACCACAACTTCTTTTAAATCACACTAATATTTCTTTTCTTTGTTTTTATTTTGTCAATCATCCTAATTTCTCCCGAATTGTATGATTTTATTAAAAATGACAACTGCTTCTCTCACAAGCCTACTGTTGAAGAAAGGGAGAATAATACAAATTTGTGGTTTTCACCCAAAAATAGGGTTTGATGGAGAGTGGTGGTTATACCATTAACTTTTGGCCTATTTTGAAGAAAAAAAGTGGTGGCAGCTAAATACTAAGCAGGATTTTGATGAAAAGAGCATATTTGCTATTTGATCTTGGCTTAACAATATCTAATAGGTAGTATGTAACATTGGATGTAATCAAAAAATAATTTGATTTCCTTGTTGATGTGTTTGTTTATATATATATATATATATGTATGTATGTATGTATTATATGTGATTGTGTTTGTAAAATTAGTTTCAGTGTGTAATTATGTTAGTGTGGAATGCAAAAATGGTAAATAAAAATAAATAAATATTATGAACATTTTAAATTTGTTTATATTCAAATGACTTGAAATTCATAGACTTTTAAAGTCATTTTTCATCAAACGACCTCAATTGAACATCTATTTTAAGAATTATTTCGTCGACTTTCGGTGTACCTTTCACTCTATTTTTATTATCTATGCACAAAAAGTAAACCAGACTTCTATTTCTCTACCCTGAACCAAATCCTACCTGTGAATTAGAATTACATTCACAAATTCCTAGTCAATATCGCCTTTTTAGTGTTAGTTAGTATCTCTATGTTTGTCTCTATTGTATTATGCATATTTGAATCATTTTTACAAGGCTGTTGGTTAGAAATTGTTCTTTTGAAAGTTGATTTCATTTGTGAATGTGTATGTCATAATTTTCTTTTATTTTGTTGCTAAATGAAAGTTTTTATTTATGAAATATATATAGTTATTTTAAATGTTTCTAATTCATATATATCTAATGTTTGGTAAAATGCCTAACATAATCTTTTCATGTCTTACAAGTCTCCACACAAATTTGGTTCAATTTAGTGTGATAATGGACAAATATGCTTGGATGTTTGTGATAAGAACATCAAAAGAATATGAAGAGGTATAGAAAACTTAATAGACTTTGCACTTAGGGCAGGTGTTGATCATAAGCGCATTCGTTGTCCATGCTCAAAATGTGAAAACTTGAAAAAAGTAACTGTAGAGGTGTTGAGAGAACACTTGTGCTTTAATGGAATCGATGAAAGCTATCACCCATGGACTTGGCATGGAGAAGAACTTTCGCATCCCTTGACAATGCCTAGAATATATGATCAAGGCACTGTAGGAAGTGTTGGAGACAGTAGTATAGTTGTACCAATGTTTCAAGATGCACATGATGACTTCCAGGATGATCTTGAACAATTTCATGCTACATTAGAGGAAGCCGATGAGCCATTGTACCTTGAGTGTAAAGATTATAATAAGCTGTCCACAATGGTAGAACTTTACAACCTGAAATCAAGATTTGGTTTTTCAGATCAAGGTTTTACAAAAAAGTCTTGAAAGTAGTGAGTACGATGCTACCGAAGGATAATAAATTGGTATGGTCCACATGGGAGGTAAAGAAAACCATGCTGCACTAGGATTGAAGTATGAGGAGATACATGCGTGTCCCAATGATTGCATCTTGTATAGGATGGAGCACAAGGATAAAACTAGATGCCCAACTTGTGGACAGCCAAGATGGAAGTTAAAGAAGAATTTAACTAAGACATTTACAGGCATTCCTACAAAGGTTCTATAGTACTTCTCCCCTATTCCAAGGTTCAAAAGAATGTTTAGTATAACAGAAATAGCGAAGAAATTGGTGTAGCATGCCAATGATAGAGTAGTTGATAAAAAGTTAAGGCCTTTGTGTGTTTACTCAAAACATCCAGGCCTCCAAAGAGATTTCATGCATACTAACAAATACTAATATGAAAAAATGCCTTTTGTTCTATGCTAAGTGCATGTTACTCACATTAAGGATTTGTCTAATTTATTGGATCTGGAATTTGCCAGAATTGTTATGATTTTCCATATCTTTAATAGAAACTAGACGCAATTTGGATGGAAACTGGTGAAATTTCTGTTGGGATTTGTTGTACTTATAAAATCATGCAATCTGACACCATAAGTCCTGGGGGTGAACTAGACTTTTTTAAAATAAAAACGTTTTTGAAGAAATTTGAATTCAAATCCTTTTGTTGATGTTTGAATGAAGATGCACTTAGCAGCATGGTGCAGCTACCCCATGCACATAGATCTCAAGTCATCCAAGGAAGTTGTACCATTGTCATAAGGACCAAAGGTAGCCACATTTTAATTCTAGAAGGGAAAAACATGGCAGCCCCTAGAACTTTGCATCTAATAGGCTACTTTCATAATCATAAATTAATATATACTCTTGAGCCTAAGATTGATCATTATAGGCTTAGCTGCTATGCATCTAATAAATATAATACATGTCATGTTGAGAAGTTGCGGATTGAAGTGAAAAATATATTCTTTTATGTTTTCCAAACAAATTAAACGAGCTATCTTAGGCTTCCCACACTCTTTCCAAACAAATTAAACGAGCTATCTGAGGCTTCCCACACTCTTTCCAAACAAATTAAATGGGCTATCCTATGAATTTCTTTTCAAGGCATGGAAGCTTTCTAATAACATAGCCACAAGTAGCTAATATGTTGTGTCCATGAACATGTTTTCATATAAGTTCATGACCAAGTAAGATGATGATTGCCCAACAACCATGATAACTTAAATTCAACATCTATAATCATTGTCATGATTATTCACATTAAGTTTAATGATCGCTAATGCATAGCATGAGTATTAGCACAACTTTTTACATGAAAAGGAGACAGAGTCTCCAATTATGTTTTTAAAATATTTCTTAATGAATGTTTATTAGGTATTTTGCAATGACATGCGCTAAATGTCATATGTCTGAAAAACAAAGGAAACTTTGTCGAATTTTTGGTAGAAATGAGCACTCATTTCACCGAGAATCCCTGTTTTGAGAAAAGAAAAATGACACTTGGGGTTTTAAAAGAAAACCTGGGTCATCATAGAGAGAGAGAGAGAGAGAGAGAGAGAGAGAGAGAGAGAGAGAGAGAGAGAGAGAGAGAGAGAGAGAGATAGAGAGAGAGAGTTTGTCTCATGAAAATGAGTATTAGTAAATGATAAATGATAGAAAAATAATTCACTTGAATTTTCATTGTGCCTTTTTATTGGTGATAAAGTTGATACTACATATTATAAGCAAATCTATAGTCTTGGAGAACAAATTAATATTTCCCTTTGTTGTTGATGATGATTATTCATGTTTTACTTAGATGAGGGTTTTAATTAGCATGTAATCATTGAAAGGTCATTTAAAAGTATTGTTCTAATATCACTAAATGTTTCTCTATAGTAATGATGGAACCAAGAGAACATCAAACTAAAGAACATGGCTTCAATGAAGAGAACTAACAAGAGGCTCATATGAGCACTACTCCAAAAAGAAAGGGCAGAGGGCAAACAACAATGGAAAAGGTTATTAAGAGAAAATTGAAGGGAATTAAAGAAACTGTCCAATATAATAGTAGAGGGCAAGAAATTAGTGAGAGTACCCTTGCTTATAGTAGTTTCATCTGCTCTATAGTAAGAAGCATGGTTCCTATCACATTTAAGGATTGGAGACTTGTGCCATCCTCAACCAAAGATTCAATATGGGAAATGTTGAAGGTATGTAAACATTAAGTACAAGTATTATTTACATTATAACTTTCCTTATTTTTCAAATATAGTAATTTGATGTCTTCCATTTGCAGTTTGCCTTTGACGTTCCGAATGACAAGAAGATGCAAGCTTTACAAAGAGATGGTGAGCAATGGAGAAAATGGAAGAACTACCTTGTTCGCAAGTACACAGTTTCAAATGTCAATGATCCGTCAAGGCTGTACACGGTGCCTTCCATTTACTCTAATGTCATTGACTAGGAGGCTTGAAATGCATTTGTACAGAACCGCACCTCCACCGAGTTTGAGATATGTGCAGAAATGACCCTTCATTCTTTTAATTACATGTAACGTTCAATTTATTGTACTTGATCATGCATGTAAAAATGTGCAGGTGAAGAGTGCAAGGGGAAGAAAGGTGCACGAAATAAATTTGCAGCACCACCCATCTAGGATGGGCTATGCTCGTTTAGAAGAGCACAAAGTAAGCATCTATGATAATTTATCCCATTCGATTTAATACTACTATAATTATATACATGTTCTATAATGCCTTTGCTTGACAGCATTTAAAGGCTAGGACTACGGAACCCATTGATTGCTCCATTCTCTAGAAGATGGCGTACTCAATAGGCTATACTGGCGAGAAGTTCTTAGATGAAACTACTGCACAAATTGCTTCGTGCATAGTAAGTGGTTCCATCTGTCTATAAATTTTTTACAATTAATTAGATCAAATGATCATGTCTTTCTGATTAAATTTTGCAGGATGCTCTTACCCAAGAAAGTGCTACTACAGGAACTTTAAGCAGCATTGCTGCTAAGGAAGACATCCTGTATAGGGCTATGGGCAATAAGGATGACCACCCTAGTCGAGTTAGGGGCATGGATCACAGTATTGTTCCTTCTAAATTCTTTGGTAGAGGATGCATACCTAAAGTTCAAGATGATGAAGTAGCCTATAATGCAATCGCTGTGAAAGTAAGGCAGGATATAATTAGACAGATGCAAGATGGAGGTTTGATGGTGGTTGCTACACACCCTACTCATAATACTTCCAGCCCCACTATACCTCCATCACATGCAAGCTGCAATTTCCCAACCGAAGAAGATGATGGAGGACATTTGCCTCCCCATGAACAGGAAATTCTTGCCCAGGAGGTATATGCGTACATAGACAAAACTATAAATTTTCATTGTCATTTTGTAATAATTTTTTATATATCTTAACCTATCTATTGCATATTTGTGTTGCACGTGGGTCAATGCCTATTGGCCTTAGAATCTCGTCAAAATATCATGGCAGTTGGTTCATGCTATGAGCATGAATCAAACATTTTGCATAGAATTATTATGCCACAAGGTACTAAGCTGGTTTCCATTACCATGGCTTTGCATGCTAATGCCTACCTACCATTCCTATTAGAAATGGAAAATATTATAACCGTTGGGCAGGTAGTTGTATATCACGTTGCTTGGCCAGAGGAACTAGTCATTCCCATAGAGTCCACGGTATGTACCTTATCATACTGCCTTTCTCATAAACATTCTTTAGCTAAAGGCCTCATAGAAGCGGTTTAATAACTATATACATTTATCAAAAACAATATGCTGCACTGAGATTGACCGCCATTCTAGTGGCACCTGTTGCTGCTGCACTAATGGAACAGGTACTTGTATATATCTTTGGTTTTTCTTTCATCATAAAGGCCCTCTTCATATATTAATATTAATTAGCTATGAATTTTTACATCTTTTACATCATTCGACCCTGGAGCATGTGGAAGTCCCACCTAACACGCCTCGATCCCTAAGGGTACTCTATGGTCTCATCAACAACAATATGGGCATCAATGATCTTATACAAATCAAGCAGGGGGTGCTTGCTGATAGCATTGTTGAAGTGCCACTTATGGCAGAGGACCTATTACACATTTGCCAATGGGATCAACTCGAGTACCCTCACATTATCTCCTATATTGGGTATATATGCACATCTTGCTTATAAATCATTTGATATTTAATTACATGTTACATTTTAATGGTATATGTACTAATTATTTCTTCTATGTAGGTTCTTAAATGATGTTACTGGCTCTTTTGAGGGTGAGGGTGAGGGTACACTTTACTAATTCCTTGACTTTGGCATCATTTCTAGAGCTTCGGCGCAATGGGTGATTGAGCATCATAGTCAAGATATTTTAGTAGGCCTATTTCGCTGCTCTAAGGGATAGGGCTTAATGATTCCCTACAATAGCAGGTAAGTTTTAATTTTCTTGTCAAATTATTCTATACGTATGGATTGTCAACTTCCATTATAATCCATATGACTATCTATGTAGGTCTCATTGGATGTTGCTCGCTTTAGATGTGCACAGTAGGCATGCTTTCTTTTTTTATTCTTGTGGATCGCACGTCCGTCCTGCCCTCACAAATATTATAAATAAGTAAGAATTTATTTTTTTCATGTGTTATGTGTATATAAGTACATAATTTGTTATTCATCTATAATGCATTTGAAATATAAATTTGTAGGGTTTGGTTTGATTGGGCTGTTAAGACTGAGACTATACAACCACCAAAACTCACTTGGAAGAATGTCAAGGTATATGAAACAATTAATTGCTCTAAGTTATCACTAATTAAACCTACATTATTACAAATGATATTTATTAGTTGTTTTGTTGCCCTTGTTCCATAGTGCCCTAGACAACAATCAGATTGGGAGTGTGGGTATTATGTCCTAAAGTACATGAGGACCCTCGCAATCAACGGTACCCCTATCTCCCATTTAAGAAAGGTAGAAAAATTTTTTTTTTTTTTTTTTCCATAATCTTATATGTTTCTACAGTTTTTATAGATCTAGCTAAAAGGTTTTAGCTTAATTAAATATGTTGTATTTTAGGCTGATGTGCTTTCGGGGTGGGCATCCAAGAAGACTTACTCCAGGGTAATTCTTAATGAAATAAGATTTGAATGGGCTAACTATGTAATGACTTTCAATTAGTTGGAGTAACTACATGAACATGAAATACATAATAAAGTATATTTTTCATTGACTTGTGTGTGCTCCTTTAGATTTTATTATTTCTTTGATATACATATATATATATATATATTTGTATTTTAAGCAATGAATGAATGAAAATTTGGAGTGTGAGAATAAATGAATATGGATGAAGTGAATTTGGAGTTTGAACATGGAGTGACTATGTGGTGGTTGAATTATATAACTTTTATGAGATGAAGAATGAGAGGGTTACTTAGAGTGTGAAAGTAAATGTGAATGTGTATGGATTTACAAATGAAATGAATGTGAATGTTATAGACAATGCATATGTTGTAGTTTCTTATTTAATTATTTTCAAGATAGATGTGGATGGGTAATGATGAGTATGGATGTTTTGTAGTCATTATGGATGTATTAGGTGTTTTACTTTAAGATCAATTCAAGATATCAAGAAAGAAGTGGATGAATGTTGTATTGGATGTTTGGTTTTTCATATTTATAAAGAAAGTTTGTATTATGAGTATATTATTCAATGTATACATAGGTAGTAGTGTATCAAGAAAGATGTTGTTGCATTGTAGTGGATGGTGGTTTGGAATTGCTTATGGAGATTGAAGTATTAGGTGTATATGATATTTGGTTTTTCATGCTTATAAAGGTTGTTTGAAGTAGTATTAGGTGCATAGACTATTTGTTATTCAATGCATACATAGGTGGTAATGTATCAATAAATAAAGATGTGGATGCACTGTAGTGGTTGTTTCTTTTTTATGTTTGTGTAGATTGAAGTATCAAGGTGTATATGACGTTTCTTATCCAGTTAATGTATACAAGTAGATTTGTATAAAGAAGTGGATGAATGTTGTATGTTAACAGGTTTTTAATGTTTATACACATTGTTTGAGTATCAGGTTTTCAATGTATACAGGTGGTGGATCTAGAAAAGAAAATAAATAAATAAATAAAAACTTTAGAAGTCATTTATTTTTAAAGGACTTCTAAATTCCTAAACTATAGAAGTCATTTAATTATAAATAGCTTCTAAAGTATTTAATTTTAGAAGTAGTTTATTTAAACAACTTTTAAAATTAAATACTTTAGAAGTTGTTATTAACGAATTTTCAAGTCGGGTGGGTAGAAATCACTTATTAAACGACTTCTAGTATTAGTTTTAACCGACATTAAAAGCCCCCTGTGTAGTAGTGATACTATCGGTAAATAAGGTTTAAAAGTTTTTTGAGAACACATACTTGTTTTTAACTTTTATAAGATGATTGTTTAAGAAAAACATCTGTGAAAGTAATTTTTTAAGATGGTTTTCCTAAACCATCTTAAAAAATGCTTAAAAAGTGGATTATAAAGACAATTCCAAAAATAATCTTTAAAATGTTTTTAAGATAGTTTTAGAAACTATCTTATTTTCTTAACGTTTCTAAGATGGTTGGATAGAAGACTGTAAACCATCTTAGATGTATGAATTCAATCATCATAAAAGCACTCCTATTTAGTAACAAATTGTGCTTTCATTTTTTATTCAAAACTAGTAAGGGCTATAGATTTCTAAACTCAATAACTCCTAATCAGGCATGATTATAAAAGCTATGCATGTGAGTTTTATAGAACCATTTCCCTTTAAATCCAATATAACTCAAGTTGACATTCCTACAACCAGTAAAAGGAAGAATTCCTAGGAGCATAAATAAATTGATGAACCAAAAAGAAGCAAGAGAAAGAAAAGAGAAGGATTTTGGTCTAGAGTTCAAGATGTACATAGTCGAGAATGTCCCTACAAGCTACACTAAAGCAATGTCTCAACATGATGCTACTCAATGATAAGAGATGAAAAACAATGAGATGTTATCAATAATGTCAAACAATACATGAACATACTACGATTTTCCACCTAGTTGCAAAATAATTGAGTGTAAGCAAATCTTTGGGAAGAAGATTGAGGTAGATGGAACTCGTGATAGGTAAAAGGAAGATTAGTGGTGAAGGGGTTCAAGAAAATAAAAGGCTATGATTACTTCAACATTTATGCTCTAGTTATGAGGATCTCCACCGTAAGGCTATTGATTGCCATAGAATACATCAAAGAGTTATTAATTGATGGAGTGGATGTTAAAATAACTTTTCTATATGGAGATCTAGAAGAAGAAATCTACATGGATTAAACTAAAGCCTATGCCTTACACAGCCAGGAAAAGAAAGAGAGTATGCTCATCAAGTCATAATATGGGTTGAAGCAAGCTATAAAGCAGTGGCATGAGAAATTGAGGAAAGTTTTAGTATCGAATAGGAATAGACCAAATGGTGGAGATATTTGTCTATACAACATGTTCAAAGTAATGTCTAAGTAATCATATGTCTCTATGCAGATGAGATGTTGATGTTTTGTAGATATACTTATATATTTCTCTTGCAATATATATATATATATATATATAGAGAGAGAGAGAGAGAGAGTGAGAGAGAGAGAGAGAGAGAGAGAGAGAGAGAGAGAGAGAGAGAGAGAGAGAGAGAGAGAGAGAGAGACACACACACACACACACACACACACACACACACACACACTTACATATTTTTCTTAAAATGATGTTGATAACATATTCATTGCAATATGTATTTCTCTCCTTACAATATATCAAGGAGTTCTATAATTTTCCCATGATTTCATTCTCTAATTCTGATTGTTCAACTTATTTGATTAGTTGGGCAAGTCTTACAAGACCTTGTACAAGAGTCTTTGGATCAAATTGATATGCATCTAACAAGGAGACTGATCTATCTTGGAGTATACCCAGTTCATCCCATAGACATCAATTAGGTGTGACTTTGTCTAGAGCAAATACATGCTTAAAATCTACATTACTAATAAGCAATTACCTCTACAATCAACTTTTGTTAAAGTCCTTTATAGTTTTAACTTTTAATCTTTATTTCATCTAAAGTAATTATTTAAAATCCAAATTCCTAATTTTCAAAATGCTTTTCTAACATCTTTTAGCCCTTCCCTAGAAACTCCATGCAAAACCCTAAGCCCTAGTCCCATAAATTCCAACAAATCCTAGAACAGCCTTTTAGAATCTCAAACTTGGCCCTTTATCCTTGATAGGTACTATGTTTGTACCTTGAATTGTTTCTAGTCCCAATTCACTCAAGTGCAACTTAAAAACATCCTTAGATCAATAGTCCCACCACTTTTCCACTATAAGATTTTTTAAACCCAATAAGCATTATGAGAAATCAAATAAAAATTAAAAGTTTATGAAAATTTCCTCTCCAACAACAATAAAAAAATCCTCATTGGTTTTGTTTTGAACCACACTTGTTAAGTATTGCATCCTACATCCAATTCCTAGACTCTTTCTACATTACTTAACCTTGGGATTCATTTATGACAATGGGTTTGTAAGTTGAACAATCATTAACATTGGCTCATACTTACTTACAATTTTTACTTTCATTGTGGAAAAATAAAAATTAAAAGGACTCATATAATAGGGTGTATTTTCCAATTTTCATTAAATTTTCTTATGTAAATGAAATATAAGTACCCTTTGCAATACACTACATGATGTACTAGTGCTGACTCAAGGATCTTTTTGACAAAACACCCCAAGATGACCCACTCATGTTTAAAATGCTTTAAAACTCTTCTAAGAAGAGTTTCTCAATTTAGGAATCTTCTTTCATATAATTTTCCTTGGTAGGACTCTTTTGAAAAGTCATTCCTATAATTTCTAAACTCTGTGTCTAAGTTCCCTAACCTAAAAGAAACTTTGTAAAGCCTCTAAATAGGGTGCCCCTTTTGGTTTCTAATTCCTTTTAAAATTCAAAAGGAAAGTGAGAGAATCAAGGTGGAACCTACGCTTACTTGAAGATTTGACCTTTCTTTAGTCTCTCTCTCTCTCTACCGTCTATTTTCTTTCTAAAATTAAGGGCTACTAATTCAAAAAGCAACACACCATTTTCTTTGTAATTTCCTCAAAATTTAAAGAGAGAGGAAACAAAAGTAGAGTAGGCCCACCTTTGAGTCCCATTCTTCCAATCTTCTCTCTCTACTAGTTGCATGCCTATTTCTAAAGTTTAGGATCTTCTAAATTAAAGATTCCTATTTTACTTCAAAAAGCTGTAAACAATGGAAAGGATGGTGGGCAAACTTTTGAGAATCTTAACTTCCTTCTTTCTTTCTCCCAAAACTTAAAGTTGCCCAACCTAAGGGGGCACTCGATTTTCCTTAGTAGTTTAAACTCCTTTTAAGGAGAAAGTAGTTTAGGATAATGGGCCCCAATCTTGGAGAGTTTCCCACAAGTACCTTCTAAATCTCAAAGAGTCCTACCTACTTAACTCTCTCTCTCTCTCTCTCTCTCTCTCTCTCTACTTGTGTGTGTGTGTCAACTTGGGTTTTTAAATCATGATTTTTTCAAAAATTTATTTTCAAAAGGCACAATGTTTCCTATTTGTCATTTTCCTGCAAGTGCACAGTAGTCAGTTATAATGTTATATATGGTGAGAATCATAGGAGGCATATAGTAAGAAATTACAGCACCAAAATTGATCTAAACTTAATCATCCCAAAACTAATGCAAAATTAAAGAAATGTAATAATTTCCAATTTAATAGATGAAATGAAATTTAAATTTTTAATTTAAATTTGAGTTGCTAGGACTAAAGATCACCTATTTTAAATTAGTTGCACCACTTAATATTTTCTTTTTATAACTCAAGAATCTAATTGAAACTACAATTACCATCTCAAAAAATATTTTCTTTGAAAATTTAATTTAATTTTTTTAAAATTTTGAAAACTAGATAATTTACTATAGAAGTTCTCAAAGAATTCATTAGAGAATATTTCCAACAAATACGGTTTGTTATCATCAAATTCTAAGCTTTTATGTAAAACCCAAGTATAATGGATCAAAGATCAATTTTCTAAACATCCACTATGAAAAGCAATAAAATAAAATCAAAGAATTATTCGAAGGATAAAAGTACCATTTTTAATTAATTTAATTTTCAAATTTAATTTCCTAAGACAATTAAAATTTGAAAATATTATAAATGGTGTTCTAATCCAAACATAAAATCACTTTAATCCTAGGCAAAAGAAAATTAGGCTAGCATGATTTCTAATCAATTCTATATATTATGAAAAATAAATTATAAAAAATAAACTTTGTAACTATTAAAGAAAACTAATTCATAAATAGTTTAGAATGAATTAAAAATAATAACCAAAAATCTAAAATAAATGCTAGAACATACCACCAAATATAGAACTAAAGTCTAAACAAAATAAGTTTCTTTATAATTTTTGTTTACTTTAATACCTAAAAATTACTAAAAAACTAAATTCATTTTATTATCTTTAAGATGAACCATAGTTTTCCTTAATGTGCCATGCATCAAACATAACTATGATTTTTCATAAATTTTCTCTAAAAAAAAAAAAAAAAACAAAGCAATACATTATGCATATATAAACTAGAGAGTGACACTAGCAGTGCAAAATTTTAAATATATTTTAAAATGAGCAAATACCCAAAATTCTTAACAATGAATTCTAAAAATAAGTAGTGTAATAGATTCCTTGATTAATTCCATTCAAGATAAAATAATTAAACATCTAAAACATATTTCAATTGAAAGAGAAATAAATTGGAAAAAAAAATTCACAGCGAGTGACAATAGCATATGCGACTGTCAAAATAAAGTTACTATTCATACTAAGAACATAACAGGGTACCAATTTTGAGCACTTCATTCAATGCTTTGTTGAATCCAAATAAAAGTTCTAACATACGGGTCTTCTTCTCCTCGGTTTCATCTATCCAATATAATCAACTTTGATGTTTTTCATTGAGTTATGAGTTAGGACATCAAACATGAACTTCCCCTGTTGACCAACCTGTGCACCCTTGTTCTTCCCTCCTTCAACCTTTGTTTTTCTTTGATTTTTGAATCCTTTCTCTTACTTCTCCATTCTCAGCTGTCATGATTCACTCGTCTCCAAAGAGGAGCAGCCCCCGATCTCCTTTCACATAACTCCCATATTCATATTTATAAAGAGAAAGCTAGGTTTTCATCCTAATGCTCACCTTTTAAAGTTTATTTCCTAATTAGGAAACCATTCTCCTATTGTCTCCTAACCTCTAAGCAACTCTTGCAGATGACATTTTTTACTTCAAAATTTTAGAAACTTGTGCCTAGTCCTTTCTTGATCACCAAGACATGCATCTGTTGTGTCCAATCTTCTAATCTTAAATCTATTCTCTAGATGTAATCTCAAACATAATATCTTTTTATTTTGCATAAAAACAATGGATTTGGGCAATCAATCCATTACACTCTTTTAGGATGATGAAAACTCCACATTTATGACCAGTCATGCTTAAAACATCAAATTCCAAGGTGGTTTCATGTAATCGTGACAATCCAAAGATAAATTACTTATATTACCATTGATCTTCACCAATCCACTTCTAATAATGAAATCCTTAGATACTTCAACTATTTGTAATCAGAAAATGTTGAAAATTAAGCCATTGCTTCTTAATTCGATCTGGATCATCCAAATTTATCTTGATTTGATCTGAACTGTCTATTTCAATATGAGCTTGATAGATGATCCAAAATGTTGATAAGCTTGATCTAACCACATGAATCTTAATCTACCACCAACAAAACATAGAAAAAGTCTTAAGTAGTAATATGCAATTTGCAATTTTGCACATAATACTTGAGATTGTCCATTTAACCTTGAAAACATACCAAATTATGGTTAAATAAAATAACAAATGTTTTAGTACAAATATATCTTATAAATGTGAATGTATGATCAAATGCACTAGATTGATGCAAGATGTAGGGTTTTTTAGTATAAAATTCAACACTCAGCAATTTCCATTTTTAAAATCTCACTTATTAATACAACACATCAAGAATCTTTTTCATTCAAAAATTATTTTCTAAAAACTCCGAGCACGTTTCTTTCAAAACACTTATCATTTTCATAAATACGTCCATGTTTGAGACATTTAAATTTTATCACATGTTCAAATAATAATATTGCCCAAGACGCATTAGTCACAAACTGAAGTGCCAATGTAATCATCAATTTAAAATAAAGTTTGGCATCTCATACCTTATTTAATTACTAGTTCCTTTATTTGCCATCTAAGTGTTTGGACAAGGTCCTCTACTTCTCGCTCCAAGGGTTTTCCTGACACTCTACATTATTATTGTAGGTTGAGTACACACCATATGCAATAGATAAATTCAGAGCACGAATTCAAAAATTGTGTCATCAAGTGCACATATTGCTTTGAAAACATATGTTGTAATCTAATAAAATTACATGACTATCTTACCTTAGCCATTCCATGCTGTGCATTTACAAGTTTTCACGTACATTTCTATATCTTTAGTTCATGTAAGCAAATAGTCACACTTGATTATTCATGTACTAAGATTACCAAAATCTTAAAGTAGTCACTCGGTAAAACCATGACATCAACACTCCAATGGATAATATATCTAGCGTACTTTGGCATCGTGGCAAGTACATCTACCAATTGGTCATTAGTACTCCTCTAGCTCCCAGCTCAATCTCTATCTTAAAACTATAAATCTAGCTCTCCAGGAGCCCAAAAACAAAAATTTCATGTGATTTACTATGTTAATGACCATCTTACCAAATCGTGTGCCCTCTGGTATCCAAGAGAGACTCTCATTGTGTCTTCATGGATCTATACAAATATGTCTCGAAAGGATACTGTAATCACTTCCAGTGGTTGTTCCTACCACACAAGTTGAAAAGAATCAATACCACTTTAGGCTTAGATATCTTGCCACCTTTAGTATTTGGAGGCTGAGAGGCCAAACGCCCTACCCCCTAGCATAGTTCCCACTAGACATGCCTATCTAAATCATATATCCAGGGTATTATTACACCCAACATCTCACAGCTCAAAATCTCATCAAATATAAGATTGGAAATTGTTTCTTATTCAAGAACTAAAATCCTACCATATTATTTGATGTGTCATAACTTTCCAAAAGCACATTTGTAAAATATAAAAAAACCATATAAACAAGTATATTTAACTTGCTAAAAATCATAATTTCATGCATGCATCTTGCACATCAAAAACATGTTTAAGTACACCAATTTAATTTGATGTTTTTGCTAGAATCTCTTAGTGCAACAATTAACATGCTATCTTACTAGAATTTGTCTCTTAGTTTGATTTTTCTTGATTTAGTTTTCAAAAAAATTATTTATATGGTAAATGAATCCTTTATGTCCTTAGTCATGTTCCCATCTTTCTAGGTTTATGTTTCTATTTGTTGCATTACTATATGTATTTTGTTTTCCCAATTAGTACTCATGCTTCATATTCTTGCATTAGCATGCATCACATGATTCTAGTTTCCTATCTTAGTATGTCTTACATTTTAGTATCCATTACTTGCCTTTATTTTTTACAGTAGTTTGCATTATATATCTCTAGCTTATTCTTTGCTTTTCATCACATGTTGTTAGTTCATATCTTAGTATGTTGATTTTAGCACAATAATTCATTCATGTATTAGAATCATGGATATGTGTGATATGTTTTGATTTTTTTGTGGGAGTAAATGTTTGTGTACTTCTCTTTCACTTGATGGATGACTTATTTTAGGAGTTTTTTATCTATCTTTTTGAGCATTAATTTTTTAGGTTCTTAAATTAGTCAAAGGCAAAACTCAATCTAACTAAATCTAGAAGAACAAGGGAGTTTAGTTTCCTTGCACTCCTTACCACTTTAGTTTTTTGAGATGCCAAACTTAGAACTCTGGTTAAGTAGACTTATTTGGACATTAGGGACCTAAGGCCCTCCTACATTAGGTGGTGACTCCACCCTCATAATCTACGTAGGTTCACATGAATCTAAGTTAGACACTTGAATAAAATTATTAGAAAATATCAAACTAACTTTAGCTTTAATTTCCCTTTCCCCATAAATTAGAAGATTAATCCAAGTTGAAAGAGACACTTGATTTCTATAAACCACTTTTAATCACCACCTCAAATGAGAATACAAATTCTAATCTATGGAAAGATAAAAACACCCTTCCTTCCTTTTGTGGGCTCCCATCCAAGCATTTGTGGGTAGTGGTTACTACAAAGTAAAACAATAATAGTCTAGTTCTTGCCAAGGTAAAATAGTAAGGGACTTTGTGAGGGGAATAAAATCTTAGATTAAGTTATTTTGGAATAGTGAAAATTTTTCATACTATTTTATAGCCTTAAAACATAGATAACATTATAATATTGTTCAAGAACAAATAACCCACACTTCTAAAACTATTTTATATATGTTTTAAGGTTGCAATAGTTGCAGAAAAATTTCATTATTCTAAATAACTTCCTCTATAATTCTTATTTTGGTTTGAAACAACATCAAGAGACCCATCATTCTCAAACACATAAATAGTATCGTAAATATATGCCCCTCTTTTCATGATGTTTTGTGTGGTTTGAGGAAATTTTTAACCGTTCTTCTTGTTCAATCTCCTTTAATTTACTTATATGCCAAAATTTACATAGAATGGATGATCATGGAAAGTAGTGCTCAAAATCCTCTGATTAGTGCAAGTTTTGCATTATGCGTAATTAAAGGTGATGAATAACTTCAATCTAAATAAATAAGAAAAACCAATAGAAAAAGTGGGTGTTTATAGAAGTAGGATTTAAGCATTTGTGATTCCCATTTAACATACAGCAATAAATCATGAGAAAAATTAGAGATATAAACAATAACCGATGAGGAATGCTAGTATAGAGCACAACAATACCGTAACAAATATGCAACTCCACTCTTTTCTAATGGGACCTAAATACCATTAATCCATATTGTTCATTACTGCCTAGCTTTAGTTTTCTCTAGTGCAAAATTTATGCAAAAAAGGCCCCTTTAAGATCCAAGAAATTGTGCTTTTTATCTTGCTAAACACAGATAATTAGAGGCTCTCCATGAGAAATAGTTTATATTCAATGAATTAAAAAACAACTAGTATATTTGGCTAGTAAGATGCATGGGGTGGCCTACTTATTCATTTATCCTAAGCAGTGATTTAAGTAGCATCTATATTTATTGTCTAATAAGGTTGCCTCAAAGAAAAACCTATTTGCTTACTACATACTTTGATGGATAAGAAGGAAAGAAGAGAGAGAGAGAGAGAGAGAGAGAGAGAGAGAGAGAGAGAGAGAGAGAGAGAATTTTGAAATAAGAAACTATGAAAAGGAAGAAAAGATTAGATAAATAAGGATACGTTAGAGGAAATATAGGAAAAAACTTATTGACTTTTAAGAGGCTTATTTATCTACTAGAATACCAAATTATAATATGAGAGGTATATATTGAATTTTTAAAATTATAAACAAAGTAGGAAATGTTAGACAGTTTAGGAATTAATAGCAGAGGAAGTATTCACCTTTTTTTTTTTTTTTTTTTCCATTACAACAAGGAGTTTTGATGCAAACTACTAGAACCTATTATCGTAATTCTTAAATAGAGTTGAAGTGTCCCAAACAAGGTGAAAGTGCCACATCAAATCTCTGACCAAGTGTAATGAGAGGGACCATGGCTTTTAGACCAATTGCACAAGATGGCTTCAGGCAAAGGAAGTATTCACATGGAATCAAATTAGATATAAATTTTTTAGATAACCATTCATCCAACTAATGACATCAAATAAAAATAAAATTAATTTACACATTAAAAGGTGCCCATATTCCTCAAGAAAATTTGGATTTAAGTGATCAAAGAAAACATCATTGCTTAATAATATAATAGACTTTGCTGAATGCCACTAGCTCCCTTTTGTTATGATTTTTGGGTCATGTGATATCTAAAGTTATAAGAGTCAAATGAAGGACACGAATCAATGGTTTGTGAGGCTTAATACATACCCTTGAGGAGTTTTAAGTAGTATTCCACATAAAACATATCACATCTTTTTCTAGCATAAACAACAATACATCTATCTTTTTAATATCAAAGGTAGTTGTTCAACCGCTATTTGTGATTATTCACTAACAAGGCAAGAATTTAATAGAGGAATGCTAAATCAATGCAGTCCTACATTTTGTATGATAGGGTTTTCCTATAGATCTACCTAATTCATCTAATTCTTTTCGTGTTGGATCTAATTATTTTTTTATTCCTTCCGCTAGTAAATAAAGGATTCATTCCAAGGAACATCTAACCAACTGCAAATAACTCGTGTCTCTCTTAAAGTAGACTTGGTCGCTTTTATCTTATGCCAAAAAATAATCTAGAAGAGTGTAAGAGTAATTTACATTCTGTGCCTTGCTTGTCAAAAAAGATAGTAAAAGGTTTATTGTTTAATCGAAAAAAGGGATGAATATTAGTCAACAGTCTGAGCACCTAAAATACATCCAGAGCCAAAAATTCCTCTCTTAATGACAGAAATAAGGAATCCTTGCGTATAGAACGAGAGTATACCCCTAACATTTACGCAACTCTTCCATCTTTGTATGATGGGCTTCACATGCTACTGATCTGTGTCGTTCTTCTGACTTCCCTACCTTTATTGGGGCACAATCATGCCAAAATGGCAGCTAACAGACAGACAAACGCTCTACATAAGCAACGATTCACATTCAATGAACTAAAATATCATTTTAAGGGATGCTATTGGTTTTATTTCCACGGTTTTTTGGTCATCGCATATTAAAAAATACGGGTGAATCAGTGAACGGTGCTGATCGATGACATACAGGGTCCACCGTACAAAAGCGAAAGAATTGCATAGAGGTTAGGGTGTCGTCGTGCTCTATGCGAGAATTCCTCTCCTTGAAATTAAAGAAAAAGCTCTGGATACGACTGCTGACATTCTTGGTCTGCCGAAACCATGGAACAGCAAATTCAAAGAAGCCATTAAGGATCACGTCAGGTCTTGAGAGCCTGCCATCTGCCGTGCAAGCAGGCAGACATGTATCCCTTGGCATGGACACGTTTCGTCTTCTTGGCCTTGGTTATTTCAGCTGCTATTTACGCCTCTCTTCCGAGCGTCATGCACCTAATTTCCGCTTCAGACGTATCCTTTGCAGCGGATCCAGTCGAGGAAATGGTCCGTACGAAATCTCTCTTTGTGCTTCTCCTTTCTATATCTCACCTTCTCTTCCACTTCTTTTAGGACTTTCCTTTATTTTAATATTTGATTATCTCTAGCTGCAACTTGATTGAACCACGCTTCAAGTTCATCCGTGGATGTGTGACAGACACTCGTGCTTAAATTGGGTATAAAGTTTGTGCTTAAATTGTGTATACAGTTTAAAATTGTTCTCTCTGATGATCATCTGTAGGATGTGGTAGACCATGTTGAACTGGCTATGTACTATTTGATAGCGAAAGGACTAGATTAGGTCCAGATTCAATGTTGAATAGGTTCGAACATTTGATGGTTATCATAATCCGACTGGAATATTCTCTCTGCTATGGACTCTTCATAGTAGGATCCACTGGATAGAGGGTGCTGATCTTGCTAGTATCATGCAGTCGGTTGTGATTCACCTCGTCTAGAGAAAATGCATAGTAAGGCACAACCTGTATGTGGAAGACCCACTGGGAATGAGTTTAATTTTAGGAGTTGCATGCAATTTTAATTTTCGAAATGTTCATTTGAAAGGTCTAGATTGTTTGTGCGTGATTTACGGCCTTGGCCCTTTGAGGACCAAGCATCTCATGTTGTAGATCAAGTTGGGGAGACAACCCAAGAAAAGTGTGTGTGTGTGTGTGTGTGTGTGTGTGTGTGTGTGTAAAGGGTATTGGCATGCACTGCAAAGAAAGAAAAGATTTATAATGAGCTATGGTTGTTCTGATTGATTATTACTCCGTAAGTAGTCATGCTAAGACTCTTGTAACAAATGGTTGTCCCCTCAACTGCATGAGTCATTGAACATTCTCTTCTCTCTCTCTCTCATATATAGTAAGTGTTGAAATTAGGGAATCTGTTAATTAAGTTGAGAAATTCAGCTTCCTGGCTGGTATGTTTCTTTTGAATAATGGTGGAGATTTTATTAGAAGATGATCCCACTAAGATGTAGGAGGGGAGTCCTTTAGTAATATGGTAGGGACAACAACGTGGATAAACCCTTCGAAGAATATGCATAATCTTTTCTTTCTTTGTCGCCAATATTCTCTCTGCTTCAGAGAGGAATAGTCAAGATTGTACCCCCATTTATTCTTATGTCTGTGTTCCAATCTTGAACATATGCAAGATCCATCCCATCCCATATTTAGAATTTATTCATTGACTATCCCAAAACAAAGAACATCTAGACCAAACAATGTTGCTGCTGAATCTACTGCTCGATCTCTTTTGACGTTTTTCCACTACTGTCACTGCTTAAAGTTATTTTGCATGCGGGGTTTGCAGAGTTTGGTAGAGAGAGTTGACAAAGACAATCAATTTTCATACTTTCTAGAAAGATACCAAGAGATCCACTCTAACTTGTGTAACACAGGCGAGTCACTGTAAAAATATTGGGCAACTATTGTGTCACAAAACCTGTAATGGTTCCCCTCCTAATATTTCCAGGTAATGCATGTTCTTTTAATTATCAAAAAATTGAATTAATAATCACCAATTTATTGCTGTTTCCTTTACAACCAATGCGATCAGGACAGAAGGGAGTGTATATCCAAGAATGGTACCACATGTGCACTTATCGGCGGAGACATTAAGATTCTTAAAGATGCATTGAAGCTTTTTGATGCTGATTTCTTTAATGATTCAAAGGTGATAAGTTAGCCTCTTTTCTTTTTCTTTTTCACATGCAAATGGAGCTTGAATGTTCATAAAGATTTTCTTTCACATCTCCCAGGTGAAGGAAATAGCAAAGGATGTCAAAGGATTCAATATACCTGTGTATAGAGCAAACAGGAAGCTGGTTGCTTCTGTTAATGGGGGATTGCGTGACCCCTCATTTTTAGTTTTTAATGCCGACTGGGTTGTAAACAGAACAACACATCAGAGTGGAAGATTTAACTATCCTACACTGTCTGGATTACAGAAACCAGAAAAAGCAGAAGATATTGCCTTCATGACTGTAAGTTATACGTGCATACATGCATATAAATGTAGATACATACATATATGTAAAGGTACATTCACATGGGCGGAGACAATGTGGGGTCAGGGTGGAGCAATTGCCCCCTTGAAATTTTACAAATTCAAATGAGTCCCAGTAGTCGTAGAAGCCATCCTAGATAGGCATACACTCCAAACATGATGAATGGCTTAGATCTACAAAACATAATCCCAAGACTAAGAATGGGCAGTATCTAGTCCTTATGATGCTTGAGAATTCAACTAACTTCTACAGGCCTTGTTTTCAAGATTACCAGTAGGCATACACGCTCTTCTGTTTTTAGAGAGTTAAAGTGGCACATGCCTACACATAGTCCTGAAACTGTTCACCCAGGTGAGAGACATAGCTCTGTGCCACTGTACCAGATAGGCATACATGCTCCTAAGCATGAGAAGAAGTCCATACATGATTATTTTTCTTGTAGATCTAAACCATTCATCATGTTTGCCATACCAAAAATGGCAACCCATTGTAAATAAATCCATTTGAATGATCTAAATACTTGTTTTGGGGCTTTGAAACAATAATGAAAATGGATAGTCACTATTTTCTGCTTATGAAACATAGGCTAAAAGTATCCAATGAATATGATATTTGATTTTTAACCTATCTATACCATTGTAAAAATAATAAACGGTTTATATCTAGAACGCAAAGTTTCACCAGGCATGAAGAATAGGGTGTGGACTTCTTCTTGTGCTCAAGAGCATATACACGTCTACTAGCACTCTTCTGTTTACTGCTAAGATTGAAATTCTAAAATTGATGTTAATGTGGTATGGAATTTTGAACACTGAGCATTATCTGTAATTTTTTCTATTTATTTTAGTTTTTCTTTTTCTTTTAAACAAAAAGCAGTATCCACTTATAACTTTTTACTTTATTTTTCTGAAAAAAGTGAATTATCAGGATTTGTAGATTGCTTTATCTGTATCAGGTGCTAGGACATGAATTGGGTCAAGGTATCTTTTGTCTCGGTTTAAGTGCATGAAAGCACCTATCATGAACTGCAGAGGTTTGCTATTGGAGATAGTTGAAAGGAAACTCTTATTATGAACCAGCAGTTATATGTATTTTGGAGGAAAATTGAAGCTTGTACAACCCTTGTTCTGCAATCTGTTGCGGCCAAACCCTCCCCCTCCCCCCCTCCAGCCCCTAACACAAAATCCTGCTCTGCCTCTGCACACACAGTACATATGTATATATGTGTAACCCTGTATTTGAGGAAAATTGAAGCTTGTACAACCCTTGTTCTGCAATCTGTTGCGGCCAAACCCCCAACCACCCCCCCCCCCCCAGCCCCCTAACACAAAATCCTGCTCCGCCTCTGCACACACAGTACATATGTATATATGTGTAACCCTCTCTCTCTCTCTCTCTCTCTCTCTCTCTCTCTCTCTCTCTCTCTCTCTCTCTCTGCCTGTTCTATCTATACATCTATCTCTACCTGTGCATATAGACATGTTTGTACGTATGTATAGTTGGCTTTCCTTTTTTACTTATAATATGTTTGTATGTATCAGGTTCTTGAACTAGCAGAGCTCATTAGGACGAAGCAAGTTACAGCCGTGGAGCTAACTGATATCTTCTTACAGAGACTGAAGAGGTAATGGAAGTAATTCAAAAGTTTTGTCCATTACATGAGGTTTACAAGCTTTGTCCATCTGAGTTCTGTCCTGACATCATGAAATTGGCTAGGTATAATCGTGTTCTTGAAGTGGTCATTTCATACACAGAGGATCTTGCATACAGCCAGGCAAAGCTTGCTGATGACCTACTTGACCAAGGAGTATATCTCGGTACTGAGTCATTCTTCTGTTTGCTCAGACATAAAAATGTGTATCAAGCATAATCCTAGTTTTGATGAGAAATTTCTGTAATCTCTCCCATCAGACATGCATCCAGATGCATATGGGCAAGGCTCAGCGGAGCAAGTAAAGTAGTTCCTTTTGAGATTATTCTTACGATGTAAATTATCCTGTCAGTTTGTTTGGATAAAGTGCAGTACGTTCTTCTTAGATTTTTTTTATGGTGCAAATGATCCTATCAGTTTATAGGTTTATATATATTAACTGTTTGACAATTCTATATCCTCCAATATTACCATGTCTAAGGCACATTCTTCCTGAAAATTTTCCAATATTACCATGTCTAAAGCTCAGTCTTCAAGCTCTCTCTCTCTCTCTCTCTCTCTCTCTCTCTCTCTCTCTCTCTCTCTCTCTCTCTCTCTCTCTCTCATATATGTGTGTGTATGTTAACTGAATGAGTTCTATTAGCTCAATGAGTGCATGTACTTCTCTGCACTCCTATACTACCTAGTATCAATGCCTGTCTTTCTCTTAATATCTATCCATTATTAGGTGCGGTTTCAGTACTCCAAATCCAGCTTTATTGTGCTGTTTGAATTTAGAATGTACTTCATCTATAAGTTCTTAAGCTTAATAATCTGTTTTGTATCTTCTGGCTTTCAATTTTCTGCTGATTGTAGGTCCACTCCATGGAATTCCTTATGGACTGAAGGACATAATTTCAGTGCCACAGTATAGGACTACCTGGGGTTCGATGACATTCAAACATCAAGTTCTAGACATGGAAGCTTGGGTTTACAAGAAGTATTACTTGGAAGGTTTCCAACCAGTGCAATTTGGAGATGTACTAGGTTGTTCCTAGCTTATTCACATCTTGACTTGTTACAGGCTAAAGTCAGCTGGGGCTGTCCTCATAGCAAAGCTAGCTACAGGATCACTGGCATATGATGACATCTGGTTTGGAGGAAGGACCCGAAATCCGTGGAACATTGAAGAATTCTCTACTGGTTCATCTGCTGGACCAGCTGCCAGCACCTCAGCAGGTTCATTTAGTTTATTTTGAGATCCTTCTGTTTTTCTGTGACTATGACTAAATTCTGATTTTTCTTCATATGCCTTTGCTCTGAAAACAACCCACTTTACATATCTAGGCACACTATTCTTTTGCATAGTTGCTTTATTGAAAACATGCTTGGTTATATATCATTTTCAATAAAGACTAATATATCTTTTAACCTGTGGGTTGGCGTTTTGAATTAAAATTGGAGTTGTGAAACAAATTTTCATGAAGGTGGCATGGAACAAAAAACATGAGAAAACTAGGCAAGATTTTGCATTTAACAGCTCAACTTGGGAATAAAATAGTTTCTGTACTTAGGGTCACAAGTTGTAGTGTCTATTGAAGGAAATGATTGGTTGCTTCTTGTAGTAAGAAAATATCAGCATGGAATGTCGTTAGAAATATTGTTGTGTCATGTTTTCTCGAGTTTTATCAGATTCATCTCTTCTTTTAATAGGGCAGCCTGGTGCACGAAGCTTCCTCTGCTTTAATTTTGTAAAATTGTTGAGTTCTGAATATGAATGTCGTTAGAAATATTGTTGTGTCATGTTTTCTCGATTCACTTTATCAGATTCATCTCTTCTTTTAATAGGGCAGCCTGCTGCATGAAGCTCCCTCTGCTTTAATTTTGTAAAATTTTTGAGTTCTGAATCAAGAAAGCTATTGATTTTCCACTAAGAGTCTAGCAAATCTAAGTTTACTTACCACAAAAGTCTTTTTGCGTCATGTTTTCAGGACATAGTCAGATTCATCTCTTCTTTTAATGACCTTGTGATTATGTCTTGCTTCTCTCTCTTCGATGATCAGCTTCGATTCTGTAAAATCTTTTAGTTGTGAATTGGGAAAGCTATTGATTTTCCATTAAGAGTCCAGTAAATCTAAGTTTTCTTACCACAAAAATCAGATTTTTGTGGTAAGTAAATCACCTGGCTTTAAATCAGATCAGTAGTTAAAACTTGGTGTTGATCCAAATAATGGTATCTTTCTACTTTGAGATTCACTTGCGGGGTCAATAAAATATTCTATTGGAACTTTATCAACTAGTTAGAGCCTGAATATGCAAAGTGCATTTCTTCGATGGAGTTAATAAGAATTTCCTAAAACATCATAAAAGAAGAAATTATGTACCTTATACTAAAGTGATTAATTTTAAGATGTAAAAGGTTGCTAGTGATTTATATTGATTTGACTCAGTTGGGTTTCCTTCCAGGTCTGGTTCCATTTGCGATAGGGTCAGAAACAGCTGGATCCTTGACTTATCCTGCAGCTCGTTGTGGAATTACTGCACTTCGCCCAACTTTTGGGGCTGTTGGCCGTACTGGTGTTATGAGTATCTCCGAAAGCCTGGTACCTTGCTCAAGTTCTCACTCTTCTCAGATGCACTAGGAAGGAAAAAGTGAAACAAAAACTAGAATCTAAAAGTTTCTGTTTAACAGGACAAGCTTGGTCCTTTCTGCAGAGATGCTATGGACTGTGCAGTAATTCTAGATATCATTCGTGGCAAAGATCCAGATGATCTCTCCTCTAAAGAGCTTTTCCTTCAGGATCCATTCGCAATTGATATCACGAAGCTTACAGTTGGGTATCTTGAAGATGCGGAGATGGAGGTGAGTTTCCTCCTTTTATGAAACTGAATCTTTTAGTTAAGATGTATATTTTGTACTGCTTGCTTCAGCTCCAAGTTGATTCACTATGTATCAGTGCCGATGCTCCCATGTCAAAGGCCAACTGTCTCAACTCCAAGTCCCATCTAAATAATGCAGTATGAACCATACCTCAGAATCGAGTATCAGATCCATATGTTGTGAAAGTTGTGTAGTTTTAACCCAAAACCTTCCCTGTTCTCAGGTGAATACAATTCAAGCTCCAAATATGCTGAAATCAGGATCTTAGTTGGTCAATCTATTTTTGGTCCATCAGGTCTGTGACTTTCTATCTTTTCCTGAATGCCAATCAAATATGTCATGGGTCTCATGTTTGTTGTGGAAAGGAACTAGTCTGCTGTGACGACCCGGTTTTCTCATGCATTTTTAAATGCAATGTCTAATTTCCTAAGGCAGGATACATCCCTATTTGAAAACCATTCTATAAAGAAACATGCAATGCAGCGGAAAACCTTTTGTTTTTAAACTCATTTTTGAAACCCCCGAGTGTCATTTGCTTTCACAACAACTAAGGTAGTTTTTGAAAAACGTCAGAAATCATAAATGTTTTTCCCCAGGTCTTTCCAGTCACAACGCACAGCCCAATTGTAACTAAGTACAAACACGTGTCCAAAGGGTTGAGAGTTTACTTACATGTATATTTGTTTCCTTTTGGATTCACTTGCTCATAGCACTAACATAGATGTCCTCTTTTTGTGAGTGGAGTTGTCCTGAACCATGATATATACGGGACGTATCCTGTCCTTGGATTGTGAGTGATGTTAAGGATGGGGTGAGTATATAATATACTCAGTAGGAGCCCATCACTACTAGTTTTATAAATGCATGAGATGTTTTAAAATCATATGCTCATTCAAAATATGCGTATGTTTGAATACTCGAGTTCAATATCAGTATAAGAATCCATAATCAACTGAAATACTCATGACTTAAAAGATCACATAATCCAAAATTGAAAGTATCATATATATATATATGATGACATCATGATATTCAATAGATGCTTCATGGAGTCCAACTCATGGACCTCTAGTATGGTATGGTCTACCAACCTCATATCATGCTATATGAAATGCACATAACTCATCAAACCATAAGGTCCACTATGCCCACGACCTCCTCGCCGTGTGGTCCCCGGGTACCTGAGGACACTCGGTCATAGCCTCCACGGGGCCTATGACACGTCAACCCAGTGCCGTGACACCAGTGGTAGCCCCCTGTACCACATGCAGTCGACGTAGGGACTTGCCTCTTTTTGGGCGTGGTACCCATCCACCTATTAGTGGTAGAGGCTGGGTGGCCAACCCAGACCCCTCGGCATAGTACCCACGGGCTTACTTGCCCAAATCACATAAAATTAAAGAAGCCAAAACCTCTTGTTAAAACTTGTCCTCTTTGGGTCCCTCACAACTGCCTGGCCCTCGGCACTCCAACGTCTTTTGGCAATCCTCAAGGACATGCAATCTTTGCAAGTACTTAAATCATGCAATGTATGCACTTGTTTGCAACTCATATATGTGCATAATGTATATGCAATCATTTCAAAACATGGGTAGGTACAAAGCATTTATCATGCATGCTGAATTAAGTCATGCAAATCAAGTCATATATTCAAAACATATGTTCTCAAAATAATAATAGTTCTTTTAAAAGAATCTAATAGTGATAGAGCACCTACCTGGCTAGGTCGCGCTAACCCTTTTGTCCTCGGACGCTCCTGATCATGGTTTGGGGAATCAAGGTTAGTTTGACCTATCTTTTATAGGTTTTAGAGTAATTGGTCATTTTACTTCGGCATTAGGGGTCCATCCCTATGCCTATGGGTGTCCTAAGGTCCTAATTGGGCCTTGGTATTATCAATTTTCCAAAGGTTTAGTGGCCACGCACCACTATCCCATTCTAAGGTTCATGCCCTCTTTTGATTGGGCCTTGATTAGGGATTTTATGGTTTGGATATGTCCGCGTTGTCAACACGGACACAACGCCTTTTGCGGCGCCTCAATCGGAGCTCTAGATCTCAAGTTATAAGCGTTTTAGTGTCGCACGTTCATAAGACCCTTAAGAATTAAAAGACGGAATGCTAGGGCGCTGCGCGTTAGCGTCATGCGCCCTGGCTTCCTTAACAACCAAAAAAATGACGCCTCTACTAGTGGGCTGCGCGTCTGCAGACGCGCTGCACTCCTCAGCCCGTCTTCCTCTTTAGTGAGCGCGTCCCCGGACGCGCCCGTTGGTTTCCTTCAGACGCGTTCGACGCGTCACGTTCCGACTGGAACCTCTGCGTTGACTGGGGGACCGGGGCGTCCTCAGGACACCCTGGTTTGACCCTGTCGAACCAGTGCGGCCCAAGGGACGTCCCTGGGTCCTTGGTGGCTCTCCCGGGCTCCGTTTTGCATGGTTTTTTATGCAAAAACTTAGGGAAATTGACCTTGGAACTATGGGGGAGATGGGTTTTGAGCGATCTCGGACGTACCTGGCTCGTTGCTGGGTTTTTCTCCTCGTTTTTCCCTCTAGGTTACTGCTCCACGATGAGTTTTCTCCAAGGTTTTGGGCTGTCATTAGAGGCACCCAAGAGCTCTATTTATAGGGCTTTTAAAGAGGGTTCTGGAGGGGTTCTAATCGCCTTTGACTGGCGGTGGAGAAACCTCCAGAATGGCGGTGGTTTCTCCTTGAAACACCGCCGTTCCAGAAACCTCTAGGAGGTTGAAGATGAAGGGTGCCCGTATCAAAACGGGCCCCTGTGTTTTGCCGCTAAACCCGTTTTTGTAAAAATTATAGTTTTACCCCTGAACTTCAAAGGGCCATAACTTGCTCATTTTAACTCCGTTTTGGGTGATTTTGGTCTCGTTGGATTCCTTTTTCCGAGACGCATCTAATGGCACCATTTTTAGGACCAAATTCCTGGGTTTAGTCAAGGCGACTAGTGAAATGACCAAAATGCCCTTATCTTTGAAACTGAACTTTTTATGGGATTTTAATATTACAAAAATTGGGGTCATTACATTATTACCCCCTTAAAAGAATTTCGTCCTCGAAATGGCATAACTTATTATCTTCCAGGTATTTGTCTCTTAGATGATTTCTTGGTGAATGCATTCTCCTTTAGGAAGCAACTCTAGGTTCATCCTCAATTTATCATTTCCATTGTTCCTCCTATAAGGGCCTATTTTCGTTGCGTACTCTGATGCAGCGCCATACTCTCGTACGTGCCGATTTAACAATACCGTTTCCTAGCGGTACTTCATCTTTCTTGAATTCCTTAGATTCCTATACTTATCTCATCATGTATAAGATAGTCTCCTCGTAAGATCATGCTTCTCTGCTCATGCATATACTTCTTTCAAGATCATATTATCTTATTTCTCCTATTTTGAATATCATAGGATAATCCTTTTTATCTAATGATCACTTTCATTATCCATAAGTCCAAAAAGTTACCTTCTTTCTATTGTGTCTAACTTTGCTTCTTACCCTTGTCTCCAAGATACTTCAATAACTGATATGGTATCATATGCTTTATAGCCAATCTCTTACTTAACTTTGAATTTCAATTGTCTGTCGTTTTTCATATGTGACTTGATTTCCTTGACCAAGGTTACATTCGAAAATAAAAGCTAATTAGTAGCATCTTCCATTGAGGGCCTTATCATATACTGAAAGTAAAATGTCCAAACTTCATATCCAGTTTCATTATTGAATTCATTAAATGCTTTCCTCTGTTAGGATCTTATCCAAACTCATGTCAAATGTTAATGGTCGATTCATCATCATGAGTCGTATGTTTTCGTCTAGAAGCCTGTCTCACTATTTCTCATCCATTTGTCATTTAGGATTTTCAATAATGCTCTTATTCATGCAAAGTAAAAAAGTTTCTTATAACCGAGTACCCTTACTTGGTCATGGTTGAATCCTTTGTCTTCATCCTCTTTGCCCTTTCTTTGCTTGATGATTTTCTTAGTAACTTTTTTCAATCCAAAAGTTCTATACTCAATCCAATAGGGTTAGTCCTTAGGAAATTCCTTCAATTAATTTTTCGTACTTGGTATATGCTTATAACAACTAACTTTTTGTCTAAAGGCAAGTAACATCACATCTTCACCTTATAGTGTGCTAGCCTCCTCAACTTTTCTCTTTCCATTCCCCATGTCAATATATTGCCCAATCTTTTGTCAACCATGCAGTCTGTATTGTCAGGAGGTATCATCATAAGTAGTGATTTTCTCAATTCCTCAACTTTTATCTTTCAAGTGCCTCCTTATTTTATCTTTCAAGTGCCATCTCATAGCCATAATTCTCCCCCAATAGCAATTATATCAAATTGTACTGAAGTTGTTAACTCAACAAGTTCAACAAGACTCAGATAAGCATAAACATTTCCTTAGACATAGAAAGACTTTATTTGATTACCTGTTGATCCCTTTCCAGATATTTCTTTGTCATAAGCTCAGGGGTCTCCAAATTGATCAGTACTTATCTACCTTTCTTTTCAATCCAAGTCAGTAGTAACTTCTTCACCTTGTCATGGTAGCCACTAAGGTTTGAAAAACCTTTCACATTGGTTTAGATCACTTCTTATTTTTTGCTCCTATCTCAGTTGTTACTATATTTATTGTACTTGTAGTTCTTCATGATGTGGCCTAATCAACTAGCCTTATACCCTCAAATGACTTAGCCTATCAAGTACTCAAGTCTAAAGACTCATAACATCCTTCTGAGTATATAACTTCAACTACTAACTCATAGATATTAACATACCTGATTAATTAGGGTGGGATGCCTCTATTTAGTTAACAACACTCAATGATGACCTTAAGATATTTGGTCTTCCAATTGATGATAGCAAGACCTTCATTTGATCCTTGATGGTACCCTTCTTGCTGAAGATAGATAGATGGACAAGTTATTGTCCTGGCCTCATTCTTTATTTACTCATGTAGTGGCAAGGTGAGATATTACCAAATTTTCCTCTTTATTACATCCATTTGTGTTCCCCATAAGTTAATGGATCCAATAAGAATCTAATTGTAATAATTGATATCAAACTATTTGTAGAATTTTAATGTCTAGTTGGTCACCATTCCTTTTCGAAACTTTCTTGTCGCATAATCTCCTGAAATTCGATACTCTACTCAAAATCTTAATCCCCATATGCTTTCTCTCTTTTATACTCTTTTGCAATAAGATCACCAACTCATCTATCATCATTCCTTTGCATTTGTTTGATCTACCTTTCTATGGGATTCTATGTATCTCCATGAAGTCATGATCTTCTTCTTTGAATATTCAATATTTCATAGAATACTCACAGTTACATCTCTATTTCTTTCTTTCTTTTCTTCAAAATCCTCATTTGGTCTACCTGGATCAATGTCTCCATGTGCTTTTGTTGCATATGATCGATACTTCATCTATTACTTTACGTAACAGATATGATAAACTGAATGCTTCTCAGAAATTCTAAACCGTCTTAATAATGGCATTGACATTTTGGTCATGCTACACTTCTCTTACAAGTTCATGTTAGGATCAATCTATTATTATCCTTAGTATTATCATCAAAAATTTTTGATAACTTGGTTGAATTCATTTCCCTATCACATAATATATCACTTGTATGCATCTTCGGATTTGTTCCATAATACTCAAGTAGTTATTATTCGATAGCTCTTCACTCTTTATAAGACTTCAATTAAGGTATCAAAATTGAGCTAAGTCTTTCAAGATTCATACCTTTGTCATCTAGTACAAGTCACAGTTATCCCTTAGTATCATCTTGTATGCTTATCCCTATTATCATCAAAATTTTCTCAAAGTCTGTCTTTTACATCTCATATATCACATCCTTGTGATAGTATACTCATATTCTAATATTCTTTATGATGGTAAGATAGCCATCTAGGTCTTTTGATTTTTCTCACCTTTGATAAGATTACTTTATTGTAAGCCAACACTATCTATTAACAAGTCCATTAATCATCTTCATTCATTCATTCCCATCACAATATGATCCTTATATGAGATTTCATCTTTGCATCACTGCACAATAATTCTTATTTCCTATAATTTTGATAGGATTCAAGCAATCCAATATCTAAGTATTTGCTAGGACTATCTCCTTTTTCACCTATGTGTTTATGGTGAAATGTCTTGAGTCATTAATATTATAATCCTCGAATAGAAGTAGTCATCTCTACTACTCCTATTTATACTACTTATCCTTGATTTTCTTTATTGTCTATCACCCTTGGACATGCTGGACTGGTTGTGAAAGGATAAAACCTGGGCTCTGATACCAACTGTGACGACCCGGGTTTTCTCATGCATTTTTAAATGCAATGTCTAATTTCCTAAGGCGGGATGCATCCCTATTTGAAAACCATTCTATAAAGAAACATGCAATGCAGCGGAAAATCTTTTGTTTTTAAACTCATTTTTGAAACCTCCAAGTGTCATTTGCTTTCACAACAACTAAGGTAGTTTTTGAAAAACGTCAGAAATCATAAATGTTTTTCCCCAGGTCTTTCCAGTCTGCACAGCCCAACTGTAACTAAGTACAAACACATGTCCAAAGGGTTGAGAGTTTACTTACATGTATATTTGTTTCCTTTTGGATTCACTTGCTCATAGCACTAACATAGATGTCCTTTTTTTGTGAGTGGAGCTGTCCTGAACCATGATATATACGGACGTATCCTGTCCTTGAGTGCTTACTGATGTCTGAAAAATGTTAAGGATTGGGTGAGTATATAATATACTCAGTAGGAGCCTATCACTACTAGTTTTATAAATGCATGAGATGTTTTAAAATCATATGCTCATTCAAAATATGCGTATGTTTGAATACTCGAGTTCAATATCAGTATAAGAATCCATAATCAACTGAAATACTCATGACTTAAAAGATCACATAATCCAAAATTGAAAGTATCATATATATATATATATATATATATATATATATGATGACATCATGATATGCAATAGATGCTTCATGGAGTCCAACTCATGGACCTCTAGTATGGTATGGTCGACCAACCTCATATCATGCTATATGAAATGCACATAACTCATCAAACCATAGGGTCCACTATGCCCACGACCTCCTCGCCGTGTGGTCCCCGGGTACTTGAGGACACTCAGTCATAGCCTCCACGGGGCCTATGACACGTCAACCCAGTGCCGTGACACCAGTGGTAGCCCCCTGTACCACATGCAGTCGACGTAGGGACTTGCCTCTTTTTGGGCGTGGTACCCATCCACCTATTAGTGGTAGAGGCTGGGTGGCCAACCCAGACCCCTCGGCATAGCACCCACGGGCTTACTTGCCCAAATCACATAAAATTAAAGAAGCCAAAACCTCTTGTTAAAACTTGTCCTCTTTGGGTCCCTCACAATTGCCTGGCCCTCGGCACTCCAGCGTCTTTTGGCAATCCTCAAGGACATGCAATCTTTGCAAGTACTTAAATCATGCAATGTATGCACTTGTTTGCAACCCATATATGTGCATAATGTATATGCAATCATTTCAAAACATGGGTATGTACAAAGCATTTATCATGCATGCTGAATTAAGTCATGCAAATCAAGTCATATATTCAAAACATATGTTCTCAAAATAATAATAGTTCTTTTAAAAGAATCTAATAGTGATAGAGCACCTACCTGGCTAGGTCGCGCTAACCCTTTTATCCTCGGACGCTCCTAATCATGGTTTGGGGAATCAAGGTTAGTTTGACCTATCTTTTATAGGTTTTAGAGTAATTGGTCATTTTACTTAAGCATTAGGGGTCCATCCCTATGCCTATGGGTGTCCTAAGATCCTAATTGGGCCTTGGTATTATCAATTTTCCAAAGGTCTAGTGGCCACGCGCCACTATCCCATTCTAAGGATCATGCCCTCTTTTGATTGGGCCTTGATTAGGGATTTTATGGTTTGGATGTGTCCACGTCGTCAACATGGACACAACGCCTTTTGCGGTGCCTCAATCGGAGCTCTAGATCTCAAGTTATAAGCATTTTAGTGTCGCATGTTCATAAGACCCTTAAGAATTAAAAGACGGAATGCTAGGGCGCTGCGCGTCAGCATCATGTGCCTTGGCTTCCTTAACAACCAAAAAAACGACGCCTCGCGCGTCTGCAGACGCGCTGCACTCCTCAGCCCGTCTTCCTCTTTAGCGGGCGCGTCCCCGGACGCGCCCGTTGGTTTTCTTCAGACGCGTTCGACGCGTCACGTTCCGACTGGAACATCTGCGTCGACTGGGGGACCGGGGCGTCCTCAGGACACCCTGGTTTGACCCTGTCGCGGCCCAAGGGACGTCCCTGGGTCCTTGGTGGCTCTCCCAAGCTCTGTTTTGCATGGTTTTTCATGCAAAAACTTAAGGAAATTGACCTTGGAACTATGGGGGAGATGGGTTTTGAGCAATCTCGGACGTATCTGGCTCGTTGCTGAGTTTTTCTCCTCGTTTTTCCCTCTAGGTTACTGCTCCACGATGGGTTTTCTCCAAGGTTTTGGGCTGCCATTAGAGGCACCCAAGAGCTCTATTTATAGGGCTTTTAAAGAGGTTTCTGGAGGGGTTCTAACCGCCTTTGAATGGCGATGGAGAAACCTCCAGAATGGCGGTGGTTTCTCCTTGAAACACCACCGTTCCAGAAACCTCTAGGAGGTTGAAGATGAAGGGTGCCCGTATCAAAACGGGCCCCTGTGTTTTGCCGCTAAACTCGTTTTTGTAAAAATTACAGTTTTGCCCTTGAACTTCAAAGGGCCATAACTTGCTCATTTTAACTCCGTTTTGGGTGATTTTGGTCTCGTTGGATTCCTTTTTCCGAGACGCATCTAATGGCACCATTTTTAGGACCAAATTCCTGGGTTTAGTCAAGGCGACTAGTGAAATGACCAAAATGCCCTTATCTTTGAAACTGAACTTTTCATGGGATTTTAATATTACAAAAATTGGGGTCATTACATCTGCTGCTTATGACTGTTTCCTATTGTGGCATGGGCATTGAAGCACACATGCAGTTGGAACCTGGTCAGTCAGTTATTGTTAATGGTCTTATCTTTAAATCAGGAAGGTACAGATTCTCTCAACACAAACATGCACTACAAGCTCAAATATCCTTGTTATACTTAGGTCTAGATTGATGCTCCCTTCACCCCAATTACGTGGTTAAGTGCTATGTAGTTAAAGGCATGAGGTGCACTGAGGCGCAAAGGGTGCACCTGGAGCCTAGGCGCAAAATTATATTTTTCATAATTAAAAATTAGCTAAAAATGCTAAAAATTAAAAAAAAAAAATGAAAAAAGAAAAAGAAAAGAAGAAGCATGAAAAGTACATCATACATGAAGATACAAGCATGAGTAAGCTATATATGTGGATAAGAATAGGTATTAACTAATAAATATAAAAAAGAACAAATTTTTCCTAATTTTCGTAACTTTTTTTTCGGAAAAATTAAAAAAATAACCCTAAATTACAAAAAAAAAAAAAGATGAAAAAATTATCACACATGAAGTCACGAGCGTGGGAAAGCTATATATGTGGATAGAAATACGTTTCAATGAAGAAATACGAAAAAACGATGACTTTTTTTTATTTCCGTAACTGATTTTTTTAGAAAAACAGTAAAAAACCTAAAAACAAACTCAAATCTAAAGTAAAGAAGTATAAAACTCAAATGGAATGTTTTCTTATACATATAGAACTAAAAGCCATCAAGATCTATGGAAAATAGTTAACAAAAAATAAAAAATTTGAAAAAACGGTACTGGTTTTTACGTTTTTTACAGAAACTGTATACACATGCTAAAATTCGTAAATCCATACCTTTTTTTGCTTAGATCTGTCAAAGATCGAAGAGGAATAGTCGTTTTCACGTTCTCACTAGGTTGGAAGATTGAAATTAGGGTTGGAAGGTGAAAAACGTAAAAAAAACGAGGTTTATACTTTACCTGTAAGTGGTCTGCACCTGGAGTCGGGGGCGCGCACCTAGGCGACTGCGCCTCATTTCCTCTGCGCCTGGCACTCTCCAGGCGCTTACCTGTAGACTTGCGCCTTGGCGCGCCTTTAACCACATAGGTTAAGTGTCTAGTCACTAGCTATCCACCAACGATGCCCATTTGGGGTAAAAGGAAGACAGGATCCTCACATTTTAGCTAATTTAGTCCGAAAACTCCGAACTCATTTTACTTAGTTGTTTGGCTTCTGATAGGTAGAAATGCAGACATTGGAATTAAGCTGGAGTTAATTAGTGTGTTCCTGCCTAAAACTCCAACTAACAATCATGGCCTTGCCATGGAGCCCAGTTGTTCTGTAGTATCTTATTGGTCTGCTGGATGGCTTCACACGCAACCAATTTCCTAAACCAGCAGGTCAAAGCCTCATCATTTCATAACATGCAGATAGATAATTAGGTTGGCCTTGCCCTAGGGCCACAACATGTTTGCATGGATCAGAGTCTCTTAATCTTCCTTGAATTATATCAGTACCTACAGCTTCTTCTGTATCACACCAATGTAATAAGTACCTTTTTCTTTGGTCAGGTTGTTCAAGTTCTTGCCTCTAGAGGCGTAAATATGGTTCCCTACAAACTTAATTACACAGTTGAAACTGTGCAAGCCATACTGAACTTCACGATGGATGTTGATATGTTGTCACACTTTGATGAATGGCAACGTGGTGGTCATGATGCTGAATATGAAGCTCAAGATCAGTGGCCAGCAGAACTGCGACGTGCTCGTTTAATACCAGCAGTTGACTACTTGCAGGTACGTCGTACTGAAACATTTGATCTTTTGAAATGAAAATTGAACCTAGATAGTAGACGGCTGGATTGAAGTCATTGAAAGTCATTACATTTCTTCTGATTTCTTTTTCAAACACAAGAAACCACTTAAAACTTACTGAAACTGTTTTTGGTAATATCTTTGAAATTTTCGTATGCGACATGTGTATTTATCTTTGTCTATTTTCATTGCATCACTATCTTAACTCCACATAGATGTTAACCCAGTCATGTTGACTAGGCAAGTTTCTTCAAGTATCCTGTTGGCTGTTTGACCTTGGGTTAAAAGATCCATGAGTTATTTACTTGTTTGCTGCTACTCGCATTCCTGAAACATGGATAAAATTGTTTAGGGGGAGAGCCCAAGGTCTAGCACCTATCTTTTATAGGTTTAAATAATTTTATTCATGTTTCAGGGTGGCAATAGTGAAGCTAACATCCTATCCATGGCTAGGTGTAAGAAACAAGTACTTGGATTGAGTTTTTTGTTTCTTCTTTTCTGGTAATTGTCCATGTCCACTTTTCAGTTTGTGTAATTAACATCATGTAACCTGCAGATATATATAATATATCTCAGCTCTCATCGTGATCTGCGATATGATATATAGAAGTTCATTCTTTCTTGATTGGGTAAGTTAAATTAAGTAAAACAGAAAGCAGATAATCGACATTGTCCAGGAAGAGAAAAGGAAAAAAATAGAACTAAGTATATTAACCGACTTTTGATTGATATAAGCCACTTGCTTTGCTATTATAACAATGGAGGCGATGTACTCACCTAGAGTTATGATAGAGTTGTTGAACATTCCGTAGTTAGCCATTTATTTGATGCATTTACTATGCAGACAGGAATCGAGTTGAATTGCAAACTTATAATATTTGAATTAAATCCGAAGTTATTATTCTGCATTAAATGGCTATTTTCGATGCAGATGATTATTGGATTATTAATAATTTGTTGAAAATGATGATTTGAACAGGCACAAAGAGCGAGAGGTAAATTGATCAAGGAAATCCGTGCGAGCTTTACAGTTGATGCTTTTGTAGGCAACGCAACTTACTGGGAAAAAGTTTGCTTGGGAAATCTGGTGGGCATGCCTGTCATAGTTGTCCCAGCAGGACTGAAGAATATCACTCGTACACCCGAGGGCGGCACTCGACGGAAAACCACAATCACGACTGGCATATATTCCCCTCCACACCACGATCACATTGTAAGATTCTAGCTAGACACTCCATACTTATCATTTTCGTCAAGAAGCAATCAGAACTTTACCCTATCTTCCTATCTGCAAATTATTGGAGCAAGTTTTAGTTATCAGTACTTTCAGTCACTAGAAAACCTTACTGATTTGTATGGTGATAAAGGACATTTCATTCTGATGTTTAGCCAATTAATGAGCTTAGTTGGGCTGATGTTCATCTCTCTGTGTGTGCGAGTGTGTAAATTACAGTGCTCTACCTACGGGTTAAAGATATCAAACATATAACTAAACTCTGTGAACCGTAATGTTCCACTTTGGCCTAAACTCTGTACCGAGGCGTGACCATAAAACTCAGCTATTGGATCATGCTAGCTTTCATTTCGCCATGAGTTTTAACATGGCGGGATACCTTTTTACCATCTCTATTTAAAATTCAGAATAACTGGTACAACTGTCAAGCATCCTGTATCCAAGGAAAAGTTGAGAAGAAGAACGAGTTAAATCAGTGCATTCTGAGTTTGACATGTACTTTTAGCGGGATGTACTGTTTTTTAATTAACACCAGAAAGTACTATATGCTTGGATGAATCATCCTCTTCATGTGTTATCCATTTTAACCTTAGCTTCGTTCATTGATTGATCATCCTTTTTTCTTCAATTTTCTTGAGCTTTATTAAATCCTAAGACAGGAGTAAACAAATGACTTGTACTTCAGTTGATCAATTTGATAGCAGTTGATAAGCAGGCTGCTAATATGCTAACGAGCTTAATTTTTTGTGCATACAGGCTCTAGCATTAGCTATGGCATATCAATCAGTCACCAGTCACCACAAACAGCGTCCGCCAATTGATGATCTTGGGCCAAATGACCGGGTAAACATTCATAATGCAACATCTTGATGTATTCCAATAACAGACGTCTTACTGGTACTGTTAACAATTCTGAGCTGTAGATTCAATGAATTCCATAGAATCCTTGCTCAAGGTATTTCGTCAAGTTTCATTACTTCAATGATCTTAGCCACGCTTTTGTTCATGTAAACATATTTTCATGTTCTTAGTTTTTACTGCTCCTGAAAGACGATTGGACTGATTAGAGAAGCTAGAAGCTCCAATCGTAAGAAATGCAGCGTCATCATGACATGTATTCTGTTATTACCTTTGCTACATTGTTCTCCTCCGATTAAAGGTTCCTACAGGTTAGATTATTTAAATTGGTCATGGTGAAATCACACCCACTGGACAATATTTAGCCTGTACAATTTGATCTTTGATTTAAGGAATAATCGTGATGCAACAGCCGTCCATATGAAATGGATCAAACTTCGTTAAGTGAACAGTAAGTTCATCTGATGGGTAAACTTATTAACGTGTCTCATCACCGTAAGGCCTAATACATGTATAATCTGGGTGAGTGACCCCCATATTAGCTGTTTTGCTATCGCTATTTTTCTTTTTTTTCAAAAAACAAAGATAAGTGACCCCATATTAGATGTACTGTACCCCTAATCCGAAGCATGTTCGGAAATGCGTTTACGAACATTGCCTTCGCAATAGTTTAAGTTTTGTCGAATGTAAAACCTTGAGAAATAGGATTTGCTATTATATAATGCAAAGGCGCTCCACTAAATACAGCAGTTAGGCTTCCGAGCTTGCTTTTGGTCTTCAACCCCAGTTCGATTAAAGTCTCCAGCAAGAGTTGAAATCCAAATCTGTCAGGTTAATAAGAAAGTGAACTTGTTGTGGGACATTGCCTTACTTAGGAAAAGGGTTTTCGAACCTGGAGAATACTTTTCTATTGTGTTTTTCTCATGGCTGCTGTCAACCAAACACGAGGAAATGATTTGTGTTGAAGACAAACTTATGTTGGAAATGTGTTGTTAATATTTCCAACCTTTCTTTGATTTGAGGAAGGGTAGAGAAAAGACCAAGATGCAAAAGTATCAAATGATCCCTTCTAGCAAAACTCAAGCCAAATCGGTCATAGTTATCTAATTCCCACGGAAAAAGTTAAAGGCAATTTCAGATTATATGTACTACTATCTTAAAAATGTGATGAAACGGCTGAACATAAGCTGGTAACTTGATCTGGTCATTGACAAGCTAAGGGTAGTCTAGCCTATAACTGTTGGAAGTCTTGATTCATTGAGTTATAGACCATTGGTTATTGTAGGAGCCAAAGTGAACCCCAGCTGTTCGCGTCTGTCCTCGTGGGATCCAAAATTTATTTGAGTGCTTGCCTATATATAACGTCTGTGTTCTTCATGATCACAAGCCTATGCCTGTATACCACGTCTTCAGGAATTTCTTGCCAAGAACTCCGGCTGGAACAAACAAATCGCATATGCTTGATAGCGCCTTCCTCAACTTCCTTTGTGAACTGCCACCTACAAATAAACGATGACCTTGTAATGTACGAAAAGGAAAATATTATATACGGGTTTTGCCTCTTGAAAAGGGCAATCGAGTTGTTTTGGTTAAATGAAGTCGATTCCTTCCGTTGGGTGGCAAATTTCTCAATGGTTCGATTAACGTAGGTTTCAAATTTGAATGAAGCTGAGGAACGGTTATTATTGTAAGCACGTGGCTGGTTTCTAATTTTATACACACAAAATAATATTCATACATAAGAAGAATTAGGAAGGAGAGCCTCGTGTGACCTTAAGGTCATGGGTTCAAGGTGTGGAAACAGTCTCTTGCAAAAATGCAAGTCTGTGTACTATAGGCTCTTATGGTTCGCCCCTTCCTAATACCCACATAGGCGGGAGCTTCGTGCACCAGGACTGCCTTTTACCTAAGAGGAACTAGAATCCGTTGGAATCTCTGGAGGTTTAACTGTGTGCAAAGAACCGAAAGTCCTTTGAAGTTTCACCATATAAGTAGCTGACTCACCCTGTAGGTGAATCCAACGAATTTCACGATTCCTTTTCTGCGGCAGGCAAAGAGAAGATTTCGTCCTACTATTCAACTCTGTCTTTATCAAAGTTACAGTTTATGATCTATTCGTGAAAGCACGTCAAGAGCCTTCTTCCAGTACTACAGTAATCAAAGTGTAGTCTAAGTTTAAAGGCGACAAATGAGACGAAGCCTCCCAATACTACAGTAGCCAAAATGTAGTCTAAGTGTAAAGACGATAAACGAGAGGGGTTGCTGTAGATCTCTTCTCTATGACCAAAGAACTTAACAGCTATGCAATTGACTTGCTTTTTCCTTAAAATTCTTGGACTTAGGCCATTGTAAAGATTGTTGAGCATTGATTTTATACTATTTGTCTATCAAAAGTAGAAGACCATAAGGAGCTTGATTGTACTTGGTCCTATGGATTTATAAAGCGAGGTCTCGGGCCTAAGAAGAAGCACGCCATATATCTCATCGTCATCAGGAGGCCTACTTTCTCTGTCTTCCTGGTGCCCACTTTAAATTGCCTGCGAGTTTAGGATCCACACTTGGCCTCCTCGAGTAGAAGTTTCCTTTGCTTTTGCTTAGGCTATAATGCTAAAGAAATAATAAGAGGTTTATCATCCGTTTTAGTTACGACGTCAACCTTCATTGTGAACTTTTTCCTACATGTCACTTTTCTTGTGTGTGTAACCATTTTTGCTTATGTACACCTTTTGACGTGGCACTAGCCTGACATTAAGTGCCACGTTAGACGTTATTTGAGCATTAGGGAGAAAATAAAAAATCCAATCCTTCCTATTTCTTCCCAAAAGGGTAGTTTAATTTCAATTATTGATATAGTTTATCGTTGCAGTTGTGCCTATGTTTGACCTAAATTAGTATCTTTGCTTTGTGATGCTCTTGGACAAAAATCAAAGTCATCCTACACTACAAAATAATGTTTTCGTGTTAATTTATGAAAGCGGTCAATTGTGGTTGGGAGAAGGGTTTCTTCAAGCCTAAAAGAGGAGGAAAAGTGAAGCTTTTCAATGACCTCTTATAATAATTTAATGCTATTTTTGTGATTACGTCGTTTGTAATGGTGGACTAGAAATAACAGTTGGAGTAAAAGAAAAAAAGAAGGATTTTCTTATTGTATGTGGGCGAGTAAAAGCTCTTCTTCTTTTTTTCTAATGTTTGTTATCCTTAACTTAGTGTTGACTAGAATATGTTAAAATACATTGTAAAAACCCTCCATGTCATTGCCTGTGGAGGGGAAGATGCGGTTAAAATATGCATTGAAAGTGTGTGCGGATTTGCTCACACATGGCCTAGACATGGGCTAAGGGCCTAGGCCTTGGAAGCCTTGGCACAGGCCTTTGGGTTTGGCACATGGCCCAGGCCTTAACTTGAACTTGGATGCCTTGGTTGAGCCCCTTGGGCTTGGCCTATGTGTGTGTGTGAGGAATTAAGTATGACCTCAGGTTCACGGGATTCAAAAGTTATTTGATGTCAAGTTACACCATGAGATATCTTCACCATAGCTCAGCCTAAGGTTAATTATGTGGGAGGTGCATTGCAGAGATTGAAATTGATGATCATGATAAGATCAATCTTTGGAGCTGATGTGTTTTATAGAGAAGCAAAAATGGCAGACACGGTGGAGAGGTTACGTTTGCTTAAACCTTGAATGAATGTTGCAAAAGACCTCAAGCTTTTGAAGAATGACGGTTCTCAATCACATTTTCACGTATAGGGAAGTTCATATCTGTGTGTATGTGTGGAGCACTAGTTGTGCAGCCCTTACAAGTTGCTCCCTGTTGATGAGCCACTATTAAAACATGTTTAAGTGGATGAGGATGAGAATGCCGAAACTAAAGCTCAAATTCTTTAACAAGAAGTGGCACTAACCCGTGTGCTAGTCAGTTAGGATGAGATAAATAAAACTTAATTTCACAGATGCGCTAGTGAACAAGTGGCATAGGGTGTATCCTCTCAATACTCCATATGTACCTGTCATCATTCTTTAGGAATATATCTAGTTGGAAGAGGATCACCGAGAGAGGTAAAAGAATGATGAAGCTGTTGGAGGAAAAGAATTTTGTACGGGGAAATTCAGATGAGGATAACAAGGTGAGCTTGGTGTAACGGTTGAGTTGTCACCATGAGACTTATAGGTCGCAGGTTCGAGGCGTGGAAACAGCCTCTTGCATGATGCATAGTAAGACTCCACTATAGACCTTGTGTGGTCCGCCTCTTTCTAGACCTCATATATGTGGGAGCTTCATGCACTGGGCTACCTTTTTTTAGAGTAAGACGAGGACAATAATCAATAACAGTGATTTATTTGATGAATATTTTGACTTTGACGTGCTAGAGGATGAAATTGTTGGGGGTGAACAAACTTAATAGTTTTATGAGAGAGTAATACAACGAGAGAGAACCAATGGACAAAGAAGTGACCCCCTCATTCTCAAGTGGTGGGTCTAAGAAGGAGCTTCTTTTAACTGAAATATTATACTCAAATTTTCAAGCTCCCGGATACTACCCACAATTTAATGACATAGACATGGATCATCCAAAGTTTCAACTAGGGTTGACATTCGATGTTGTCAAATAATTTAGGGTTGCTATGGGGATGTATATTGTGGTTAACAACAATAGTAAGTTCTAATTTAAGGAAGGTGCAAGTGGTTTGTATATGCAGCACAAGTGGCTAATGCTTGTAATACATTAAGGGATAGAGTACTATGTAGACAATGTATAATAAACACATTTGCATAGACAGTTGATGAATAAGTACTTAACAGCAAAAATGGTTGTTATAGACACGATAGAGACCTTCAGTAAGCAACCAAATCTTAAATTAGGTTAATAAAACATGCATCATGAAAAATCAAAGACACAAAGAGCTAGAAGAAGGCTATTCAGATGATCCATGGGATAGTTACTGAAGAATATGTTAGATGAAATAGACTACTGCTAAGATCTCCTTAGGTCCAATTCTGGAAGGATAGTAAAATTCAAAGCAAGAAAGCAACTAAGGATTCCCCGCAAGTCTTTGAAGCCCTATATATCTGTTTTATGCATTGAAGAGGAGCTTAATTGCGAGACGTAGGCCCATTATTAATGTTGATAAGGGCCATTTGAAGAGCTTGTGTATGAGAAATATGCTTGCTGTTATGGGGACTGGTGGGGAAGACAACAGGATGACAGCATGTACCCTTATGCATAGGTTGTGATGGCAAATAATGAAACATACATTGGAAGTGCTCTTTGGATCTTCTAATAGAATATATTGGCCTAGTTAGAGCCCATCAATGAACCTTCATTTCTAATCAGTAGAAGGTAGGAGAGCTCCTTTGTACTAATCTTAATTTGTATTTCATTTCAAGAACCATGTTTGGGATTATTTTTTAGCAAAGTAATTAGGTTTGGAACTAAATAAAGCCATAGTACTTAATAGAGGGGAATAGAGGAATAAGATTCATGTGGCTGACCCCTTATTGGGATAAGGTCTTGATAATGATGATGAACTAGGTTTGGGACTAATTAGGCCCATTACCAATATTCTAAGATATAAGATTACTTGCGAGACGTAGGCCCATTATTAATGTTGATATGTGCCGTTTGAAGAGCTTGTGTATGAGAAATATGCTTGCTGTTATGGGGACTGGTGGGGATGACAACAGGATGACAGCATGTACCCTTATGCATAGGTTGTGATGGCAAATAATGAAACATACATTGGAAGTGCTTTTTGGATCTTCTAATAGAATATATTGGCCTAGTTAGAGCCTATCAATGAACCTTCATTTCTAATCAGCAGAAGGTAGGAGAGCTCCTTCGTACTAATCTTAATTTGTATTTCATTTCAAGAACTGTGTTTGGGATTATTTTTTAGTAAAGTAACTAGGTTTGGAACTAAATGAAGCCATGGCACTTAATAGAGGGGAATGGAGGAATAAGATTCATGTGGCTGACCCCCTATTGGGATAAGGTCTTGATGATGATGATGATGAACTAGGTTTGGGACTAATTAGGCCCATTACCAATATTCTAAGATATAAGATTAATTACGAGACGTAGGCCCATTATTAATGTTGATACGGGCCATTTGAAGAGCTTGCGTATGAGAAATATGCTTGCTGTTATGGGGACTGGTGGGGAAGACAACAGGATGACAGCATGTACCCTTATGCATAGGTTGTGATGGCAAATAATGAAACATACATTGGAAGTGCTTTTTGGATCTTCTAATAGAATATACTGGCCTAGTTAGAGCCCATCAATGAACCTTCATTTCTAATCAACAGAAGGTAGGAGAACTCCTTCGTACTAATCTTAATTTGTATTTCATTTCAAGAATTGTGTTTGGGATTATTTTTTAGTAAAGTAACTAGGTTTGGAACTAAATGAAGCCATGGTACTTAATAGAGGGGAATGGAGGAATAAGATTCATGTGGCTGACCCCTTATTGGGATAAGGTCTTGTTGATGATGATGAACTAGGTTTGGGACTAATTAGGCCCATTACCAATATTCTAAGATATAAGATTAATTAGGCTCATTAGTATTATTAGCATGTTTAATTTAATAACTAAGGCCTATTAGAATTTAAGTATCTTTGAAATTAATTAGGCCTATTACCATTATTAATATGCATTATTTAATTTAAGGGTTGGGATTGGTTAGGACCATCAACATTATTAGTAGGTTTAAGCTAATAACTATGACCCACTACTATTTAACTAAGTTTAGATTAGTTAGGCCTATAATATTAGCGAGCATTATTTAATCTAAGGATTGACATTAATTAGAACCATTAGCGTTATTAGTAGGTCCAATATAACAACTAGTGCTTGCTAGAATGTAATTATGTGTAGGATTAGTTAGGCTTATTACTATTATTAGTAGATATTATTTGATCCAATGTTTGAAATTAATCAGGCCCACTAGCAATATTAGTAGGTAAATTTTAATAACTAGGACTACTAGAATTTAACTAGGTTTGGAATTAAGAGGCGCATTACAATTATTAGTAGGCATTATTTTATCTAAGATTTTGTACTAATTAGGCCCATTAGCATTGTTAGTAGCTCTAATTTACTAACTAGTGTTTATTTAGTATAATATTTTATTATGAATGATGATATATACACCCCTTTTTCTTAACATGGGTTAGGCCAATTCTTTTGGTCGAGGCATTATTTCATTTAGTTTCATTTTAATCTAAAATGTGGATATTACATTGTCACAAAAAAATTAAAAAAAATTACTTGTATATTACTTAATGTCCACTAAAAGAAAAAGCTAGATATGCACAGACATAGCCCAAATCTATGAAAAGGTAATGATAGACATCCATAGACATCTATGCTATTTTCTAGATATCCAATGTGGACTAGTGTGGACAATGCAGTATACCAATCCGCCCATGCCCCTCTAAAATACATCCAAGGACTAATTCATCATTTAGTAAAATCATCATGTTGACTTAGTTGTTTTGTTATATCTGGGGTTAATACTATGACTTTAATTTATCTAACTAAATAACACGTCTCTATATTTATGATTTTGTTGACTAAGCTAATTTTGCCTTTAATATCACTTGGCGACTCTCCTTATTTGATTTCTTTATCAAAAACCTCATTACTCTAGAAACTAGATATTAAAATTGTGAAATGTATGATTAGATGCTGTGTCTTGAAGGAAAAAACAGAAAACTCATTCAAACAATGGAGAATTTAGGAAGATTATCAAGCGTCACTCTTTTGGTTGCGATTGTAGTGTTTTCAAAGCTGTAAGCAAACAATATGGATGGGATAAAGACAAGATTTTGCTGATCTTCACAGATTTGAAGGAAAAATTATGATTTTGGGCTATTCCATTATACGTTGGGACCCACACTCTCTGACTTTCTTTATGCCTTCCATATACCATTTTCTTCGAGGCCAGAGCTTCCCTCTTCTATTTTTTCCCAACCGCGATCTGTTTTTTCACTGCCAAGGTTCTTGGAGCTTCTTTATCTTTCTGGATTAGAAGATGAGAGAGTTAGTTTCTTGACAACAATGAAGGTAGAAATTTCATTTTAATTTGGTTTTGGTTTTTCTGGATCACAGTTTAGACAATTTAATAAAGGCTTAATCTTTAGGTTAATGGAGTCTTTCAATATGTTTTGTTTAATTTATGATAATTTGGTTAGATTTAGTGGTGGTTGAGTTTGTGTTGGATCTATTCGATGTGGTTTTGGGGATTAAACTCTGGGGATTTCTTTTGGGTGGATATGGCATAGATTTTTGTGGGGGTAAAGATTCTGAATTTTGAGATTTTTTTATGTGATTGGTGAGTTAGGAAGGCTTTGATGAGAAGGGAATTTTAAGGGTTTGGTTTGGGTTTTTATTATACAATTCTTATGCTTCATCCCATTTTTTGGACTTATCACTTAATACTAAGACTTTAGTATGGAAGAGGGCACAGAAGGGTCAGCATTTCTTGTGATAGGAAATCAGAGAACTCACCCACATAATGCTACGAGAAAATCATCATTTCTTGAGATAGAAATTGATCTTAATGCTTACCCACATAATGCTAGGAGGAATATTTAAGCAGCAAAATAATAGTTAGAGATGGCTTATCATCCTTGTCAATACATTTTATAACAATAATGAAACAAAGAATTTCATTAAAACTTCAGAACAGGAAGAATCCAATGACCTCCAGATTGGCTTTTCTAAAAAGTAAGCAAAAGGGGCTAACAGTAGCAGCGCAATGGTATTTTTTTAGACTAGGAAAACAATTTTACTAACACCAATATCTAGTGTAGTTTCAAAAACTATGAGAAACACAATATAGTAAAACTGAAGAAGAAGCATTGCTAGGTAAAGCTTCAATTTCTTAGGAATTGAAGTAGTTCCTAATATCGGAATCCCAAAGAAGTTCCTAATATTAATCTATCTCAACACCTTGGTCGACTCAATGGTAACACAAACTGATACTTCTCTGCTGCAAATTCCTACAGGATTATTCCACCAAGTCCACCAAAACATGGATAGAACTCCACCAAATAGTCCTTTGTCGAAACTTTAACCCATTGATTGGGTTATCAGTCAGTTGCAAAACCCAAGAATTTCTCATTCATTCCCCAATGATCCATAGGCTGAAAGGCCAACAACATAAGGCATATTCCTAATGGTTTTCTCCAGGGAGCATCCTATTCATCCCTGATTTTCCATACTAACCACAGGCATTTCAATGTCAAAATGCTACATACACAATGGACAAAATTTCTGGTCATTGTGAACCCAACTAACCTTGCATCCAAATAGACCTTCGTTAAAACTTCAACCCACTGATTGAGTTATCAATCATTTGCAAAACCTCAATAATTTCCCATCCATTCCCTAGTCAATCATAGGCCAAAAGGCATCAATATATGGCACCTCCCTGCTGGTTTTCTACAAGAAGCATCCCATTCATCCCTATTTTTCCAAACTAAGTGCAGGCATCTCAATGTCAAAATGCTACATACATAGTGAACAAAATTTCTAGTCATCGTGAACCCAATTAACCCTACATCAAAACAGTCCTTTCTTGAAACTTCGACCCATTGATGGAGATATCAATCAGATGTAAAACTCAAAAAAAATTTCCCATTCATTTCCCAATCAACCATAGGCCAAAAGGTCTAAGGCACCTCCCTGCTGGTTTTTTATTGGGAGCATTTGTTTCAACCGTATTTTTCCATACTAAGCACGCACATTTTAATGTCAAAATGATACATACACAGTGGACAAAATTTCTAGTCATTGTGAACCCAACTAACCTTGCATCTATACAATTCTTTTCTGAAACTTCAATCCAATGAGTTATTAGCTAGTTGCAAAATCCCACGAATTTCTCATTCATTCCCCAATCAGTCATAGGCCAAAAGGCCATAGACATAAGGCACCTCCCTATTGGTTTTCTACAAGGAGCATTTGTCACTCCTGTTTTTCCGTACTAAGCACAGGCATTACCATGTCAAAATGCTACATACACAATGGACAAAATTTCTATTCATCGTGAACCCAACTAACCTTGCATCTAAATAGTCCTTTATTAAAACTTCAACCCAATGATTGAGTTATCAATCAGTTGCAGCACATTCCACAATGGCAATTGGCCCAATACTAGCAATGAATGTTCTTATATTTATTACTAATATATGTAACTTTACATCCACAGTGTAGGGATTAGGTGAAGGTTTCACCTAACACGCTTTCATTTTTTAAGGAACTCTACAGACTAATCAACGAAGATAAAGGAATCAACACCATATGGATAGAGACTGATGTGCTTGTCGATGATAAAGTTATCATTTATATAGGCAAATATTTGTTATTAAGAATCCTTGGCATTACTTCTTAATAAGACATGATGACTAATAATGATTTTATTTTTGCAAATCTTTGCATGATAATTTGCAAAGATTAGAGGTTATAGATGTTTACGAATTCCTTGACCTTACTGTTATCTTTGGATCGAGGGAGCATTAGCCCATGGAAAAACAAATAGAAGATATTATAACTGGGTTCTAGCATTATGAGAAGGGACAAACCTTACTAATTCCCTATAATAGTTGGTAAGTTTTAACATGTCTTATTAAATTATGTTACATAATACACATATTCACATCTATATAATCTAATTATTGTAAATTTCAACTAAATGATTGCGTGTATAGGTCTCATTGTTGCTGTTAGCTTTGGATGCGCATGCATTATTTTATTATTATTATGGCCCATTGATGGAAATCATCAGCAAGTAAGTCTTTATTCTTTCATCCATTATAATAGCTAAACTGCTGATAACTATTTTGTTATTAATACCTATTCCTTTTCACTTATATATGTGAAGTGCATGGTATAAATCAACTGACATGAAAGATTTGAAGCACCAACTACTTTTTAGTATAATTTATAATATGAAGTTAAAATTAGACATGGTATTTAAACCTTTTTGTTTTCTTTGTTGTGCAATGCCCTAAACAACAATCCAATTGGAGTGTGAATATTATGTTGTTAGATACATGTGAACTCTCATTCATAAAGGATTTATGATCTCACAATTGAGAAAGATAAGACAAGTAATTTTTTTATCATCATTCTTATAGTTTTCTACAATTTTTGAATGACTCCAAAATTGAATGTCCTTATTGATTTAATATTTATTGTCTTTTAGTCTGATTTAGGAAGCAAGACTTACTCCTAATTAGATCTAGGTGACATAAGAATGGAATGGACTAAGTATATTTTGAATTTTAATTTGTAGATGACTAATCATCTTGAATGTAAACATTTTATAAATGAAATATGAAACAAAATTTTATTTATATGGATGTCTTCCTTTTTTCATTTGATTAAAGTATATGTGTGGTTTCTTTATTTTAATGAGGAAAAGTGGTATATAGAACCAAACACATGGCTATGTATGAAGAAGTATGAATTTATGTACTTGTCACTTTTTTTTTCATGTCTTTGAAATTTTGAAGTTCAATGTGGAATGTTAGAAGCGAATATATGTTGTAGTGAAGGTGTGGATGTTAGAGTATTTATGATTTTTGCATGTAGGGGATTCCAAGATTAGACATGAGAGAAAAGAAAAGTTGCCTTGTTATTGTAGGTTTCCAAAAGGGATTGGTATAACTAGATATGAAAGTTGAATTGTGTCTGAAAATTGTAGCCTACATTGCATGAAAATGAAGTGAATGTGAATTCTTTTAACTATTGAAGGTGAATGTTTGATGTATTTTGAACTACAAAAATTGTAGGAAGAATATAAAACAAAAACCAATAAAAGAATACTGGCACTACACAAAGAATGTAAAAACAAAAACCAACAAAAAAGACGGTTTCACAAAATTTTCCTTTACTATAAACAAAATAAGACCATTTTATATTGTTCAAATAAAATAAGAAGGTTCTCAAGAAATTGTCTTATATTATTTTAAAAATAAAAAAGACAGTCTATGGTAAACTGTCTTATATTGTTCAGAAAAAATAAGATGGTTACTTAAGGGAGGTTTATTTAACTACATATGGCATTTTTATTGGCATATCTTCTGTGATATCTCATGTGATATCTGAGATATGTATCATATATTCTGTGATATATGAGATGTCTGAGATATATTCTATGATATCTTTTGTGATATTTTTGGTGATATCTGATATATGTTATGAGAGATATTTTGATATTTCTTAATAAAATATAATGCATCAACCAATCAACATGCAATGATCCTCAAAATGCAATGATCATGTTACTTTTGCTACACTTTATCGTTTGTATTCAAATACATAGTACATCTAGCTTTGTAAAAGTCATAGTATTATATATTTGATTTTAGTTATGTGTCTTATTATTAGTTTTAGATCTATCCATCCCTTTAATGAGATGGAGGGTGTAGACTTCCAAATGAGATGCATTTTTTGCCAAACCACTGGGCTACTAGGCTTACCACCAAAAGATTCAAATGCTAAGTTCTTCTTAGGTCTTGAATAACAATTGGCATTGAAACAGATGTTGTCTTATATTAAGGAATGTTTCAGGGAGGCCCTCCTTTGTAATGTAGTGACTACTTTATTGCAGTGAGTAGGGCTGCCAATTGGATTGCCATCCGAACTAATCCATTCGAGTGGATTGCATAGGATTGTAAATTCCTAACTGCTGATTGGATTGGATTTAACTTTTAAAATCAGCTTTCAATATATTAGATATTGATTTAGGTGCAAACTTCATGGATTATCTGTCCCAAAGACTAAAATGCCTCTGCATTGTTATTTATATTTTGTTACACTAGGAGCTAAATAGTCTTTTCGACATTATTATAACTAAAATGCCCTTCATCATTATTATATAACTTAAATTATGTTACTTTCTATTTAAGGGCAAAATAGTAATTTAAATCATTGCGCTTTTTACTTCTTTCTTATATGTCAAAGATATTGGGTCCATGATGTGGTTACATGTAGGAAGTGTTTTTGTAATAGTCATATCTCAAATTTTGCCTTGATTAGATGAATGATTGCACCCTTTCCAAATTTCAAAGGTCTAAAAAAACTTGTTTTTCCTTCTTCACTTGTACTATAGAAGGAAAAAAAAGAAAAAAGAAATAGAGGTTAGAAAGGTTGTCAATCGGATCAAGTTATCTGCAATCACAACCAATTTGAATCGATTGGATTTGGATTGGATTGTGAAAATTAAAAAAGAATGGGAACTGATAAAATTTTATTAGATTGGAAACTCAAACCAAAAGTCATCTGTTGGCAGCCTTAGCAATGAGGTTTGGCCATTTTGACCTTAATGGGACCACTTGATTGATCATGTTTGTTCCACCATATTTATTACTCGCACCCATTGATGACCCAAGCCAAATGTCCATCAATCCGGCATTTCAAACTTTTGGTTGACAAGTACTTTTCTGTCCTAGTATTAAAAAGGTGGCAGTCTAGTGTACGAAGTTCCTGAGTGCATATAAGGGGTCTAAGGAAGGAGCAGACCACATAGGGTCAATACTACGTAGCCTTACCATTCATTGCAAGAGGTTGTCTAAAATCTATGACCTCAAGGTCACCCGACGACAACTCTACCAATGCACCAAGGATCCCCTTCTTTTTTATCCTAGTATCAACAATCGAAAAGTAGATATAGGCAACAATTTGATTCAACAACCATGCAACTGTTGTAACTGTCCTCCAAGCTTACTAGTTTGAATTCTAATATGTGAGAGTGGAAAACAAAATCTTCCAGATTACTAGTTTGGATCAATGAAAGGTGGACCATTATGGTCTGATGAGGCTACCTAAATGCCTCTTACAATGAGTCCAGACTCACTAAAGCATTCTTCTTCTTTCGTGATTCCTCAAATACCCTTTGTGTAGTATCATTCCCTTGATTTTGATCTCCTATCAAATGTGGTATGGTAGGCAAACAAGTTTTGTAGTTTACTATGAAATGAAAAAGCATATAAGCATGTGCCGGAAGCACTCATCTAAATTCATTGATAGCATGATTTTGACTAGCAGAACGACATAAAGAAGTTAGTCTTGTACTCATCTCAGCTATCTTCTTAATTGTTTTGAAAATTATAGTTCACTTCTCTCCATGAACATATAAAGAGGAGGACCACAGACACTTCCCACTAATAAGGTATTGATTCTAATTTGCAAGTATGAAATTTGCAATAATATACTAGACTAGGAAGCAAAGACTAATGTAAAATCATAACAAAATGATTGTCAAAGATTAGTTATTAGTTAAAGCTACAACAAAAGTTGATATCCAACAGACAACTTTCAACTTGCAAAAGACAGAACCTTTGAAAAAGAATCTTTACTAAATCTTATTCTGATACCATTATAGAATTTTACTAATAAACATAACACTTGAAGCATAGAGTACTTATATGATGATCAATGCTAATAATGGGCATGAGTGACAAAAATTAAGTGATGAGCATATTTACCTCATGAACATAAATAATAATATCTTCCAAAAAATGCAGAAGCTATTACAGATCAGAAGGAAGAGTTAAGGGGAAGCTGATCAACTTGAAGAACCTTTGCCATAGTGTCCATCGAGCCAATTGATGACATCATTAAAAACTTGAACTACCATGTCATCATATTCTCCTTCAATGATACAATGCCATGCATCTTTATAAAGGTGGTGCTTCTTATATTTGGTGCTTGTTCTCTTACACTGACTCACTATAGGATCAATTATAATATTTGTGTCCCCATGTAGGATAAATAATGGCATACTAATGTGACACCCCGGATTTTTACAACAATATATATAATAATAATAGTCGTAGTTGGGATCCCATGTTAAAAAGATTCTATTAATTATTTTATTAAAACATTTATTGAAAACCTCTAGGTGTTATTTTCTTTTTCCAAAACATCACAATTATAATTTAAAACATAATTAAATTTTTGCAATGATACAATTGAAACAATACACATGTTAAACTAACATCAAAATCATCGGCGCGTTTATTTTCAAAAAAATAAATATCCAAAACACAATAATAATGTGGCCTAGGGTCTATCCATCATAACATCTCACCTAAATGTCCATCATGTGTATAACTATCATAATCAAATCCATAAAATAAAAGTATACAGTCCATAAAGAAAGTCACACGGTACTCCATTTATTAACTCACATCACTGTCTATCAGTCAAAGTAAAGAAATCTCCCACTACTATCACAGTCTCTCAACAGTCTTGCTCTGCCTGCTGTCGTGCTTGAGATTTAAGGTATTGCAAAACAAAGCAATGCCTCGGCAAGCTATTGCTTGTGTAGGTACATAGACATTTAATGTAATAAAGATGAAACAAATCGAATGACAGCAGTGATATAATAAGAAGATCTATCATCTATGAAAATAAAATCATCAAAATTAATGCCAACGTAATCTCAAAGCATCATGTACAATAAACATGCATCTTATGATTTAAAGCATGATCTGACTAATGTAAATGAGCATACAGTAATAACAAGGCACCTTAAGGTACATGGGTCCCATGAGTGTCCTATACACTTATGTAAACAGATCATGAGTACTCATATCATTCCTTTAAGTGTCGTCACACCCAGGTATACAACAATATCTCCATGCTCATCAAGCAATCATACAGAACAAGAGTATGGATCGTCATGCCGCAGTGGTAACCCTCCCTGGTCTCAACCACCGCCGCTTCTCATCAACACCATAACAGGAGACTTAACGTCCATCCCCATGAAAAGGCCCAGACTGGTAGTGTGGACTATCAATGTTACCAAACCCCTACCGAAAGCCATCTGTGGGCAGGTGTCTATCATATCACAATCACATCACAAATCTCAGAGGGTGGGTGGCCGGCCCTACTCCCTCCTAGCATGACATCCATCGGGTGAAAGCACCCGTCATAAAACCCAAAATACAAAAAAAAATGTATCTCGAAAACTAGGAGCACTTGTGGCTTGTAATCCCCAAGGCACGTCCCTCATCCCGGGGTTAGACTCTAAAAGGACCAGCCACCAAGCCTCCACTTTCCTTTCTCATGAAAACTCATTAGTTTTAATGATGCAATAAGGAAGATCATTTTTATTTATGCATAATTAACTAATATCAATCTCATGAAACCATTGGTCATAAATACATTTAATACATGATTGAAATCAAAGAGCGATCATAGCATAAAACTCTAAATCTCACAAAATCATTAACTAATAATAAGTGCAATTTAAATCACAATCACTCATGATGCCATGATAATGCAAAGTTTTAAAATCAAAACAAAACATTAAATGGTGTCACCTACCACAATGTGAGATCACTCAACTCAAGCATATAATCCCCTTCTCTTATATGTTCAGATGTACCTGTCAGTAGCACAATGTTATTTTGTGTTATTTATCTCATCATAAGGAGATCTATGGTGATCCAACCATTGGATCATCCTCTAAGATCTTTAATTATGATTTGGTTCTTAACTTTAGTTCCATTTCATGCTCATCTATTTGTTTTTGTGTCTTTATTGTTTATTCTTAAATCTGACGGTCAGATCATCCTCAGATCAACAATTTCCCAAGATCTTGGTTAGATCAATGATCTAGATCAATTTATAGAATAATTACATCTAATTTACTCCTCTTATCCTTCTTTAGTATTATATATTTTCTATTTGTTCAAGTTCTAGGGCCTGATCACCCTTTGATTGGCCAAATCTAAGTTATTGGATACTATTTATAATTTTTCTAAATTAAAAGTGGTCCATGGTAAGTTTTTAAGTTAAATCTTAGTCCTCGTCATCAAGACGATCGCAACGAATGTTTCCGATTGTGATTTGGACCTCTGTAGCTCTCAAAATCAAGTTTTTTGTGAAATTACTTTATAAATTAATATTATTAATTTATAAGGGTTGAGCGGTGCAACGGTTTACACCGACGGCCCTAGTTTACACCATGTTACATCGGCACAACGCGGGAACAGGCGTTAGGGGAGACAACCGAAGTCCAGTTGTCGCTGGTGACCCCATAGGTGCCCAAATTTAGTGATTTTTGAACCCTTTTGCTTAGAATTTCATGTATTTTCCATTTTCAATACTCCTTTGGCTTGATTTTGAAAAGAAAAAAAAAAAAAAAAAAACTAAGGTTTTTATTCAATTTTTCACATGTTCCTAAGACTTCCCTAGGTACGATTTTTTGTGATTTTCGGCGTCACTAGCAGTTGGATCTCCCTCAAATTTAAAGGGTTTGTTTGTGGGTCCTTTATGTACTAGATGGACAGTTGGATCTCTGTTTTAATGATGTTTTATCAACCTATTTACGTTCCAATAGTAACGTATACAGGCTTCCAGGAAAAACAACGAACCCTCGTCGTTTCTCTCGATTTTCATGCACGCCTGTTCTATGTACACTACATATGAATAAGGGGATTAGAGGGTTGGGGCTTACCTCAAATGACTGAGCGATTGTTAATGCTGTCGGATTCCTAGTCCCTAAAAAAATGTGATTTTTTTTTTTTTTTTTTTTTGTAGAGGTTAGGGTTTAGGGAAAAAAATGCGATGGAGAATATGGTGATAAGGGCCAACTGAGGGAGAGAGAGAGAGAGATTGTGCTGGAGATAGGGAAGTGAAACTCTTCCCTTATATGCCTCCCTCCGATGATTTTTTTGGGTGAAAACATCGGATATGATAAGGAAAGGTGGAAAGGGGTGTCGTTATCAAAACTGTCTCCCGTATTTCAGGCTCTTCCAAATTACCAAACTACCCTTACAACTTCAACAGCTCATAAGTTCTTCGTTTGAGCTCCGTTTTCACATTCTTTATGTCATTGGAATTCTATTGATGTGTACTTTCTAGTTTTTAAGTTTTCAGGACCAAATTCTATACATAAAATTTTTAATTTTATTTATTTATTTTATCACTAATTTAGGATTAAAATTAAGGATATTACAACTAACCTAAAAAAAAACCATATAGACTTAAATAAAATAATATCAACAATTCAAATAAGTAGGAATTATTCATAAAACATGCAAGAATAAAGATGTAAGCATGTTTCAACATTATGACAGGTGTAGAAGCTCATAGATTATTATAGTGTTGATAGAGGGTTCTTTTTTGTATTGTATCTCATAGGAGCAATTTATTCTATGAAAGTGAACTTTTTCTCAATCAGCATTATGCCTTTGCTTCCATTGTATGTTCGACATTGGTAAACCCAAGGAACAATGGAACCACAGTAGTAAATGTACATGCATGGAAGAATTAATTGGGTGAACATATCCTTATTAGAGTGAGGTTTCACATGATGCTAGAATCGATCTGATGGTATTGATAGGGGGCTCTTTTTCAGTTGTATGTCAAAGGAGTAACTTAGTCTATGAAATATAGTTTTGGATTAATTAACAATTATGCCTTTTACTTCCATTATCTATATGAGAGGGATAAACCCTTGGAATAGAAGTAGAAGTGGAGTTTGAATTCAAAGAATAATAATGGCCCCATTAGCTATTGATGAGAGTTTCTTCACTCTTCTTTTTTCCCTTGGAGTGATTTTTAGTGAATGGGTTTATTATGGTCTGTAATGTCATAGTACTTTTTGCTAGTTCATTTCATTATGATTTTCTTTGTAGATTTTGAGCACTGTTTCTTCTTTGTGGATATCTTCCATTTGAGATTACATTTCTCTTGAAATAAGGGTGATTAATTTTCTTTTTTGTTGTTATTACTGGAATGAGCTCATAAGCATCTGCTAATATTTTGTATTTGTTTTTATGCAGATGTCATGGAATCATTATTGATAGAGGTCGATTAGATATATCATCTTGCTTGTCCTACTTCCCCAATTTTTTACAAGTACAACCTTGTGAAGGTGCATATCTTGTTAACTTCTATGAAACCCTATATGCAAATACTTTTTCTGGAGTAAGTACTACATTGTTGTCTTTCCATTATCATATAAGGGAGAGTAGTTAAGTTGTCTCATTTGTTTATGGGGTAAACTATAGATTTGACAAGATAGCAAGAGCTTGGGAGCTCTATTTCAACAAGAACATATTCCATTTTCTCTTCTAAGTCTTTCGAAGATAGAGGAATGACTTCCAAAAAGAAGCCTTGCTTGGTTATAGTTATATGGTTGCCTTATTCTTGCCTTAGCTCTTATCTTCCATTGATGTGTTACTTTACCAAAATGGCTACTGACAAAGTAATCCCTATAGGATTTGCACCAAGCTAGAATAAGTTGTGTGGTTACTAATATTTACTTTAAAACATAGAATTACCTAGTGTCACTATCAAAATCTCATCCTAACCTATATCTAAATATGAATCCTATGTGTATCAATCAGACAATCCAATTTGTAACCCATCTAACAAAATCAGCTCTTGTAATAGATATTGTATATTTTATTTAGTTTTATGTCAGTTTCTTACCAAGTCAAGATGATAAGTATTTAATTTTGCATAAAAATTACCTAATTAGTTACCCATGTGTTACAACTTATAAGGGTAAATTAGGGTTTTTAGATCAAAATTCATAACACATGCATTTTTGACCTAATAACCCAAAAGTTTGATATTTTAAGTATATGATTAATCATGTTTTTCTAGGATTTAATTAGGGTTTTTCACTTTTTGTAGGAAGTAAGATGGTGATCCAACGCCCAAGATCGATAGGGATAAAATTGAAGATCAATATAAAAAAATCAAGTCAAAGTCTCAAAAATCATCACTTCAACATGAAACCAATGGTCAAGATCATCTTATGAACAAGTAATGGATACAATTAAAAAAAAGGAGCTAAAGATGGCCAAAGTAGGCCCATGAAGTAAGTCATGCATTTCCACCACCTTCGCATGGAAGCCACTTAAGCCACCTTAGCCATATAAGCCATGAGAGAAGGTGACAAACTAAGGAATTCAAGTCAAACCAAGGGATGAAGCTAAGAAGTCAAGCCAAGAAAGTTCCCAAAGCCAACCATGAAGCTTAGCCAATGGAGCCGTCAAAGTTAGCCATTTATGCCATCAAGCTAAGATAAATTGAAGGCTAGGATTGGAGAAAATTCAAGAGAGTTATCCATGAGATATTTTGAAGATAATTAAGGAAAATCTTATTGGAATAAGATGGAATATGGACCAATGGGATAAAGGCATTCCATTTTTAGTGTTTTTCTTCCTTTTCTTCACTTTTTCATCAATTTCCACCTCACCCTTAAGATGCACTACGAATTTTCACTATAGAGTTGCATCTTTTCAACACTCTAACACATTCCACCTCTTAGGAAACTTTTGAGTGAACCAAAACTCTCCACCTAACACCCTCCATCTCTTTCCCACTCACTTTCCTAAAACAACGGAGCTTCAATGATTTTGGAAGGGAGGAGATGCCCCTTCCCAAAAGGGTGGTGTTTCCCACATACTCCCCACCTTAAGATAACCACATCCTTCCACACACTTTCCTCTTTGATATCCTAACCTTTACCCCATCCTAGACATTCAAATTTACACACTTTAATCCCCACCATACCTTAGCATTAGGGCAACTTAGAAAAATTAGGAGAAAACCCAACAAAATCCAAGCAAAAAGTGACTTTTTCCTACTTAGGAAAAAGACGCCTCCTCCATTTGAGAGGAGGACATCCTCTTCCTACTTCTCTTTCCCTTCTTATTTTTCTTGGATTTTAATTATCTTTGGGTGTTGCCACTTCCTTCCAAGGTGTATGCTTCTTCCTCAAGTGTTCAACATAAGATTTTTGAGGTTTTTGATTCATCTTTGAAAGTTGGTTAGCTTATTTGTTTTCCTTGCTAGAATTTACATATTTTCATGCTAGTTTACCTAGTTTTCCTTTATCTTTCCTCACTTTTATAATTAAGATTCAAGGCTGGTTTTCCCTTAGAGTGACAGCCGAGGGAAGTCATCTTGAATCTAGTTTTTCCTTTTACCTTTCATTGTGTCTTTATTCTCTTTCCGCCCTCTTGATTTTCAGGTTTGGTTGCTTTAGTTCCAGTGGTTATTGCCTTAGTATTCCACAGGATTTTCCCTTGATTTTAAGCATACTTGTTTAGGAGTGATTGTTGGACAGTTGAAGAAGAATTTGGATTGTAATTAAGGATTGATTATGATTAAGTGAGCATCATTGTAATAGAATTTAAATTTTAGATTTGGATTACATGTATGGAGTATTATATTGAAGACTTTTTTATTTGATTCAATGAAGATAGTTGGAATTTTCAATTCATGTTTATGTCTAGTAGTTAATTGTCTTTGTTATTGAATGTTTGATTGCATTAAAAGTAATTAATTCCATGTTTTTCATGTTCTATTCATTAAATGTTTCAATTGCCATGCTACTAGAATTTCTTTGCATAAATGGTTTATGGTAATTTCCAGCACCATACAATCATGTCCACTTGATTTTTCAAGACCCCAACTAGATTGTTAGATAGCTTAATTAACGTTATAATAAGCTTGCATGCTTAGGTTTCAAAAGTAGTTAATTACATCCTCTCCTATCCAATGAATCATGCGTACCATTTACATGCATGATGATTGGATAGTTTTCCTTTCATTGTTTGTTAGTTGTAATTTTTTCTTTATTTCTCTTGTTTAAATGTAGTTAGATTCCATTAGTTTGCATCTTAGCTAGTTTAGAAAGTAATTAATTTTGTCATAATTGCTAAAATAGTTGATTTGGTTGCTTAGTTTTTTTTAGTTTTACATGATTAGTAAAGTAGTTTGTTAAAGCATGTTTTCCTTAGATTAGTTGTTAACTTCATGTTTAGGAAAGTTGATAAATTGCATTTTTAGGAAATTTTTTAATTAAAATTTTTGTTTTAGGAAAGTTTTCAATTTAGCATGTTTCTTATTTTGCTTAGGTTCCAATTTCATGTTTTACTTTCCATTCTTAGTTTAGGTTAAAAAAAATCACTTGAATTTTGGCTAGTTAGATAGTATAAAGTAGGGTCCACTAGTATCACATTAGTTCAACTCTTTGTGGGATCAACCTCACTAACGTACTATATTACAAATGATTGGTGCACTTGTGAATTTTATTTTTAAAAAAACAACAAGTATTTGGTGCCATTGCCAGAGAGTTTCAACAATTTGTGGTGTTTCATACTTTAGATTATTTTCCACTATTCTGGGTTTAGGGTGCATTAAATTAAGGGTTTTACATATTTTTTGCATTTTTTTTTGCATTTGTTGCTATTTTTCTCTTATTGACCATATTTCTTTGATTTTTGGAGGCAAATGGACAAAGGAGCAGTGATGATCCTGTGGCCAATGGCTTCATCATCTTAGATTATGTTTTATTGCTTTCCTAGATTAGGATTTGAGTGAAACTTGTAGTAAGGCCCATTGTAACTTGTAATTTATTTATTTTTTAATTTTAAATGGGTTGTAATAATACGTAGCAAGTGTGGGATATGATGGCCCACACTTGATCATCATCGGACCCCTCACTGTGAGTATCTCTCACTCAAATTTAATTCTTAAGATAATTTGCGTTTAGTATAATTGCACTTAGATTTTAGTATAATTCATATAGATTAGGAACATTCATTGATAATTGTTGCCTCTTTACTTAGGATTGTTGCATTTGTGCATCTATCTAACCTTGGTTGGATACAATATAGGTTGCATTAGTTTGATTTTGTATTGCTGTAACAGCCCAAGGGCTCCACAGCAACGATATTGTCCCGGTTAACCAGGGTTTTGTTCTCACCCCATAGGGTAAAACGCGTCGTTACTGTGAGAGACATCTCGTCTCTTATCAACCGTCCAGGAACCTTCTCCCTAGCGATGTGGGACTAAACTCTCAGTCCCTCACCTTGCCTAGAAGCCTGCCAGCCTAGAAGCCTGCTAGCTTCAGCGACCGCTCCTTTTGGCCTACCCTCATCAGCCCACCCTCATTGGCCAAGGGTTCACCTCTCCCCTCCTTAGGGGACACGCATCCCCGCGTGTCACACGCAATGGGCCCGTGTGCAGTTAGCCACCACATCGGGTCGAGGTCCTGCTCTGATACCATTGTAACAGCCCAAGGGCTCCATAGCAACGATATTGTCCTGGTTAACCCGGGTTTTGTTCTCACCCCGTAGTGTAAAACGCGCCATTACTGTGAGAGACATCTCATCTCTTATCAACTGTCCAAGAACCTTCTCCCTAGCAATGTGGGACTAAACTCTCAGTCCCTCACCTTGCCTAGAAGCCTGCCAGCCTCAGCAACCGCTCCTTTTGGCCCGCCCTCATCAGCCCGCCCTCATCGGCCAAGGGTTCACCTCTCCCCTCCTTAGGGAACACACGTCCCCGCGAGTCACACGCGACGGGCCCGAGTGTGGTTAGCCACCACACAGGGTCGGGGTCCCGCTCTGATACCATTGTAACAGCCCAAGGGCTCCACAACAATGATATTGTCCCGGTTAACTCGGGTTTTGTTCTCACCTCGTAGGGTAAAATGCGTCGTTACTGTGCGAGATATCTCCTCTTACCAACTGTCCAGGAACCTTCTCCCTAGCGATGAGGGCTAGCTTTGGCTGATGAGGGCAAGCCAAAAGGCATGGTCACTAAGGCTTCTAGGCTGGCTGGCTTCTAGGCAAGGTAAGGCGCTGAGAGTTAGTCCCACATCGCTAAGGGGGAAAGTAACTGGGTTGTTGATAAAGGTCCAAAGGACTTTCCATACAACCAGGCCTTTTCCCCCACGGGAGAAGAACAAAACCATGTGGGGGCTAGGTGTTACGGGCCCCAGTCTTCAAAGCGAACAATATGGTTATGTGTGGGGCCCTCGGGTTGTCACAGTGATATCAGAGCCAACACCTGACCTGGTGTGGGTGGCTAACCGCATGCGGGTGCTCGCGTGTGACACGCGAGGACGCATGTCCCCTAAGGGGGAGCGGCGCTAGCCTTAGCCGATGAGGGCAGGCTGATGAGGACAGGCCAAAAGGCACGGTCGCTGAGGCTGGCAGGCTTCTAGGCAAGGTGAGGCGCTGAGATTTAATCCCACATCATTAAAGGGAAAGTAATTGGACTGTTGATAAAGGTCCAGAGGACTTTCCATACAACTAGGCCTTTTTCCCCACGGGGGAAGAACAAAACCGTGTGGGGGTTGGGTGTTATGGGGCCTAGTCTCTAGAGCGGACAATATGGTTGTGTGTGGGGCCCTCAGGTCGTTATAGTGGTATTAGAGCCAACCCTGACTCGGTGTGGGTGGCTAACTGCACGCAGGCGCTCGCGTGTGACACGCAAGGACGCGTGTGACATGTAGGGACACATGTCCCCTAAGGGGGAGAGGGCTAGCCTTGGCCGATGAGGACGGGCTGATGAAGGCGGGCCAAAAGGCACAGTCGCTGAGGTTGGCAGGCATCTAAGCAAGGTGAGGCACTGAGAGTTAGTCCCACATCGCTAAGGGGAAAGTAACTGGACTGTTGATAAAGGTCCAGAGGACTTTCCATACAACCAGGCCTTTTCCCCCACGGGGGAAGAACAAAACTGTGCGGGGGCTGGGTGTTATGGGCCCTAGTCTCCAGAGTGGACAATATGGTTGTGTGTGGGGCCCTCAGGTCGTTACAATTGTATTGCATATTTACAACTTTATGGTGGAAAGGAATTAATGTTAGTAAGGGCCCCATAGGAACTCTTATAAGATAAGGACTAGATTTCATCACCAGCTCCTTGGCCCACTTAGGAATCAATCAATATCCATGTATGCCACAATCCCAACCCTTGAATTTAAATTTAAAATCTAGTAAAAAGAGACTTAGGGTCTCAAGCTCATAGGACCCTTTAGAAGGACGCAATCTATTATCACTCCAATGGCTTCCAAACACTATGGTTATAGTGGGTGTCTTAAAATATAAGTGATGTTTCCATGTCTTTCAATGATATTAGTTGAGTCTAAATGCCTCCTAACACAAGGATTGTATTAACCAGTTTTGAGTAGAACCTAACTGGTAAGCAATAGTCTAATCTAGATAAAAGGAGGAGCTGCTTAAATCAAGGTCTAAGAACTACCACTTATGCATTAAGAAAATATAAGCAAGACATTACTCGATTAGTGAATATTAGGATTTGATTATGCATCATTTAACTTAGGACTAGAATTTAGGTTGTATCACATAGTTAAGGTTTTTCATATAATAAAAAAAAAAAAAACTCATTCGTTGTATATAACAATTTGTTTTATTGTATGCAAAGTTAAGAACATAAGCCTATTAAGAAGGGGATAGATTTCATAGATACATCGATGGATAGGCTAGATATTATGGAAAGTCAAATACTTAGCATAATAGTTTCTAGGCAAGCTACACCACAACGTCAATACCATAATAATTATACCTATTCTGAGCATCCCCATCACACTCCTTCATGGCCAACAAGCTCCACATACAATTATTATTATTAAGAGCCAATGGATGCACCTAATGTATTCACAGACCCTAGTAATGATTGATGAGCTAGGCATCATGAACAACCATGGTCTCATTAAACACAATGGTCCCATCCTAATCAACACTACCATGATTATTCAGATTATCAAGGTCAATCATCATGGGTTCACCTACTCAGCCCTTTTCCACAACAATACCAACCTTACTAGTCGTTTCCTCTATAGTATGAAGAATAACCACTGAAAGAGAATAGGCAATAATTTTTTGTGAGAATGAAACAAATCATGGCTACCATTGCAAAGGAGAATGAGGAAATGAAATGAGAGAGGGAGGAATGGATTGAGGAAATGAAACAAATATGGGAAAATACTAATAGAAACATTGTTGAACGTATAAAAAGGAATGAGAAAATAAAACAAATTAGGGATACTGAAGAGCCATTTGTTACTCATAATAGGATGAAAATCTGTTATGATCATTTTGAGCCATAGAGCATAACCATCCATAGAACCCACCAACTTATATCTACTTGAGCCATGTCCTGCACCTTATTATGATTATGATGAAGAGATTTCCATTGATGAAGATATTGAAGCTTTAGAAACATCCAACCCAAATCCTCTAAATTTGTGTCCTACTTATTTTTATGACTTTGATGAAGACACATACATTGAGGAGGTGAATGAGATGTTGGATACTATGCTTTTAATGGACACTTCTCAATGGCAAGCTAGAGTAGACCCCCTATAGGTCCTGAAATTCATATTGAACCTTGCAATGTAGAAGATGTACCTGATTAGGACTTATCAACTTTATTTGAACAATCACAAGATAGTCATGTAGGCCCATTTGATACCTTACCTGTGCCCATAAAATAGGAAGAAAAAGAGTTAGTTGATGTACATCAACCTACTTTAGGGTACACATCACATGAGAATAATGGTTTTAAACAAACCATATCCCCGCCTCTAGTAATATAAGAACAACCTTTTAGGGAAGGGCAAAGTCAGCTTATTACCCTATTTTAGGATAATGTAAGGGAAAAGGAGGAAAAACATAAATTGATTACAATGATCAATGTTATCTCTCAATTTGGTCAAAAAGAGGACCCTTCTATTCTATATGGTCCAACTCATTACAATTTCACAGTAGTTCACATTGTCATTGTATTACCACCACCTCAATTTTTGAAGTGGAGGAATTATATTGACTATCGTGAAATACTAAAAATGGGGGATCATCAATATAGTCCCACAACATTCAAAATTGTGGTGATCTACTGTGCTACAATGATACTACCACTTAGAATTTCGAGGTAGAGGAAATTTGTAAACTATCACAAGGTTTTGAAGTGGCGTGAGAAATCTTGTCATTTTATTCTTAGGATTATGATTAGAAAAAATTAGTTCAATTGACTAGGTCTAGGTTTAGATGGTTAGATTAGTTATAGACCATGTCTGACTGAAGACGTTGAACTTAGCGCTTGGACATCCAAGTTTTGCAAGGATAGATGCTTGAGAGTGACACACCCCTTTTTGTAGGCTACATGCCCATCCCACTCTTTAGCAAGCTATAACTCCAACTGGGAGTAGCTCTTGAAAGATCCAAATCATTCACAATTTTGTCTACATTCTAGATGAGTTGTCCGCTGAAAATCTCATCCATTGAATGATCCTAATCACTGCTTAGTTTACTTTTAGAATGGATGGTAGACATTTTCACTACCCATATTTCAACTTAAAAAGCCAAATGTTTGAATTATCCAATGTATGAGATTTTTGGTGTATGTACGAAATAGTTTAGATCTTCTAAAGGCGGCCTTTTTGGAATTATAGCTTGCCCAAGAGTGTGATTGCAAGATGAGCTTTGTTTACTTTATTTATCTTTTATAACAAAAAGTTGTAAAGCAAAATACCTAGAACCCCTTGTCCTAATCATAATCACAAAGTTAAGATTCAGGAACAAATCAACAAGTCAAATATTCGTAAAATTCAACAAATATTGATAAAAAAAAACTTGAAAAAATTAAAGAAAATTAAAATTTCACATATGAGTTTAAGCTTTTCATTTAAATTATTAACTATTTATAAAAAATATTTGAGAATTTGATAAATTATTTATGAAATTCGAGTTTTATTGGATAAATTCATGTTAATTTATTGAATTTCATTTCGAATTTGACCGTCATAGAAACTACTGAAAATTTTAAATATTAAATTTTTTTGTCATTATGATCCTAATTTATAAAATTTAATTAAAATCTCTTCAAGAAAGAAAAAGTGCCACTTTGAATCTGGTACGGTTACAAATTTACACACCATTGGCAGACGAACACCTCCGGTACGGTTACAAATTTACAAACCATCTGGGCCCACAAGCTACACGTGGGGTCAACATTTCATTTCATCCGTTCCCGCTTTTCTACACTAAAATTCAAAAGCTAGCTAACCCGTTGAGGAGAACTGTAGAATCGAAAGCAATGGCGTTGCTCTGCTTCTTGCTAGATCTCAGAAGCTTGTCGCCCCCACTTGTCAAGGCTTTGAAGCAGGTAGAAATCGTTTCTCTTTTCCTTCTGCTTTCTGAAAATGTCTTCTCGCATTTGCTCCATTTGTTCGATCTTTCAGAGGATTTTGATTCCTGCGGGTTCGTCTTTCTCTTGATCAGTACCTGTTGAAGCTAGCAAATCTCTATGCAATATTGTGCGGAAGATGCAACAGAGAATCAGCGATGCTAGCAGATCGGATCGGTCTCTGCTACGTTCACAGAAACAGACTTTCCTGCTCTGATGAGGTATTCAGCAGATCAGTAATATGATCCTTCTTAACTTTTGAGATTGATTTCCGTTTCTTTGATTACATCATCAGTAGGATCATAACGTGATTTCTTTTTCTTAAAAAACAAAAAAAATCAGTAGGATAGCAAATTGCTGGTTTAGAAATTGAATTCAGCTGATTTCGCTATTTGGAAAACTGAGAAAGAAAAAGGCAAATAGGAAGTATCGGCCACCCGGATTTTGGTTATTTCCACCCATATCTTTATGCATAAACTCTCTTCATTTTCTACTCTGCAATGGTACTCGCTAAGAACCGGAGCATTCTAATCCTGGAGTTCGTCGAGATTACTAAAAACAATGTTTTTTAGCTAATTAACGAAATTAACCTCGTAGGAATTTGAAGTGGTCCAGATTCTTTAGCAAATGACTAAAATAAGCTCACATTATGGTCCCGATTTACTTCAATAGATGGCCCTTACTTTGCAGTGTAAAATTGATGGCTTAGAAAGTTCAAAAATTAAAAGCGATTTCTGAGCATTCTCTGACACATGAAATTTTCGGGGCAATTCTAAGATGAGGCAGATGAATGCTTCAGATCACCGAAATACTGGTTATCAGTGTACTTCTGGGATATATGTTTATTCCATCGATTTACGTGCATAATCACCATATATTTCTTCTCTTGGGTTTACCTCAAAAGAGGTTCTGGCTGGACTTTTTCCTTTTTGAACGGGTTTAAGACGAAACAATTACAATAATACAACTACATGGTGAACCAATTCGGTGCCCTTTATATCCCCGTTAGTGTCATATTTAGTCTTTAACAAATCCTCTTAGAGTTTATCTAATCGAGTGACAGTCTAAGAGCATACTAATCATGGAAGGAATTTTATCAGTTGAAGGTCTCATACGCCCCGAGAGGAAATTTCAGTCTTCGAGACTTCCATCGAGCAGTTAACAACGTTCCAACCGACTTTTTCTTGCCGCAATGCAGTGATTTTCGTGCTGCCGGAACTAGTGATCTTGGTAATGTTCTTGCTCTCTAGTTATTTCTTTCCTTTTTTTTTTCTTTGGTAAACAATTATTTCTTTCTACATTTCTAAAGACATTAGCTGGCAAAACAATAAACTAGTGATCCACTCTAATTCCCACTTACGATACTAGAGAAATATAAATGTATTGTGGCACAAGCAAAACCCAATGATTTATCTATATTTTAGTTCCTAAAATAGGTTTCTCTATAAACACACTAGTTTGAAAGGATATTGGAATGGCTGATAACTGCGCGTCCTTTTGGTTGCAGTATTGGATGAGGGAATTATACAATGCCAAAGTTTATGAATAATAAAGACAGACAGCTGCAGAAAATAATATCTTACGTTTTGTTACTCTTCAAAGATTTACAATATGAATTTCTTCTCTTGCTTTCAAAGGATTTCTTTTCCAAATTATAGTCAGAAGTTTAACAAGACATGAATTATTCATAAATTTTGGTTAATAGAGAAAACTTCAGAATTTCAAAAGTTCTGCAGATAAGTACGTTAGAAAATAAGTTTTGAGACTCATCAATGTTTTTACACAATTTGGATGCCTTGGTGACAGATTCAATTCTCCCAAGGCTCCTAACTAAAGAAGTTTTATACTCATGGGGTGGCAAAGATGTTTCAAGCAAACTCATTAGCATCACCTCCTGCTTACCCCAATATAGCGAAGTTCTACGAACGACTCTCACAGTAATGATCAAAGCAGTCTTTCAATTTTGATTTCTTTATTTACATTTCGTCCCATCCTTTGCACCATATTTTATCTTTCCCTTGGATCTCAAACGAAACAGGATGCAGCAGAGCAATGCGTTTCAGTGGAGTTCGTACTATTGCAGCAAGAAACAATTGAAGTGGACGACATGTCCGAGTGTGTCAAAGAATTCACTAACGGTATCGGAGAGCTTCAGAACTGTGTCCTTCGGAGATATTTTCCAGGTAAGGATGTCAATCTCTCTCAACTTAAAGAGTTATTAGTGAATTCTAAAAATTAAAGATTTGTAACACGGACCTAACTCCAGAAAAAGCCCCAAAACTGGCACCATAACAAAAATATTTTGTGTTCTGTTGGTGATTTGAACTGATTACTCTGGCTTCCCCCATGCAAATTAATCACCAGTTCTTTGGTCAGTTCTCTTATGAATTCGATGGAAGAAACACGACCTTTTTTCAACTTCAATAACAGTTCGTTGAAATGTTGCATGGAAGAGTGCAGCAAGGCACAACAACTAGAAAAGAAATCTAGCTGTAAGATTGGCAGCCTAAAATTAGAAAGAGCAGCGACATTTATTTATTTTGCGCATCGACAATGGCACACCCTGGATCTTTAGTCTCGGTCACTAGTGCACTGTACATGATATCGGTGGTCAGATGTTAGGGGCTCATGCTCTTCAACTTTCATTAAGTGGTCTTGTTCTTTTCAAGTAGTTCTGAATTTGGCGATTTCGATTACTTAGAAAAAATACATGATTATTTATTTATTTTTAAGTAATCGAAATTGCCAAATTCAGAACTACTTAGAAAAGAACAGGAACACTTAATGAAAATTGAAGAGTATGAGCCGCCCCTAACATCTGAAACCCGTAACATGATGGAGGGCCCTGGTGCAATGGTAAAAGTTGTCGTCGTGTGACTTGCCCCTTGCAAAATGCAAGGTAAAGCTGAGTACTATAAGCACTTGTGATCTGCCCCTTTCCCAAACCCCGCATAGGCGGGAGCTTCTTGCACCGGGGCTGCACCCTCCAGAAAAAATACATGATATGTTACTAAGCCATGATTTTCATTTAGTTATTTACGTTCTGGTTCCGTACCTTTTCTCTACTATTTTAACAAAACCAATTTTCTTTTTCTTCGTTCCCTTTTGTAATTTATCTCTAGGCTCATTTCTTATCCTTCCTGCAGTAGATAAATGGGTCTTGTGCGGCCTTGTACAAAGATGGCACCAGGAGCTGAAGGATGTTGGAGAGCAATCATGGGAAGCAGTTCTCTTCTTCCAGAACAATGTGGTGGACTCCACTAATCAGATATTCTGCAACTTGTTTCCTTCCACCAAACAGATAATCGATGGCTTTAGCCCTTGCCAGGTAGTAAAAGAAGTGTTTGAAATGTCTCTTGCACAAATGGGAAACATAGACCAGGCTGGCCTAGTGTATTCTCGTTTGCATGGACAGCATCATATAAATGAATTCCGTCTCCATGATGATCAAAACTATACCATATTTTGCTAGTTTTTGGATAGTTTTGCAGTACCGAAGCTGCTTTTACCCACTTGATTACGAATGCTTTACCTGAATTTTTGAGCAGTTATTATGAATCTTGAATTTTTATGTTTAAGGTATTGAGATTGTCACTAACAAAATCATTGCTTGTGGTGGCTCTGTACAGGCTTGCAGCTGTCATGGTTTGACTATAGAAGGGTTACGTAATAATATGACAAAGCGACCTTCTTCTTGTCCAGTCACATCTCATGAGCTTGAGGCATGTGACGTAATTGAAAATGCCGTGAAAGTGGGAGAAAAAACGGTCTTGTTTCTGCCCTCCTTTCATAGCTTTCCAGAGCTTCATGAAGTTTCTGCTCCAATTACTTTCAATGTCATAGAGCGGACCAACTTGGCTTCTTTGAGCGAAGGTAAATCCCATTTGACGGCAGTAAAAACATCTAAACAAAAACAATTGGAAACAGCATATTGATGAGAACTACTTGCGCTTCTAGGGTTATTACCATACAAGTTCGTGCCCTTCTGTTAAATACATTGAGCGAACAGGTAGATGGTTACGGATGGAAACCTCCTGTCTTCTGTTCTTTTTGAAAAAAAAGAAAAGAAAAAAGACCTAAATGAGTTATGGTGTGTGCCTCGGATGTCATCAAAATGTCCTCATTGAGAAGTCTATGGTTGTCTGTGGGGTTCTATGCAAGTATGTTTTTTCTCTTTTGTCTAAAACACGGTGGTACTTCTGGTCCTGTACCGTATAATTTGGGTTATCTTGCTGTTAGTTTCATACAATCACCTTTAGTTTCTCCATGAATTTCACAAGTGACTCTGTGTTTCTTTCGCCATAACGTATGCTTTGGACTTCTAATAATTCCAGTCCCTTTTTGTTGACTGTGAGCAGGTGTGATAATGGGGGCTTCCTATCTTGTGACCCCATCGAATCATGATATGGAACCTTTCTCAGATGAACAAGACAAGCCAGAGCTGAATATCCGAAGTACGCATCTGTGGTACATTTGTGATTTGCAAACTTTGCTAATAAATAAAACATTAAATTGTTTAAGAACTTCCTTTTGCTGTGAATGTTTCTCTAGCCCATCTATTTAATTTATTTGGAGTTCTTCAGAGGGGCTATAGATGCAGACTTCAGGATTACGTTTATTATTTTCTTTGAATTCTTGGGTTGGATTCTTGAAGCTTGTGTAGGCTACGCACTAATTCTTGTGAATTTATTTTTGCTTAATCTGTTTCTTTAGTATAATATTGTCTTTGCTTTTGTTGAAGTTCAGATTTTGTCAAACCTAAATTTAATGATCGATCCTTAATTGCGTCGGTGCCTTCACTTTTTCTTTGGATCATAATTTACAATGTGAATATTTCCTATATAAGTTCAAACTTTGAAATTTTGATGCGGCTAGGGATAATATACTTTGTTATATGGTTTATCTGTCTTACAATTCCTAATTTGGAGGTGTATCTTTTTTATATTCTACGCCTTACTTTGACTTAGTTTATGTTGAAATGAATGTTTTTCCGGTGCATTTCTTTTCTTTTCCAAATACGTCATTGGGGTTGTGAATAACATTTTATACATGCCTTTCTTTTTTTATGTCAGTTTTTCATGCGCTCTGTGGAGCACTTTGTTCTCTTGATCAGGGACTGGTATGCACTTCTTATTGCAATATGGAAACCATGAGAGAGGTGACCTTTCAATGCTTCTATGTTCTTCAGGCCTCTGATAAAGGGCCGATGCTTCTGAGGGTAAATGCTCATTATAGTTGTGTTGATCAGCAATTGAAATTTCTTATATTTCTCCTCTTTTCCGTTTTTTTGTTTAGGTCTTCACTTTTGGTTTCCCTTCTACCAAATCGGCACATTTCTCCTGTCATATTTCTTAGATAAGCATGAACTTTGAAGTCCTAATTGCCATGCATTCATATTTTATTCTGTAACTTACTCAATGTTGCAGAAGCTTGCTGGAGCTGAGGAGATTTTTCCAATTCTTGATGCCATTGGGTCAATTGACCCTGTAGTACGAAATGAAATCGAGAACTCTATTGAAGTCTCTTTGTCAAAGGTAGGACTTCTTTTCCTTATATTTTATACATTTGTTCTGTTTGCAAATTTCATCATTCTGTTCTAGTTTTCGTCGGTTGTTTGGATTGCATTTATTGAACTTGGAGTTTTACGTGAAGAAATCTGAGACAGGAAGCAGGAAGGTAAAGACCTTGGAGTCTACCGTTACAAATGCTCAATCTAACTAGCATGTCCAGTTTGTTGCATCATTGTGTAGGATTTAAATCATCTAATGTATTAGTGAAATGTCCCCACAAGAAGTGTACTTTTATTTTACTTTTCTCAGAGTTAGTAAATTGTAAATACCAGTAGGGGGTTATAAATTTCAAGCTTTTTACATGGTCTTCATGTTGTAGAAGTATTTGCACCTGCAGCCATAGTAAACGGAGGGGCCCAGACGTTTTGCATTCCTTACCCACTCATCATCCCTTGCAACTTGGATAGGTCATGCACTAAGAATCTTCTTCACTAAATGTTGGATGCCACTGTTACTCTTGAGAGGGAAATAGCTAACAAAGAAAATTTAAGAAAAATAGTAAAATGTTGACCAATGGAAGGTTAAAATGTAATAAAGTGTGGGGACAGATTACGTAGACTCTAGCTGGAAGAAGAAATACGTAGTGTACCGTGAGGAAGCACAGACAAAGAAACTGTATATCGTTTTCATTTCCTCCGTCAGATTTTGTCAGAATGCACGCTGGAATTCTTTCTCCATAATTTTTTGCGGCTTCTTTAATAGCTAACTTGAATTGCTTTTGGATGCATATTTTTCAGATTGAAGTAAAAGACTACAACCCACTTCTTCATGAGAGAGGATTCCATCCAAAGCTAAACTGGCTTATCAAAGAGAGCTTACACTTTGGGTTAGTAAAACTACTTTGCAATTACACGCATGAGAACATCTAACAAAGGAATTAACATCTAGAAACTGCAAATGTTCACCTAAGTATACGTTGGGTTTATGAGGTTTCTAAAGGTCCCAATCTCTTCCTGAGGTCTTCAAGATGTCTCCATTCCTTCTGTTGCGCTAGATCAACTCAGGTCTAGCAACCATAGTTCATGGCCTAGTAACATCCAGTTTCAGACTTTCAGTTGCTCCTTTGAGGTGAACATTATTGGAGACTACAATGAAAGTGTCCTGTTTACTGAGTTGACTCGGTTTGGCTATGCTCTAGGTCCTTCTTTTGACAATCTTGTGAGATTTGTTGAATGGTTATAAACTCGTATCAACAAGAATACACCAAGTGAATTGAGCCACTTAAGAGTCAGTGATGTACATTGTTAATTTTCAATCAACTTGGATGCCTCAAAGAAGTTTCCGTTCACCCCATGGTGTAGGACCCTGCTAACTTGTACAGTTTTTAAGAGTGGTTTCCTCAACCCTCCCTGTACTGCAAAATCAAATTTTACTTCAGGTTTTCAGAAGCAAGTCCTGTCATAACCAAATTAAGAAGAAAAACTCTCTTTCAAACCCAGTTCAAGTGAATTGTTGTTTAGTGTTTCAAAATTGGATCATAGGCTTCATTCAGGTGTCCTACTTTTTCTTGACCGAGTTATTGAACACAGCACTCCACACCAACATCAAAGACAGGATCAACCGAATCTGTAAAATTTCAACTCAAAACTCAGTCCTCCGACACTTATCAACTCATACGAGTTCTAAGTATCTTAACAACACATCTAAACTTTAAACGTTTATTTCCAGATCAATTCCACCAAACCGAAGGGAGAGCAGTCCAGAGAACAGTTCTTCAAGATTACAGCCTTCAACAGAGGAACAGGCTATAGAAGAGGAAAGACAACCAACCGGAACATCATCAGGGGCTGAGGATTCTGCTTGTCTCACAGAAGAATGGGAGCAGCTGATCGTCCATGAAATTGGTGACACCTTTTCTCCTACATGTATCTCCAAATCCGTGCTAGAGAACTCTGTGCTATCTTCCACTAACAAGCATTTGGATGAGAAAACGTCAAGAATTTTGGAGAGATTGGAGGGCCCCAGACAGCAGCAGAAGTCACTGGCGACTTTCCCTGTTCATGTAAGCAAGTCAAAGAGCGATGCTATTGGGCCTGCCAAGAAGCCGCTTGTGCCATTGGTGCCGAACCATGCGCTGGAACAAGGTATTGGCTTGACCCAGCCCATGAAACCTAACTTCGAGAGAGTGAAAAGGAAATTCAGGTGAGGAAAATTTCCTTTCTTTGAGTAGAGGCATAGGAAACGTAATTGACATTTTAATACAATAGATACCTACTAAAATTGGACTTACACAAATTGATGTGCATATTTTCACTTGGAAAATCAAGTGGGCCCGCTTTTGTATATCCCCAACAGTTCTTGTAGACCCCGCTATGGCTGAACTATGCACCAAGATTCTAAAGGAGCGGACCATTTGTTATTTTTTGCCCGATTGTATTTTCCTGGTTGCAATGCGAGCATCCATCTCAAAGCAGTTCAACCAATTGAGTACTAAAGCCATCCACGAAGGTAGACGTTTGTTTGAAAGTTAAAAGACAATACTCCCTACTGCCTTTATCTTTGTGGAAGAAAAGAGGTGCCCTATATAAGAGCTTGCTTCTCCTCAATTTCAATATAATAAGAAATCTTGTAGGCGAGTCAGCCCTTACATATATGAGTGTAAGTGGTCCAAGTATGTAGACTTATTGTTGCAGAAACAGCCTAGCACTACGAAGCCCAACCTCTTTAGTGGAGACGACTAGTGTAAAGGAAAAGAGGTAGAGTGGTTTAGGGTGGCTTGTAACTTGCCCACCAAGGAAGCATGACTTGAGGGTCAAACTAAGTGTCTTGCTCATCAAGCAAGCATCTTGATGCCCAAGCAAGCCTACTTAAATAAAAGAGCACCGGATGCTCTTGGCTCTTTACATCAAGTTTTTCTCTCTTCTTCTTTTTGAGTTTTGGAATTGCTCTGCTAGGGCCTTTGAAGTATTCTTCATATTTGGGAATTAGAGAAAGTGCTTTGGAGTTGCACTACTTTCTCTTTGATGTTCTTAGTTTGGGAATTAAAGAAGCTTCATGTCACTCTTTCTCTTTCTTTCATATCACTCTTATCTATTTCAAGATCTTAGGTTCTTGACTGTATAACACTAAATGCCTCTATTTTTTTCTTTAGATCGTGGCCTTTGACTAGTTTAGGACTTTCAAGGAATTGGCTAAACAAGTTTATATTTCTTTGCATTTAGAACTTGTTATGATTTTACACAAAGTAGAGTAATTTACTTTTATAGGTTATTACACTAATTACTTGAGGCATTCAAAATCAATGGACTAAAGTATAGACCAATTTTGATCGTGCAACTCAACTGAGGTACATATTGAGTTTGGCTTGATTGAGTTCTGAATAGAGCTATCATATCCCTTCCACAATTTGTGATGCTTCAACTAAAAGAAGTTGCTATAAGTGCACCTCTAAGCTAAGGTTCATCAAACTCAGTTTGTGCAAATTTCTAATGCATGAGACTAAATATATGGCATGTGGCAATTGGAATGGAGATCCATTAATAAGATTGAGGTGTGGGAAGATTCAAGTTGTTAAAGACATCTAGAGTTCTTTGTCCTTATAATTGGTTAAGGGTTAGGATGATCTTATAAAGGATGGGTTATGGACAATAGCATATCTATGAAGGTATTACCTAGTGCTTGTGGTAGTATGGATGTGGTTAGATGTTGATGATCCAAATTGCTCATCATTTGGGCCACATCATAGATAGATAAAAAAAAGGGCAGCCCTGGTACACGAAGCTCCCACCTATGCGGGGTCTAGGGAAGGGGCGAACCACAAGGGCCTAAAGTACATAGCTTTACCTTGCATTTTGCAAGAGGTTGTTTACACGCCTTGAACTTGTGACTTCAAGGTCACATAACGACAACTTTTACTGTTGTGCCAAAGCTTCCCTTCTTACATCATAGACAGATGTACCCTAGAAATCTTCTTCCTAGGATGATCTAACCTTGCAATGGTTTAGATCTAACTACCTTGTTATCCAATGCTCCAAGCTATCCATGTTTTGTAGTGTTTGTGGAGATGGTTGTAATAACCCAAATAAATAATTGAACAATAATGATAATAATAAAGGGTAAAATAGTAAATACACATGGGCTTGCAAGGTGTGGGACCCAGATGGGCTATAAAAGCCTGCCTTGTCTTTTTGTATAGCCAAACTATTCATCTCGGATTCCGTGTTGACAACGCAGGCACCGGCGTGAAACTCCCCTATCAGGTGCACGCAATGACGATCTAACTATGGTAGGCCACCCTCTACCATTTCCCTTTTTTTTCTTATAGTTTCCGTCGTTGTAATGCCAGAAAACGGTGTGGATTTTCATTTTCTGGTGAAATAGTAGAAGTTATTATTCTTATTAAAGTAAACTGATAAAACGGAATCAGATCGTGATCTGAATCGTTCATCTTGTGCATAGTAACAAGAAGAACAAACCTATGAATTTTCATAGTGACCGGATGGCTAGGGATATCGAAAAACTCATAAAATAGTAGAATGACAGATTTTAGGGATGTGACAAAAATCACGTAAAAACACTAGATAATGATAGAGTTTGTTGAAAAGGTGCTTAAAAATGGGATCTACATGAAAAACTGAACCAAATGGTGCAAAAATCGCACCATTTGGACACTTGAGCATTGTTGGCAGTGATCGGAGTCCGACCATCTTCTCTGATGACGGCAACTGGCGGTGACATGTGTCACAACTATTGCGTGCCACGTAGGTGCCACGGGTGCAAATGGTACGCGCGTGACACACGTCGCCACGTGACATCACGTGCATAGGAACCGTGCGCCATGCGCACGGCACCCGCGCTACACGTGGTGCCACACGCATGACACCCGCGTGCCACGCACATGGCACGCGCACACATGAAAGCAACACGCGCGAGCGGTGGGCCGGTGTACATGCACACGCACTATGACGACCTAGGCGTCGATAGTGCATGCGCACGCATGCACGTACACGGGTGAAGCGTGCGCTATTTTTTTGGGTCCTTTGACCCGTCCATTTATAAAAACTTGATTTTTAAGAGCTACAGAGGTGCAAATAGCAATCCGAAAGAGGTGTTGCGACCGTATCGATGATGGGGACCTAGATTTGACTTAAAAATCTAGATCTAAATTTCTTTTTAGGGGTTAAACTATTGAATGTTATAAGATAATCTCAATCAGGCTGATCAATGGATGATCAGGCCTTAGATCTTGATGGTATACATCAAATGTGAGATAACCTAGGGGATTAGAGGGGATAAACATCATTGAATTGCCAAATGATGAAGAATTTATAATGTAACAGGTGCATTAGAGCGCGCAACGTGATACTTCCACGCGCTTGATTGAAGCACTACATTTATTGAGGTAGGTGATTGCATTCAATTACTTCGTGATTTTAGTAATCATGAGTGAATTTTTAAAGTTTTTGAGACATGTGTTTTATGTCTTCTCATGCCATATAAATAGATCCTTATTTTTCTGTTGTAGCATGACATTTCAAATTGTTAATGACTATGTTTACATGGGATGCACTATCTTGACATGAGCTTTGATCGTATTTATTGGGATTATTTATAGCCCCTTTACATGATTTATATCTTGTCAATGATTTATGACGGGTGTTTTCACCCGGTGGGTATTGTGCTACTAGGGTTGTAGGGTTGGCCACCCGCCCTCTGACTTTGTGATGATGATGATTAGACACCGCCCTTGAGTGATACAGGGCCAAGTACGTAGGTAGTGGTATCATGGGTAGTCCCCCTTACGGGTCTGTTCCTTCCCATGGGGACAGAGAAAGTCTCCCGTTTGGGTGTCGACGGGGAGCGATAGTGGTTCAAATCCTGATGGAGTTGTCACTGCAGCATAGTAACCCATATAGTTATTTTACATATTCATATGGCTTTATATGTGGGGTGAACCGGGGCAAGTCGGGCTTAGGCCGTGAGGGACTTCGGGGGCTAATGCGAGCTGCACGGGAGGACCCAAAGTTAGTATGGGTCCATATCACCGGTGATTGAGTATGTTGGAGCATTTTGGTATTGTTTTGATACAATGTTTTGTTATCATGATTACATGCATATTATCCTGTGAACATATACTAGAATGGTTTTGATGTACTTACCTTTGTATTTTGATCATGCCTTGCATACCATCCTGATTTAACTCGCTACCTGTTTTGTGAAAGTTGTAATTATAAGCGTTCGGTTATTTGATATGTATTAGGTATGTTTCCTTCATGGGAATCATATTGTAAATTTTGTTAAACTTTATTTGAGTGTAATCACCTACACAAGCATAGCTTGCTGAGGCATTGTTTTGTTTTGCAATACCTCAGATTTGGAACGTGATATCAAAAAGGGAAAGCAGGCGGAGTAGCAGTGATTTGGAAGAAGAGTTGAAGATCATCCATTTTATTTCCTTATTCAGACATAGATTAGAGTATGTTCCTTGGACTAGACTTTTGAGACTTTCTTAGATGTGGATATATTTTTATAGATTGGACTCATATTATGGTATGGAGGATGTTAAAGTTTAGATGAAAATATTGTGGTGATTATGGATGGAACCTGGTGACATTTGATTTGATTTATTATCGTCTTTAATGAGCCTGTGTATTTATTGTGGTTTTGAATCGAGCATGCTCAGAGTATTAAGGTTTTAATGTTATTTATGATTATAGTTTTGAATGTGATTGACCCTCGAGGTTTTCACTTTCAGTCAATTCTTTTTTAAAGCTGCGTTAAAAGTTTTATAATTTAAAATTTTAATTTACAGGGATCCCGTTTATTTTTCTTAAAATATATTATTATTTTTATTATTATGGGGAAAAAGGTTTGGAAAACCCAGGGTGTCACAATGGTTAATTTTCAATGCATGATAGCTAGGATCATAAGGCATAGTGCCACTTTGGTAGATGTAAGAATTGATTGATTCCATCCATCCAGTTAGCTACCATGAGTCTAGTAAGTTACCATGCATTTGCAAGTGATTGGATGACTTTAATCCCATATTCTGTCCAATGTTCTCTGATCTTTTCTTGCAAAATAAACCATCTATGTTTAGTGCATCTATCATAGACAAGAGGCGCCTTTCCTATTTGTACATTAGGTTGTGGGTTGAGGCAAGCAACCATCCCACTGGGGGTGTAATGTTCATCTCAACAATGGATGTGACATGTGTGCAGAAATTACTATAACAAGAAAAAAGAAGAGGAACTTTTCAACCCTTTATTTGCTAAGATTGACTTGATGAATGAGATACTTACAGCATGATTAACTTAATCCCACCCTTTTCTTTTTGTGGTGGGCAAAGCTATGGATAACCCATAACCAAGCACCTCAAACCCTTGACTAAAGCACATGAGAGGCCTTTCTAGGATAGAAGACCTTGTGTGACACCCTAGGTTTTAAACAACAATTTAATACAAAACCACAGATTTAAGGTAAAATGAAATATCATTTCTACCAAAACTCTAGCAGAGTTTTCTCTGTATTTTGGACCATTGCACATGATAAGTGCAATACAAAATAACCTAATAAATATAATGTAAGACATGACATATAGGAGACTCAATCTTCACACCCATCCACACAATCAAATACTATTTTCAATAAAATGTATACTCTAACAATTGATAAGAAAATCAAGCCATGATGAAATACCCAGGGTCCCTCCATACAGTTATCACATTCAATATGAATTCATATCCTCACTTTTAGGTCACATTGCAATTTACATTAAGGTACAGTCCATAAATAATAACTAAAACGAGGTTCTAAACAAACCTTATCATCTCTGAAATGTCTTCGATGCTTCACTGGGAATCGTCATCACTTTTTGCTTGCTTTATCAGTGTGTCCACCTATTGCAACTCTTTATATCTGAGGCATTACAAACAAAGCAATGTCTTAGCAAGCTATGCTTGTGCAGGTGATTACGAAAAATAAAACATGCAATAAATACCTTGCAAAAAGTACCAATATCATGTCGAGTGTCAATGGAATAAATCATTTATAAGGCAAATGAAATCATTAGGCATTTAGAATGTAAAGCTCATGAATCTCATAAATTTGAATGAAATAATTATGATCAAAACATGCTTTTCATCTGAGGCAATGCAGTATCAAAGCAAAATATCATGACATGATCAAAACATGGATGAGCATCCATCAAAAACAATAAGAATCTGTGTCCACATTAAAATATAATGCATGTCATGATAAAACAGGGCACTGTACCAAAACAAGCCCTAAGAGTGTTCCATGACACTTTATCACTGGTAATGAGTACTCATACCAGATCCTTAGGTCCCTCCCATGCAGCCCACATTGGCCTATGGAGTCACTCATGGCCTAGGCCCAACTTACCTCGGTTCACCCCACATATAAATACCACATGAGCATATAGAATAAGAGTATGGGTTACTATGCTATAGTGGCAACCACACCAGGATCTAAACCACTGGCACTACCCATCGACACTTAAACGGGAGACTTTCTCCATCCCTATGGGGGGAGAACGGACCCATAGGGGGAACTAACCATGATACCACCACCCACATACCTGGCCTTGTACCACTCAAGGGTAGTGTCTAATTATCATCATCGCAAAGTCAGAGGGCAAGTGGTCAACCTTACAACCCTCTTAGCATAGTACCCACTGGGTAGAAGCACCCATTATAAAGCAGCAAAATATGCTATAAATCTCGAAAAACTCCCAAATGAAATAAACCTCAATAGGCTTAGTCAAAATACATGATAAAGTATAAACCATCACACGTGAAAACATGGATAATCATAAAATCAAATGTCATGCTATCAAAGTGAAGCAATAAACATGTTTTAATAAACATGATGGGGCGTAAAACACATGCCTCAAGAATTTCAAGTGAGAAGTCATGATCATGAAATCAAGAAAAAATTCCGAATGTAATCACCTACCTCAAAAGAAGAACCCTCAAATATACCTCTCAAGTCCCTATGAGATTACAGTCTAGCTCAATCACCTCAATACTTGTACTTGGATACACAACACATCCAGTCATACTCAAAATCTAATTTATTTAACCTGGATTCTAAATCACACAACATTATGTTTTCGCAATTCATTACATTGGTTTCAAGGCTTTCCAAGAATTCCCAACCATGGAATCTCAAAGCGGAGCCAGCCTTAATTGGCTAATAATTCAAATCATACTTAATCGGGCCCACTCATAACCATCTGGTCCTTTTCTTAATTATATCTATGCATATTTCAAAGCTATTAAACTAAGATCAATATACATCTAGGTCAACTTATCATTTAATTCACTAATCGAGTATTACTATATAAATATCATGCTCAATCATATCTAATTGAAATTAGATCACTCCATCAAATGATTAAGACAGTAATATTACCTTCGACAAGTCAACCTGAATAATATTTAACTGTCTGCTTGGTTAGATCGCCACCAATCACTTCAATTGTGCCCGATCAGCAAACATCCATGCTGATCTCATCAAATTTCTTCACCTAATTGCCCCAAATTGCATAATACTTTAGTAATTCAAGTTAATTGATCAAATAAAGAATTCTAAACGGTGCAGATCATCAATTTGGATCCAATTTCATACTTGGATCTTTAATTGATCTCAGCCATTGATCAAGATCTGCCAAATCATCCCTATAATATCTTCAAAAAGAAAAATTCTTGTATAGATATGTGATCTACATTTTGTAAGGGTCACTACAGACTACTTAGATTAGAAAAATGGAGTCAAATCATCACAGATCAGACGATCTTACCACCGATCAAAGGTTTGGTTAAATTGATGGTTGGATCTTCCCTGATCAAGAAAAAGGAGATAGGTTTCATTCCTCACGCTATAAGGATCGCGAGGATGCTGTCGGATCTTCGACATTACTCTTGGATTGTCCAAAATAGAGGCTCAAAGTTCAAGGGGTCAAATAGGTTAACTGAGTCAACTCATCTCCCCCAAATCGAATCGGGCAAGTTAGCTCAACCTTAACTCTTCAGAAAGGGAAAACAAAGGAAGATGGGAGAGGGGGAGGTGATGGCTGTGTGCTATCATCGCCCAAGCCCGACCAGGAGGGAGAGATAGAGGGGGAAAAGGGTCCTGGCTCACTGGCCTACCCATGGGCTGGCTGAGACAATGTCGAAAAAGCAAAGAAGAAAGGGGAAAAAGGGGCTGAGGAAAGAAGCGAGCAGCTCATGCAGCTGGTCTATGGGCCCTGGCGTACTGCGTTGGCTGCAATGCGACGCTGCTCGATTGAGAGGGAAAGAGAAGAGGTAGGAGTGAGTAGTTTGCCCGGCCCATCGCACTCAGGTGTGCCTAGTTGGCTATGCGGTGGGAACCCAACAGAGAGGGCAAAGACGGAAGAGGAGAAAGAGATGGGGATTTCGAGACCCTCCTCACAAGCACCCAGATTTGGCCAAAATCGTCGTTGGAGGAAAAGAAGAGGGATCGGGTGGTAAATGGGTGGCCAGCTGGCCATTTTGGGGAAAACACGATTTGGGTTTTCTATCATTGCCAGAGAAAGGAGAACCCAGGGAAAAGGGTTTTGTGCGTGCCAATGATGGCCACCTCATTGGGAGCAGGGGCTGGGGGGGGAACCCGGATCGGGTTCCCTATCATCGCAGTGAAAACGCCCCTGCCGGAGCCTAGGAAGAGAGATCAGTGGAAAGGGGGCACGGTTGGGGTTCTTTGCCTATGGCCTACTCCAATGGGCTTGCAAGGTCAGGAAAAGGCAACCCCACTGGGGATGTTGGTGAGGATCAGATCGGGGGGAAAAAACTTCCATCGGCGGGGTCAAATGAAGGGAGTGGATGCCGAGTTTCTCCTCTTGCTGGCGTTCCCCCTATTTTGTTGTATCCATGGTCATTTAGGGAGTAGCGACACCTAGCGAATCGACCCACCATGTGTTGAGTCCAACTCCATGCGTAGCGTCTACCATGTCAGAAGCAAAACTAAGGTGGGGGTGCCATTATCAATTTGGACCCCCCTAAATTAGTAAAATTTTGGAGATTTGTCATCCTGATCTCCTGTTCATGCAAAATTAGTGTTGTTGAAATCATATTGATGAGTGCGTTCCAAATTTAAAATTTTCTAGTCCAAATTCTGAGTTTACAATGTTGCTACTTTTATGAAACCCCATTTTTCATAAAACAAAATTTTGAATTCATCTCCTTTAAAATTATGATCTAATATATTTAAAAAAGACCTAAAATTAAGGGTCGTTACACCTTGGCTCAACTAAGACCTCAATTGCCACTTAATTGTTTATCGTTTGTGTATTTTCTTTCTTGGTAAGTGTAGCTGAATTCAAAGGTTTTCACTACAAATTATTAGCCATTGGCATCTTGTAGAAGGTAAAGAGAAACAAAATATAGTTTGTGCGTATGGGATTGACTTCATATCCCTCTAGCTAGGCCTAACCTTTGGATGCTTTTTCCAAAAAATATAAAAAAGTTGGATGCACTAACCAATTCATCTTATATAGTAGCTACCTATAAAAAATAATGTGCATTGGATGCTTCTAGCCACCAATGTCATGGTGGATAGAACATGGAAGCATTTTAAAAAATATATCTTAGGAGCATTAGACCTTTGCTAGTGAAACCATTTTCTCAATAGTGGTGCAAGATAGAGCAGTGTAAAAGCCTATTGCAAATGGAAATTCACCCTCACTTTAGCATGGGATGTGATCAGGAACAAAGATCCAAAAACACCTTTAGGGGATTTTTTTTTATGGTTTAAAGGGCATATATTGTCATTCCCTAAAAGTTGGAAAGCAATTTAAGGAAAATTGTCTACGGCTGCTAATTTATTCAAAATCAGGAAAAATGTTGATCTTATATGCCAATTATGTAAGTAGGAGTAAGAAATAAAAAATCACCCTTTCTTTCATTGTTCATATACATATTGGATTTGGCAATATATTTTGTGGAGATTTGGGTCTTGTCTAAAAGCTTTACACTTCCCTTTGAAGAAGGATATTGGATTCTTGCTCATTTCAAAGCTATGACTAAGTAACCACCACTCTTAAACTTGCTTTTTGTTCCTCTATTATCACATTTGGGAAAAGGGAGAGAAGTTGAAAGATCCTTAATTCAAGATATTTCTTTGAGGAGTCGTTGCATTGGCTGCAAGGAAACCGAGAATAAGAGAAGTTGAAAGATGCTTAATTCCTTGCACATTAAACTTATTCTTAAGAAGGGAAAATTCTTGAATATTTTCAAAAGTAGGATATTTCAAACATAGTTTTTAAAGTAGGATATTTTTAAAAGTAGTTTTTGAAAGATATTTTGAAGTTCAATTAAGGATAGGGACCATTGGACTTAGTTGTACTAATGTGCAGAGCCAAACAAGTTTATTTAAGTAGGATTTAGTGATTCCTATTTGAGAAGGATTAGGAGATCTTTCCTCCAACCATGTGTTTATCCTCTTTAAAATCAAATTTGGAGTGAATTTTAAATCACTCCAACTTCTCTCTCTTTCCCTGATGAAGTTATTTTGTTCCTTCACCAAAAGTGTTCCTTTGGAAGGCAAGGTATTTTGTTTTGACTTGCTAATTCATACCTAGGATGGTGCATTTGGGCTACTAGGAATCCCCTTGTTCATTTGTTCACCATGTTCAAAGTTGATAGATCTGCCAATTCACAATTTCTAGTATAGGAAGTTGCAAATTCTGGATCACACTCAAACCTCTTTTCTTTATCCCAAGAAGCTTTCCTCCATAGTTGGAAACAAGTTGGACTAAAGTTGAACTCCCCTTATGTTATCTGGGTTAAATGGAAACCACCTTTACATGACTTTCTTAATGTAAATTTCAATGCAGCGAGTAAGAGCAACTCAAGTATTACTTCTACTAGTTGAATCATATGGGACTTCATGGGCGGGTTGTCGTGGAGCATGGCTTGTCTCTTGGACCCAAAACAAACAATTTTTCTGAGTGATATGTGCTTCTTTTTAGTCTTAAGGTTGATAATGATCTTGGTCTTCAAAATCTATGGGTCATGAAGACTCTCAAATCGTGTTCAACCAATTGAGATCTCTTCTGACGAGAAAATAAGATGGAGAAGGAAATGAATGTGCATTGGGAGATGAGGAGGATAATGCATGCAGTTTGAATGCCCCCCCTAGTTTTCCTGCACAATGTTGATCACATTTGTTGAGAAGGAAATCAACCATTGATCATCTAAAGAATCATGCTATCTTTTCTATTGAAAATTTTATTTGGAAGGAATCTTTTCATGACTATCTTAAACTTTCTATTTTTTATGATGTTAGGGGGAGAGTACCCTAGAACCTTGTAGGATGATGCCTTTTTCCTTTTAAATGGACCTTCCTAACTTGCTTGAATTGTAGATTCTTTCATTTAGCAAATCCTTACTAATGATATTGCCTTCAAAATAATGTCAAGGATGTCTTGTGGCCAAGCTCCAATCAAGTTCTGGTTCCAACTTCATCCCTATCCATTACGTCACTAACTTTTATATTTTTTGTTGGATGACTGGAAGAAAGACTCATCGACTAGGTTTGCAAGTCATCCTTATCCATTACGTCACTAACTTTTATATTTTGTTGACTGACTAGAGGAAAGACTAATCGACTAGGGTTTGCAAGTGATTGATGACCAGCCCAAGTATCATTCTAGCAATCAATCTCCTCACAAGATCTAGGAATCATATGAATAAAGGACTAAAGGAATTTCTTAGTGGCAATGTAATCCATAGATTTAACTCTATAATCAATGAAGAACTGTAAGGTCAAATATTTTGGCTAGTTGAACATTGTCCACATAGAGTCAACATTAGTAACCACCTTCCAAACCAACTTGGCTTGGAAAGCCCAATTGACTCCAAACATACGTTTAAGGCCCAACCCACTTTCAAGTTTAGGTCAACATAAATACTCCTAAGCAATAAAGTGCATTTTTCATTAGTTTTGACCAATTTTCATAAAACTTCTTTATAGTTGTTCGCATTAGGAGATGACTGATTTTAAGAATTTGAAATAGGAGAATGCATGGTTTGGTAGTCCTTTAGTAATAGCTATGACTAGTTGAAATTTTCCAACTCTAAATAGAAGTTGGCCTTTTCACCTTTGAAGATGGGTGGCAATTTTATCTTTGATTCCTCATTACGCTTGTGTAGGTGGTCTTGAGTTAAAGAGAGGAAGTCTCCAATATTTATCCAAAAACAGTGAGTGATGGATCTTAAGGATCTTGTTAAGATATCTTTAACAAGTTGAGGAGGCATTTGTCGAGAAGGCCATAAAAGATTTTGTTGGGCTTATCACTAGACTAGATTCAATCCCAAATATTTTAAGAAGATTTATTTATTTTTAGAACATTTTCTCATGGATGCTTTGACAAAAATGAGGAGATCATCAACAAAAAGCAAACAAAAAAATCTCAAATTGTTCCTAAAAGTTATGGGAAGATCAAGAGCTTTCACTTCAATAGCTTTATGGAAGCTAACAAAAAGGGCTTAGTGTAGATAGCATACAAGTATGGGGACAGTGAGTCTCCTTGCCTTAGCCCCTTAGTATGTGAGAAGGAGTTGGTTCTCCATTAACAATGACATAAAAATAGATTGTGAAAACACAACTCATAGTAAGGGAGATCCATTTGGGATGAAAACCAAAGTTTTTCATAGCGCATTTAAAACTCCCCTTTAAGCTATCATATGCCTTATGGAGCTCCTTTTTGCTGCAAAGGTTTTTATCCTTCTTATTAATCTTCTTAAAGAAGAACAAGATAATGATTTCATGTGCAAGAAGGAGAAAGTAAAGTTTCAAGTTCTAGCTTTAAATTTAGAAAAGTTTCCTTTCCCAAATAATTTAGCAAGAAATTAATCTATTGAATTGTAGGAAGCTTAAAAAGAATTTCAACCTCAAAACATCTTAACAAATTAGAAGATTCTATTATCTATAACTAGTGAGAAGCAATACACTTGAAAAACACTTAGAAATGGGATGTTATTTATAGAGATCATGAATGACATTGTGATAAATAGTGGACAGATAGTGGGGGAAAAAGGAAACATTGCTTTTAAGATAAAAGAAAAGGGAAACACATCTTTGCTTCCAAAGTTCCAGATAAATATATAGCTGATTAAAAAGATATGATCTCAACATGATAATGTTTCCATTTTAGGTTACAGTTCCAAAAATATATGGGAGAAAACAATTGATGATCAGATCTATTTTAAAAATCTGTGGTTTGGATCATTGTGATCTTCGTGTGCGACTTCTTGCACACGATTGGGTTTCTTCTACTCTAAAAAGTCATGATTGTACATCCTTGCTATATGTATAAAATTCATTTAAAACATGAGAAACCTATGTTTTGAAAGTTTGGTTTTGGAAAAATCACAAGCACAATTGTCTATATTTAACTCTTAATGAATACAATCTTATGTTGATGATATTTTTGACGAAGGAAAAGGTATAGAGCCATAATAAGATCTATAAATATCCTTTTTTCATCATAGATGATCTAAGTGCTTATCCTCAAGATGTGTGGGTCCTTAATAGTCATTTTAGTACAAAGATTGGTGTTTGCAAATAGCAATGTATAATTTTTTTTCCTCTGTCAAATTCTTCCTGCTAACACAAGGCCTTAAGGGTACCACAAAATCTTCTTTACACTAGAACTGGCTCTTGAATGAGATAGATACAGCAGTGTAGGTTGCTTCACATGATTCAGAAAGAGGTCTGATATGGGTTTTTCTCTTGAAGTTGGACCACATCGCATGATAGTGTCCATAATGTTGATTAACTAACCAATTAAGCCAATTAGAGTGACGGTAAGTGGAATGAGTCATTGTGCATGACAACTCGAGAAAGGAGTAGTTGACGTATGGAGAAATCTTTAGCGTAATCAAATAGATCAACTCCAAGTGACATGGCCACTGATCAATTCCTAAGTTGGAAATGTAAAAGGTCACAAAGATTTGTCTAAGTAATGTTTCACTAGTCCATATGGGTGGCAGATTCCTCTAATATAGCTTGTCATCTCAGTTGTTCACATATTAGAACTTCCCAGTAAGGAAAAAAAATTGCTTCTAAAGCTTTAAATTGTTCCCGAATCCATACTCCCACTGGATGATCGTCTGCTAGAGTCTCAAATGTGTACTTCTGTTCTTAGATCACTTTGTTGTCATTGATCAAAGGCAAGGCCTTCTAGTGTAGTGGGGCAAGGAAAAATTTCTCCTATGTTAGTCATGGATTCTTGTTCATGGGTGTGTGTTTTAGCATTCAAAAAAATAAATACTATGTCACTATCAATAGAGATAATTATGATGACGGACTCTAGTTTATTTATACCATTCGGGTTGATCTTTTTAAGAGGAATGCTACATCACCCTATTATGAAGAGTGACAATCACATTTTGTGGAGCCTATTTTGTATGAACCCTAACCTTGAGCCCTCTGTATTTTATAAAAAAAAATACTTTGTCACTATCGATAGAGATAATTATGATGACGGACTCTCCTAGTTTATTTATACCATTCGGGTTGATATTTTTAAGAGCAATGCTACATTACCCTACTATGAAGAGAACAATCACATTTTGTGGAACCTATCTTTGTATTAACGGAATCATTCATCTCATTCCTCTCACTCTTGTTTTCTTATAATTAAACAATCATATGGTGGATGATTCTAGCTTTTACAAAATTATGTATTGTATCTAAGTTTTTAAACTATCCACTTTAAGCACACTTTGATAGTTGCAAGAATCATTCAATTCTCATGCTTTTTAATTTATAAGACATTTTCATCTATTGTAGTAAGAATGAATAGGTAGGATCATTCAAAGGTAGACTCCAAAAAATGTGGTCCATTGTGTAGTGAGTTTACTATGCCTCATTTTTAAAGGCTATTTATCCCTTATTAATTAAGAATTTTGGTGTTATTCTTTGATAAAACCATTTTTATTTCGTTAGTGAAATACCTAATCAATTACTATAAAATCGTTCATATCGTAAAAGGATATTATGTGGAGTTGAGTAATGTGTAGAATAATGGCCTAGATCTCGTTAACTATGTTATGTCTATATAGCAGTTAGAAGAGAATCTTGGCCAAAAAAGCCTTGTAGGCCATTAGTTTGGTGAAAAGAGGTAACCTTACCTTTCATTTTGTAATAACCTTAATTTTTAACCCTAAATTAGTAATAAAATAAAATAAAATAATTAAAAATTTTATGCATAGAATTTGGTTTTGAAATCACTAAATTTAGAAAGTACACATTGATAGGAATTGAACGGTATAAAGAACGTTAAAAACGGAGTTTAGATGAGTGAGATATAATCATTTTAAGTTACAAGGGTAAATTGGTAAATTATCAAGGACATGAATTAGAGGGGGTCATTTTGATAATGACACCCCTTTCCATTCCCATTTCCATTCTAGCTCCAATGGAGGAAGGCGATGATTTGCCTTTTCTTGCGATGAAATTGGATGTACAGCTACATAAACGCGTTCCCCTTCCATTGCTATGCCAAACAACCAAAGAAACCCCCCCTCTTTTTTCTTTAAATGTTGCTAAAATGAACGAAACTTTAGACGTACTAAAGGACCTTGATCTCCACTCTCCGGCTCTAATCAGGTAAGCCACACACTCTAACTTGTTTTTCATATCATTTTCCAACTTTCCCCTCTCAGATCCGGGCTGGATCTGAGCTGAATGGCCGTTGGATATCCTAGGAAGTCAAAACCTTGGAACATGGTTAGGCCCACATTAAGGACACCTCAGATGGTAGATATGAGCAGTTCATTTTGATTTTTGGACCCAAAAACCTTATAAACGACAAAAATAGATAAAAAATTAGAGCATCTGGGGCTCCGATCAAGCCAAAAGAAATCAAACAGCTCAAGTGCATCGTCCTTGATGGATGATGCAGCATGGATGATGCACCTAGGACATTGACCGGGATGCGCTAGAGCAGATGGCGCAAGGGGCACTCCGTCCTGAGCATGCATAGCCACACTGTCTCGGACGACTGGAACATGCCATGCGTCCTGGTGTCCGTGCGCTTAGTAACATCGTTTTACACTGGCGTAAACTGGTGTAATTCCCTTTTCGTCAGTGTAAAGTTTTGTCTGCTAGTGTAAATTGGTGTAAAATTGTCTTTTTTATCTGATTTTTTATTTGGAATGGTTTTGCTGAGATTTTAGAGGCTACAAAAGCTTGATCTTTAATTCCAAAGGTCTGTTGGAATCGTCTCAATGATGCGGACATGATTTTAGCATTTGAATCTTATTCTAATCACATCTAGTCAAGTCAAATTCATAAAATAGAACCAAATCACTTTGATCAGGTCCCAAAACTTGAACAACTAGATAATATATGGTACTAATTGAGGGTCCTAAGGATCAGATTAGGTTTATTTACTCTAATAATTGATCCATACCATTGATCTAACCCAGATCTTGAAACTTTGTTGATCTAAGGATGATTTGACCGTCAAATCAAGGTGTAAACTTTAAATACATACAAAAATGAGCAGATGAACATGGGATAGGATTGATTAATAATAAGTGACATTAGGATTAAGGACCAAATCATAAATAGAGATCTTAGAAAACGATCCAACAGTTGGATCACCATAGATTCAATTGAAATGAAATAAATAACACAAAATTGTACGGTGATACTAATAGGTATATTAGAGCGTGCGAGTTAAGAGGATTACACATTTAAGTTGGGTTATCTCTCATTGAGGTAGGTGACTTCATTTAATGTTATATTTTGATTTCTAAAACTTTGCATTAGCATTCATGGTTGATGGTGATTGATTGTCATTTGTTTATTTATTCTGAAATTTTGTGAGATTCAACATTTTATACTATGATCGATATTAGATTTCAATAGTATATTGAATGGGTTTTTATGATTGATTGTTTTATAAGATTGATACTGCGTATCTTATGTATGATTAGTAATTATCTTTCTTTATTGCATCACTGAGATTGATTAGTTTTCATAACATTGATGGTGGAGGCTTGGTGGCTAGTCCTTTGAGAGGCTAACCCCAGAATGATGGGTGTGCCTTGGGGATTGTCAGCCACAAGTGCTCCTGGTTTTATGAGTGATTTATGATGGGTGCTCTAACCCGGTGGATGTCAGCTAGGAGGGAGAGGGCCGGCCACTCACCCTCACAAATTGCAATGTTATTTATGATGCGACAGACACCTGCCCACAGATGGCTTTTGATAAGGGTTTGGTAACATGGATAGTCCACACTACGGGTCCGGGCCTTTCCATGGGGATGGACTTTAAGTCTCTCATTATGGTGCCGACGAGGAGCAGTAGTGGTTGAGACCTTGGAGGGGTTGCCACTGCAGTATGACAATCCATACTCTTGTTTTGTATGCTTGCATGATGAGCATGAAGATGTTATTATATGCACGGATGTGATGACACTCAAAGGATTGATATGAGTACTCATGATCTGTTATATGAGTATATAGGACACTCGTGGGACCCACATACCTTAGGATGCCCTGTTTGTTATTGTATGATCATTGATATTGGATCATTCATGTTTACATTCACGATATTATCATGTTTTATATCTATGAGGCACATGTTTTATCGCATATGATGTTTTAAGACTATATTGGCATTGCTTATAATACTTATATTTTCATAGATAATTGACTTACACATTATATCAATATTGTTATTTGATTTTGTTTTCCTTGTTATTACATTAAATGTCTATGTACCTGCACAAGCAATAGCTTGCTGAGGTATTGCTTTGTTTTGCAATGCCTTAGATACCAAGTGAGACAGTAGGAAGGGAAAGGTCGTGGAGGGACAGTGATTGCAGTGGTGACCACTTTGATTTGGCTGATAGATAGCTCAATGTGAGTGATTAGATGGACTACAATTTGAACCTATTTTATGAACTGTATATCTTTATTAGATAAATTTGATTATGACCTTATATATATATATATTATGGACATGTCTTTAAGTATGGTAGAATATTATGATGGATAAACCCTGTGGTACATTATTAAGCTTTTTGTATATTTATTGTTTTAAAAATAAAGGTGCCGTTGATTTTGACTTTGAATTTGATATTAGTATTGTCTTAAATTTATTACTGCGTACTTATATTTATCCTTTAATCATGTCGTAATGTTTTTAGAAAAAGGAGATAACACTCGGAGGTTTTTCAGTAAATGTTTTAATAAAATAATTAATAGAATCTTTTGATTTTGGGATCCCGATTATAATAATAATAATTATTATAATAAAATGTTATAAAAACCTAGGGCGTTACACATTTATTCCACAGAATGGATAGAGGAGAGTGTGACTGGCTTCCTTTAAATTCTCCGCTTGTACCACAGCACATACATACATACATACATACATACATACATACATACATACATACATACATACATACATACATACATAGACACACACACACATACAAAAGAGAGGAAAAGAAAAAAGAAGAAGAGATAGTTGGAGAGACGAATAGCAAGTAATGTAGAACTACGGCTTGGATCAATTACCTTATTAATTCAGTACTATCCATTATCGAAGTCCTTTTTACATTTTTGGCAAAATTATTCTGCCTTTAAATTATCATCCCTAAGTTTACGGTTCGGTTTTAGGCTTTACATGGGAGATCAAAACAGAAAAAAGTTGGTACGCTGTTAAATGGAGCTAGACTTGTAGAGGGAATGTCCACGGTGGCTTTCATTGGTAAGTCATGCTAGCTTTTCCCATATCCGATTTGTAGCAATTTGAAAGCTTTTCGTAGGTGAAAATCTTCTTCTTTTGGTAACAAATCACTAAAATCTCAAGCCTGAGGAAAAGAGAGAGATTCATGTATTAGAACCACAAATTACCTACTCCACACATGGTTTTTGACAAGGAAATATCAAAGCATTGAAAGTCTCCTAAATATTTTAGACAGGGCGACGCCGTAGTAGACTGTCTCTCTCTTTCTCAGTGCTATTTCACCCAAATGCTGCATGACTTTGTCTTCTTGTTGCAAGGTCTCGGATATAATTAACAAGTAATGGCTTTCCTTTGACTATCTTCCACTATTGACTTTAAAAGAGCATACAAGTGCTAATCAATCATTTAATTTTCTTCTATTTTGGGATGGAAACCATTTGCAAAATTTTCGGATATAAGTAACAAGTAACAGCTTTTCTTGACTATTGATTTTGAGGAAGATTACAAATGTTAAAGGAGATTTACTTTGAGGCTTGGTTGAAGATCCTCAATTTATCACTTTCCTTCGGGTTCAAGTTTAGCCGTTTATTATTTTGTTGGGACCCACGTAAATTGCTAATTTTCCTGATCTGTCTGGCAAATGGATGGCTAAAACCGAAATTGTTTGAATGGTCTAGACCAAAATTGATTGGAAAGAATTGGCAGTCGAGTGGATGGCGCAACTGTTTCCTGCTTCAGGTGGAGCAACCACCATCCTTTGTCTGGGTGCGAGTGGCACACAGCAGTATATCCACTGGTCGAATTTCCAAGTGGCCTAGAAGAGGACCCTCTCTCCGGAAGGTCAGGGTTCCGAGGCTGCTCGTGGCTGCATGTCTTTGCAAGTTGCTACTAAATCTCGTGGGTAAGAAGAATTGGGACAGATTCACCACCAACAAAACTGTTGATGGATGTTACCCCTTTTCCATACAATGTCTTCTGTAATCGGCAAACAACCAGATGTTCCTTGTGCTTTAATCAATTCTTGATGGAACAAACTACCAAATGAAGATGGGTAGGGTAGCCCACTGCACGACCTGCGTTGTTAACCTGCTCTGGTCCCTACCTCAGGGATGTTTGCTGGACCCCTCCTATCATTTGCCTATTGCATTACACAATGAAGAGAGCTCCACCTTCACGTGGGCCATCTAAGTGGCTGGTATAGGATGATCAGAGCCATTGACCTGATGGGCTACCATGCGGAAATTTACTAAATTATTCAATCTTAGCAAATCTAGATCCACAGACATTTGCTTGGTGCATTTGAACTGTAGACATCCTATCCATCTTTTGATCCTGGCATGTGGGGTCTATAATAAATGCAGGCTTTTGATCAATTTCATATCGACAACATCTGAGTAAGAAGTTCAGCCACTACAATCAAACCATAATTTCAAATCCGAGACCATAAACTTTGGATCCTAAGCCCTATCCGTATTAATATGATCCATGTGGTCCCATGATCACGTTAAGTACATTCTCATTGGATAATGAAGTCGATTTCAAATCTAAATAGAAGGCATCACACGAATCTCAGCTTTTCGTCAAGATCCTCTATGTGCTAATTTCGTGGTCTTTTCATTTGTATTTGTGTACTGTATGGAGATCTACAATTGCCTTGTTTAAGAGGTAACGAGCGACAATGTGGTGAGTGTACCAGATGCAGCACCCTTGGAAACGAACCTCGAGAACTTGAACTTACAGGAGTCGTTATGTGCAAAGTTGGAACACATTTCATGACCTTTTATATGTAAACTCCAACAGAGGATTCAGACATGCAGCTAAATTGTTCATTGGATCATATCATACAGAACTTATGGCTGCATTGCTGATCTAAGGACTAGTTAGTTCAGTTTGTTGATAGGCAGTCAGAAAGTCTGAAATAAAGGTTATAAAAATCTCACTTTTGGAGGGCTTGGATGGTCTTATATTGAAGACTTCTGGGGCATGGCTGATCTAAGATGAGGTCTCAAAGCAAATTGTTTGGTATCAACAAAAGATCGGTCTCACATTGTGCCCATAACCTTTGGTCTTACAAGCCAATAACGTCTAATGCAGTTGGTCGATCGGCATCTCTCCTAATAGGCTTTGTAGGCTCGAGTCACTAATTTCTCCTTTGTCTGGGGACATGAGTGAGATTAGATTTGGAAGAGTGAATAAGTACTTTGCTTTATAATTCATAGCTTGTACCAGAAAAAAAGAGGAAGAAGAAAGACACCGAAAAAAGAAAAGAAAAGAAAAGAAAGAAAAGAAACCGGAAGAAAACAACAAGCTTTTTAGTCTTTTACTAAGTGATTTCTTGAAATTAACTTCTTATATATTGGAGGCCAAAATAGATGTTTCCACAAGATTGATGATCGGAATCATTCTTCTGCTATTCTATGTGAGATATGCGTTAAGGATATCTCGGACCAGAGCAGCGCCTTGTTCCTATTTAATATTTTCCCATCAACATGAGAGTTCAGATCTCCACTTCTATTCGTTATTTTAATGGTTAAATTTGGCGGAGCCCCCGATAACAGACCCAACAAAAGAATATATCAGGTTCATCTCACTTGTACATTTTTTTTCGTTTGTTACAAGTGGAAGCATTACAGACTAGAGTTCTTCTAGTGGGGTCCGCGTAAAGGAGATGGGCTTTAAAATTAGGTGATCTTCTTGATCAGAGCCTGTCCTATATAGATATAAAAAATTTTAAAGCAAAAACCGGCATGGCTCAAATCATGATTACAAAAATTTGGTGGCTCGCCAATTTAAAACAAGACCAAATATAATAAATGAATTAGATCATCTAAAAGCGGACTTCAACTAGAATACGTTATTTTCCATGCCTGAAAAGCATTTTCCCAAACTAAAATACTCCCACACCGTGCATGCACTTGTCTAGATTTATTGCAATTGACACATCCGCTACCGATCTAAGTGCCAACTTCAAACCAGCTACTAAGCATAACTAGGAGAGGCATTTTGTATTATACGTCCCACAAACATTTTATTAACTATTATAAAGTGAAGGATTACATAGGAAACCATTCTATATCTTTCCATAACTAGTGACGTGGGAGGTGCCAGAACCCGAAACCTAGCGTCAACCATAGAGGAGCCTCTATTCCACCCAATCGCCATTGGGCTACGAGGCCTTTGGCCCAACTAGATGTCTTCCTCAGTAAATATTAAAAATCAATCTGTCACTGCCCCCACTGATCATAAGAGTGGTGATTAATGAATTGATTTGTCATTGACATGCTAGAACAATATTGTTGATTAATTCATTTGCTTGAGGAAAGCAATGCAGAACAAAGATCTGCAGGTATGCTGCAACACATAAATCACCCAAAGTTCTACAAGCATGGGTTTTGTTATGTTTATATGCATTTAAGGAAGAAACAAGAAAAATAAGCAAAACTAAAACAAAGAAGTGGACGGCCTCAAGGGCCGTGTACATAGAATAAGGACATATGTCTATAAAACTCAAATCAGCTTATGGATAGATTTCCTTTGTTAACTCTATACTTCACATATTTCTATCGGTGCGGCCCCCACTCATCCAACAGTGACCGTCGTTTCAGGCCAATTGACTCAGACGCAGATTCCTATCACATGGTGCGTGTCAAGCGGCTCACCAGATCCACGCTGGTGGCTTGGTGGTGGGCCCCGCTTCCACTACCATTTGCCTGCCTATTTCTAAAGTGTCTAGATGGGTCCGGTGGGGGTGCTAGTCGATGCTAGCGTCAGCCAAAGAAATAAAAGAAACGGCAAGCGACTTTGTACATGTAAAAAAAATTGTAAGAAAGAAAATGTGGGAAAAAGAAAGGCTGAGAGCGATGTGATGTGATCCTCAGAAATTCTCCTTGTGGAAATCGAATTTCGTGGAAGTTTTGCGGGAGAAATCTGAAGCGAGCTGGCGGAGCTCCTTGGTTGGCCCCGGTGGTCCACAGTAGAAAACGCCTGCAAGAAATAATTGTCAAAAGAAAAAGATCATCAGCACGAAGGAATCCTCCATAGGGATCAATAAGACTAGAAATACAATGAACTGCATGCGGTATGCGATCTAGGCCATTGTGGGATAATTGAATTGGATAACGATGGACAGTAGTGAGTAGACACTCAAACAGGAGCTGCCTCCCGTACTGTCCACACTCAAATAAAAGCCAAATTGGCTATTACTTTGAGTTTACAGTAGGCACATGATGCCAACTTCAGGATAATGGAACGAGTGCAAAGGGTGCTAGTATCAAATTATGGCATTTGCATACTGCCCACGTTCACAGCAGCATCCAACTAAAGTGTCACGTAATTGGCAATGCAGCAGAACTGTTTCAAGGAGGACAGAAAATAAAGCCTGGGAAACTGACCAATGCGGGATTCTCTGTGGTTGAGTGCGATCCGCTTGTAGACATTTCGCCAATTTGGCTTGCCAAAGTGGGACTTGACGTTGGTTCCAGCGACAACATCCACACCGTTCTTTGCATAATTAATTGACTGAAGCATGGCGATGAGGGCCGATCTTGCATCACCTTCCTCGTACACACTTGTGCAGTAGTTGTGGAGCTCGATTATGCCCTTGTCATCATTCGTGGCCACTTCGTTCATCACTCCTCTAAACCAATCAAATGAACCTTCCTCGCGGGTCACCCAATAGAAGTAGGCCCGTCTGGTTTTGAATAAACCCTTCTTCTTGTTGTTATGACTACTACCTCTTCCTCCAACACCAGTACCTTTCTCTACCTCACCGTCTTCTTCTTCTATTGCTTGAGTGTTATTTACAATGTCTTTAACAATGCTAATGAAAGGTGTGGCTCCAATTCCAAGCCCTACCAGTAATACCACATCGTATTTCTTGTAGTCTTGAGCTGGTGCACCGTATGGACCGTCTATTAGGACTCTTGGGAAGCTGCGGATTATGAGTATAGGATTATCAGATGCCTCGTTTCTCATCAAAATCAAAATAGTTAGATAAGATGATCTAAGCAGTCTTTCTTCTCGGCCAGTGACACACATGCCCCATGGTTTTCCTCGTGATACCCTCACCAAGGGTTGGGTGGGCTTAGGTTTTTTTTACAGTCAAATCATTCACAATTTGTCCTTGACTTAGATGTTACGTGTTCAAAAATTCTCATCAAGTATGCATGTACGCGTTTTTGTTTGTCTTTATTGGTAATTCTGAAAAAGTAAGGTTTGACTTTTTTGTTTGACGTCAAAACTTGCAGAGATAGACATGTCACCCGGCGTTTCAGTTCCCCTTGTTGCAGAATGGTGTGCGAATATCAAAACAGATGGTAATTAAGTATGTTACCTTGGGCTTTCACCTCCTTGCATGTAATCAGCTCTGAGCAAGCCGCTCTTCCCGGCGGGAGGTGGTTGACATACCTGAATTAGCAAATTAATCAATGGCTAGATTATCAAACCATTCATGTATTTGTTATTTATCCGCTTCGTGTACGGTTTTGGATTGATCATAACATACCTCAGAGAAGACAGTTTTAAGCTGTAGCGTCCAGTCGCCAGCTGTGCGAATGTGAACGCTAAGGTAATCATCTCCTGGAGCCGATGTGATCGAGAATGGATGCCTAATTGCCAAGTATCAAAGAAACCCAGTATAAAGATCTTGATCAAGAATTACGGTATAATGAATGAAAAGGCTTGCAATGGATACAAATAGCAAGAATCGAAATACCATTCGAATGGAGAAACGGCCGCGCAGTTAACAAACATGTACTGTCCACTCTTGTATTTGAATCCTTGAGGTTTAGACATGTGCAATGTCAAGACATTGCCTGGGTAAACAGCAACCTTCAATGTGGAGAAGAATAGATTAGAAACATGAAAGATTTTTTATAATAGTAATGAATTCGATTTTAAACCATACAAACAAACAATTCATGTTGTTGACTTACCTTCAAGATCTTAACAGGTTTGATGCCGGATCTGAATGCTCTAACCAACCTCTCTGCGGCGTAGAGTAGTACCGGAATCGCCAGATACATCCATGTCTGTAGATACGTTTCCACATTGTTAATTTAATAAGAAGATGATGAAGAAGAAGAAAAGTGGAAGGACGAAACACTTTCATACTCACTGTTTTCTTGTACCACTCCTTAGTGAGATAGAGCTTTTGTCCATGAAGGATGAGGAGAGCATAAACGCCAACAAACAAATGGTGGGAATACCAGAAGGCATTGAAGCCTGTGAGCTTTTGAAGGGGTTTTGGGAGCTTGAGCTTGTTGCGGCGAAACCAAGGGGTGGCCAAAGTAAATGCAATTGCCATCAGTACAACCATTATAATACCACTCCATCCTTCAACACCTTTCACGAACCACCAGTAGTTGGGAGGGCGATCTTCGCCGAAGTTTTTCTCCAAGGGTTCATACTCCTCATCAGTAGCATGAAGAAGCCGAGGGAAATCACAAGTTAAATGAGCTCCTGCGTGTAATCCCACCCCAATTGCAATTCCAACTGCAATCACCTACGGCACCCAAATTATTCCAAAATCATTTCTTTGCTTATTACAATCGAAAATTTTAAAATTTCTCTTGCTTTGAGAAGACGTTAAACCAAAGCATGTTATCTCATTATGAATAGAGTGGCAAAAGAGTCCGCAACTCCATTACAATGGGGCTGTTTCACACAGAAATACCAATCTCAAGATTGAATTATCCACAGGTGGGGATTTTACCACCAGCTTTTTCCAATCTTAAAACACATTAAGTATTGGAGAATAAATAGCCCAAGTCTGTGGTGCTATTTTTTGTGAGTTTGAAGAATTGGCCAGTTTTTGATAGCTGCCAATAGCAAGGAATAAAGATCACTATAAATGGATAAGTTAAATTAGTAGATAAAGCTAAAATTGCCCACCTCAGCAGTAATTGTGTTAGAAATTTAAAAGTGTTTAATGCTTCGAGTCTAACCTTATGGAAATTGAGATTGTCGTCAAATGGCACAGCGACGCCCAGCTTGGTTTTGTTCCTAAGCCAGGTAATTGTGTTACGGCAAACGGGAAGTAGAATCAAAGCCATGTTGAATTTGAGTGTCTCAGCAGCACCTTTGGCTACACACACACAAGAACCCATAACTTCATAGACGTATTTGTTCCGATACTGGATGAACTTGTACGTAAACAGGCTTGCCACTATTCCAAGCCACAGCATGATCACCCAAATTCTTTGCCAGTTATCTTCTATAAAATACTTTGTTTTCTGATACCATCTCTTAATTGGGTTTCTCTCTTTCGTGGTCTTGAGTCTCTGACTCAGCATCTGACTCAGGTTCCGACTGTTTGTTGTTCCTCCTCTGATTGACTGGTTCGGCGCTTGTAACAGCAGCATCTCCAGGTTGTAAATCTGTGGTCAAATTGAATATGGAGTAAGGTCCAATAATTGAGAGACGTGGAAATTTTCTTAACAAAGCTGAGTGTTTAAGTGAAATTTCAAACGCATAATTACCTCAATGTAACCAAGATTATTAGGATCAAGCTCTTCCATGATCAGTGCCGCATACTCTTCTGCCTGTTCTTGGATCTTCGACAGCTTATTAGCAGAAGCGCTGAGAGTTATGATCTGTAAAACGGAGATAATTTTCAATTTCTTCCGCGAATTGACCAGAGTTTTAGAAAACGAGACTCGGTCTACAACTCTCCGAGTGAAGCCTCTGCAAATACTTTGAAAACGCCAACTTTCTCATCTTTGGTTTGAAAAATTTTATTCATTGAGACCAAAACTCCTAGAAGACTAGGGTCATTTAAGTAAATTCCGACGAGAAATGGTTGACTCGCATGATTCGAATCAGTCCAAAAATCCGTTTGCTTGACGAGTTTGCCCTACCTCTTTGACTTCTTCTTCCGTGATTCTCCCATCGGCGTTTTTGTCGACCCTGCATATTAATCACGTATCATTAGCATGCTAATTACAAGATCAATAATCTGAGATTAAGAAAACTTGGTTCACATTAAGCTTACATGTCAAAAAAAGTTTGAAGCCTGGAATCGAAACTCTGGTCAGAAATCTGCTCCCAAAATTCTTTCAATTCCGACTTGGTAATCGAATTCCCGGTGATATTCCTCCTCCTCGCAAGCGCATCGAATAGCTCTCCAGCAAATTCCTTCGATTCTTTCATCCCTAATTAAACCAACATTATACTAATTAAAAACATTATTGCATAACTAATTTCCTGCTACTTTATGGTAATGGCACCCTTTCACATACCTATGCATTGTCCAAAGAGAGCCCGGGATAAAACGCCGTTACTGTTCGCCGTGAGCTCATGGAATCGCTTCTCAACCGCTGGCCATCCGGCACCGCCATCGGTTTTGGTGATGAATTTCAAACCTTTCAATGCATGAGCAGCAGCGGAATTCGAGCGATCGACCCGGCCAACATTCGATGGCCGCTTAGTGAGGGATGCAAGTCGCCGGAGTTCCTGTGATACTTGCCGGATTTTTGAAGAAGCACTTTGGATTACCGATGATCCAAAAGAAGACCTTTTCTCCAGTGTTTTCGCTAGGAGGGTGACCTCCGGATCTTCACGTTGGCCGCCGGCGGCGGTTTTGACACTGTGAACTGCGACGGAATCATCGCGAACATCGAGAGTGATCTCCACGTATTCCTGGCCACTGGCTTCGGAGTTGTTGCTGCTGCCACCGACAATGGTTGTCGATTCAGGAATATTGAATCTGGCGCTTTTTCTCCCGCCTCTTTTGTTGAGAGGACCGCTTAAAGGACCGCTGAAAGCAACTCGATCGCTTCCGACACTTTCCGTGTCGGAATAGCTGTCGGGGACGGCACCTCTTCCGTCATCCGTTTCCATTTTCTGCATTCGAATCGATCAGAGTTCACACTGATAGATCTCGAGATCTGAAAATCAGAAAAATTCAAAGTTCACTAAATCCTCTGTGAACTGGTACGGAGCTGCAGACAACTCGTTGAATCCTTCAAAATCTTTGGGATCTTATAGCAGAAATCATTTTCCTTGGATTTAACCAGCAAAACACAGAGAGATGACTAAAACAAATCAAATTCGGCCGAAGAATCTATTCAAGGGAAGTGGAACTGCGAACACCGAAATGAAGAAAAGAAAATAAGGAAAGAATGAAAAAATACTGTGCAAAAATAGCGAGTTTTAAGGCAGAAAACAGCATTTTATCTACAACGGGATTGGGAATCTGTCCGAATGTTATGGATAAAAGCTAAAACCTCTTAGAGAAAGAAAGAAAGAAAGGGAATGTCTGGAACTGTGACAAGGGCGTGGTCTGTTTAGGTGCTTCTTATACATGGCTTCCGCGAGAAAGTTCGTCCTTCCTTCTGGAAAGAGTTTGACAGTCAAAACGCCGTCATCATTCCTAGTTACAAGCGCCGGGGGTGTGAAAATCAAAAGAAGGGGGTGGGGAACAATCATGGAAGTTTCTCTTCCTACTGGTTTTTGGCTGCGGCTTCATCTCGAAGGACGTCGTCGCGTCTGGACTGCCACCCACTCGTCAACTTAAAAATAACACCTTGCGTTAAATTGGCATCTGACAACTCTCTCTCTCTCGATTTAGCTTCTGAAATTGATATCGACACACCATCGTTCTGTTAGGTATTCAGTATTTCTTTAATCTTTCTTGCGAGAATTCGTTTCTATGTACTGGAAAGTGGACCTTGTATTTTCATCCTAGGGCTCTTAGCTGGTTCAGGTGTATAGAGGAGATGGGAAAACACCTACCAAGGTCAAAATCAATTGGGAGGTATTTATTAACGGGGCTTGTTTTGATATTGGCACTCACTTTTCTCATTATTTTAACTTGGAAGGGAATACTTCACCTACGTAATGTTATGTATATGGAGGATGATAGAACACTACATAATAATTGAATGTTTATGTTTATATACATTATAACTGAATACGATTATCTAAGCATATAAGTTTAGGCAATATTGGTGAGTCCTCCCTTTCCATAAGGCCCTGTATACACGGAAACTTTGTGCACCAGACTGTTCTTTTTTAAGTTTACATAATATTGGTGAGTCATGACTCACCCTTAAAGACTCTTATGAAACGGTGCTAAACATAGAACAGATGGCTTTTTATCACAATTGATATTGAAGATTTGTTCCAGCTCTATGAACTACGGATTGAATGACTAAATTTTATCAATCCCAATGATTTTTCTGCAATTGCTTCTTCCATGCGATGGCTTTTTATCACAATTGATGTTGAAGATTTGTTTCAGCTCTATGAAATACGGATCGAATGACTAAATTTTATCAATCCCAATGATTTTTCTGCAATTGCTTCTGCCATGCGATTAACGGTTCTGCTCCACGCTATAATCTTATGAGTGGGATCTTTTCGTGCCAGTATCATGAGTAAGAGCTTCGGGATGAAGTCTACGATGTAAACCCGTATAACATCATATGGTGGGGCCTGGAATTTTAGTGATCCAGACTGCTTATCTCTTAATCGAGACGCATTTTGTAGATTTGTCATGCACAAACTTTTTCTATTTGAGATCTTCAACCAGTATTTCCAATAGTTGAAACGTCAACGGTTCAGGATGCTCAAAAGCAACAGGGGAGAAAATCCGGACCATTATGGATTAAGACCATCCTGGCGTCTATATATGTGTCCCACAAGATGAACGATTAACGATTCGGATCAGCACATCTATTTCTAGCTACATTGAATATTACGCGGTCAGATAGCACTCGAAATTTCTCCATCCATAGTGCGGTCGATCCATTCTTGTTCTTCTTTAACTAATCTTTTTCTTTTTTTCTTTTTTTAAATAAAATAGGTTGTGTCATGGTCGAATCTCTTCTTTTCTTCTCCTTTTCTATGACACGACTTTTACCATTTCCTATTAATCTTGACTTCCCTAGACAGAGGCTCGTTGTAATGCTGTTATAAGAGCGGAACAAAGAACTGTCAAAGAACTGGTCAAAATATTGGTAGAATTACTGCCGTTCATTTTAAAACTCAGAATAATAACTAAAGGCTGGGATCATCTCTCTCTCATAATTATTAATAGGCCATTAACGTAGATATTTTAATTCAACACACCGTATTATTGTCGCATGTTGCGTGAGCAAGACAAGATCTGTTTCCCAATTCTTCGTTGTATACTTTGTTTTTCCCTTCGTAAGCAGGAGTGGCTCATGCCATAATATCAAATGTAGCACATCAACTCGGAATTTGGCTGACCCGATGAGATTTCATACTTCCTGCATTTTTGCATCTTCGTGTGCTGCATTTGGTCAAGTATGGGAAAAAGACTTTTACAGGCGGATCAGTAAATTGTATTTGTACATTTTCCATATTATCAACGTACTCCACTGTATAAACCAGTAGTCAACTCATGTTTACAAAGTCTACATTGTGTCTACACTTTTATACATACACACATACAAAGTTAGAGGAAATGATAGTTAAAAACTTTTTCCTGCCCAATCAAACGTTTCCCTGCACTTTACACCTGCAACTCGTTGTTGAAATTACGGCTCCCATATATATATATAAAGGGCAGCCCTGGTGCACAAAAGAGAGAGAGGAGAGAATTTCTTTACCATAGCCCTTTATTTATATGATATTAGGGAGAATGTATTATATGATCTCATAGTTAATTTTATAATTTAACATGTAAACCTAAGAGTGTAAACATACTATAAATACCAATATGATGAACGTACATAGTGAGTTATTCTTTCATCTCAATATGGTATCAGATCGCCTGAGGTTCTGATTATCCACGCACTCATATCCTTGGTTTTTCCCTCCCAACCTATTTCATCCCATTTTATGGTTCATTTTCAGCTTTTTAATCTAATCTCTAGTCTATTTTTGTTATTTCTCACCATTATCATACATTTTTCGTCTTCTTCATCTCTACGATCTATCATTCTCAAAAATCACGGTCATATCTGGAGCAACCAACAACAACTCCTCGAACACAAATCATCATCATCATCAAGACCTTATCCCAATTAGAGGTCGGCCACATGAATCTTATTCCTCCATTCCACTCTATTAAATACCATGGTTTCATTTAGTCCCAAAGTTTTTAAGTCTTTCCTCACCATTTCTATCCACGTTCTTTTGGGCCTTCCCCTTGCCCTTTTAGAACCTTCAACTTGTATTGCCTCACTCCTTCTAACTGATGCCATTGTTGGTCTCCTTTGAACATGTCCGAACCATCTAAGTTTAATCTCCCTCATCTTGTTACCTATTGGTGTTATCTCCAAATTTCCTCTAATATTTTCATTTCTAATTTTATCCTTTCTTGTCTTACCACTCATCCATTTCAACATCCTCATTTCTGCGACACTCATCCTATGAGCATGATGTTCCTTAACTGCCCAACACTCTGATCCATAGAGCATGGCCGGCCTTATAACCATCCTATAGAATTTTTCCTTTAGTTTGAGTGGTACCTGTTGATCACATAAAACACCCAATGCGCATCTCCATTTGTTCCAACCCGCTTGGATTCTCTGGGTAACCTCCCTCTCAATCTCTCCACTCTCATGGATCACTGATCCTAAGTATCGAAAGTGGTCTCTTATGGGGACCTCTTGGTTATCAATCTTGAATGGTGTTCCACTCCTACTCTCCTTGCTAGAATTACATTCCATATATTCTGTCTTAGTTCGGCTAATTTTAAATCTTTTCGATTCTAATGCTTCTCTCCATAACTCTATCTTTATGTTTACACCCTCCCTTGTCTCATCAAGTAGGACTATATCGTCTGCAAATAGCATGCACGAGGGAATCTCCTCATGTAGATGTTTTGCTAACTCATCCATAACTAATGTGAAAAGGTATGGACTCAATGCCGATCCTTGGTGCAATCCGATAGTGACAGGAAAATCACCAGTCATGCCACTAGTGGTCTTAACATTTGTTACTGCTCCCTCATACATATATTTAATTATGTCTATATACCCCTGAGAAACCCCTTTACCACCCAACACCCTCCATATTAACTCTCCAAGGACTCTATCATAAGCTTTCTCTAAGTCAATAAAGACCATATGTAGGTCTTTTTTCTCCTCATCCCTATATTTCTCTACTAATTGTCTTAGTAAGAAAATAGCTTCCATGGTAGACCGGCATGAAACCAAACTGATTCTCCGATACACTTGTTTCATGTCGTAGCCTTTTCTCAATTAGTCTTTCAAAAAGTTTCATGGTGTGGCTCATAAGTTTGATCCCTCGATAATTAGTGCAGCTTTGAATGCCTCCTTTATTCTTATAGATTGGTACAATAGAGCTTTTCTTCCACTCATCAGGCATTTTCTTTGATTTTATGATCTTGTTAAATAACTTGGTCAACCAATCTACCCCAATATCTCCCATATGCTTCCAAACCTCTATTGGTATACCATCAGGCCCCATGGCCTTTCCTGATTTCATCTTTCTCAAGGCCTCTTTTACTTCAAGTATTCTAATCCTACGTTCATATCTATAATATCCGATGTTATTTAGATTTATAGTATTTTCAATCCCTATATTCTCAGGGCTATTGTCATTTAACAATTTTTGAAAGTATATTTCTCACCTTTGTTTGATCTCATCATCTTTGACTAATACCCTTTGATCATCACTTATAATGCACCTAACATGCTCTAAGTCCTTACCCTTCTGTTCTCATACTTTTGCAAGTTTAAACACATCTTTCTCACCTTCTCTTGTTCATCGTATATTACAGAGCTCATCATATGCTTTAAGTTTAGCCTTACTTACTATTCTCTTAGCAACATTTTTAGCATTCTTATATTGTTCATAGTTTTCATTATTTCTAATCTTCTGCCATGCTTTAAAACGCATTTGTTTTTCTTTAATAGCTTTTTGCACTGTTTCATTCTATCACCATGTTTCCTTTGTTAATAGCCTTTTACCTTTAGATACTCCAAAGACATCTTTTGCCACTTTCTTAATGGACTCAGCCATATTAGTCTACATGATATTTACTTCTGTTTCATAGTTCCAATTTCCTTATACCATCAACTTATTTTTGAATGAGGTTATTTTCTCTTCTTTTAAGTTCCACCACTTAGTTTTTGGATGTGTATTAAGTTCAATTCTTTTACTCCATCTTTTGATATGAATATCCATAACCATTAACCTATGTTGTGAGGTTAAACTCTCACCGGGTATCACCTTACAATCCTTACATATAAATTGTTCATTATTCCTAAGTAGAAAAAAGTCTATTTGGCTTTTATGAAGTCCACTTTTAAAGGTTATTAAGTGTTCATCCCTCTTCTTAAAAAGTGTATTTGCAATGGATAGGTTATATGACAAAGAAAAATCGAGGATATTCTCCCCCATCTCGTTTGGTTCACCTATACCATACCCTCCTTGTATGCTATCATATCCTTCCTTATCTTTTCCTACATGGCCATTTAAGTCTGCTCTTATAAATATCCCCTCAGTGTTGGGAATTTCTTGCATGACTCCCTCTATATCTTCCCAAAACTGTCTCTTAATTATATCTTGTAACCCTACTTGTGGTGCATATGCACTTATAATATTTATAATCTGCTCTCCTAAAATCATTTTTATTATTATAATTCTATCACTGAGTCTTTTAACGTCCACAACTTTATCCTTTAATTCCTTATCCACTATTATTCATACGCCATTTCTATTATTTTCCTTTCCTACGTACCATAATTTATACTTATCTATTTCTCTAGCTTTAGCTCCTTTCCACTTGGTTTTTTGATACAAGCGATGTTGACTCTCTTACGTTTCATTGTGTTTACTAACTCCAAACTCTTACTTGTTAATGTCCCCATATTCCATGTAGCGATGCGAATCTTATGTTTTGGAGATACTCTATTTACTATCTCTTTTCTTGACCTCCATGGTATGAACCTATGTCCACTTTTCACTGCACTTGGGTTTTGATGTAGCGCGTCGCTTCTGAGGGGACGCTCTAGCAGCCCTTGCCCATTTTTCACTACACCCGGGATCCGATGTAGCGCATTGTTTCTGGGAAAACGCCCTAGTAACCTTTGCCTATTTTTCACTACATCCAGGATCCGATGCAGTGCGTTGCTTATGGGGAATGTCCTAGCTTGAGCGAATGTCATTTTTCGATTCATGTCATGTTGGGGTTGCCATAGTTTTTAAAAAGCTGAATATGATTCTCATTAAAATCATCTTCAGCTTCACCCTTGCCGGCTGGCTACCTGACGCAAGGGTGACCATATTTTAAGAAGCTGAAGATGATTTTCATTTCTTCCTCACAAACTAATATACAAATGCATATTTTTTTGTAAGAAAGAAATAATAGCATCATCTTCAACTTCCCCCTTGCTGGCTGGCTACCTGACATAAGGGTTGCCATCTTTTAAGAAGCTGGAGCTGATTTTCATTTCTTCTTCACAAACTAATATACAAATGCATATTCATTTGTAAGAAAGAAATAATAGAATCATCTTCAATTTCCCCCTTGCAGGCTGGCACCTGACGCAAGACCCTCCTCATTTTTTATCTGGGTTTGGGACTGGCATTAGCGGAGTTCTCCTCGAACACAAATATGACACCAATAATGATATTGCTACCACCCCTCCTAACCTACCAAGCTGTTCTCCTCACACTCGCCCTTCAATATGGGCACCATTCATCATTATGTCACTCACAAACTCACTTCAGAGAATTACATCCTCTGGCAGATGCAGTTCCTCCCTATATTAGAGTTTCAAGGAATGCTTCTTTACAATAAAAGAACTGTCATACCTCCATCCCGGTTTCTGGAGAAATCCTCCAATGGATCTTCAAAAATAAGTTCTGAATGCATCACTTGACATCGTCGTGATTGGCGGACGTTTAGCCTTACTATTGTGACACTCTTTGAGTATGTCTCACCCCCTTTAGTTGGAGTTCACTCGCTTCTTGAAGCCTGGCATATTTTGCAGGAATCTTATGGTATTCTAAGTTATGCCAAAATAGTGTAATTGCATGCAACTTCAGAACTTGAAGAAAGGTAATCGCGGCATTGTTGTGTACCTTTGCAAAGCCAAAAGGATTATGGGCATCCTCACCACAGTAAGCTATCCAATTTCCTAACAAGAGTTCAACGGCTCGATTTAAAGAAATGTTGGATCAAACTATAATGATAATGTAGCTGTGCTCACCATTAGGTCACCTGCTCCCTCGTACTCGAATTTACTAAGCATTTTAATTAGTCACGAAATCTGTATTGCCGAGAACAACCTTCCTTCCTCTACTGCTCATCTAGCCAATCTTTCGTCATCTGCACATGGGCGCGATAGTTCTATTCTTCCTTCAACAAAAACACGCCCAACAACAATTACAGAGCCAATAGCAGTCTCAAACGAGTCGTATCACTACTCATCTAAAACCAAACTTGAGTACCAGTTTTTCAATCGTTTTGGGCATATTGTGGACCATTGAACAGAGATCTTCTTGGGTTGATCAATAGTGAAAATCAACCCAATGCCAATGTTGCTCCTTCCCTTGGATCGGGGTAAATGATCTAGATGATTGGTTTCCAAATAGTGGTGTGATGTACCATATCGCAAAATCTGAGTTTAGCACAGCCATACAATGGTCAAGATCATCGTGGATTGGAGGTTTGTTGATCAGTAACACAGGATCTTCTTCCATTCTCTGCAATAACTTGCACTTCCATCTTTCTAACATCTTACACGTTTCTTATATCAACAAGAAACTTCTTTCCGTTCATGAATTTGTGCATGATAACAAGTGTTATTTTGAGTTTCACGCTAACTTCTTTCTTGTTAAGGATTGCGTGACGAGGAGAATGCTAGTTCAAGGTCTGCTTAATGATGGTTTATATCCTCTTCAGGTGTCTCCATCTTCAGATAAAAGTGCTTGTAGTGCTCAAGCTCATATTTGTCTGGCATTCTCACCTTGGTCATCTAAATAATCGAGCACTTATGCATGTTCTCATGGTGAATAAATTTCGCCTTCTTGTCAAGCAGCAAGCACTTGTCAATGAAGTCTACACGTTCAGCCTGTTTAGTCGGGATGAACCTTTTTTAGCAGCAGCCAACCTCTTGAGCTCATTTATTCCGATATCTGGGTTTCCTCAGGGCACAAATATGTTCACATATTTTTATATGACTTTTTGAAACAATACATTTGGATTTATCCAAATATAACGATCAGTAGTGTTTCAACATTTCTTATATTATCAAGTCTTCGTTGAGCATTAATTTAACACAAATAAAGTCTCCCTAATCAGACAGGGGAGACGGATATCGTAATGTTAGTAATTATCTATGACCTTGTGGTACATCATCGTGTTGCTACTAATTATACTCACGAGCAAAAAAGTACTGCGCAGAGGAAAATTCAACATCTTATCAAAATAGTTCTTTCATTACTTGCTCACTCTACCACACCTCTTGGAATCATGTGTCTGATGCAATGGTATATCCAATTAATTGCATGCCAGTTCCTAAAATCAATTGGAAATCCCCAATTGAAGTATTACTTCAAAGAGCACCTGATTGCAAAATTTGTTCTTGAACTAGTTGTAAAAGCTAACATGCTTATTCTGCACAGTTGAAACTAAAAAAGAACATAAAGAAAATAGTGCAAAATCTTCTCTGTAGTAGGTTTTTATTAATTAAATAAAGGTGAGTATATATCTCCAATCCTTTAGCTTGTTAATTATTTCATTCAATAATAAAAGACAAAACCTTTCATGACTTATGCCTTGTTAGGCACAAGGTCTTAGTCTTAAATGAGGTAATGTCGACAGTATGTCAGCATGAACCATGGCGTAATGATTAGACCATGGTCGGCTTAAGACTTAGGAAGTCTAAGCTTGGCAGGTCAATCCCTTTAGTAATGACATCATATCTAAGATCAAGATGGTTTAAGGATCATTATGGTTCCCTATAGGCATCAAAAGTGGTTAAGAACCTAGTGGTCCAAGCAAGGCCCCGGGTAGCATAAATTAAATGGTCACAACTTTATCCCTAAAAACCCAAAGCCTAATCTATATTTTTGAACTAGGGAATAGAGATAAAATAGTGACAGCTAAAATCCCTAGGAAATAGGATAAGGCTAGACCTAGCCTCATATCACTCTTAAATGCCTCGAACTAGTAAGAAAAATAAGAGTCTCTCACCTTGTGAATAGGGAGAGAGAGAACTACACTTCTATAGTAAGAATTGATCTCAAGTAACTCTGAACTCAAATTTGTTTTGAATTTGATGAATGGAATGGAGGGAGAACCCCTATTTTATAATTTTAGGCTCTTAGGAATCCATGTGCTTCACATTGGAAACTATTGGCGGAAGAGTCACTTCTTTCAAAGCTACTCTTACTAACATTCCGATTTATATCTTATATTTGTTTAGATTTGCAATTTCAATGATTAAGACCATTGACAAAATCCAAAGAGATCTGTTATGGAGTGGCTCCATAGAATTTAGAAATTTCCCTTAATTAGACGAGAGCATGTTTGTTTGCCAAAAGAAAGTGGAGGATTGGGCATCAAAAGTTTGAGGGTAATGAATGAGGCTCTCCTCACTAAATGGTTGAAGAAATTCACATCTAACAAGGAGTTTGTGAAGCCTCGGGTTTTAAACAACAATTTAATAACAAATTCTAAAATGTGGCAGGATCCTTGTTTTAAAACTTTGATTTTTAAATTGACCAAAAACAAAAACTAGACTGAATGCACTTCTTTCAAAATTCCACGAGTCATACAACCATAAAACCACAGATTTAATGGTGAAATAAAATCCCATTTCTATCTAAAATTTGGTAGAGTGTCCTCTGTATTTTGGACCATTTCACATAACACGTGTAATACAAAATCACCTGATAAACACAACACAAGACATGACACATGGGAGACTTAGTCTCCATGCCCATCAATCCAAATCAAATACTACTTTCAATAAAAATGCACACTCCAACAATGGATAAGAAAATTAATTCATAACAAAATACCCAGGGTCCCTCCATACAGCCATCACATCCAACAGGAATTCATATCCTCACATCCAGGTCACATTGCAATTATAATAACGTGCAGTCCATAAATAATAAGAAAAGTGAGGTCCTAAACAAACCTTGTCATCTCTGAAATATCATCAACACTTTACTGAAAATTGTCATAACTTTTGCCTACTCCATCGGCGCATCAACCTATTACAACTCTCTGTATTTGAGGCATTGCAAACAAAGCAATGCCTCAGCAAGCTATGCTTGTGTAGGTGATTACGAGAAATAAAATATGCAATAAACACTTTGCAAAGAGTACTAATATCATGTCAAGTATTAATAGAGTAAATCATTTATAAGGCAAATGAAATCATCATGCATTCAGAATGTATAGCTCATGAATCTCATAAATCTAAATAAAATAATCAAGATCAAAACATGCTTTTTGTCTGAGGCAACGCAATATCAAGGCAAAACATCATGGCATGCGAAGCATGATATGCATGAATTATCATCTATCAAAATAGATAAAAATCTGTGTCCACAAAATAATATGAAGCATGTCCTGATAAACAGGACACTACATACAATAAGCCTTAAGAGTGTTCCATGACACTCAAACACCTGTAATGAGTACTCATACCAAACCATAGGTCTCTCCCGTGCAGCTTGCATTAGCCCCTATAGTTAGTCACGGCTTAGGCCCAGCTTACCTCGATTCACCCCACATATATATATCACATGAGCATACAGAATAACAGTATGGGCTATTATGCTATAGTGGCAAGTACACAAAGATGTAAACCACTACTGCTCCCTGTCGACACCTAAACAGGAGAATTTCTCCCTCCCCATGGGGGAACAGACTTGTAGGGGGGACTACCCATGATACCACCACTTACGTACCTGGCCCCATACCACTCAAGGGCAATGTCTAATCATCATCATCACAAAGTCAGAGGGCAGGTAGTTAACCCTACAACCCTCTTAGTATAGTACCCATCGGGTAGAAGCACCCATCATAAAGCAACAAAACATGCTATAAATCATGAAAAGCTCTTAGTGAAATAAACCTCAATAGGCTAAATCAAAATACATGATAAAGTATAAACCAACACATGTGAAAACATGGATAATCGTATAATCAAATGTCATGCTATCAAAAGTGAAGTAATAAATGCATTTTAATAAACACGATAAGGCATAAAACACATGCCTCAAAGAATTTCAAGTGAGAAGTCATGATCATGAAATTAAGAGAAAATCTTGAATGTAATCACCTACCTCAGACGAAGAACCACTCGTCTGTACCTCCTAAGTCTCAATAAGACTTCAGTCTAGTTCAATCACCTCAATACTCGTACTTGGATACACAACACATCTAGTCATGCTCAGAATCCACTTTATCTAACCTGGATTCTTAATCATACAACCTTATGTTTTAGCATTTCATTACATTGCGTTCAAGACATTCCGAGAATTCCCAACCATGAAATCTCAAGGCGGAGCCAGCCTTAATTGGCTAATAATTCAAATCATCTAATAATTCAAATCATACTTAATTGGGCTCACTCATAATCATTTAGTCATTCTTTTTAATTATATCATTTCACATTTTAGAGCTACTAAGCTTATATCACACCATCTTAGGAAATTTATTATTTAAATCAACTAATTAGGCATTACTAAATGGATATCATGCTCAATCATATCTAAATGAAATCAAATCACTCCATCAAATGATTAAGACATCAATCTTACCTTGAACAAGTCAATCTGAATAATATTTAGTCATTTGCTCGGTTGGATCATCCATGGATCATTCAACAGTGCTCGATCTCATCAAACATCCACATTGATCTCATCAAAGATCCTCACTTGCTCACCCCAGATCACATCAAAACTTAATAATTCTAATCAATTAATGTAAATAAAAATTTTGAATGGTTCAGATAATCAAATTAGATCCAATTTCATACTTGGATCTTTGGTTGATCTCAGCCGTTGATCAAGATTAGCTAAATCATCTCCATAATTGCTTTAGATCCACAATTCTTGTATATATCCTTGATCTACACTTCATGAGGATCACTATAGAATACTTGAGTCAGAGAAACGAAGTCAGATCATCATAGATCAGATGATCTGACCTTCGATCAAAGTTCTGCTAAAAGTGATGATTAGATCTTCCTCAATCAACAATTGGAAAGATGAGTTTTGTTTCTTACATTACAAGGATTGCAAGGGTACTCTCGGATCTCGAAGATTCTTTCTAGATTTGTCTAAAATTAAGCATCGAATTGCAAAGGTTAAATGGGGGGTTCTGGGTCAACTTGGCTCCCTCAAAATGAGTTGGGCGAGTCGACTCAGCGAGTTGACTCAGCCCTAACTTGCCTGAAACAATGAAACTAAAGGGGAAAGATGATGGGGGAGTAGGGAAGTCCTGTGCGGCCTGCCTATGCACACTAGCGTACCAGGTTGACTGCGCTACTACGCTGTCCGATTGAGAGGGGAAGAGGATAGGGAGTTGGATGCCGGGGGGGGGGGGTGATTTGGCCCTTGTTCATCATTAGTGAATAGGGGGAAGATGGGCGGCAGTGGCCATCAGTCCAGGTGCTTGCCAGTGCCCTGCTCTTAGCTCGAGGAAAGCTCAGCACACCGGTCTACTGGTTGCGATCTCGATCTACTCCGTTGAAGGTGAGAAAAGAAGAAAAAGAAAAATAAAAAAGAAATTAGGAAAAACCCCATGCGTGGCCAAAAAGGGAACCTGATCTGGGTTCTCTGCCATCATTGGAGGAAGGGGAACCTAGGAAAGGGGTTTTGTGCATGCCGGAGCCGGCAATCTCACTGAGAGCGGGGGCTTCACACACCGAAGAAATGGAAGATCAAGGGGGAAGGGTAGAGGTGTGGCTGGAAAGGGGGAAACTCGGTTTGGGTTCCCTGTCAACATTGGAAAAGAGGAGTGGGGAAAGGATCACTAGAGAAACCCGATTTGGGTTTTTCTCTGTCACTGGAAAAAAACAACGGGGAGGTTGCACCTGAGCTGGGGAGAGGGAGGTCAGGTGGGAGAGGGGGAGTGGTCTCTAGGGTTTCTCTCCCTGTGTTCCTCCTGTCTTATCCTGTTCTCAGCCCACGCGTCACAATGGACAAAATAGGGGGTGCCATTATAAATTTCAAACCCTTGTCAATTTGTAAAACATTTGGAATTTTCACTCCTAATCTCCGTTTTCGGCAAAATTAATGTCATTGCAATCGTATCGATGCATACATTCCAAATTCGATAATCCCAAGTCCAAATTTTGAGTTTACAAGGAGGTTATTTCCATAAAATGCTATTTTTCATGAAATTAAATTCTTATTTTTCTCTCCATCAAATTTATGATTTAATATATAAAAAATGACCCAAAATTGAGGGTCGTTACATTCTTCCCCCCTTATAGGAATTTCTTCCCCGAAATTCTTTTCATGTTATTCTTCAACAATTTAAAAGCATTCCATATAATGAGATCTATAGATCATACCAAAAGCCCCCCAACGTCAATGCCAATAACCATCCTATGTCATATCATCCCTTCATATAGCAACTCATATATATAAATCAAGGTATATTTCAACCCTTTCGAAACAATTAACTCATATTATGGTTAGAACAAATCATAACCACACATAAAGCAATTATCATAACCATCTATATAATGCAATTAGTATAAATCACACTCTCATCCAAGAGTTAGTATAAGTAGATTAACTTAACAATACAATCAGAGCATCTCAGTTCATATCCGCAGTTCTATGCCAAGTCTATACCAGGGCACATTACCACACCACTGGGCAATGTATATCAATCACACCATATCATATCAACTCCTGAACAGGTAATACATGCCAATCAAAATCGAAACATATTTACTCGTCAATAGACAATCTATGAAACACCCGAGCAATTTACGCTATTTAGGACAGTCTATAGGATATGAACTATGTTAAATGTTTCACTTTATTTAAAATATTAAACAAAGGAATTTGTGAGGAAACTTGGTACCATTAGATTCTACTCGAAAAATGGAATCCAACACCTCAAAAATCACCCAAAACGGAGTTCGTATGAAGAAGTTACGGTCGTTTAAAGATCAGGGGCAGTTCTGAAATTTAAACAAAAAAACGAAAAAAATGAAAAACGCAAGGGGCCGTTTTGATAATGGCACCCGTTGTCATCTTCAACCTCTAGACCCCTCCAAAAACCCCGTTTCTAGAGGATTCTGCCACCGCCAAGGGCGGCACCGCCATTGGCAGCACCGCCATAGCAGGACTATAAAAAGCCCCATCTCCCCCTCTCCAAAAACACGTTTTTCGGCTAGTTTGGGACTGGGGTTTCCGGCAAAAACCGGAAACCTATCTCAAACCCATCCCTCTGTTTTCCAGCAACAGCTAGGCCAACTCTGGTCGGCCATTCCTTTACCCATCTCCCCATTCCCCTTTTCTTCATGTGGTTGCAATGGAATGACGGGATTTCCACCTTCATCGAATTTTTCCGGCAACAAAGGGATTCAGAACCGGAATAGGCTCTACCACCGGCGATGGGCGTCCCCAAGCTAACCAGGTAAGCCGTCCTTCCCTGCCTATTAGGTTCATCCCCCTTTCAGGCTAGATCCATGTTGGATCTAGCGTCCTCAGATGTTTTCCAGTCGGATTTCTGGCCAGAAAACGTTCCTAAACCAGCTCAGACGACCTTGCACGAACCAGGTGTCCCAAGGACGCCATGCTCTACCTGTGTCTGGGACTGGGTCCCCGGGGTGGGTTCCGAGCATATGACAGTGTGTACACTGTCCCAGGTGCAGCCTTCGGGTGCGCACGTGACATAGGGCACGGGTCCTGGCTCGACCAGGATGCACGGGGTGCCCTGGGAGCTGAGACGCGCCATGCTACAAGGTGCATCTGTGCGATGATGGGCGTTATAGTGCGACACTTGAGCATGCATGTGCACGTGCAAAACGCAGTCCCTGGCACGGCCTTTGGGCGCGCATGAATGTGAGGCGGTCACGGTCCAACCAGGATGCATGGGTGTCCTGGGAACTGGGACACACGGACCTAATGAGACCTTAAAGTTAGGATCAGAGAACAATTTACAGAGTTTAATTATTGAATAGTAGATCCAAATAGTAGATCTATATCTAGCCTGACAATGAATTAGGCAAGGACCATGGACCCTAAAAGGTAGATTTAGTGATCTAATGTCTAAATAGACTGAAATTAATAAGAACTCCTTGTATCCATTTATACTTAGGAGTTTATGAATGAGACCCAGGGACGGGTTGAGTGCTAAAGGATGCGACTTTAGGAGACTTTGAGATAGGTACTCTATCGCTACTAGACTTTTTAAAAAGAGCCATGATTGTTTGAGACTGCATGTTTTAAGTATACGTATATGACTTGTTTAACATGACTTATTTTATGACTTGTTTAGTATATAAATGAATTCAGCATGCATATGATAAATACATTATGCATAGACATGTTTTGCAAATAATTGCATATATTGCATGATTAGTGAGCATTGAGTTCTTGCAAAATTGTATGTCCTTGAGGGTTGCCAAAAGATGCTGGAGTGCCCAAAAGACACTGGGTAGGCAGTTGTGAGGAACCCAAAGAGGACAGTTTCCGAAAAAGAGGTTTTTGCTTGTTTGATCTGATATGATTTGGGCTGATAAGCTTGTGGGTGCTATGCCGATAGGTTTGGGTTGGCCTCCAGCCTCTACCACTATTAGGTGGATGGGTACCATGCCCAAAAAGGGCAACGTCCCTGCTTCGACTACATGTGGTACAGGGGGCTACCATTGGTGTCACGGCACTGGGTCGAAGTGTCATATGTCCTGTGGAGGCATATGACCCTGTGTCCTCAGGTACCCAGGGACCACACGGCGATGAGGTCGTGGGCATAGTTGGACCCTATAGTTTCGTGGATTTACTTGCATTGCATATGGCATGACATGAGGTTGGTCGACCATACCATACCAGATATCCATGAGTTGGATTCAGTTGAGCATCTTATGCATATCATTATGTTTATGATATATGATACTTTCAACTTGGATTATGCTATTCTTTAAGTCGTCAGTATTTCAATTCAACAGTAGTTTTTAATATCGATATTGAACGTGGTTGTTTGAACATGCACATGTTTTTAAGAGCATATGATTTTAAACATAGCATGCATTGCAAAACTAGTAGTGATAGACTCCTACTGAGTATAGTATATACTCACCCTATCCTTAACATTTTTCAGGATAGTTCCACTCACAAATAGAAGACGTCAGGAGATATTAGTGCTACGAGCAAGTGAATAAACAAAGGAGACAACTATACATGTGAGTAAACTCTCTACCCTTTGGACATGTATTTGTATTTATTTATAGTTGGACTGTGTGTTGTGATTGGATAGACCTGGGGAAAAACATTTATGATTTCTGAAGTTTTTCAAAAACTACTTTGATTGTTGTGAAAGCAAATGACACTCGGGGTTTTTAAAATGAGTTTAAAACTAAAGATTTTCTGCTGCATTGCATGGTTTTCAAATAGGGATGCATCTTGCCTTAGGAATTAGATATTGCATTTAAAAATGCATGGGAAAACCCGGGTCGTCACAATCTATGCCTAAACAAAATCAGAGCATACCAGCTCAGTAACAAGCAATCATATGCCAATCAAAATCAAAGCATACCTGCTCAAAATTAGGCAATCATATGCCAATTAGAATCAAAGCATACTAGCTCAATATTAGACAATCATATGCCAATCAGGATCAGAGCATACCAGCTCAAAGTCAGGTAATCATATGCTAATCAAAATCAAAGCATACTAGCTCAATATCAGGCAATCATATGCCAATCAGAATTAGAGTATACCAGCTCAATATTAGGCAATCATATGTCAATCAAGATCAAGTTAAAGCACGATCATACTGTGAGCACCTAGAAGCTTGCCATCTAAAAGCCTGCCAGTGCCTCTCTCCTGCCCTCATCGGTCGCCCTCTTAAGCCGCCCTCATCGACCACTTATAAGTATACACCATAATCCAGAACTAGGTTACACATAAGAAAATGCTTTCATTCTAACATACTTTACTGTCACGCTTCTCACCTTCATGAGAAGTCAGGCTCATATATGTAATATAAAAAGCATTATGTCATTGCTATCTTGGAGAACTATATAATCCAGCGATAATAGTTCACCAGACTAAGGGGACTATCAACCATAGTCACTAGTGTGGCTAGTTCCAATTCATCACAATCTCAATAAACAATCTATCTATCAATAAAGAGATATCATGGTCAAGAAAATCCATCCTCTTTGACCATAATTCATACTCACAGACATTTACAGTAAAAGATGAGTCCTTCAGATATGTAGAATAATGCACAAGAATTTCTTGTGCTCCTCCAAGTCATGGAATACACAAGAATCATCCACTAACATAATCATGACTCATCCAAGTAACCTTTAGAAATTCAGCCCATCATATCTATCAATACATGATAGAAATCCTCAAATCAATATCCATCAATACCATGCACATCCCAAGTTAATCATATAAATCATCAATACATGATAGAAATATCACTTCTCCATTGTGGTGCTATCAAACAATCAAGAATCTATGCATAGTAATAAGGATCCGTCTCTCTTCTCATAAGGAGGATTAATGCACCCAATGACAACGGACTAGGTCTAATAAACCCTCGTCAAAATAATTATCGTGGTTGGAACCTTTCTAGCTCAGCTTGGGCCATCTTGTATGATACCTTAGAAAATGACACTATGTTTGATGCCCAATCAATATGAAAATCAATCTCTTGTAGAGTAAAATCCTAAGACCTTGTTAAGAAAGATATTGCTCTCTATCATCTACTATCACACTCACAAGGTGGATTGGCTACGTTAAAAGAGTACCGTATTGCCTTCAAGGAAAAGTTAATACAACCTCAATGCTGCCCCCTTTCAACTTATAAACGAGGTCAATAGTTATGTAGGTATACTAAAAGTACCTTTCTTCTCATTGTAATCCATTGTCCTTTAGCAAATAGAATCCATTCTAAGGATGATACCATAATCAATCAAATCGAGTGGGATACGATTAGTATCTATCCTCTTACTCATCATCTCCTCTAATACCCACTGAAAGTACTTACAAGTTTCAATAACTCTCTCATCAGCTTCTTAACTTCCATCCCAAAGATTTTCATATAGATACAGGTATAATCATCAAGGTTCCAACACATAAATTACAATAATGGTTGGATCTTATATCAAGGAGGGTCCTAACATTACTCACTAGCAATCAAAAAAATATTTTACCACTACCCAAATTTGAGGCCTATACTTGCCTCCAAATGGTGGCAGAAATCCATCATTACCAATGTAGGGCCATCTCTGCCCTGTGTCCAATGTCAGTCAATCTAACTCATTGTCCACTAGGACAGTCTCTAAAGGAATGTCTTGACTCTCCATAGTCAAATAGTTAAAGGATTGCTACTGTGATGGCTGCTACTGATGCTATTACCATTACTGTGGTGGTCTACTAACTCTAGGATGTAATTATCTAGGTGTCTATTCTTACAACTAGTACACCTCTCATTCGTATCCCAACACTGCCTGATCAAATGTCACTGCCTCAAAGTCCTCTGTAGCTATGTCAATGAAAGGTATTTTGCCCTTACTAGGCTGACTCGAATAACCCATGTTCGAGTTTCTGTGATCTGCCTTGATCCAAAGAGGATCCCTCTTTACATAGAGGTTATGTCTGCAACCTTGCTACCATTGTAGAATGCAACACAATCACCTGATTCCTCAATATAGGTGTCAATATATCACAATCTATCCTTTGTCTCCTTCTTGATGGTAAAGGAGTTAGGGCAAGTCTCTTCAACTAAGTATATTGGTTTAGTACCATTGAACCATCTAATTCTTCTCTTCAAGTGGCAAACTGCCTTAGTTTCCAAAAATACTAATTATCACAGGCCTTCCCAAGGACCTTCTAGATAAAAGTCTTAGCGATAGAGGAACACATCTTCTCAAATAACCATCCTTAAAATTCTCATGATTATATTTTTAGTGTCCTCACTTCCACTATTGCACTTTCTTGAACTAATAAATATTTCATGGTCGTATCAAGCCAATCATTTACATCTCAATCAATTTCACACCCAATGAAAATTATCCTTTATAATACTTCCTTAGTCATCAGAACCACACTATCATCTTTATCAGGGTTGGTTGTAAATAAATCATAGTTAGTTTCATCTCGCCTCATACACTTCATATGTTTTTCTTCTTAGTTGGTTTATCATAATTCATTTCTATTCAAGAATTATTTCCATAATTTAGTTGTCATGCTCTAAGGATAATATGCACTTCAAATCATAACTAAAACCCCAAGAACAATTGTAAGTATTCATTCCCCATTGATGTTTTATATCAAAAATTTTGTAAGCGCAAGAACTCATTAGTTTTTTTTTTTTCCACCTTATTCTCATAACAATATTCATTCTCCATCCTAATTCAATAAGTACCTCTCCCTACTTGGTTCATATCATTAATACTAATTATAATTGTAAGGTGGTTGTCAGATTCTTCAAATTCTATATGCCTCCAATCATAATTGAAAATGCTCAGAATGATTTATAGCCATTTACTTTTCATTGAGGACTAGCTTTCAACACCTCTTTTTACACTAAACTCACCAATTTTCATCTCAAAATCAGATATTTCATCTATAGGAACACTAGGATCTTATTTCATCAAATTATTAATGATTTTCCCCACATTACAATTTATTCATCAAATAAATCCTCTTCAAGTTTAAACTATACCATACTCCTCTCAACTTTCTCAAGTTCTCAATAGTTGTAACCATTTATGATCCTTCATCATTTTGTTATTATAATAATTTTTAGACTTTTTCCAAGAGTTTATACACACAATCCAAGTTAGAACTTAGACTATCAAAAGCAATTCACATGAATATATCTTCCATCATGTATTGAAGTTCTCACAAAGAGAAATTGCTCTAAAATCTTTATTCTGATTCTTCACTCTGAGAATCATACATGTTTCATAAAAGTGTACCTCCTTGTGCTCATATAAGGATTTAAAGTCTCATATTCTCTAAGAAGGATCTACCAACATCATGGCATGACCATTTCATAATAATTAATATCCTCCATATGAGTTATCTTTATAACTCATATTTAGGAAAATCACCTCACCTTATGGATAGTATGTGACCTTTGAATTTGTTGAAATGGCTGTGATGGAGTAGACCTGGGCTCTGATACCAAACTGTGAAGCCTCGAGTTTTAAAGAATAATTTAATAACAATTTCTAAAATGTGGCGGGATCCCTGTTTTAAAACTTTGATTTTTAAATTGACCAAAAACAAAAACTCAACTAAAAGCACTTCTTTCAAAATCCTGAGAGTCATACAACCACAAAACCACAGATTTAGCAATGAACTAAAATCCCATTTTTACCTAAAATTTGGCAGAATCTCCTCTGTATTTTGGACCATTGCACATAACACGTGTAATACAAAATCACTTAATAAACACAATACAAGACATGACACATGGGAGACTTAGTCTCCATGCCCATCCATTCGAATCAAATACTACTTTCAATAAAACTACACACTCCAATAGTGGATAAGAAAATCAAATCATAACAAAATACCCAGGGTCCATCCATACAGCCATCACATCCAACATGAATTCATATCCTCACATCTAGGTCACATTGCAATTATAATAGCATACAATCCATAAACAATAAGAAAAGTGAGGTCCTAAACAAACCTTGGGCTTCTATAGATGGCTGATTTCCACTTTGATGAGGTCTTAATCTAAGAGAGGAAAGTAGATTTAGATTTAGGATTTTAATGAGGAAAGTTAGGTGGAGGAATGAGGTAACAAGATGACATGATGGTGAGACAATGTGGCTGCCATGTATTTAGAAAGCGGTGGGGGGGGGCCGCTGCGGGTAGAATCACCTTTTCGGAAGGTGGGGTGGAGCTTCTCTCCTTCTAATTGGGTGGTGCGTGATCGTTAGGTAAGATAGAGAAAAGGAGAAAAGAAAAGGCAGAAAAATGGAGAAATATCTAGGGTATTTATGTGCTTTTATTTGAAATATATAATTAGGAGTTTCTCATTTAAGAAACCACCTAAGATGATAACCAAGCAAGGAGGAGGCATCACATTTTTAGGAAGGTGCTTCCCTCCAAAACCAAAAGTCATGGAACCCTAATTGGGGTGGGGAAAAAGATGGAAAATGAAAATGGCAAGTGGGGTTTTCATTCTTGACTGGACCACCTATGGACGATCATCTTACCTCTTACAAATATTTCTCAAAACCTTCCATTTATCCCTTGAAAATCATACTTTTAGCATGCGTACCATCCCATCATGCACATGGAACTTGGGTGAATCCTCTTTAAGTCTTGTTTAGTTTAGTTTTTTAATCTTAGTTTATCTTAACTTTCTTAGTTATTTGCATCTTACTTTAGTTTTATAAAGTTTCCTAATTGAGTTTTGGAAAGTTCCATTTTAGAAAGTTTATGTTTAGGAAAGTATTAAATTAGAAAAGTTTCCTTTTTAGTAAGTTTCTTGAAGTTAAGTTGTTTCATTTAATTCATTCTAGTTTTGCAGTAGTTCCTTTTAGTTGAATGCATGTTAGTTAGGTAAGTTTCTAATTTCATTGCTTAGGTTTTAACAAGTTTTCTTTCTTTAATGGTAATTTCTAGTTTCATGCATATTTCTTTTCTTTTGTCATTTACTTTCCTAGTTTGAATTCAAATCCAATTCAATCTCATTCTTTGGATGAAGTTAAGCACTTTAAATAAGATCCATCCAACATACAAATTTGTGAGATTCCTAATGGGATTGACCTGTCTCACGTGCAAATACTACTTTCATTCATGTACTTGTGAGTAATTTTAAAGCATACACCCATTAAGCTAGCCATTGCTACATTGTAGTTAGTAGATAGATCGATTAAGATTCAATGTGGTGTGGTTGAGGATAAACTAATACAGGTGGCCCAGTCTTATTATCTTATAGATTTCATTGTACTAGATACTAGCATGTGTTAGACCTCGAAAGTCAGATCCCGATGATCCTAGTCTGTTAATCCTAGTCTATAATAGACTAGGATCAAGAGAAGGTGAGAAAGATGCTTTTAAACTTGCAAAAATAAGACCACAGAAGGGTAAGGACTTAGACAACATTAAGTGTATTAGAAGTGATGATCAAAGGATACTAGTCAAAGATGACGAGATCAAATAAAGGAGGAAAAGTTACTTTCAAAATTAAAAAATGACAATTGCCTTGGGAATATAGGTATTGAAAGTTCTTTAAACCTAAACAACATTGGACATTATAGATACGATCGTGAGCTTAGAATACCTGAAGTGAAAGATGCCTTGAAAAATATGAAATTAGGAAAGGCCCTAAGGCCTGATGGTATACCAATAGATGTTTGGAAGCATATGGGAGATAGTGGAGAAGTTTGATTGACCAAGTTGTTTAATAAGATTATAAAACCAAAGAAAATGCTAAATGAATGGAGGAAGAGGTCTATTGTACCAATTTATAAGAATAAAGGAGACATACAGAGTTGCACTAATTATCGGGCGATCAGACTTATGAGACACATTATGAAACTTTTTGAAAGAGTGATTGAGAAGAGGCTACTGCATGAGACAAGTATATTAGAGAACCATTTTGGTTTCATGCCTAGGAGGTCTGCTAAGGAATCTATTTTCTTACTAAGACAATTGATAGAGAAATATAGGGAGAGGAGGAAGGACCTCCACACGGTCTTTATTGACTTAGAGAAAGCTATTGATAGGGTCCTTAGAGAGTTAATATGGAGGCTATTGGGAGAGAAAGGGGTTTCATGAGGATATATATATATATATATTAAAGATATGTATGAGGGAGTGGTAATAAATGTTAAGACCATTAGCGAAGAGATAATGATTTTCCTATCACTATAGGCTTGCACCAAGGATTGGCATTGAGCCCATACCTTTTCACGTTGGTTGTGGATGTGTTAACAAAATATCTGTATAAGGAGATTCCATTGTGCATGCTATTTGTAATTGATTAGATAAGGGAGGTGTAAACACAAAGCAAGAGTAATGGAGAGAATCATTAGAATCTAAAGGATTTAAAAGAAGCCGAACTAAGATGAAGTACATGGAATGCAATTTTAGTAAGGAGAAGAGTGGGAGTGGAGCACCAGTAAATATTGATAACTAAGAAGTCCTCATAAAAGAACACTTTTGGTGCTTAGGATTGATGATTCATGAGAGTAGTGAGATTGAGAGGGAGGTTATCTGGAGAATCCAAGCAGGTTGGAGCAAATGGAGATCTGCATCTAGAGTTTTGTGTGATCGACGGGTGCCACTCAAACTAAAAGAAAAATTCTATAGGATGGCTATAAGGCCAGCCATGCTTTATGGATCAAAGTGTTGGGTAGTTAACAAACATCATGTTTATAGGATAGGCATAGTAGAAATGAGGATGTTGAAATGGTTGAGTGATAAGATAAGAAAGGATAGAATCAATAACGAAAACATTAGAGGAAACTTAGGGTTGCACCATTAGGTTATATAATGAGGAAGATTAGACTTAGATGGTTTAGACATGTCCAACAAAGACCAAAAGTGGCACTAGTTAGAAGGAGTGGGGCAATGCAAGTAGAAGGTTCTAAAAGGGCAAGGCCCAAAAGAATGTCGATGGAAGTGGTGAGAAAAGATTTTAAAACTTTAGGACTAAATGAAGCCATGATACTTAATAGAATGGAATGAACAAACAAGATTCATATGGCTAAACCCTAATTGGGATAAGGTCTTGTTAATGATGAAGATGTCTAATGCCATCATCAATTGTAGAAATGGTATGATGAAATTATCTTCTGGTAATATGAAAGTTGAACTTAATGTTTTTAATGACAACCACCTACATTTAGACCAAGATGATTTATCTCTAGTCAATTTGATTAAAGGTCTAATGCATGATCCACCATTATCCATCTTAGATCCGCTAGAGGCATGTCTAGCACATTTCAACTGTGATTTTGATATAGACAAGTCCATTGAGGAGGTTAATAATCTTTTAGATGCTGCACTCCTAATGGATACCTCTAAATGGAGCCCTCACGTGGAACCACTCTCTCCTTTAGAATCTATACCTGTACCTTCTATACAAAAACCACCTATCTTGGTCCTTAAGCCATTACCTAAAAACTTAAAATATTCTTACTTAGGACTTTATGAAACCTTACCTATTATCATGGCCTCAGATCCAGATAAAGAACAAGAAGGTGAGTTTCTTGATGTTCTCTGAGAACATAAGACCGCCTTAGGTAGTACCATAGTGGATATTAAAGGGATTAGCCCTGCTATATGTATTCATAGAACTTACCTAAAGAAAATGTTAAACTATCTAGGGAAACACACAGGAGATTAAACCTTAATATAAAAGAGGTGGTGAAAGATGAAGTACTTAAGCTCTTGAATGTTAATGTCATCTTCTCCATATCTAACATTACTTTGGTCAACCTAGTTCAGGTTGTCCCTAGGAAGTCAGGAGTCACGGTAATCCTAAATGAGGATAATGAGTTAGTGCCCAGTCTCATGACCACCAAGTGGAGAGTTTGTATAGATTTCCTAATACTGAACTTTGTCATGGGGAAACACCATTTTCCTCTTCCCTTTATTGACTAAATGCTAAAAGGGCTATCTGGTTATTGTTATTACTACTTTTTTGATGGTTACTCTGGCTATAACCAAATTCTTATAGCAATTGAAAACCAAGAGAAGACTACCTTGATCATCTGCCCTTCTGGAACCTTTGCTTATTGACATATGCCTTTTGGACTTTGCAATGCTCCAGTTACTTTTCGAAGGTGTATGTTGAGCATATTCTCAAATGTGGTACAAAGATTTTTAAAGGTGTTTATGGATGATTTCTCAGTGTTTGGTTTTTCTTTTGATGAATGCCTCTGTAATACCTCAGAGTTCCAACAGTCACAATATTGTCCACTTTGGGGCACCCATACACCCCCCACGGCTATGTTCTTCCCCAATTTCCCAGGAAAAATGAGTTGTTCTATGGGTAGAGTGCGCACCGGATACAATATTGTCCTCTTTGGGTCCCTCACCCCTCGATTCACATTACCAAAATCTATAACATCCTGGGTTTTTCAAACTTTTGTTCATTTTAATTTGAAAAGTAGTGGAAATTCCCTTGTTTTTGAAATTGGGATCGGAGTGATAATATATATATATATATATAAGTAGCTTTAAAACTCATCAATTTCATTCCGAGTGTTACTAAGAAAAACCTCTACATATGAGTAAAATAATAGTCATCTAACCTAAGAATGGATAGAGACACATCCACAATTTGAGTTACAACCCATTTAAGTAACTTAGGACAATTATGCTACAAGTATCCTAAGTGTTAACAAAAGTCTTGAGTTATGTACACTACTCGAAGAACGAAAATCCTATACGTGAATTTCTAGTAAAAGTAAATACATCAAAAAGTACGTTCTTCTCACATTTAAAGAGATCCTGGAATCTTTTTCTTCCTAGACTCGCTCGCTCTTGAACTACCTGGGGTGTCACCTAAAATGTTTGGTTGTAGGGGTGAGCAAAAACAACAGCTCAAGGTAGGGTGAAAAGCTAATACAAGCTAGAATGCCTAAAATAGGTCAAGCGATAGCATAAGCATAGGTATGATTATGCACATATACATATATAATTTTTGAAAAAAAAAAGGATGGTTAATGCATGTGCGATAAAAGCCACTAATGTCTACAAAAATCAATCTCGACTGCAAGATTTCGAGTTAAACTTACAAATCTGTTAAAATTTATACATATCAAACCAATGTTGTTTAACCAAGGCATAAAACCCCTGATCCGCAAATGTATAAAGCCATGCCCACATTGTCGTGGAAAAACCAATAGCTCAAATCACCATGGCATACAGTCCTGCCACCATAGACAAGGTTTAACACTCGAGACATGACCCACACAAATATCACACAGACTAGACACCTATGCTCGTAGGGCCCTACCATCACCCATAGGCGATTATCGTGGCCTCTATGTCTGCTTGTGGATACCTGCATGAACCATAACTCACCAGACCTCATGGGGGCTACTTGGCTACCACTCAGAGCACTTCCCTGTGAGAAATTACTCATACTACTCACTGTCTCCATGACAAGGCTGGTATCAAATCATTTCAAAGGTCAGTGGCCAACTGTGCCTTCTAGCATTGAGTCTCAGGACTTACAACATACAGCAAACCTCCAGGACTTATGGTACTCTTAGAGCACCAGGCAAGCCATCTAGGACTTAGGGCACTCCCAGAGTGCCTGTGCAAAACATCAATGAAATCCATGTCTATAAGGACTTACAACTGCTTAGAGAGCGCCGGCCTAAACATCAATAAAACTGCATCAATTAGTACTTATGGCCACTCATAGAGTGCCTGCCAAACCATCACTGAAATCTATAATCATCAGGACTTTCAACCGCTCATAGAGCACTTGCTTAAATATTGGTAAAATCCAAAACTATCGACTTGTAAAACAAATCCAAGGTTTATAAGGATTCATCATAGTCCAAGGCCTAGGTGGTTAAGCCTAAATAGAAAACTATAAGACTTTTCAATCTTAGGTTTAATTAATTTTTCCAAATTATCCAAGTTTTAATCCAAGGGTAATTTGGTAATTTCTCATACTTTAGCCTAAATAATCTTTTTACCCTTGCTCACATCTGGTTTGTAAATTCTATTGTATCAATCAATCTTATGGTAAAATGGTGGGTGAATTTTTATCAAGGAATTCAACTTATTCCTATAATTATTTAGAATTTTAACTTGAGGGTAGTTTTATAATTTCCTCCTATTAGGTGAATTTACCTTTATACCCTTCATCATTTCTAATTGATGGGTGGATTGTATTAAACCTTGTGTTAGTGAGGCACACTAGAAATTTGGTCACTTTCTTTGCACAATAATTATAAATTTTAACAAAATTGCTCTATACTAGAACTTTAGAATTCTTAGAAATTCTACATAAGTCATATTTTTACATTGGAAGTTCCTGGAATTGGAAATCTCAAATGACTCGAGAATTCCAGTCGTCTTCTACCTCTTGAACATGTTCTATAGTAAGATGAATTCTGGTGCCATTCTAGAGCTATTATTTATAAATTTACAATATTTAATATCAAATTCCTCATCCAAGTCAAATTTCATTTAAGAAAATTTAATCAAATGGAGTTATTTAAGATCAGAAATTTGGTATATTTCCTACATGCATAAGAGCATAAATAGTACCACACCTGGTCTGTTGGCTTGAGCTTTTTAATCACATTAAGTGCATCTTTAGGAGTAGGTTTCATTGAAAATTGTATATTGCAATGTCATCTTTAAAACCCAGATCTTGTTTTCCTTAAACTCTCATTGGTTTAAGAGATTTTCATATGGGAACTGGGCGTCTATGACTACTAGTAAGCAGAAATCTAGGCATGTCCAATCCCTTGCTCCTATTTTCCCACTCAATTTGTCCTTCTTTGATTGCAATTCTAATCAATTTACATGCTAAATTTCAAATTTAATCGACAAAGGGTAAGACCCAGGTTTCACTTTGTGTTAATTTGATTAAAATCTAAGAGTTTTAAGGATGGGAATGGGTGCACCTTGCAGGAGGAACAGGGTGTGCTTAGTCCTTGTTCTTGCTTCAATTCGTGTAAAAGTTATAGAAACTACTTCAAACACTATTTGAAGGTATCCGAAGCAAGTTCAAATGCCTAAGAAGAAAACTCAAGTATGAATTTTGAAAAGAGAAAGATTTAAGGAGGTATCTAACTTGGTGAACATCTCTTGTTCATCAGTTCTATGCACAGTCCAGAAACAGAACATTCTGGATTTTTTTCATGAAATCATGCAACATTCAACAAGATCATGCTTCAAAATTAAACATACACATGCTAGGAACATGAAATTGCATCATAAATAGAAAAAAATCATAGTTAAATTCATAAATTAACCAAATTGAAGCAGGATCATTAGAGATTGTACGATTTCTGGTTGAACATGCAAGAACCATATGCTTGAAGATTTAAGAGGAAAAAATCGCACAATTTTGAGCTTGGCTAATCCAAGCCTCTATCAGTGATTCATCCTACAACAATCCCCTACCTGATAGTAAAGTTTGGACTCTTAGATTTTCAATTGTCTTCCCCTAAATTGCAAATTGTTTTACCTTTGCATGGAGCTCCAACTCAAGGAAAAAACTCCATGTCCTAGCTCACCCCTCCTTCCCCAATGGAGTCTTTCCTCCTCTTCTTGGATTCCTTCACTCATTAATAACTTACATAAACCTTGCTTCTCCCAGCTCCTTCTTCTTCTTCTTCCTCGTCTACCCCTCTCCTCTCTATGCATGGCTGGAATTCCAGCCTTTTCTTTCTTTTCTTCTTCATTACATACTTAAAGAGGTAGGACAAATGTCACATAGGACCAGCCAACTGCCATGGGAAAGTCCACCACCTGGTTTGCTGGATTTCCCCCATCCAACCTCAAATATGAAAATCCTTCAATTCCTGTTTTTCAATAAAAACCTCTACTATCTTGACATTTTGCAATTATACCCTGTTAGGGTGAAATTTCTCAATTGTACCCTAAACAAAAAATTATCCATTTCTAAAATTCCAAGTTAATTGGTTGAAATTTTATGCTAAGGTTTTAATGAAGTTTTAACGTAATGTCTTATAAGTGGTGTAAATTTTTCTTTAATTTAACATCAATTTTGTATTTTGTATTATTTTCTTTTACTTACCCGCTTAAGGTCAATTTTATAGAAATCATCAAATCCTCTACTATTTCTTCAAATCTTCATTTCTAATTGCTCATATTAACATAACAATCACTTCCAGCACTTCAATTTAACTAAATTTCTCAATGCGCTCATTCTATTCTTTATTTCCACCTCTAACACCTACTCTAAAAATTAATAAAATAAAATTTTCAACATTTTATGTAAAAGTATAAATTTATCTATCATATTAGTGTAATTACATATATTACAGCCTACATCATTTAAACTTGTCCTTGCTAGGTATCAAGAAAAGAATTTAGTGTTAAAGTGGGAAAAATGTCATTTCATGGTTTAAAATGACACTGTTTTAGGCCATGTCATATCACATATTGGTATAGTAGTAGATAAAGCCAAAGTGGATTTAATATCTAAACTTCCTTCTCTAAGGAATGTGAAAGAAATCAGCTAATTTTTAGGCCATGCTAGTTTTTATAGAAGATTCATTTAGGATTTTTGTAAAATTGTTAAGCCTATATGTAGTTTACTTATGAAGGAGGCATCTTTGGACTTTGATGATGATTGCATGAAAGAATTTAAGTGCCTAAAGGTCGAGTTAACTTCTGCACTATTATTCGACTACCTGTTTGGTGTGCACCATTCGAGATAATGAGTGATGCTTCGAACTATGCGATTGGGGCTGTGTTGGGGCATCGTATTAATAAATTTCCCCACATGAGATATTATGCTAGCAAAACACTCAATGATGCCCAACTCAACTATTCCACTACAAAGAAAAAGTTGTTGGTAGTTGCATTTGCACGAGATAAATGTAGATCTTACTTGTTAGGATTTAAGGTCATAATATACTCAGATCATACAACATTCAAATATCTTCTTTCAAAGAAAGATGCAAAAGCTAGTTTGATCTCATGGATACTATTGCTATAGGAATTTCATTTACAAATTTGGGATAAGAAAGATTCCAAAAATGTTGTAGCTGACCCCTTATCCAAGCTTGTTGTGGAGTCTACTAGTGAAAATATACCTATAGTAGAGACATTTTCTTATGAACAATTGTTGCACATTTCTCAATTGCCTTGGTATGCAAACATTGTCAATTATTTTTCACAAGCGAAATGCCTAATCATTGTTCTAAACAAGATAGGAAAAGATTTATCATTTAGGTTAAACACTTTACATGGGACGATATGTACTTGTTCAAGTACTGCCCTGATCAGGTTATTAGGAGATGTGTACCATATATTGAACATCATAAGATCATTTTCTTTTGTCACGACCATGCATGTGGGGACCATTTTAGTTCTAGAAAGATAGCTACAAAGATTTTGTAGTGTGATTTTTATTGGCCCACTATTTTCAAGGATTTGCATGCTTACTACGTAGCATGTGTTAGATGTCAACAGTTAGGGAGCATAAGAAAAAAGGAATATGATGCCCTTGAACCCTATTTTTGACATTGAGCCTTTTGATGTTTGGGGCATTGATTTTATGGGACCTTTTTCCAATTTTTTTTGGTTACTTGTACATCCTTGTGGGGGTGGATTATGTGTAAAAATGGGTAGAAGTCATACCATATAAGATGATAAGTGTCCAATTTTGTATAAAAAGTAACTATTAGTAGCCAATGTGTTATAAAATATAGTGTTATTTCTAGTATTTTTAAAATTTTTTTGTAACGCATGCATTTCTAACCCAATAATTCAAAAGTTTGATATTCTATAGGTTTAGAGGCTAGTCTAGAGTAAATATGTGCATGATCATAATTTTTTTAGGATTTAATTAGTTTTTTTTTTTTTTTTTTTTCAGAAGTGAGAAGATGATCTAATAGCTTATATTTTGCTTCATAAAGTTTTTCACAGGTCGAGCTACATAATTCCTCAATGGTTGTGCAGGGGTGGTACACCCTTGCCCAAGGGTTTCTTGGTGCCATTGCCAGGGAATCACAACTGATTTGTCGTTGAATTCTTATTTAGATAGTTTATCTTTAGTTGTAGTTTTAGGTTGCACTGGATTAAGATTTTTGCATTGGATTTGCATATCATGCTAATTCCTCATAAATTTATCCATCTTAATTGTTTTGTGGAGGGGAATTTGGAAAAGTGGTAGTGGCAATCCTATGGGCCAAAGCTTCATCAAAGTTGATTGTTTTCTTAGTTTAGTTTTATCTCTTTGAGTGAATTTGTAGCAAGGCCCCATTGTAACTTGCAATTTCATTATTTCAATTTTAAATGAGATGTATTAAAACAAGGCAAGTGTGTGACTTGGAGGCCCCCACTTGATCTTCACCAAAAATCCCACTATAAGTATCCCTCATTTTGATTTACTTTTCTAGTGTAGTTACATTTAGTGTAATTTACATATTGGTTGGTAGATAGCTGATATAGATTAATGTCATTTATTTTAATTATAGCATCTTATTCGGAGCTGTTGCATTAGCTTGCACCTATGCAACTCTTAGTTGGATAGCATATAGGTTGCATTAGTTTGCTTTCTTGTACTTGTATTGCATGTTTACTGCTTTGTGGTAGATGAAACATAAAGTCAGTAAGGGCCCCACTAGAACCCTCATAAGATAAGGGCTGGATTTCATTACTAGATCCATCAATTCAATTCCTTGTATGCTTTTGACCCCAACCCAATCTTAATTTAAAATCAAGTAGTAGGAGACCTATGGTTATGAGCTCATAGAACCCTTTTTGAAAGAGGTGATCTATTGTCAGTCTAATGGCTTTTGAACTTTATGATGATCAATGCAAAAAGTGATGCATTCCCACCACTATGCAAGAGAATAGGAGCCATACATTAGGTTTCCTAAACCAAGCAACTTGAGGCTTTAAGCTAAGCATTAAAGCCACTTTAGCCATCAAGGAATGAGCCATCAAAGTGAGCCATAAGGCCATGTATGAATGTCACATGAAGCCACATGACTGAAGCAATAATTCAGGTAACATTTCTATGCTAAAAGTGTGATTTTTAAGGGATTTTGAGAGATTAATGTATATGGTAAGATGATCATGTATTAAGGGACCCATCAAGAGAGAAAAATCAACTTTTCTAACCCATTTCCTATCCCTAATCCACCATTTAACTAGGGTTCCATGTTTTGAACTTAAGGAGGGAGCCACCTTCCTAGAAGAGGATGCCCCCTTGCTTAATTGGAAAATTTCAAGCGGTTTCCTAATTAATAAACCCTAAACTAAGTCCATTCAAAGCACATCAAAATGCTATGTTTTTCTCATTTTTTTCATAATATTTTTTCTTCTTTTTCTCTCTCCATTTCAACCTGAATAACCATCCAATTAGAAAGGAGAGAGTTCCACTTTCTTAAAAAGGAAAAGGAAGGCTCCCCCCTTCTACTTTAGGAAACCAGCCAACTTGCCTCTCTTTCTTACCTCACTCTTCACCTAAAGTTTCTCATTCAAAACCCTAGATCTAGATCTACTTTCCTCCTTGATTCATCCCTTGCCTAAGTTAGAAACCAAAGCATCTATATATCTCCCATGAAGTCAATGTTTTTTTTTTTTTTTTTTCTAAGTAGAGGTGGGTGAGACACTTTGAAATATAGCTCTCGTTTGTTGCTTAATTGCTATTGGACTTTGGAACTTCTTTAATTATTTTCCTCTTTGGATTTCTAGTTATTCTTCTTATTATTGGCTCTCCAATTTAGGCTAGTAGTTTTCTTGTTTTGATTTAGATTTCATTGCTTTAGTTTTGCTTGTTTGCTTTCTATTTTTGCACCCTTCTTTCCATCTAGCTTTATCTTTCTCCTTTACCCATTTCCATTGGTTTTTCTTTGTTATTCATTCAAGATTTAAGTTAACTCTTTTTTGGTAGTGACAACCAAGAGAAGAGCTAGCTTACCACTTTGAATTCTTCCCTTGAAATTCACGCTTTTCACCTTATTACCACCTTAGTTTTAGATCAATTTATTTGCCCTAGTTCACTCAGTTATCCTTCTTTTCTATTGAATTCCTTCATAGTTTTTCTTTGAATGTCATCTGATTTAAATTGTGAACATTGTACTAAATTGTCAGGGTTGTTTAGATAAGATTTTATGCTTTAGAATTGGGTGCAATTTTCAGCTTTTGAACAGGTATTATGCTCCCAGTTTTACGTGTAATTTGATGTTGATTCAATAAAGTTCTTTGAGGTTTCTTATTTTGGAAATTTTCTTTTATCAAATTACTTTATATATGGTTTGTTTTCTTCTATAAAATTTGTGGTTTCATTTGCTTTATTATGCTTGAGTTGTTGATGTTCTTAAGTAGTTGAAATCAGGATTTTTTCTCTCCTTAACTTTGAGCTTTGTTTCCAGCCATCAAAACACCTTATTTGATTGAATAATTAGGAACACATTAGTTTTTTAGATTTTTTGTTTAGTTCCTAGCTTATGTTGCATATTTTTTTTTGCATTAAAAGGGTCAAATCTGGTCTCTTTTGCACTTATGAACCATGCACACAGTCCATGGATCATGCACATGGTATGGTGATTCACCATTGATTCTTGCTTCATTCACTTGATTAATTTAATTTTAGTAGCATTTTACTTATTGCTTACATTTTAGTTTATGTTTATAAAGTTTCCTTTTTGATTTTTTGAAAGTTCTACCTTTAGGAAGTTTTAGGATTTAGAAAGTGTTAAATTTAGAAAGTTTTCTTAATTGTAGTTTCCATTCACACACATGTTTCTAATTTCTCATTAAATATAGTTAGATCTCATTAGTTACTTCTTTTTATATGTTATTTTAATATAGAAAGTTTCCTATTTTGGTTGTAGAAAGTTTCTAATTCTACTTTAGAAAACTTTCCATTTTAGTAGTTTCCTTAAGACTAGTTACCTAATTTCATTCATTCTAATTTAGCATTGGTTTCCTTTACTTGTTACATGCTAGTTTAGTTTCTATTTTCATTACTTAGACAGGGTTTTTAGAAAGTTTCTTTTAATTCTAGTTTCTAATTCCATGTATGTTTTCTTCTTAGTTGTTTTAAATTCTTAGTTTAATCACATCTCTATCCCGTTAGCCAAAGTTAATTGATCTAAATAATAACCAATCCATTGCAAATATGTGAGACTCCTCATGGGATTGACCTTACTTGCATGAAAATATTACATTGATTCATGAGCTTATAAGTAGTTTTAAAACTACACTATAAGACCTATGACCAAAAGGTGGTGGTCAAGTTCTTATAGGAAAATATATTTGCACCTTTTGGTACACATAGGGCCATAATTAGTGATGGGGGTAAACATTTTTGTAATAGGATATTTTATAATTTAATGAGAAAATATAATGCAAACTATAGAATAGCTACCCCTTATCATCCTCAAACCAGCGAACAAGTAGAGGTGTTTAATAGATAAATAAAATATATTTTAGAAAAGAGAGTTAATCCAAATAGGAAAGACTGGTCTTTAAGACTTAGTGACGCTTTATGGGCCTACAGTACTACCTTTAAAACTCCGATAGGCATATCACCTCATTGCCTGGTCTATGAAAAAGCCTCCCACCTACTAGTATAACTTGAACATCGAGCATATGTGGTCATCTAAAAGATAAATTTTGACTTTGATACTATTGGAACTCATAGAAAACTCCAAGACAATGAGTTGGATGAGTTAAGGAAAGATGTATATGAGTCTGTAAAGCTATACAAAGACACATGAAGAGCCATGATGACATACATATCTTGAGAAAGTCAACCATAAGACAAAAAGTCCTTTTTGTATAATTCTAGATTGCATCTATTTTCAAGAAAACTTAGATCTCGAATGGTCTAAATCCTACATAGTATGTATTGTACATCCTTATGGAGTCATTGAGATAGAAAAGGATGAAGAGATTTCCAAATTTAATGGACAAAGGTTGAAATCCTTCCTAGAGTTGATAAGCCCTGAGGTGGAAGAAACATTACTTAAGGAACTAGTATATCAGGACCCACCTTAGCATGACCTAGACATTTGCATACATCACATGAGTTGCATTTATCATTATTATTGTATAGCAAGTCTGGCTGAAGGCGTTAAACTTAGTGTCACTAGGAGGCAACCTAGTGCTTATAGAGTCTCAGTGTTTTACATCATTGATTTACCATATAAGTGTCCTATATTTCAAAACATTGGGGAAAATTTTAGTAAAGGTTGGGGGTGTAAATATACATGATATTTTTGAGTTTTTCTTTAAAAAATTCAAAATTTTCTTAAAATTTCAAAGTTTTTAGTATAAATTTCCTTCATTGTGGTGAGAATTGGATTGCCAGAATCTTAGTATGTCTCCTACTTTAACATCTTAATAGAAATACATATGGTTAATTGAACATTTTATTCATGTCCTAAAGTATTTTATGAAAGTTAAATATCAGAATATACTTATACACAGTGCATAAGTCTAGATTAAGAGATGGTTATGACTTAGAGACACTACGAAAAATTAGTGGAGACCTATATACCCAAGTGAGTACTAGAGACTATCAACTTTTTGAGGATTGTATGTAATTCCATATTTCATTTAATGAACATCAAAATTTGAAGGATCCCAGTGTTCTTTGTTTTGGTCAATTGCCAAGAACCAAAAAGAGTGATAACTTTCTTTCCTAAATATTTATTGACTCGGATAGGTTTTAAGAAACCTAGAAAATGGTATAGGCCATCCTTGTTTTATCCTAGAAATATAAAACCTTCCCAATATGTTATACAACTAGTAAGAGCCTTTGAGCCTCTTAGTAAGCCTTTTCTTTTCAAAATCCCATCTACCCTAACCCAAATAAACCCTAATAAGAATATCCATTACATACCTTTTAAAAATGAGTAGAGATGATAGAAAAAGGTTTAAACAAAGGACGAAAGTCTAAGAAGTGAAAATTTCAAAAGTATCTATAAAGAAAAACATTCCTTCTTAGAAAAAGAAAAGAAAAAGTTGAATTAAGAGAAAAGGAAATAGAAGATATTCACTTCAATGTATAACAAAAAGGAAATTGTCCTACATCAATTGAAGACCTCCACTCAGATTTGAAACTTTTAAATCCCTTTATCCTTTCTTTTTAGAACCTATAAAAAATACAAAGAAAAAGAGTATTAGGAGAAAAAGGAAAGAAAAAGTTAAATTAAGAGAAAAGGAAAAGTAGAAGATATTCACTTCAGGTACAAAAAAAGAAATTGTTTGACATCAACTGAACCCCTTTACTCAGATTTGGAACTTTTGAATCCTTTTATCCTTTCTTTTCAAAACCTATCCCAAGCCTACATTTCACCCTACCTAAAGACCTATTGATCTTAAGGTGGAAGATAGCCTTAATGAGGATATAAAGAGGAAGGGATTAAGGTGAACTACCCTATTGATCTTGGTAATGGCATCCATTCTCAGGGATCACATTTCTTTATCTTAATTGTGCTTATAAATTTGTGTGAACCATTAGTCTTATTGGCTCCAGTCACATATTGAGTGAATTTTGTATGACCCCTTTCTCTAAGAGCTTTATTTCTGAGTGTATAATGGTGAGAAATTGAGGTCAAAACATCTTTGTAATGGAGCAATAAGTGTTATTGTTTAGAATTCCTAACTTATGTAGTTGTACACACGCATGCACTTTGAGATATAACTATAATAAAATGGCTTTAATAATACTAAACTATCATGAAACAAGAGAACAACAATTTAATTAAAGGAAAGTTACCCAATTACCATGTACATGTAAACTAATCAAAGCACTCACTAAACTAACTAAAAATTTAAATGGGTTCCTAAGATTTTAAACAAATATGGTGTATGGATTGTTGGACATTACACATGAAACATAAGATGAAAAATTCTAGTAGCATGGTCTATATGAAACTCAAATCAAGTAAGGCATTGAAAGAAACTCAACAAGAACTTTTCGTGGAATATACACTCAAAATTAAAAGTACTTCACTACTAGAATTAAATAGGCACATTGCTTTTGAAATAAATTCATTTATTGACTTGAAATTACATCCAATAATACACATACATAGACAATAAAGGTGAAAATTAAGAGCTTTTCTTAAGCAAGATTTCAACTTCAAATCAAAGATTAAACAACTTCTAATGATCCCAATCTAAAATTAGATATCATGCATGTGAATTCAAGAGACAAAATCAAAGCAAAAGATGGAGGAAAGAAACAAAGGGCAAGGCAAAGAAGCATGGGGAAAACATGGTGATCAAAGTAAGGAACAGGAGAATTATAAGAGGGAAACAAAAGTTTTTCAAGCTGCTGTTTCTCTTAGGTATCACCACTAGAGAAAAAATAACTTGGATCTTAAGAGATTAAGGTAGAAAAAATAAGAGCAGAGAAAGTGAGATTTAAGGAAAGATAAGCTAGTTCTATGTGTTGAAAGTAAATCAAGAAGACAAAGAAACAAAGCAATAAAGCAAGGAACTAAAGGAAGCAACTACCCTAGGATTGGAGTCCAAGATACAAGGAAAGGAAGTTTGAAAAATATCATGGAACACCTTCAAAGAATAATAGTAAAAGAGTCCCATAAATGATTTGGCTATTAGAGGTGTCACCTTTTTAGGAAGGTGGTGTGGAATGTCTTTCATTCTAAATAAATGATTTGGCTATTAGAAAAGAAAGAGAAATGGAAGGAAAGATGTGTATGAATCTAGGGTTGAGAAGTGCTTTGAATAAGGCTTAGATCTAGGGGTTTCCTAATTAGAAAACCACCTAAGTTGACAACAAAGCAAGGGGGAGGACCACTCTTCTTAGAAGGTCCCTCCTCCTTAAGCCAAAAATGTGAACCCGATATTAGGTGGAGGTAATGGATTTGGAAAGTGGCAATATTGGTCCAGCTATGCATGATTTTCTTACCCTTTATAATTCTCTCTCAAAACCTCCAATTATTCCTTGAAAATCACACTTTTTAACATAGTATGATTGCTTGAAATGGTGCTCCAATCATATAACTCCATGTGGTATGGCTCCAATGTGGCTTGACGACTCATTCCTTAGTGGCCTGAGTGGTAAGTCCCTTACCTTCAAAGCTTGAATGGCTCAGCTTCTATAGGTTTCCTTATTAGACTAAGAGACTTCATGCATGGCTCCAATTCTCATGCAAAGGTGGTGAAAATGTGTGGCTTTTTGCATGGATAATTTTTAGGATTGTTGCAATATAACAGAACATAATTTTTGTGGAAAACTTTGTGAAGCACGATATCTGCTGTTGGATCATGTTCTTACTCCAAAAGAAGAGTAAAAACTCTAATTAAATCCTAAAAAATTATAACAATTAACATACTTACTCTAGATTAGTTTCTAAACCTACAAAATATCAAAAAATTTGAATTATTAGGTCAGAAAAAAGTACCATAATTTATAACACATGCTCTACTAATTGAATATTTTTTATACAAAATTAAATACTTATAAAAATGGAAGCCAATTTTCTTTTTATCATTTTTGTGTGTTTTGCTCAGGGCGAGAAAAATTCGGGTTAGGGGTGTAATATGTGTTCAATTTTGTATAAAAGAGTAACCAATTAGTAGCCGATGTGTTATAAAATATAGTGTTGTTTCTAGGGTTTTTCTAGAAATTTGTAACACCTGTATTTGTGACTTAATAATTTAAAAGTTTGATATTTTGTAAGATCAAGAGTTAATCTAGAGTAAGTATAAGAATGACCATATTTTTCTAGGGTTTAATTAGGGTTTGTCATCTCTTGTAGTTGCTGAGATGATGATCCAACAGTTGAGATTAGGTAAGAAAAGAATTGAAGGTCAAGATCAAAAGAGGGACAAAGACCTACAATTCAACATTTCAAAGCTAAATCAAGGTTCAAGATCATTTTAAGTCAAGCAAGAAGACAATGAGAAGTATCAAAGGTGACTAAAATGGTCCAAGCTAAGAAGCCATGCAATTCCACCATTTTGCATGAGAATTGGAGTCATGCATGAGGTTTCCTAGTCTAACAAGGAAACCTAAGGAAGCCAAGTCATTCAAGCCTTAAAGCCAAAGGGCTTAGCCATTCAAGCCACCAAAGAATGAGCCATCAAGCCACATGGAGTTATATGATTGAAGGACCAATTCAAGCAATTATCTCATGCTTAAAATGTGATTTTTAAGGGATAATGTGAAGGTTTTGAGAGATATTTGTAAAAAGTAAGATAATTATGCATAGGTGGACCAATTAAGAGAGAAAACCCACTTTCCTTTTACCTTATCCTAGGATTCCACTATTTTTTGGTTAAGTAGGGAAGCTAATTCCTAAAATGTGACTCCTACCCCTTGCTTAGTTATCATCTTAAGTGGTTTCCGAAGATGGAAACCCCTATATCTATTTCAAATCAAATTACATAAAAACCCAAGATCTTTTCTCCATATTTCCTACCATTCTTATTTCCATTTCTTTCTCTTTTTCCAATAGCCAATACCATGCAATTAGAAGGGAAGGAGCTTCATGCCACCTTCATAAAAAGGTTGATGCTTCCCCCCTTTCTAATCACATGGCAGCCACCATGACCTCACTTGCTCACTTCATTCCTCTACCTCATCTCTTCACTTAACTTTTCTCATTGAAATCTTAGTTCTAGATTTACTTTCCTCTCTTAGACTAAGCCCTCGTCAAAGTGGAAACCAGCCATCCATAAAAGAGCAAGCATTCCACGTTTTGTCCAAGTCGGGGTTTTGTGAGAAAACCTTGAAAGAAGCACTGTATATTGGTGTATCTTCGAGCTTCGAGCTTTGATCTTTGGCTTTGTTTAGACTGCTTTCTATTATTTGTTTTTTCCCTTCAATTCTAGGTTAGTACTTTGTTTCATTGCTTTGTCTTCTTGTCTTATTTCCTTGTTTTGATATTGCTTCCATATGCATAGAACTCCTCTAGTTTCCTTTGAATCCTTGCTTCATCTCCTTTGTTTTTCTTACTTATTCTCTTAAGATCTAAGTTATATCTTCTCTGGTAATGACAGCGAAGAGAAACAATAGCTTAAATCTTTTGATTCTCCTTCATCTTTTAGTTCTTTTTTAGTTCTAGTACTAGGTTGACTGGTTACTTTTCCTTAAAATAGCTCCCATCCCTCTAGATTTTTATCTTGATTTTCTTTTAGGTTCCACTTGTATGTTATCTAAGCTTAGGTTAAGGTTGTTAAAAGGTGCTTTTTATTTGATTTGAGTCAAGTTTTAGGCTCTTGAAGAGTGAGTAATTTTGAGATTGTGGATACATGTTCTTGTGCATCTAATTTGATGTATTTTGACATTCAACCAATGAAGTTACTTAAATATTCTTGTTCATTTTGAATTATAGCAGCTAAGTACTTTAGATCTTGAGTGTTATCTTACATAAAAAGTTCTAATTCAATTGCTTTCCATGCTTGGTTTGAGTTGAGTTTCTTAAGTGCTTAAAATTTCAAAATTTTGATTAAATCTTCATGCTTATTTTCCATTAGCTCATTCATCTTATTTGCTTGATTCCTTGGAGCCCATTTAGTTTTTTAGGTTTTCTGTTAAGTTCATTGATTAGATTTCATGTTAGTTTGTTTTTAATTCATTAATTATACCCATTTTGACTCGATGAACGATGCACACCATCCCATGGATTATGAGCATGGTATGAGGGTGAACTCTCTGCTTATTGCTTTGTTTAGTTGGTTTATCTTAGTTTAGCAATAGGTAATTCATTTTTTGCATCTTAGTTTACAAGTTTCCTTTTTAAGTCTTGGAAAGTTCCATTTTTAGGATTGGGAAAGTGTTACATTTGAAAAGTTTCCTTTTTAGTAAGTTTTCTCAAGTTGAGTTGCTTAGTTTAATTCATGCTAGTTTTGCATTAGTTCGATACCTTAAGTCTCTTACTTCTAAAAGGGTCCTATGAGTTCGATACCTTAAGTCTCTTACTACTTGATTTTAAATTAAGCTCTAAGGGCTAGGATAATGAAAATATAACTAATTGACTTGATTACCTAGGTGGGCCAAGAATTTGGTGTTTAAATCCAATCCTTATCTTATGAGAATTCTGATGTGGGCATTACTATCAATGTGTTCCATCCACCATAAAGTTGTAAACATGCATTGCAATTATAAAGAAAGGAAAACTAGTGCTTACTTATATGATATCTAACAAAGTCACCTTTGTTAAATATGTGCAATCTAATGCAACAATCCTAATTAAGATGTAACAAATTCAATGAATGACCATAATCTATATGAATTACACTACCAACCAATATGAAAATTATACTAGATGTAAGTACACTAAGAAAATAAAAGAAAGTAAGAGAACTTATAGTAGGGTCTCTGATGAAGATCAAGTGTGGACCACTAGACTCCACACTTGCCCTGTATTAATACAACCCATTTAAATTGAATAAAGAAATTGGATGATACCATGGGGCCTCACTACAAGTTCACTCAAAAAAGGAAAAAACTAATCTAGGAGAGCAATACAATTTGATGAAGCTTTGGCCCATAGGATTGTTGCCGCTCCTTTGCTAAATTCTCCTTGCACAAAACAAGTAAGATATGTCAATTTTGGAGGAATTAGCAAAATATGCAAGAATGATGTAAAAATCATAATCCAATGCAACCTAAAACTATGACTAAAGATAAACAATCTAAATAGAGATCCAACTACAAATCTATTGTGATTCCCTAGAAACCACATGTGCATATTTTGCTAATTCCTCACAAATTGACCATCTTTCGTATTTTGTGTGAGGGGAATTGGGTAAAAGAAGCGGTGACAATCTTGTGGGCCAACGCTTCATCAAATTAGGATGTATTTGCTTTATTAGATTATGGTTTCAGTTTTTTTAGTTAACTTGTAGTGAGGCCCCAGTGTAATTTTGTAATTTTTTATTTCATTTTAAATGGGTTATAATAATACAGGGCAAGTGTGGGGTATGGTGGGCCACACTTGATCTTCATAAAAAAACCCCAATTTAAGCTTCTATCATTATGTTTTGTTTTCTCAGTGTAGTTCCATTTAGTATAGTTTGCATATTGGTTGGTAGTGTATTCATATAGTTTAGGATCATTCATTATACTTGTTGCATCTTATTTATGGTTGTTGCATTGGATTGCACCTATTTAACAAAGGTTACCTTTGTTGGATAGTATATAGGTAAGTAGTAGTTTCCTTTCCTTCTATTGTATTGTACGTTTACTGCTTTATGCTGAACCAAACACATTGATAGTAAGGGCCCCATAGGAACCCTCATAATATAAGGGTTGGAGTTCATCACTAGATCCTTGGTCCACCTAGGTAAGTAAATAAATTCCTTACATGTTTATGATCATAGCTCTTAAAGCTTAATTGAAAATCAAGTAGTAAGAAACTTAGGGTATCGAGCTCATAGGACCCTTTTAGAAGGAGGAGATCTATTGTCACTGTAGTGGCTTCTGAGCATCATGATTATAGTAGGTATATAAAATTCAACTAATTTTCCCATGCCTTTCATTGATAGTTGTTAAGGTCTAAGCACCTCCTTCCATAAGAATTGTATTAACCACTCTAGAGTAGAACTTAAATGGTAAGCAGTAGTTGAGCCTGGATAAAAGGAGTTGTCGAAATTGAGGTCTAAAAGCAACCACCCTGCACATTATAAAAGATTACCAAAGGAGCTCACTAGTGAACCATTGAGGATTGATTGATTGTGCATCATTTAGAGTTAGGAGTCACATTTAGTTAGGTTGCATCATATAGTTAGGGCTTTCTTTTAGACGCTCATAAAAAAAAAGTACCAATTCATTATATACAATGATTTGTTTCAGTGAATATAAAGTTGAGTACAATGGCCTATGAAGCAGGGGTTAGTCAACCACCACTTTCTTATTATTTCACTCTTAAGCCATTACCTATGTATGATAGCGACATGGTATACTCCTCATTTGTCCAATGCAATTGATAATTAATTGGATAGGATGGAAATTCTTAAATGCTTTGAGGCAAGATACTAAGTCATTTCAATACCCTCAATATGATAATTCCTATCCCTATTCTGACCCACCATATCCTACTACTTCATGTCCATCAAGGTCCACTTAAAATGGATACTATCAAGAGCAAGTGGGTGTACCCAATGCTTTCGTAAAACCTAGAAATCACCATTATATTGAGAAAGAGTATTAGGACTATAATGGATGGGTTAGGCATCATGAATGACCATGGCCTCAAAATTATTAGGAAGAATCATCATGTCCCATCTAGCTCAACCCTACCATTACAACCATCATAGTTCCAACCCAATCCATCCTTTCTTAGTACCCTAGTGCCATAGTTGTATAAGCCATAAGAGTTAGAACAACCATTAGAAAAGACCCAAATGATAGAAAAAATGGAGCTGAAGTCGTTTAAAATGGATCAAGTACATGAGGACATTATACAATGAGTTGAGGAAACAAAACAAATAAGGGAGAAAACCCTTGATATAATTACAAGGATGGAAATATCATATGTTCCTTCTGAGTTACAAAATTTCCAATCATCCTTAGAATCCTCTAATACATATCCACTTGAGTTATGTCTTGTTCCTTTTTCTGATTACATTGAAGAGATAACCATTGATGACATTAATGAATATTTAGGCATTGAGCCTTTAGTGGACACTCAATGGCAAGATCAAGTAGAAATCCCTAATATTCCTAAAATTCAAATTGAGCCTCGTAGTGTAGAAGACATGCCCAATTGGGACCTATGGAGTTTATTTGATTAAACACTAGATAGTATAGTATGACCAACCCAAACCTTACTTGTGCTTGAAGAATAGGAAGAAGAAGAGTCAATTGATGTTTTGACCCAACATCAACTAACTCAAGTGTACACATTAGAGGTCAACAAGGATTTAAGCTCCACCATTACATTACCCCCCCCCTAGAAAAACAAGAACAACCAAATAGTAAATAAAGAGTTAGCTTAATCCACAATTTCAAGAAAATGTAAGGGAGAAGGAGGAAAAATATGTACTGATGCAATGGTCACTATCATCCCTAAATTTGGTAAAAAATGGGGCCATTCATCTCGATTGATCCTAATAAATTTAAATTCATGGTGGTCTTTCATGTTATATTGTTACCATTAACAATTTCAAGTTGGAGAATGTATATTGATTGCCGTGAAATTCTCGAGTAGAGTGGGAAATTCTTCCATTTAATTAGAGTAAGAATTAGGTTAATTAGTTAAGTTTGGAGTAGATTAGTTAGTCTAGTATGGATGAAGACGTTAAACATAGAGCTTACTAGGAGGCAACCCAGGTTTTTCAAGTGTCTCGTCATTCTACCTTACCCATTTATCATATAAGGTCCTATTTTTCAAAATATTGGGGACAATGTAAAAAAAAAACTTACATGCAGTGTGTAAGTCTAGACAGATAAACAATTATGACTTAGAGACCCTAAGGAAAATTAGTAAGGACCTATATGCCCAATGAGTGCTAGAGACTATCATCTTTCCAAGGGTTATATGCAAGTCCATTTTTTTTTTAGTGGACATTATTTTATAAGATCTCAATATCTTTATTTTGGTCAATTTTCAAGAAACAATAGTACTAAATTTCTTTCTTAAACATTTATTAAATGTAAAAGGCTTTAAGAAACCTGGGACAAAGCTTACCTAGTATATTATACCACTAGTTAGACCCTTTGAGCTTCTTGATTAGCCTTTTCTTTACAAAACCTCATTTACCTTAACCCAGAAATCCCAGTTGAAAATATCGATTGTCTATCCTTCAAAATGAGTAGCGATGGTAGGAAAAGATCAAAAAGGGAAAAAATCTATGAAGTGAAAATATCTGAGTGTTTACATAGAAAATCCTTTTCCTCAAAGAAAAAAAGAAATACAAAGACGAGAAAAATATAAATTTTTAGAAAAAGAAAAGTAAAGAGAAAGAAAAAAATAGAAAAGATATTCACTTCAGTGCAATCAAAATAAAAGTTTTCCAATAGTTATAGAAGGTCTCTACTCAGATTTGAAATACTTATACCCTTTTTTCAGAACCTAACCTAAGCCTACGTTTCTTCCTATCTAAAGACCTGGTTATCTTAAGGTAGAAAATAGCCTAAATGAGGACATAGATAGGAAGGACCTAAGTTGAGCTACCTCAATTGATCTTGGTAATGATGTTCATTCTTAGCGATCATAATTCCATTGTCTTATTTTTGCTTAAAAGAAATTATGTCAACCATCAGATTGTTGGATTCAATCACATAAAGAGAGAGTGTTGTTTGGCCCCTTTTCTTAGAGAGCTTCAATTCTAAGTGTATACTAGGGAGAATTTAAGGTCAAGACATCTTTCTAATAGAGCAACAAGCATTACTATTTGGAAGTCTTCACTTATGTAGTTGTAAACAAACATGCATTATGAGATATAATTATAATAAAATGGCTTTGATATGTGGATAACTTGTATAATTTTTCATTCGTCTTTATTACGTTGTTTAAGCTAGAAGAGTGCTAATGGATGATAAATCTTTGAGGTAAATTAAAGGACTTAGCCTTATAGAATTTTGTGGGTATATTCACTACATATTCTCACGAGAGATAACTCATCCACTAGGGGTAACCTTAGGGTCTTAGGGCTTGCTGCATATGCTAAATGCAATAGTGAATACCTACGAAAATGGTAACCATTTTTGTTTTCATGATTTTTCACATGTTTTGCTCGAGACTAGCAAAATACTAGTTGGGGAATGTGATGAGTGTTTAATTTTGTATAAAATGTACCCAATTAATAGCCATGTGTTATAATAGGCATAATTCTAGGGTTTTTTTAGATTTTATAATACATGTATTTTTGACCTACTAATTCAAAAGTCTAATATTTTATAGGTTCAGAAGCTAATTCAGAATAAGCATGTGAATGAGCATTATTTTCTAGGATTTAATTAGGGGTTTTCATCTTTTGTAGGTGTTGAGACGATGATTTGACGGCTAAGATCAAGTAAGAAAAGAATTGAATATCAAGATCATAAGAGGGCCAAAGACCTAAAATTTAGCATTTCAAAGATAAATAAAGGTTGAAGGTCATCTTAAGGCAAGCAAGAAGACAATGGAAAGCATCAAAGCTGACTAAAGTGGTTCATGCAAAAAGCCATGCAATTCTACCACTTTGCATTAGAATTGGAGCCATGCATAAGGTTTCCTAATCTAAAAGAACACCTAAGGAAGCCAAGCCATCCAAGCTTTGAAGTAAAGGACTTAGCCATTCAAGTCACTAAAGCCACCAAGGAATGATCCATCAAAGTGAGCCATGAAGCCACATGAGAGCCATGCCACATGCAGTCACATGGTTGGAGAATCAATTCAAGCAATTATCTAATACTAAAGTGTAATTTTTCAAGGGATAATTGGAAGGTTTTGAAAGATATTTGTAAAAGAAAAGATGATCATGCATATGTGGATCAATTAAAAGAAAAATCTCACTTTTCGTTTCCCATTTTTCATCCTTTCCAACCACCCCAATTAGAGCTCCATGATTTTTGATTAGAGAGGGAGGCACGTTTCTAGAAAGGTGACATCTCCCCCTTGCTTAGATGTCATCTTAGGTAGTTTCCTAAATAGGAAACCCCTACATCCAATTCACAACTGGAACACTTCAAAACCCTCAATTTTTAAAGTCTCTCCTACCATTTTCCTTTCTATTTTCCAAGAATTAAATACCATGCTATTGGAAGGGAAGGAGCTCTATGCCACCTTTCTAAGAAGGTGACATCTTCCCCCTTCTAGTAACATGGTAACCATCTTACCTCACAATGATGTCACCTTGTTGCCTTATTCCTCCCCCTAATTCTCCATCCCAGCTTTTGATCTAATTGTAACATACTTCCTAGAATAAGATCTCATCAAATTAGAAGCCAACAACTCTATATAAATCCCATGAATTCCACATATATTTTTTTTTCTAAGTAGAGGTTCTGTGGGAAAACCTTGGAAGTTGAACTCTTGCTTGGTGATTCTTGGAGCTTTGGACATCTTTTGGGCAATGCTTCCTTTGGATTCTTAAGTATTTTCTTTGCTTTTTCACTTTAACTCTATTTTAGTACTTTGCTTTCATTGATTAGTTGTTCTTGTTTTGCGTCTTTAGTTCTTGACACATAGAAACTCATTGCTTTACATTAGTTCTTTGATTCCACCATCTTAGCTTTTTTTGCTTATTCATCAAAGATCCAAGTTAATGCTCCTCTAGGAGTGATAGCCAAGAGAAGCAAAAGCTTGACTCATTGATTTCCATCTTTGAATTCCATGTTTTTTTTACTTGAAATTTGAACTAGTTCTAGACAACTTTTGCCTTAACAGGACCCATCATTCTAGCCATCCTTTCTCTTGAATTCTCTTTTGGGTTTCACTTGCATGTTATCTTAGTTTATATTGACTGCATTAGAGTATTATTCTTTTGGGAATAAGAATCCAAATATTATTTTCCATTCTTTATAGATCATCAGTTAGATTTACAGATCAACAGCTAGATTGCCCTCAAGAACTTTTATGCCATCAAGATCTTGTATTTGAATGGTTAGATCTCATAGATCACTTATCTTGATGCTTAGATCAGGTTCGTAGTTGATTTGAATGGTTAGATCTATAATTCAAAGGTTGATGTATGTAATTTAGGGTTGATCTTGGCATATTAATCTCCTAATACATCTAGTGGATCAATTTATGAGATCTAATCAACTTTGACCTTGTAGATCTATGAGATTTTTATGGTTTTTAGGCTATGGTCATATTAAATGGTCCTTTGATCCTAAATTTCAGTATATAATTATGTTCACAACGTCAATATGAACACAAGGGATGTTTTGGATAGTCAATCGAAGTTATATATCTCTTGAAATTTGAGTTTCTTTGTTTTAGATCACTCGAGTGGCCTAGATTCAATCTCGGGTTCCAATAAGGGTCGGTGTGTCTCGGTTCCCAAGAAGTGCTTGTGACCTGGTCAAGCTGAGATCACACCTGCATGTTTGCACATGCACAGGGATTGCTCCAGAACAGCGCATCTCTGTTGTGTGTTACTGTGTGCGTCTTGGTCTCCTGATCTAGTCTACCAGAGTTTACTGGAGAAGATGACCAGAGCAAGGTTGCTGGTGATGATTTTCTCATCAGAAAGACTTCCAATGAAATTTTTTTGTAGATTAGGCTTTTACCTTTACTCTCATAAAGTTTGGCATCATTTCGTGGTTGTTTGATGTCAGAACAAATGATTTCCCCGTGGAGTTTTCGCTGAAAAATCTAGAGTGGCTGGATTTAGAATCTTTGTTTAATCACTAGTCAAATATGCTCCGATTGGAACAAAATTAGAGGTGTTTTGATCCTCTTTTCACAAGGAATTAACAATGGTGTTTGATATTCAATCCACCATTGTTAAGATGACTGTCATCGAGATTTACACGGTGACCTTGTTCACGTTCGTAGGAAACAATGGAGAACAAGAGGTTGGAGGGAGAGAAGAAGAAGAGGGAGAGGGAAAGTGCAATGTGAAAAAGAGGGAAGAAGGGAGGGAGATTTATAGTGGTGGTGCACCATCTCAGTGGCGGCCCCGTCCTCATGGCGGTGTTGTCATTTCTCTAGGCGCCGCAGAAGATGACCGGAGGAAGGCTGTGTTTGCCATTTTTTTGCCGTAGGCATAGAGGTTGATGCAGGTGACGAAGATGATGCAGGCATGGAAGTTCCATTAACAAAACAACCTCATGCGTTTTTTGACTATTTCTCATATTATTTAAGAAATTATTAAAATGCCCTTCAATCTTCAAACACGCATAACTTTGTCATCTGATCTCCATTTTCAGTGTTCTTTATGTCATTTGATTCTATTTTTCGAGTAGAATCTAATTATAGGATCATCTCTATTAAATTTGATCTCTATAAAATCTCACTTATATAGTTCAAATATTTATCTTTGGACTTAAAAATTCTGGTCATTACATTATTATTATGTTTAGTTTTAGTATTAAGTTATTATATCTTGAGTGTTATCTTGCACAAAAAGTGCTAGTTTAATTGCTTTCTATTCTTGGTTTGATTTGAGTTTCTTAAGTGCTTGAAATATGGAATTTTCCCATTCAATCTTCATGCTTAATTTCCAGCAACTTATTCATCTTATTTGTTTGATTGCTTAGGAATGCATGTAGCTTATTAGGTTTTAAATTTATTAAGTGATTCAATTAGATTTCATGTTATTTAGTCTTTGATTTAGTAATTTTGGCCATCTTTGACCCATGGATCATATGCACCATCCCATGGATAATGAGCATGGTACTAGGGGGAAGTGTCTTTGCTCATTGCTTTGTTTAGTTGGTTAATCTTAGCTTAGCAATAGTTTCATTATTGACATATTAGTTTAGTTTTAGGAAGTTTTCCAATTGAGTTTTGGAAACTTTTGTTTTTAGAAAGTTTTAGCATTAGGAAAGTGCTAGATTAGGAAACTTTCCTTTTTAGTAAGTTTCCTTAAGTTGCTTAGATCAATTCATTCTAGTTTTGGACTATTTTTCTTTATTTGAATTAATGTTAGTTAGGCAAGTTTTTAATTTCATTGCTCAGTTTTATGGTTAGCAAGGTTATTTTAATTATAATTTCTAATTTCATACATATTTCTTTTCTTTTGTCATTTACTTTCCTAGATTAATTTCAAATCCAAGTCAATCTCTTTCTTTGTCTAAGATAAGCAAATTAAATAAAATCTAATCAATTAAAAATTCTGTAAAATTACTCACATGTGTACGAATCAAAATAGTAATTGCATGCGAGATAGGTTGAACCCATGAAGAATCCCACAGAATTGTCAATTAATTGGATATTATTTATGTTACTTATCTTAGCCAAAGTGAAATGTGTTTTGAATTAAACTAGAAATTTAGACAATGTGGAATGAGAAACATGCACCAAACTAGAAATTACTACTAAAGGAAACTTTCTAAAAATAAAGATGTTCAATAAAATTAGAAACTTTCCTAACTAACATGCATTCATTAAAAGAAACTTATGCATAAGTAAAATGAATTAAACTAAGCAACTTAACTTAAGGAAACTTATAAAACAAGGAAACTTTCCTAATTTAACACTTTCTAATTCTTAAAACTTTCTAGAACTCAAAAAAGTTTCTAAAAATAAAACAAGATGCAAGAAACTAATTAAAAATGGCTAAATTAAGATTAAACAATAAACAAAACAAGGCTTGAAGAAGATTTACCCAAGTTCCGTGCGCATGGTTCATGGGGTATATATTGATTGAAATTGGTGAATCAACAGATAATTATATGCAACCTAATAAAAATATTTAATAACACAACCTAAAAAGATAAATGAATTCCTAAGGAATCAAACAAATACAATGAATAAGTTGTAGAAACTAGGCATGAAGATTGAATGAAAATTTTTCAGATTTTAAGCACTTAAGAAACTCAAATGAAACCAAACATGGAAAAAGAAATTGCACTAGCACTTTTTATGAAATACAACACTCAAGATCTAAATTAATTTGTTACTGAAAACAAGCACAAACAATAATACTCTAAGAATTTTATTGATTGAATTTCAAAATGCATAAAAAAGGGGAGCACATGAACATGTATACATAATCTGAAAATTGTGCACTCTTCAAGAGCCCAAAACATAATTAAAATCAAATAAAAAACACATTCTAATTCTCTTAATCTAAACTAGAAAAACATGCAAGTGAAACTTAAAAGAGAATTCAAAAGAAAAGATGGTTGGAATAATGAACTAACCTAAGGAAAAAGACGCCTAGAATCTAGTTCCACAATCAAGTAAAGAAACATGGATTTCAAGAATGAAAATTAATGATTCAAGCTCTTCCTTCTCTTGGCTGTCATACCAAGAACTAACTTGGATCTTTGATGAATAAACAAGAAAAACTAAGAAGGTCGAATCAAAGAACTAAGGAAAAACAAGGAGGATCTATGTGTCTAAAGAAGCAAAACAAGAACAACTAAGAAATGAAAGTAATGATTGAAAGCAAAGTACTAACCTAGAATTTAAAAGTAAAAGCAAAAAAATCACTTAAGAATCCAAAGGAAGAACAGCCCAAAAGAAATCCAATGCTCCAAGAATCACCAAGCAAGAGTGCAAACTTTCAAGGTTCCTCACCAACCTCTATTTGGAAAAAACATGGAATGCTTAGGCTTTTATAGATGGCTGGTTTCCACTTTGATGAGGGCTTAATGTAAGAGAGGAAATTAGATCTAGTTTTAGGATTTCAATGAGGAAATTTAGGTGGAGCGTTACATGGATGAATGAGCTAAGCAAGCGACATCATGGTTGGTTGCATCTTTAGGGGGTGTGGGGTGGAGTGTCACCCTTTTGGGAAGGGGGTGTGGAGTTCCTCCCCTCCTATATAGGTGGTGATTGGTTGATGGAAAAGAGAGAGAGAGGATAAGAAAAATAGTATGGCAAGATGGAGAAAACCTAGGGTTTTGATGTGCTTTGAAGTAAATTGCATCTAGGGGTTTTCTATTTAAGAAACCACTTAATGTGACAACTAAGCAAGGGGGAGGCATCACCTTTTTAGGAAGGTGCCTCCCTACTTAAGAGAAAATGGTGAAACCATAGATTAAGGGTGTGGAAAGGATGGAAAATAAAAAATGGAAGGTGGGATTTCTCTCTTGATTAGTCCACCTATGCATGATTATCTTATCTTTTACAAATATCTCTCAAAACTTTCTAATTATCCATTGAAAATCACAGTTTTAGCATGAGATAATTACTTGTATTGATCCTCTAATCATGTGATTCCATGTGGCATGGCTCACATGTGGCTTGATGGATCATTCCTTGGTGTCTTGAATGTGCAAGTTGCTTGGCTCAAAGTTTGAATGGATTAGCTTTTTAGGTTTCTTTGTTAAACTAGAAAACCTCATGCATGACTCCAATTATCACACAAAAGTGGTGGAATTGCATGGCTTTTTGGATTGGACCATTTTAGTCACCTTTGATGCTTCATTATCTTTTACTTGCCCTAGGTTGGTCTTGACTCTTGATTTAGCTTTGAGATGTTACGATTTAGGCCTTGGCTCGATCTTTTGATCTTGATCTTCATTTCTCATCTCGATCAATCTCAGCCATTGAATCATCTTATCAACACCCAAAAAATATAAAGAAAAACTAATTAAATAATATAAAATTATGACTATTCACATACTCTAGATTAGATTCTGAACATGCAAAATATCAAACTTCTGAATTATTAGGTCAGAAATGCATGTTATGAAGTTTAAGAAAAAACCTTTGAATTATGCCTATATTTTATAACACATGACTACTAATTGGGTACTTTTTATACAATATTAAACACCCATCAAAAAAATAATTAAGAATTAATGTAAGGAAACAAAGAAACTAGGAAAAGAAAAGAACTATTTCTTTAATGAAAAAATTACAAGGATTTGTTATGTAAACATAAAGTAAGTAAAAGTCCTTCAAATCCAAGCTTAATTTCCATCGGGCCCACATGTTGTGCCCCTCAGTGGGAGCTTGTAAACTTCTCTTCAACCTTAAAGGCACTAAAGTTACCACAAATCTTTTCTCATCTTTACCCCAACATGCCATAAACCAAAACAAATCCCATCAAATAATTCTTAGGAATGAAGTATTAGCGTAGCCAAGAAAAGAGGAGCCTAACACCTTTCTTAAACAATCACCACCTCAAGAAAGAAAGAAGATTATGAAAATGGTAGTAGAAACACTTATGGGATTTTACATAAGCTACAAACTCTAAAAAGAGGGTAGCTTCAAGGAGTTAGAAAGAGAGGAGGTATGAGGTCATTCATCCTTAAGGAAAGTTGAACCATAGAAGAGGCTTCCTACCTTAAACATGAAATAGAACAAAAGGAAAACAAAGGGATATAGTGGACCTTGGCATAGGACACACCAATTCCATCCTTAGGAGATGAAGCAAGAGGTAAGCACATGGTGTAATCCTACCCTTCAACATGAAGCCCTTAGCTAGGAATTTAGGTGGCTTTATGGATAGATTTGGATGTTTCCTCAACCTTAATTAGGAATTATGAAGTTTTCTTAATTCCATAGAAAGTCAAAAGGTTCCTTTTATTTTCCTTATTCAAACTTCATAAAAAGAAATTAGAAGAAAGATAAAAGAATGATGCATGAATGATCTAAACTTGAAGTATGCATGCAAATTGGAAATAGAAAATGGATGTGTGTAAGAAATAGAAAGATGGTGAGATGGCAAGATGGTAAGAGGGTGTAGGAAAGTGAACGGATGTGAGAGTGAGAGATTGGAGTGAAGGATGAACACAACCTAGCATGGAAACATACAATCTTTGTAAAAATGGAAAGTGTGTGTGCGTGAGATAGAAATTAAAAATTAGTGGTTGCCTGCAATAATATTGACTATGATGTGAGCAATTAAGATGCTATGCATGGTTTTCTAAGTGAGTGAAGCATGCTTTATCTAAGAAACTAATATGTATGGGGTTTCTAAAATAATCCTGGAATGAATGCAAAGAAAATTAGAACGTATAAATAAGCTAAGCATGAGTTCCAAATTAGGAAATTACCATGTTTCTAAATTAGGAAAGTGCCAAATCTACGAATCTATCATGCAATTAGTTTCTAAAATGCTTCTAAAGTGATTCTAAAGTAATACTAATATGTATGGAAAGAAAAATGAAAAGTTACCAAAGCTAAAAAGAAGGAATCTAAGATATAAACATAAGATTATAAAATTAGAAACAACCATACTTCTAAATTAGGAAAGTGTTCAAAACATGGAAAGTATGGACGATAAAAAGGAATGCTATGCTAAAAGCATAATCTGCTATACAAGATATAACTTAAGTAAACTAAATTGTACAAAAACTACCATGCAATACAACCTACGGAGATTAGAAGATGCAATGCATGTAACTATCTAGATGGTGTATATGGATGAAAAACAAAAAAAGGACGCATGTCATGGAGGATCATGTGTGTGAACTGATAGAGTGGGGTGCATGCTATGCATGATATGATCCTAGGATGGAATGTAAAGATAAACTAATGACATGAATAATGTAACATATATGGAAGTGAATTGTACAAACCAACTAAGAATTTTTCATGCAAAAACGTAACAAAGGATAAAAGAATGAATGCTTGTAATTATAATGTAAGATAGAAAACAATAAAAAATGCTTGAAAAATAACATGAAAGATGCACGTGATTCTAGATGATGTATGCAATAGAATGGAGATGGAAGATAAATAAAAACAAAATAAACAAGAAAGGAATTGGAATAAGTTGAGACCCTACCTTTATTTCCAAAGGATTTGAACATTGATGCTTGAATGGAGGTTTGGTGAGGGCAATCTTCCTCCCTTTATTTCTTCTAGCTTTAACTTTGAAATCTAAAGAAAGTTGAAAGATCCTAAACTCATTCTTAACACCCCTACTCATAGATTTTTAGAGTGGAAGTCAAGAGGCACCAATGGTTGAGATCAAGCCAAACTTAATCAAGAACCAACAAAAGGCTACATGGGGGGTGGGCAAGGCTAAGGGATGCAAGGAATAAATGGAAAGTAGAGAGGTTACTTAGAAGGGAAGGAAGGGAGGTTTGGTGGGATTTAGCATGTGGAAAGGTGGGATGTCTTTTTCATGTGTTGGTGTGGGACAGGAAAATTTACAAACCCTAAGATATAAGTGGGCCATTGGATGAGGACAAGTGGTTGGAAACTTGCTTTCCTTAGGATTTTGGGTTGACTTTTCAATATGGAAAAGGTGGCTAGGCTTCATAACTTCCCTTTGCCTCATTCCTGGCCCTTAGATTATGCTTACCCTTTCTTAAATAGATGAGATCCCTTTAGGACATGTAGATCTTTCTCAAGCTTCATTTTCTCTCCACCATTGGATTGGATTGCCCTAGAATAAATGGCCTTGATTCCTTAGACATTTCTTCATGTATTTCCTACGGGACCAAGTGTGCTTCACCACCCTTGCATGGATAAGACATCCAATAATTGGCTGGTCCTCTTCATTTTGTTGAGTAGGAGAGAGAAAGTAAGCAAAAAGTCTTCATGTAGGTCCTAATCTTCTTCTTTTTCTAAGCAGCTTCATTTTATATGATCTCATTATATATGAATTAAAATTATCTTATAAGCTTCGTAAGGTGGTGAAATGCATGTATGCATACATGCATGGAGAATTTGCCACCTTTTTTGCCCTCATTTGAGTGGGAGTTGTGTATGGGGTTTCTAAATGCTTTAACTTTGATTGTGACACTTAATGATTATTGTAAACCTCTAAGACTTCATTTTTGGCATGTGTGGGTCCGTGGTGTAGCTTGGAAGGTAAATTTGGTATTTTTGTGCATTTTTTCATTTATACCCTAGACCGGTAAAATTATAAAATTGACCTAATTTGTGATATTTAAGTTATTTATGGGTGGTTAAAACCTGGTAAATATATATGTAGTAATATTTCTATATATACATATATATTGGGTGGCTTTTAGGTTACATCTAGCCTAAGTAGCTCCTCCACTCTTTTGGACTTGTCCTTTTGCTTACCAGTTAGATCCTACCTTATTCAACCACTTCACACCCTCCTCAATCAGTCGTAGATGATTTGAGTCATTGAATGTGTTGGTATTGCTAATCATTTAAATATTAATGCAATCGACTAGATAGATGCCACTGGAGTGGCAAGAGGTCGCCTCCTTCGAAGAGGCTCCTATGAGCTCATATGCTGCTATATATCTCTCTCTTCTAAATTGATTTTAATTAATTGATTGAGGCTAGATTTGTGCATGAGATGACAATTAAGCTAGTGTGCCAAGAGATGGTGACTAAATCCACCCTTGATCTTATAGGGGGCTGGTACCCTTACTAATTCATTTAAGCATTCTCATGTAGTTTGATCAACATATTTCACCTTAAAGAATGTAAATGTGCCCTATTATGTAAGAAAATCAATAAATCTAATGCAAACCCTAGAATTCAACATGTAAGGAAATGCTTTCTATATTCTCTATGCTAACATCTACAATGCAACTAATCTAGGAAATAGAAAGAAGTTAGGATAGCTTATAGTGGGGTCTTGAAATTAGTTTTCTCATACAAGGGTGGGTCTATGTACATGCCACCTCCTCTTGCAGGTTAGGATGGCTCACCCTTGACTTGTATTATCACAAAATTTTATTTTAAATTTAAATTGAATTGAGGTGTATAAAAATTTAAAAGAAAATCCTCACTGCAATCCCTTCAAATATAAAAAATAGGAAACTATCCTAAGGTCTCCTCCACATCTTTGTTCTTCTCCAAATGTGTACACAAATGAAAAGGAAATTATTAAATTCTTCAGGAATAACTAAAGCATGTAAAAATAAATGCAACTATTCTATATGCAATCTTAAGACTATGGCTGGTGGTAAAGTAAAGGAAACTTAGGTTGTGATCAAACTCTGTTGGGGTCCCTAGCAAATGCAACAAAAACTTGATGTGCTTTAATATTCACCATAAGTGCATGGTTCTATTGGAGTATAGAATCGAAAAATATGAGTCAATCTTATGATGACACTATGATTAATGGAGTTAATTAAAATCTTGAGTTACTTTTACTCTAACCTATCCAACAATGAAAAATACAAAATAATTCTAAATTAAATAACTAAACTAAGCAATTAAACTAATTCAAAGCAAGTAAATAGAACAAAGGAAGTAAACTATCTAAGAAAATGAAACAAGTAAGTACTGTTTAAGAAAAGAAACAAGTATTTCATTAATGAGGATTGAATTACAAGGATTATAATAAAGAAAGAAAAATAAAAATAACAAAGTAAATAAGAAACTTCCTTGAAATTCCCGCTATACGAGTCCTTCATTGTGTCACTCAACAAGGCTCTTTATATGTCCTCTTCTTTTTCTGGGCTTAAATTTTGCTTTATGGCTTACTTTGCTGTGTCACTCAACAATTTCCTATACACTTCTCTTCATCCCAATGTACAATAAAGCTACAACCTTTCTTTTTTCATCCCCTTAACCCCACATGCTACAAACCTAAAATAACTCTCAACCATGCTTTAGGAGTTGGAATAGTCGTTAGCTGCCATAGAAGGGCACAAGGTTTCTCTTTCTTTTCCTTAAATTCCCAAATCTCAAAAGTGAAAAGAAAAGAAGGAAAATAGAAGTAGAAGGGACCAGATGTGAAAGAGAATGAAGATAGGGGGTATGCATGTATTAGAGAAAAGGAAGAGGGAAGTGGAGTGCATTTGTAGAAGGTGGCGGAGATGAGGCATAGAATGAAAGGTGGATGGAAGGGGGTGTGAGTGAAATATGAGGGTGTTGATGCTTGCATATTTGGTGAGATAGAGTGGGTGTATGCAAGAAAGGTTTGAGAAGGATGTGCTAATCTAAGATGAATGGAACTAATTTGAGGAATGGATGGCTCTTATGTGTAATTTTGAAACATGAAAAATGAGAGGAAACTAATGATGGTTGGATGTGGAAAGCATAAAAGGTTAGGGAAGAAAGAATGAAAGCAAGGTCGAAAGGAGAATGTGTAATAAACATGCAATGGTGATGCTACACACAAGATCAATAATGGTGCGGCAAAATCCAAGGATGATGAATGTAATGCAAGAGTAAGCAAAAAGGAAGGGAAAGAGAGAAGATGTGAGAAGTAAAGAAGAAGGATGGGAGATGGTTGAACTTCGTTATTTTTCTCCAAGGATTAGACATGTGATCATGGGGGAGCCTTGGCAAGGGTTATCTTCCTCCCTCTATTTCACCTAGTTTTAGCTTTATGCTGAAGGGAAAAGTGAAGATCTTTCTTACTTTAAGACTTTGATTTGACTTTTCAACAAGGGCAATGTGGCTAGGGCTTTTAACTTTTCATTACTTCATTGCTAACCCTTAGTCATCATCATCCTATCTTGAGTTGCTGAGATTTGACTGGTGTGAGCTTATCCAAAAAGATCTTCTTTTAAGGCTTCTTTACTCTTCACTATTGGATTGGACTGCCCTAGAGTGGATGGCCTAGATTCTATTGAGATTTCCTTCTCCACTCTAGGATTTTTAGTGTTCATCTCTCATCCCATTGTAATTTTCTCTAGCCAATAGCAAATCACCATGGTGGGACATCTTTTTCCATAAAATTAGAAGTGAATCTCCTTAAATATAAGTGGGGATAAAATTTTAGTATGGTATTCATTGCAATGTAACTTCTTATTGTTCCATGTCTTGACTTTTAAGTGCTTAGAGTGTAAGATGAATTTCAGCCATAGATTTCTTGTAAATTGTCTCTCTTTTTTCCTCCTTGTTTTTCTCCATTACATTCTTATTTCTTCATATAATCCACATGAAATTAAGAGGTATTAACCACCTTTTCATTGAAACTTCATGCTCCCCTAAGGTGGTACATTTCTTTGGTTGAGTAAGAGAGAGAAAGTATGGAAAAGTCTTCTATAGGCCCTGGTTTTCTTACTTTTTTCATTTTAGAAGCTCACTTGTATGCCATTTAATTGTAGATGATTTAGGCTTCCTCTAGAATCCTTCCAATGTTGTAATATGTGTAGATGCAAGCATAAGAAGTTCTGTCACCTTACTTTTGGTACGAACACCTTATTTTGGGCAGATAAGACTTGATGGTTCCATTTAGGGTTTTTAACTGCTTTAACTTTATATTTGACATCCAATTTCAAGTTTAAACTCTTAAACTTTATAATTGAAATTTGTGGGTCTCCATTGTGGCTCGGAAGGTAAAATTTCTCTTTCAAGGGTAAAATTAAATTTGGTGCTTTTCTTTCATTTGTACCATAGACTTGGAAAATATAGAATTAATCTTAATTAGTGATGATCAATGGTTTCTTGGGCTTTAACCTGCAAAATATAGAGTTATATGTGCAGTATTTCTATATACATCATGGAAAATGTTTGGTCATTATAAATATGACAAGCATTATATCTCTTCATGGTGCATCCCATAAAATTACCACATGTAGGGAAGTCTCTTATTGTTCACAACAATATAGCCTTTAGGGTGATCAACTCTTTCTTGTATGCATTGTAAGCTTTAACACCTACATCCCATAATGTTCTAAGATCATCAAACAATGGAGCAAAGTACTTGTCAATGACATTTCATGGTTGCTTGGGATCCAATATTAACATAATTAATATCATGAACTTCCACTTCATGCATAGCAATGATGGAAGGTTATAATAAACTATAAAAATAACTCAACAACTATACCTATTACTCAAAGAACTATGAGGATTAATCCTATCTACATATATTACAAGTCATAGGTTTCTTAGTTATTCTCTAAAATTGGGCCACAAGAAGTCTATGAGCTTCCATGTTGGGCTATCTGCTGAATGATATAAATAGCTATTAGCTACTCTCCCCTCAGCATACCATGCTAGTTTCTTCACCTTGGAATAGGGAAAAATATCATAGGACCTTTTCAAGCATGTCTTTCACTTGCTCAATTAAATTCTTCTTCATCTTCCATCTTGACTGTTCACAAATTTGGCATGTAGTGTTATCCTCGTGTTGTTTTTTGTACAAGATGTAGTCATTAAGACAAGCATATATCTTCTCATACTTTGATCCTAGTGTAAATAAGGGTTTCTTTGCCCCTCATGTCGACCTTCCCACTTTGTTCGCCTTTAGTAGCACCTTACCTACCACCTTTAAGACTTTTATAAAACATTTATCTGAAAAATCAAATCTCAATTTTACATTGTATAGTTCTATCACTACTAATAACTTAGTATAGTTAATACACCCAAGGTACAATGGCTCATCAACTTTTCCAATGTAGTTTGGAACTGTTCAGGGTCATCCTAGAAGTCATTGTATGCATCTAAAAACAATGATGTAGTTGTACATCTACAAAACTTCCTACAATGTCTTCATATTTACATCTTTTCGCCCTAGTCAAGGGCCCATGAGGAAGTTCTCCTCCATGCTAGATTTAGGGATGATAGCTTTCATCTACTCCTTTGAAGTGCAAATGTTTTCTCAACTCACCTTCATTTACCTTTTTTAGGTTTTCACATCTTGAGTATGGACAACATGTGTGATTACTATCACCTATGCACTATTCTATGAACTTTTCTGTTCCCTCCTCATATTCATCCAAGTAGATTTGTCCATTTTGTACAAAAATTGATGTTTAGATATGTGCAAAGACTTTTCAAGCATGAAAAGATTAATGACCTTGGTTAGGCTTTTTAGTAAACAATGGTGTCTGAAGAAAATGTTGGAAAACACTTACATGCTGCATGGAGATTCCAAGTCTAGGTTGGGATAGAAAGATCGATATAAACATGAAAGATCCATGCATAATAAGGGAAATCTTTATTTGAAATTGAATTTTCTAACCATAATCATACAAATAAAGTATTAGACAAATAAGAAAGACCTACCAAGTCCAATATCATCCAAATACAAGGTGAAAGACAAAACATACATAAATTGCATCTAAATGTGGTGTTTTAATTTAAGCTAGTCAAAGCAAAAATGCACCTACATAAGCTTTAGGCTCTAGTTGAAGATAGTTGATAAATAGAATAGAAGAAAAAAGTGTGGTATCATGTGTTTATATGAGTCATTTTTTAAAGATAGTTCAACAAAATAGTCTCAATAAATAGGTTTTTTAAGATAGTTTTCCAAAATTGTCTTAAAAATGGTCCTTATAAGTAGACTTTTAAGATGATTGTCCAACACCATCTTAAAAAAAATCATTTTTTAAGATAGTTGTAGAAAACTGTCTTAAGAAATATCATTGTTAAAGATGGTTTTGATAGCCGTCACCTTCTTGCAAAATCTTCAAATTTTTTTTGGTTCTGCCAATGTCTTTTAAGGTGATTTTTCAAAAATAGTCTCATTAAGTAGGATTTTAAAGACAACTTTTTGGTAACCATCTTTAATTATTTATTTATTTGCTAAGATAGTTACATGGAAACCATTTTCTTTTTCCACCTTTAAAAACACCAATTTTAGGAGTGGTACTAAAGGAACATCCATCTAGAAGGAAATTTCCAAGCTTTTCCCTTTCTTTTAGGAGAATATTATATCTGTCTTAGATTTGGCTCTAGAGTGAGTGTCTAAGTAGATGTGTTGTGTGGAGATTCTTGCATGATGAAGGATTATCCTAGAGTTTCTAGAGCCAACAAATATTGTAATTTCTTCATTCAGTCTATTTTTGCAAATGGGAAGTCCATGACGCTGGGGTTATCAAGTTAAGAAGAAGCCTCTAATTTGAGTATTCTCAATTTAGGACTTGATAAACAAGGTGCACACTTTGATTGTATGAGTTTTTTTCTTTCCAATTTGCTTTTTATTGTTTGATTGATCCACTTTGGTCAAGTGGATGAGTGAGATGCTGCACATTGTTCTTGGTCTCTTCTTTATCATTATATTGTCATTTCAAAAAATCTAATATGGAGGGTCTAGAATTCAAACTCACAACCATTCATTCAATATAGCTCTAATACCATCTTGGAATACCATTGATATCATGAAGATGGGACTAAACTCTGTACCCATTGTTATGTTGTCTAAGTCATTGGAGGCATTGACCCTTAGAATGAAGCTGTAGACCAAAATAAAGTGATATAGTCAGGGATGAAATATTTATCTCTTTGTTCTTGGTCTATTCCTCATGTAATGGTCATTTATATCATATGTAACTCCCTTTAAAATCCGTCTTGGTCATACTCGGTGAATTTCTTTTATATATAGTATTGAGTAGACACAAATCTTCTCCACAACTATCTAGCATATATGGATATGAAAATTTTGGTCATGATGTTTATCTAGTGGTACCTCAGCCGAATGTGCAAGCCTTACCTCGCAAGAGTCACTTTGCAAACCATCTAAGAGTCTGATATCTCGTATCAATTGGCTTGGAAGTTGAAGCAATGTTGGTTAGAGAATGAGGGATGTCCAAATATCAAATTATCATGCTTTTTAATTTGTTAGCAATGCTCCATCTTTGTAAGCATTTCCCTTGGCACATTAGTATGGATTACTATTACTACTACATCAAAGGGTTTTTAGGATGGTTAAAAATATATATACAAGACAATTACTAAACTATCTTATACTTAGACATCTTATAAAATCTAGACCAAAATAAGAGGGTTCCAAAATCATCTTATTTCTTTATATAACATTAAGATGGTTTCTGAAACTGTCTTTTTTTTTTCTTTTTTTCTTTTTTAAATAATAAGATAGTTTATAATAAATCATCTTATCTATTTTTAAAAATATATGATAGTTGTTTTAAAATCATCTTATTTCATGTAAAAAATGTAAGATGATTTCTTGAAATTATCCTATTTTAGGTGAACATAATAAGATTATTTATTATAAACTAGCCAATTTTGTACATAGTAAAGGATGATTTTGGGAAATAGTCTTCTTTTGTTGGTTGTTTTTTTTTTTTTTTATATTTTTCATGTAGTTTCTGTTTTTACATTCTTTATATAGTTTTTGTAGTTCAAAGTATATTTAACATTCACATTCAATAGTCAAAAGAATTCATATTCACTTTAATGTCATGACAAATGTAGGCTACAGTCTTTCTACAATATCCAAACACAATTAAACTTTCACATTCAAAAGAATCCACCCTTATATCATTCTCTCTTGGAAACTTGTAGTAGAAGATAACTTTTATTTTCTTACTTGTCTATTTTGGAATCCCCTATGTCCAAAAAATCATAAAAATTCCAACATTTACATTTCACATTTGACACCTTCACTACAACATACATTCACTTTTAACATCCACATTGAACTTCAAAATTTCAAAGACATGAAAAAAGAAGTGATAGGTAAATACATTCATACTTTTCCATACACACTCATATGTTTGGTTTGACACACCAACTCCTCTTCATTGAAATAAAGAAACTACATATAGAGTTCAATCAAATGAAAAAAAGGAAGACATCCATACAAATGAAGTTTTGTTCTGTATTTCATTGATAAAAAGTTTACAATGATGAGTCATCTACAAATTAAAAGTCAAAAGATACCCAATCCATTCCATTCTTATATCATCCAGATCTAATTAGGAGTAACTCTTGCTTCCCAACTCGGCTTGCAAACCAACATATACTAGATCAATTGAGACATTCAATCTTGGAGTCATTTAGAAATTATAGAAAATTGTAAGAATGATGAACAATAAAGTAATTATCTTACCTTTCTCAATTGTGAGATCATAAATCCATTGCAAATGATGGTTCTTATGTATCTAAGAACATAATATCTACATTCCTAATAGATTATTGTCAAGGGCATTACACAACAAAGAAAATAGAAAGGATAAAAAAAACTTGTCTAATTATAACTTTAAGTTACAAATTAGTTTAATGAACTAGTAAACCTTAACTTTTTTCTAAGTGAGTTTTGGTCGGTGCTTAATATCTTTCATGTCAACCCATTTATATCATGCACATCACATTTAAAAGTTAAACAATAATAGAATAGTTATCCACTATCTCACTATTATAATGGATGAAAGAATAAAGACTTACTTGTTGATAATTTTCATCAATAGGTCACGAATGTACACTCCATAAGAGTAAAAAAACAATGCATGCTCATTATGCACATTCAAAGTTAGAAGCATCCAATGAGACCTATACACACAATCATTCAATTAAAATTTACAATACTTGAATTATATAGATGTGAATATGTGTATTATATAACATAATTTAGCAAGACATGTTAAAACTTACATGTTATTATAGGAAATTAGTAAGGCCTATCTATTCGAACAACGCAGGAACGGAGGTATAATATCTTCTATTTCTTTCTCCTTGGGCCATTGCTTAGTTCATACATGATAATAGGAGCAAGGAATTTATAAATGTCCTTGACCTCTAACTATTACAATTAATCATGCAAAGACATATAAAAATGAAATTATTATTACTTATCACATCTTATTAACATTTAACGCCCAGGATTCTTAATAGCATAGATATTTGCATACCCGATATAGACAATAATGTTCATGTATTCTAGTTGCTCCTTATTATATACTGCTAAGGGTCCTTGTTCGTGAGTGGTTCCTCAACTTCGTCATCGGTAGCACCCTTGGCTCTATTCGGATGGGGTTGATTCCCTTATAGTCATTGATGAGCCTATAAAGACCTATACAAAATGGAGGTGTGTTAGGTGGAACCTCCACATGATGCCTCCATTGTGGAAGTAGAGTTCTAAAAATTAGTAATTAATATAAAACATTTATTGAAGATATTAAATTTTATCATAAAATAGACATAAATACCAGTATTGGGACAATTGCTACGGCGAAATGCACTGCCGAGAGGTGGTCAGCCTTAATGGTGCCTTTTAGTACTTTTGGTTAAGATTAGATGCAGATAATATTAAATAATTAAGTTGAGGCCTTAAAAAATGTTGTTGAAAATGTTGCTATGACACCATATATGTACCTTGGATAACATGGGTTTGATATATTTCTCCAGCCAAGCAATGTGATATCCAATTGCATCCCCAATAGTATGAATTTTGTCCATTGCTATAAAAAATACTAGGGGGCATTTAGTTGTAGGGCAATGGTAATACACGCACACTTGGTGTGTAGATGCATCAACATATCATACAACATCACAAATAGAACCTCGAACAGTCTAACAACATTGATGTAATTCTTAGTTGTATGTAGCTTCAACATGCACTGACCCACCTGCAGATCATAAATACTAGATACATAAGAATACTAAATATTATCAAATAATTGGACATTGAAAAATTAAACAAGTCAACATATGCATACCTCCTTGATTGGTATATCTTATTGGAGGGGTTGCTTTTCTAGGTCTTCTTTAGTTGGAGCACTGCAGCTATTGTGTGATGGGGCTCTAGGGACAACTTCTTGAGTTGGAGCTCTGAAACTCCAAAAATTCCTACATAGTTCTTGCTTTACCTTCTAAAGCAACTCCTCTTTTGTTTTCTCTTTCCATTCTTCCAAGTCCTTTGTTAGAGTCCTCCCTTGTAGGGAAGAATTTCAAGGAATAGCACTGCAACCATGGGCCATTACTTGGCTAGGGTGCTCATCCTTATTGTCCATAGCCCTATACCGGATATCTCCCTTTGCAACAGTGCTGTTGGAGACCCTGTAATTGTGCTTTCTTGGGTCAACTCTTCCTGCACAATTTAGTTATCAAAACATGATCAATTTGATATATATAATTCAAGTGATAAAATGGTAGACATGTAGAACCACTTATGATTCATGAAGCAACTTTGATAGCATTTTTGTCCATGAAGGGTGTTACGGCCTTGTGAATGCTCCATTTTCCAAAAGATGGCATAGTTGATGGTTCCATAGTCCCAGCCTTCTTCTGCTATCAAGAAAGGCACTAAACCAATTGTAATGAAATTAAATTCCAGTGTAATTAGATAGAATAAACTTGCACATATACTTACTTCTTATTCTTTTGATCGGGTGTAACCAATCTTGGAGAGGTGGAGCTACATATGATTAGTTACACATCCATTTGCCGTTTCATATGCTTTGGCCACACATCAAAGGGACACAATTAAGCACAATAGACTTTCATAATTAAAAGAATTAAACCTTGGGCTAGTTGTTACCTTAAAATCAGAAGACAAGTTGGTCTATACAAATTCATTCCATGTATCATGGTCAATGATACTAGAGTAAAACTCAGGGATGGTGTAGAGCCTCAACAGATCAATGGCATTTGGAAGTACCTACCTCTTTTCAAGTTCACTCTTCCATTTCCTCCATTGTTCACTAGTTCCTTGTGAAGCAGTCTTCTTGCACTCATTAGTAGCATTAAAGGCAAACTCCAAAGTCAAAACAAGCACATTGCTCCATTTGAAAATAACAAGATAAAGTACATTGTATATTATATGTAGGAAGAATTTACATTCTTCACCATCTCCTATATTGCATCTTTTATTAATGGTGACACATGTTTCCAATCAGTAATTGAGATTGATACCATGCTTCTTATACTGCAGCAAATGAAACTGGTATAGGAATATGCATAGGCAAGTATCGGTTGCTCTTTACTATTCAACTGTATAGTATCTTTTATTCCCTTTAACTTTCTTTTAATAATATGCTTCATTTTTGTTAGTTCTCTACTCTTTCTCTTAGGAGGTGTATTTAGGCTGGATTGTTCTTCACTTTGTGGATTTTCTTCACGTTCTATATTTCTTGCGCAAGTGAAACAATACATTTAAAACAAATGCATCACAAGGATAGAGATAAGGAAACAAGAGGAATAATAGATAATATATAACTTTTTAAAATAGATAATCAAGTATTTTGGGTTTTGAATATATATAGCTTTTTAACTAAGCTGTAGTCGTAGTTGGTTAGTGATATTTTTTGAATTAGTTGTACATAGATTCTACATGAGTTTATGAAGGTTAGAAATTTCTTCTAGGTTCAGATGGATTCTTGTTTTTCAATTATATTTTTATGGAAACATAACAAAAATTCTATCATGTCTTGTTTATGGATGAAATGGACTCCATCGCAACCATAGTACTAGACAAAACCATTTTAACTAAATCTCCACTGTCCATTAGCATGTTCTTATTTCAATAATGAACTAATAGGAGTTGGTGGTAAAGAAATAAAAAGTTTTATGTATATTTTAAAGTTTGAAGTCCCTACTATATTTATTTATAGTAGTGGATAGGAGCAAATTCAAATAATCAAAACAACAACACAAAAAGCAATAATTACAACACCAATAACATCAAAAATACAATAGCAACTCTACTTCAATGGTACATGTGGTTATTGGTTTAACTGCTAATGGAAGTAGTGACCATGAAGAAAGACAGAAAGAGAGTGTTGTACTTGCTTTGATAAAACTATAATTATAGGCTCAAGAAGTTCAAGTATATGCTTCTTTTTTATCCACTCTTTTTGTTTATTTTAAGATTGGTCCTTAAGGAATCCCTCTATTTTTAGTTTAGATTACATTTTTAGGCATCATTATAAGAAATGATTTTTCATGGGGAATTATAGAGTTCATGCTACTAAAAAATAGGTTTGAAACTTGAAACACAACAATTGAGAGTAGTCTACTACTTGAGTGTTTGTGTGCCTTCTACTCAAGTTTATCTACATTTTCATACTTCCTTCACACAATTCTCTCTCCACTTTCCTTGTGAAGGGCATATTATTAGATCCATATTAAATGAACAAAAGCCAAAAACTCTACAATATCTATGTATGGCTTTGGACTTAACTTAGGAATGATTTTTGGTCATTTCAATTGGACAATTTTAGAAACTATCATCTTACACTTTCTTGTTTGCATTGATGTAGATTGCTTATGGCACAATTGATAGATTTCCATGAGTGTTAATCCAAGACTAGCCTTTGAGATCAACTTGTATAATGCCTTGATCATGAATGCATGTCTTTTGCCATTATTTTGTTTTCTATTTTCTTTTTGTAGTTATATCTATTGATTTGGAATAGATCAATCTAATTCTTATCATATTTTTTCTTATCTAGTGAAAGCGAATTCTAAACTACAGTGTTGTTCATTACGAGTTTATGTTACTAAGTGCATGTTGACCATCATCTAAAGATGAACCCCTTCATCTTTCTATTTTGTCACTTGCACCCTAGTTTCTTTAACTATTAAATCATGAGTTTTCACTAATGTCTATAGGTCAAATGGCAAGGAAGGTAGAAGGGAGATGTTGGGGGAGTTGAGGATTGTTAGAAAAAGAACACAGTTAAGAATGGCATAACATCTACAATTGGATTGAAAAAATCCTATGCCTTGGGTAATTTGTTGAACATGCAAAAAGTTTTTAAACTTTCACTTAGACCCAATTCAACCATCCCTTCTCTTAGGACCTAACAAGTAGAAGATAGATTACGTTGGAATGGCTAGACATGACAAATTGTTGGTATTTGATTATTGACTTAGTTATTATTTGAGCATGGCTAAACTGGCTAAACTAAGACTATAAAAATTGGCATTGGTCATGGGCTTGTCATGTTGGATTTCATAGAAAGGAATTGAGGTCCTAGACCTTTTATGTTTAATGCCCAAAATAACCTAAATGTGATTATCTTGTTGACATATAATAGATGGAAGCTCCAAAATATGGAAAATATATGAATTCTTTCTAGTCTGAGTTGTGTTTTTTCAAATAGAAATTTAATTTGTCAAGCGAGGTATGGAAGAAAACTAATTAGCAAAAGAGAAGCTTATTCTTGTTGGTTTCGACATGTTGGATGTAAAGGAAGAGAATGTTGGGCTTACAAATGGTTAATATGTAGCTAAAAAGTTTCTAAAGAGTAGATATAAACTTAAATTTGTGATGAAATCAAAGATCAAGGGATAAATTTATTCGTGAGAGCAATAGAAATACTAAATTCTTTCACTCTATAGCTTCATCTCAATAGATGTATAATAGAATTGTCAAATCAAAAGTTCAAAATCAATGGGTGGAGGATCGTCAAATGCCAATTTTTGCTTAGTTTTCTTATCAACATTTTTTGGGAGCTATTGAGACATATTTTTTGACAATAGTGCAATTAATAGTTCAATTGATGCAAAAATGGGAAAATCTTTTGGCTCCTCTTCCATAGCCTTAATAACAAAAGTGGAAGTAACAAACTAATTTTGAGACATAACTTTCATCTGTGATTTATTCTACTCAAACTACATCAAGAATCTAATTATTGACAATGGTGAGTGGCTTAACGTGAAATATAGTGGCATAATTTGTTAACAATATGAAATCTTTGGATCTTTTTTATCTTCACGACATTAAAACTTCTTGAAATCCTTCTCCAATGAGTCTTTTAAGAAGCCCTAAATCTATCCAAAAGGTTATCACAACAAACATGAGATAACAACATGTTTACAACTAAACTAGTTTGCAAGGATAGGAGCAAACATTGGTCAAATGAGTGTCTTTGGACCTGAGAGAGAGAGAGAGAGAGAGAGAGAGAGAGAGAGAGAGAGAGAGAGAGAGAGAGAGAGAGAGAGAGAGAGAGAGAGAGAGAGAGAGAGAGAGAGACTATTCAAAATCTCTTTGGGTTTATATTATTAATAGAGAATATAAGATAGTTTCTGAAAACCATATTATATTTTAATACATATAGGACAAATTTTCCACAAACCGTCTTATATATAGTTGCAAATATAATATGTTTTGTGCAGAACCGTCTTATATATTGTAATGAATATAGGATGGTTTCCATTGAACCATCTTGTATTTGTTCATATATATAGGACTATTTAAGGAAACCATCTTATATGGATTAAAATATAAGATGATTTTTTAGAAACCATCCTATATTCTCTATGATTAAACCCAAAGGAATTTGGAAAAGGTTACTCATGTTCTCTCTCTCTCTCTCTCTCTCTCTCTCTCTCTCTCTCTCTCTCTCTCTCTCTCTCTCTCTCTCTCTCTCTCTCTCTCTCTCTCTCTCTCTCTCTCTCTTCCTTATTTATTTGAAGAAAATAAGGTGGTTTCCTCTTAACCATCTTATTTTTTTGACATTGAATCTATTATATTACTCTAGTCCACAGAGGGTTGCAAATATTAGTAACCTATGAAGGGCAGAGGGGGCCCATTGCCATCCCTTATTTCCCTAGCCATGACATAAAATCTTCCAAGACATTAAGATAATCAAATAATTGGCATGTCACATGATGTATAACTAACTAATTATATAAATCCATCAATTACTTACATCAAATGATATACACATTTTAATTTGTCCCCTCATATTTGATTTGATCCAACCTAAGTACCCTCCTCACCAACATTGCGCACATAGTCCAACTCATTCTCTTTGATTAGATCGATTGATGGCACTATTCTAGTGATACAAGGGTAATCAATTGTAGTGTCACCTAAGTCATCTTCATCCCAAAAGTCCTTGAAGGAGGCTGATAAAATAGTTGACCATCTCATATCATATTTGACCTGCACATAAAATGCCTATTTTTCTTAAGATGACGACATAAACTAATCATTTTTATAGTCAATCTTATTGAGGTTAACCAATGTCAATCCCAGGGCATTGGTTTTGATGCTATCATTGTTGTGTTTCACCCAATAACATTTAAACACAACCATAGTTCTACAGGTATAATCTAGTGACCATATCTAGCATATAACCCCATAAGAAGTATCATTTTACTAAAATTGGGTTTTTGTCCTTTAAACTGGAAAAGAAAGTAACATTAGCAACTAAGCTAAGACCACTATTTTGTTGTGTTGAGTTATTATTGTCTTTTGCATGAAAGGGATAGCCATTAATACCATATTAAGTATACTTATTACTTCTCATTGAGGTGTCGTCGCCATCGATTCCAAGGATTCAAAAATACTATGACCTAGAACATCTCACCGATCTAAAAGTTGTGTATAATATTACATAAATGAGATGATTAATGTGTACATGCATATGCAATTTAATAACAATAAGTGAATGAAGCATTAATTTATTGTAATTTTCTTTTGACGAAGCCAAGAAGTGAAGGACGATAATGCTCATCTTGTAGCTACTTTTGTTTCTTTACATCTCTTGCACACCTCTCTTTTAGGAAGTCCATGTACTAGTTACAATGAAAAGATGAAAATTATATATAACAAGAATGCCATACTTTACCCATAAGTTTTATATATTAAACATATATAAGAAAATGTCAAACAATTATAAGAGAGAGTGTTAATTACTTACTCATTGTGTGGCTAAACTTCAATGACATTAATATTTTGCAAGACATAAAGGTGTGCTTGCTCCCCTTCTTTACAATAAAAAATAGATACATGACTACTAAAGAGAGGTTCACTGACTTTTGGATCATTTAATCCACCTGATTATTTCTTTCTAGGTGATACAACCTCCAGTCGGTTGAGATTTCATGCATACCCTTTCAACACTTTCATGTTAATCTTAAATGGGTACATCGATCGCAAATAAACTAGTCCATAGAGCCTAACCTCATCATTAAGATGCGTAGTTAAGTGTACCATGATATCAAAGAAGGATGGTGAGAAGATTGTCTCAAGCTCACATAAGGTTGTCACTAGATGCTCTTGATTTCTTGTAATTTCGAAGTATCCACTACTTTTTAGTATAAAGTTCTCAAGAAGTAGTAAAATTTAATAATAGATCCTCTAATTTTATTTGATAGTAGTGAATATACTGCTACAAGTAGGAGTTGTTACATCAATGCATGACATTCATGCGACTTCATCCCTAACGGTTTCAACTCTTCCATGGAGGTAATGTTTTTAAAGCTTGAATGATACCCATTTGGGACTTTGATCTCTGATAGGATTTACACACTATTTTCTCCCCTCTCTACCAAGTGTATTATTTTCTTTAGGTAAGTATGTTCCTTGACTACATCTACCCTTTGGATGTAACCTTTATCTTCAAACCTATTCTCATAAGATCTATTTGAGTAGCAAGTCCATCCTTTATTTTTCTTGGCATATTGAGCAAGGTACTTGTCAAGTTTTCTCTGACATTCATCTCAATATGCATGATATCAAGCATGTGTCACATGTGTAGAGATTTCAAGTACACAAGTTTAAATAATATTAACTTCTTCTTCTAGCAACTTTTACAATTGATGTCATATTTATGCTTAGTTGCCTTCTTCTTCTCTCATGAGATATTAAAGTTTTCAACCTAGTCCAATATTTGTTGTCTAGTCAACCTCTTTGGAGGTGTCCTAGTCTCCACACTATAATTAAAATTTCCTTTTTTAAAATGGTATGGATGGTTTTTATGAAACTATCTTCTATGACCTAAGAATGTCATCTTCCTACCATGTTAAAGTTGTACGCCACACATTTAGTCACTACAATTAGGACATGCATTGTATCCCTTCATTGTGCATCCCACCAAATTATCATACACTAGAAAGTTATTTGTTATCCACACTAGTACATCCTTAAGGGTGAATATCTTTTTTTTGTATGCATCATAAGCTTCAACCCCTACCTCCCACAATATCCTATGATATTTAATCAGCAGAGCCAAGTACATGTCACTATCATTCTTAGGTTACTTGGGACTTGATATTAACATAGTTAACATCATGGACTTTCTCTTCATGGACAACAATGCATGGGAGGTTGTAACAAACTATTATAATAGGCCAACAACTATACTTGCTACTTATAAAACCATGAGGATTAGTCCCATATGCATATATTGCAAGGTGTAGGTTTCTGGGTTCTTCTCTAAGATTGGGCCACATGAAGTCTATGAGCTTCCATGCTGGGCCATTTGATAAATGGTGTAAATAGTTATCACCTACTCTCTCTAGCATGCCATACTAGTTTCTTCATTGTGTTTGTAATACAAAATATTCTTTCAAGAACATCTTTCACTTGCCAATTAGTTAAATTCTTCTTAAGTTTCCATTTTAAGTGTTCACAAGTTGGGCAAGTAGTTTTATCTTTGTTCTCTTTCTTGTATAAAATGCAATCATTGGTACATGCATGCATTTTCTCATACATCAACCCTAGTGCAACTAGGGTTATCTTTGCCTCTCATGTCAACCTAGCCAGTTTGTTCTCCTTAGGTAGCATTTTACCAGCATTCTCAATAATTATATAAAACCTTGATCTAAAAAACCAAATCTTGAGTTTACATTGTAAAGTTATATCATTGTAGACAACTTAGTATAATCTATACACCTAAAGTACAATGACTCATCAACTTCCTCCAATGTATTTAGAATTTTTCAGGATTGTCATGCAAGTCATCATACGCATCTTGAAACATCAGGGCAGTTGTACTATCTACAACACTTGCTACATTGCCTTCATGATGATATATACATTTCCTACTTATCGAAGGCCTAAGAGGAAGTCCCTCTAGATGTCACATCTAAAGGTAATAGCTTTCATCAACTCTATTGAAGCACAAATATTCTCGCAACTCACCTACAATTACTTTTTTCAGGTTTTCACATCTTAAGCATGGACATCACATGCGATTACAATCACCATCTACCCCAAGTCTGAACTCTATGAACTTTTCTATTCCCTCATCATATTCTATTGATCATATTTTAGTAGTCGTCCAACCATATTTGTCTATTTAAAAAAAGAAAAGAAAAGAAAGTTTATTTTACCAAATACTTTGTGTGTAAAGAAAATGCATATACAGTTGAAAAAACATATATATTAGAGGAATCAATTTTCCAACTCTAAGTTGGGACAAAAAATATTAATGAAAAAACATGACTAATAAATACACATGAATGATCCACAAACTAAGAAGGAAAAACTTTGGGAAAGGAATTTTATACCCATAATCATCCAAATAAATTAAACATGATAAAAATAAGAAATAATAATACCTACTGTGATATTGGCTGAGAACATACACATTTACGAAAAAAAGCTATGTAAGTCCAACTCAATCTTGGAGTTTTTCATCGAAGCTATCTAGAGTAAAAAATTACTAGTTGAACTTCAAGCTATTTTAAAATATGAAGAAGGTTTAAAAGATAGTTTCAAAGAAACCATCTTCTTTAGTTTAAAAATGATAAGATGGTTTCTAAAACCCCAATTTTAGTAGTGTATTCAACCTAAAACCTTAAGCTTACATTAAGTGGGCCAACCATATTTATATGTCTAACGCACCCGCCCATGCAAAGGATCATTTCTGGGCTCTTACACATGGAAATTAATAGTACCCAAAAAGTTGGGGGTAGATTGTTTTAGTGATTTTAGAACAATTTCCCTTATTACAAGGGTTACAAGATTATATCTAAACTTCTTGCTAATAGATTAAAGGTTATCATAGATAAATCATCTCTATGAAATAGAATGTTTTTATCAAAGGGAGAATTATGCTAGATGAACCTTTGGCTCCTAATTAGTGGTAGATGAAATCTAGGAGGCCTATTATGCAAACTTGATATGCAGAAAGCATATGATCGAGTTGAATGCAGTGTTGTTCTTGAAAGTATGAATCATATGGGCTTTCCTCAAGAGTGGAGAAAACGGATTTCCAATTATCTTTCCTACTTCCTTTCTATCATGATTAATGGCTCTCCACATGGTTTTTTCAGAAGTTCCAAGGGAATTAAGAAATGCGATCCAAGATTCAGATTTGGGAAGAAGCGTTTAGATCCCGTCAACTGATTTGATGGTTACAAATCAGTAGCACGCAGATCACACTCTACTGGTGGAGGAGAATTGCAAAGACCAGGGCTCAAGAGTTTTAGATCTACTGAGATGTTATGAGTTGGTGTTTGGTCAATGCATAAATTTGCACAAGTTGTAGGTGTTCAAAATCAAAATGTAGTAGCATAGATTGCAGAAAGTCACTCAAAAATTGTATGCCTTTTGCATCTCTTCCCATGATGTATGTTAGATTTCCTCTTGTAGTGGGGAATCCCTGTGCTTCACTTTGAACCTAGGGGGAAGAGTCATCTTTCTCAAAGCCCCTCTTTCTGACATTCCCGGTTACTTCTTTTCTCTACCTAGATTTGACAACTCGATGATCAACATATATTGAGAAAATCCAGAGATGTTTCCCATGGAGTGGCTACTCAGAATCCAGGATGAGATAGGAGAACATTTGTTTGACTAAAGAAAATGGACGATTGGGTATTAGCAGTTTGAGAATGATGAATGAGGCTCTCATTGAATGGTTGTCGAGACTTGCATTTGACAAGGAGTTCCTATGGAAATCAATTTTTATCATAATACATAACCTAGGCGATAAAGGATCATTCATTTGAAAGGAAATTTCAAACTTTTCCCTTTCTTTGTGTAGAATATTGGATTATGTCCTAGAGTTGGTTCTAGAGTGAAATTCCAGATAGATGTATGGTGTGGAGATTCTTGCTTGATTAGGATTATCCTTGAGATTTTAGAGCCAGCAGAGATCAGAATTGCTTCATTCAGTCTATATTGGCAAATGGGTATGGCCAGAACACCTGGGCTATCGAGTAGAGAAGAAGCTTCTTCCAGTTCGAGTATTCTCAGTTTCAAGACCTTAGAGACAGGTTGTACGTGTGTTTATTCCACATAAACGCAAATTACCCAGAGGTGAATTTTCTATATCCTACTCTAGCCATGCTTCATGACCTTAGGTAGAGACGAAAAACGTTTTCAAGTTCTTGTGGAGCATCAAAGCGCCAAGTAAGGGCATAGTGTTCAAGTGGATATTGGGATGGAACAAGCTGTTTACTTGCGACAATTTAGTGGCTAAAGGAGTTGAGAGGCCATCTATTTGTGTGCTTGGCGTAAAAGCTATTAAAAATAGAGATAAAATTTTTCATTCAGGATGGCCTTACGAGCAAAATGTGGTCCATGAGTTTCATATATTTTCACTGGGATTGGTGTGCTCTGGCTACTTTCTTCAGCTGCTGGAACAGTAATGCGCATTCCCAAAGTTAAAAGAAGGTTTTCTTTTCTTTGGAATTTGGCTTTGCTCGCGGCCTCGAGAAGCATGTGGTTAGTAAGGAATAAAAGACCCTTTTAGAGGGCAAGCCAGGGATAAAGGGTCATCCAGTTGCAAGCTGTTAGATGGGAAGTGGCAATCTGTGCGCAAGGAATTCTCAAACCACGACACTGATAAAATTTAAAGAAAATTCACGACATTATTTCTTCATCCACTCCCTAGCTACCTTGGTCTCCACCTCTGCCTTGCTCCTTGAACTCAATTTTGATGGAACAAGCTATGGGAACTCGGGCCGTCTGGTTCTGCAGGATGTTTGATATATAGCAATGGCTCTATTATTTTTTACTTCGCAAGAGGGGGAGATCATTGCCATTAGTGTGGAAGTCAAGGTTTGGAAATGATCTTCTTCTTCTTTTACACCTGGGGATTGGCTAACTAGCAAGAGACGAGATCATTGCCATTAGTGTGGGACTCAAGGTATGGAAACATTCTTCTTTTTCTTTTACGCCTCTCACTATTGAAGGTCATTCCGACAGTATTATTCGTTGGATTGTATCGGATTCTAGCGGTCCTTGCCATCAACGAAATCAAGTTTGCCACAAAGGATAATCAGGTGTTATTTCAACATGTCAGGCGATCAGCAAACTCTCTAGCTGATTCTCTTGCTAGAGATGGTGCGATGTTGGAAGATAAAAGGATCAGACGGCATACGCAGATTGATTGAACGAGTTGCTTTTGGTAATGTGGTTGTTTGAGTGACCCTCTTTTATTGAGTGGGTGGCTGAGACGATGCGTTTGTTCTTGGTTGTTGTTGTTTGTGATCTCCTACATTAATATATTATCATTTCAAAAAAACTAACACGGAGAGTATCAAATTCAAACTCACAACCATTTAGTATTTCACACCTTACTGGATTGCCATTCAACTTAAAATATTAAGATTATACTGAGTGGGCCAACAATGTTGATAGGTCTAACAATTAGCAAGTTGCTGTAACTTAGTCCGATCCGGAAGGCTCATGTAATCTGGTTATTCTGTTGTGCCCGCTTATTCTGTATGACTCCACGTTTCTGGTATGTACTAGAAACATGATTACTACATATATATTTTCCTTTCTATAACCAGTCTTATAAAAAGTGATAAGTCACATTGAAGATTCTTACAATTCAACTTTTCATACTCCAACAACTCGAGTATGTCGTGTCGATACCATAGACGTATTGATTAGTGAAATATCCTCATCAAATATCCAATATAAAAATACGTGTTGGGGAATGATTGAGTTCAAGACGCAGGACACAAATTAGGGTGCTGTGTCTCGCTTTAGGAATGTTGTACTACCATTAGTTGATTAGGCTACTAATCCTAAAACAGCGTGATTATATGAGTCTTGAACATGCAAAAGTGTGCTTTCAGTTACAAACTATGAACGCTCACAAGCACTATCTAAAAAACGGTACAAAATTAACAAGATGAAACTACATGTTTTGGATCTTAAAAGCATCCATTCATCCATTCATGTGATACTAACATCAATTGTTAGTATCACATGAAAGGATCTGATCAACCAAAGGTCGACCCAATCCTCTAAAGCAGAGGCGCAGCACGCTAATTTGTGTCCCGCGTGCAGGACTGCGCATTCCCCATATGTGCTTGGAGAAAATAGACCTAATCTGTTATTAATAACATTTAAAGTGATTAATAAATTATTAATGTAATTGCAAGTAAACAAGCATGACTTTAGCACCGTCATGAATATGGCCTCACTCTGGTCTTTCTTTCTTTATGTTAGTCCAAATTAAATAACATATATAAGATATACCGAGTGATTTATGGTAGGTGAGAATCACATGCATGCATACTTTTCATTTTTATTTTGGTTCATATGATTGAGCGGCCTCTGCCCGTCGTTTTTTGAAAAGAACCACGGCTGGCAAATGTAGAAGTGGTCCTATCTAGATTAATCTAATTAAGCCGCCTAGAGATCTATGACCTCCATTTTGGTTCCCTTCTCACCCTGATTCCACCATGCCGCAGAAATCTTCTCCTCTTGAGAACCTTACCCTTGTAAATCCTGCTCACAAAACTTTGCAATTCATAATGAAAGTTGTGATAATTTTAATCACATGGGCTATCAACTGTGCAAGGTCAGACGATGGTGCTGTCACATAAACTGATACAGGGATTTACAAGAATGGCTTGGCTTTTGCTGCTGCAAATACTCATCTATGCCACCAAATTTAGCTTGTCCATTTTATGCTATTTATTTTTATTACGGAACAATATATATTGGTCTGATTTGTCCAAACTGAGAAGATTCTCTTGGGTTAAGAAACTAACAAAAAAATATTTGCACACTAAAGAGGCCAGATTTATATGGTTCAGCTAATTTGTCCTACATCCACGAGAAGAGGGAGAGCATAATTTCACTATGAGAAGAATAGACTGGGAAGATTACAACATCGGTTCCGGCTCCAATTTATAGAGTCCATAGAATAAAAAATCCTGATTTTTCTCCAATCTGCTACTAATTTTCAGATCCTAATTTTTCAAAAATTTAAAATCAGTTTCAATCAATTTTTTATTTTATCGTAATTGATTCTGACGATTTCTTATTTTTCGCAAGTCTGATCTAGTCGGTTCACTTACTTCCATATATGAGGATAGAGGTTATCAATTCTCCCCCTCCAACCCCATGCTATACTTATCTAGTTAGAACCCATTCCTGTTATGTTTTTATATAGAACCAGTTTTTCATATGTTATCACCTTTGTTAACATATCTGCAGGATTCTCATCAGTGTGAATCTTTTCTAGTTTTAGTATCTGTTCTTTTGTCACCTCCATTATCCAGTAATATTGAATGTTGATATGCTTTGTACATGGTCTTCCCTTGGAGCAGCAATGAGCCTCATGATTCCTTCCCAAGGGCCGATGAGCCTCATGATTCCTTCCCAAGGGCTGGCTTTGTTGCTGGTCTTATCAAATCACCCCTCCTTTTTCTTTTTTTTTTTTCATATACCAGTTCTGCAAAAAAAATTAGTGGTTTCGATTACTTTTTACCAGTTGATCAAAACCCTATATGTTCATTCCTTTCTTTTGTGTGTGTGTGCGTCCTCCGAGATAAAACTTACTGAATTTTTTTTTTCCAATCTAGGCTGGTCAGCCTAGTCAGGATGGAGAATGGTCCGCTGCTGGCCTAGATTGGATTTGGGCCACTCCTCAACCTAGGTTTGGATCTGGTCTGGCCTGCTCCTTGGCCTGAACTTGAACTGGGCTGGGCCACTCCTAAGCCTAGATATCGATTGCTCCTCAGCCTGGATCTGTATCTAGTCTGTGCTAAATCTTATTGGGCAGACCCAGATATAAGCCTGTGATTGAACTATTCTCAAGAGGGAGGGGGAAGCCTGGAATAGAACTGCTTTTTGGTCTTTGGCTTCTCACTCTAGCATTTTCTTGGCATACCTCTGGCACCCCTCTGACTTTGACACCATTGTTGGGTTAAGAAATTAAAAAAATAAAATAAAATTCATATACACAAAAGAGACCAGATTTATGTGGTTCGGTCAATTTAGCCTACATCTATGGGAGGAGGAAGAGAATAATTTCACTATGAGAAGAATAGTGTGGAATGATTACAGCATTGGTTCCAGCTCTAATTTGTAGGAGTTGAGAGAATAAAAAATCCTAAATTTTCTCCAATCTACCCCTAATTTTTAGATCCTGATTTTTTAGGATTTTTAAATAAATTTCAATCAATTTTTAATTTATCCTAATTGATTCTGATGACTTCTTATTTTTGGCACTGACCCGGTCGTCTCACCGACTTCCCTACATGGGAGATGGACCTTATCAGATTCATGGTGTGTCGCCTAACCTAAGCAGCCCTAAAATAAATGGTGCCAGTTGATAAAATCACGATCCCACCTTTGGTAATTTTATATAAGAGTCAATGTCGTGCCATTAACCGGGACTGCGGCCTTTTTTAGTCAAGGTCATGCCAGGTCCTAGTTCAAAGTCCACGGGGCCCTACATGAGAATTTGTGTCGTTTAAATTGTGGGCTGTGCCGCGTGGAATAATACACTTTTGTAGTTGGGTCCGATACGTTCCCTGACTTCTCTCATTCACACGAGCGTGTGCCTGTTTTGGCCGTCCACATAAAAGAACTCTTGACGTGCTAGCTAGCTCCAACGAAACATCTGCAGATGCGCCTGGGACTGCTTAGTCCATTCCGTTCCATTATTTTTCAGCATTACCGGGACCCAAAGGAAGCAAAGACCCACGGGAGTCTCCAATTTGCTCATGGGTCTACTCTGCAAAAGCCAGCACAGGAGTCGTTTATGTGACGGCGTGGCGTCTATCTGCGTGTCTTAGGTACGTGATTATTGCCGACCATCCTCCAAAAGCAAGCTGATAAGACGTTAATGCTAGCCGACTGTCCTATCCATCTTTGACTTGTGAATTTCTTTTTAATGTTGGAATAAGGTTAGTTTGAAGCATTTGACATATTAAAAAGGTAACTTAGCCATATTGACATGGTAATGCAGTTTGGATATTTGGCAAATATTTAGACCAGAATGTGTTTTCCTCCAGGAATTATATAATGCAACTTGTTGTATCCGTAGGCGTACTAAAAGTTGGGTGGTGAGCCATTTTTTTTTTTTTTCAATTTTCTCGATGATCCAAACATTAAAAATTGGGTGGTGAGCCATTTTTTTCAATTTTCTTGGTGATCCAAACATTCATCTGATTGGCATCCTCTAAGAGGGTTTTGGTACCGAAGTAGCATCTTATTGTATATATGTAAGTCCTTTATTTTCAGAGCTTTGGTATTTAGGGCATCAAAGATGGGTTAAATCACATAAACATTTTTAGATCACTAAAAAGGAAAAAAAAAAAAAAAAACAGTGGTCCACCATACAAGTTTTTGTATGCTCATGATACAATTTGTTGTATCGTATAATTCATGAGGCCATTTGAGTCATTTGGCATTTTTAAGTTTTGACAAATATTTGAATAAAGTTTATAAAAGCATAAAGGAATTCCATTTACAGTAAGTATTAATTTTCGCAATAATTACGACAAGAAGGCATTGCTTGATAGTTAAATGCATGTCATCATCAGATTAAAATATTTGTACAATCTCTGCTAGCTCTAAATGGATAATTATGATCCATATGGAAAACTTTTTTCGGTATAAAAAATTCACATATAATTCAGTAAATGCATTTAAACGATGAAAATAGGATGCTGAAAACAGATGAGTCTCGTTTGCCTAGAAAACAAGTGGTGCAACATGTGAGAGAGAGAGAGAGAGAGAGAGAGAGAGAGAGAATTTTGAGAATTTCTCAAATTTTAAGGTTTGTCTACGTACGGGTTAGAATTATTCCCTGAAGCGGCAACCGAAAACACATATGGATTGCTAGAAGTCATAAGTAGGGAGCAAAATAAAAATAATTCTAAGTCGCCAGCCGCATCTTTTGATCATAGTAGGGGTCAGGCACACGAGATTCTGTGGATAACATTATTTACAAACTAGTGCTACAGACTATAACTACCACGAAAGCAAATTGTGCAGTGGGGCGTGCTCGATGCAAACCAAGCTACCTACGGAAAAACCTACACTATTGATGAAAATCTATGCTACTAACGAAAATTTACACCTAATGAAGATCCGCACTACTAATGAAAATATATACCTGAGGAAGTTCTACACAACTGATGAAAAATTAATGACTTGATTTTTTATGTGTAAGGAAAATGTAAACCTTGGTTTATCTTCAATCAAAATGTCTTAAAAATGTAATCTGGATTTCAATTATGAATTGGAAGACAATTTTCTAAAATTTGGAATGCATGGTTCAGAAAATTAATTAGAAAACAAGTACTAGTCAAATTAGAGTGAAACATCTTCAGAAAAGAAATTAGAGATTCATAATGATAAAAACATTCCATAGGCATTTTAGTCATTTTACCCATCGACCCCACTACTTTTCCAGACTTTATATAACAAATCATGTCGAATTATGACTTTCTATACCATCTTTAAATAAGGAATGATGTTGAATCATGATGCCCCATATTAGGATGTTTGGAGGAGTATCTCTAATGATTGAAGACCATATTAACATCACAAATAACTAAACCTTAAAGGAAATATATAAAAAAGATGGAAAATGATTGTTCCTGCAAGAAGGAACTGACCAAAAACTAGTCAACACACACACATTGTATTTCTCTCTCTCTCATTGATTCTCTCACGTGATCATTTCTCTCCAAAACCCTTAATTTTCCTTCGATGATTGAAGAGATTTTTTAGATTTTCCATCAAAATCTAGATGAAACAAACTTTAATAGTGACTGTATATGAAATTGGAAACAAAGCTATCCAACAGTCACAATCATCTTCCCTAGCAATGGTAACCACCAAATTTTCTTCGATAGCCATCTTGGAGGAAGGGTAAAACATAGAGCTAGATTTTTTCAACAATCCCTCTCAATTCTGGACATGAATCTATAGCCATCAAATAGATCTAAGTTTCTAACCTTCTTTCTTTGTTCACCTATATGTGATTAGAAAACACAATTGAGGTCTCAATCTTCTCTCTTCTCTCAAATATGTTCCCCAAAAATTAGTCGAAACAAGATCTAAGCTTCTAACTCATTTTTTAAGAGTTTTACTCATTGATCTACAACTAGAGATGCATATCTAAGTTTCTTGACTCCTTTAGTTTGGTTTATTTGTTGATCTTTGGCTAAAAAGGTAGATCCAAGCTCTATAATTCTCCTTCTAAGTTAAACTTGTTCATAAACAACCAAAAGAGTAGATTGGTAAGTTTTTGACCCCCATTCTCTACATGTTCGCTAATCTGTAACTGAAAGTGTAGGCTTTCTCTTTTTCTATTCTAGTTGTTGATCCATAATCGAAAGAACAAATCAATGATTTACAACTCTTATTCACTCATTTTTGGCTCACCAATTGGAAGTAGAAGCAAATCCATATTTCAACAATCTCTTTCAAGTTTCAATTATCAATCTGTAGCCAAAGAGTCAGATTAGCACTTCCATTTTCCTATCTTGCTCTCAATCATGCTTGTCGATTTAATTTTTGAAGATTAGAATCATCTAATCATAAGTGTACTGATTTTTTTATTATCTAATTTACTAATTTTTAGGATGACTACGATATTGTGTGCTTCAATGTTATAGAAACTTGATGTTTATGGACTTTGATACTCAGTTATTATTTATTATTGTCAATTATGGGTTAGTAAATTTCCAATTTTGAGAATTTGATTCTCAGTTATGACTTATGATTCTCAGTTTTTGATATTTATGAAATTTGACACTCCATTATTAAATATGATTTTTGGTTTTAGATGTTTATGAAATTTGATACACTATTATGGGATTGTAATTCTTGAATTTTGGATGCTTATGGGATCTAATTCTCAAATATGGATTATGAATTCTAACTTTTGGATATTTATGAGTGTGATTCTCTGATAGTGGATATGTTTCTTAGTTATGAAAATTTATTCATGGTTTTGGTTTTGATTGGGTGCAATTTCCAATTTTGGATGTTGATTTTTGGCTTTAGTGTTGATTCTCAACCTTAGAATTCTTTACTCTCATTTTTTAATTGGTTCCCTACTGTGTTACTTGGTTTACACTAGTGGATTTGCAACTACATAAAGTGCATAATGAAATTGTTTATTTGATTTATAAGATATTGATCTGATTCTATTCAATTGTTGTTATAAGATCATGATTTGTATTTTGAATTTGATTTTTTAGTAAATCTAGATTTACTGGTAAATCTTTTGAATTGCACTATAAAATTTGAAAATATTTGAAAGAGTGAAAAGAATATCTAAAATCTGAAGTATCAATGATACCATCACTTTTTGAATGAAATTTGGCTGGACAAATGTCTGATTAAGTGGACCCTAGCTTAGATTTATTTGACCAACGTATGATCAATGTTGGCTATCCAAACTCTCCTAATGAGATTTTAGGGAATCTATGTTTGTCCTCCATGGATGGTACTCTGAACCTCATCTGATCAATAGTTTAGTGAACTTGTCTAAAACATATGTTAGTAGGTATTACTTCTAGCTTTGATCTTCTGACTAGCATTTGATCAGCATTGGGTATTTAAACTCTCTTGACAAGATTTCAAGGAGTATATGCTTGTCCTCCATGGATGATACTGTAAACCTCACCTAATCAATGAAGTAGTGAACTTGTCAAAAGTGTATGTCGGTAAGTATCAATTTTGTTGTTCATATTTGAAGACACAAACCCAATTTTTATTGTTTGAAAAATGAATTTATCAAGTGAAAGTGATTTATTAAATTTTGTGAATCATTAGAAAAATCAAGTTTTTCTTATTTACATGATCGTATAAAAATTGAAATATAGTTTTATTTCCAATGTATCATTGTCAAATACAAAAGAATCTTTGTTGAAAGTATCAATGATGTTTTGATTTTGACTTATAGTTACCAATATGAATTATGTTTAGATGAAATTTCTATGAACTATTTCAGGTAAAATATGGTTTCTAAATTATGTCAAGTTAATTTTTTTTATTTTGTATTCTATTACATGTTTTAACCATCATTTGTATGAATTATGTGAATTTTCATTTTGAAGCTATTGTTTTATGATATTGATAACAATTGTGTATAAATGAAACAAATGCAAATAGTGAATAGAAGTTAGTACACTTACCAAACACAAGTTTGCTAAGATTGTAATTAAAATATTTCAAATTAGAGAAGATAAGAAAGGAGGAAAAATCTAGAATGAGAAAAAGATCAAAGGATGTAGAAAGTTTGACAAAAGAGCAATTGGTGCTTTGAAGTGTTCTTATTGTCTTAAGGTATATGATTTGTATAAGGAGACACTTGTTTAAATATTAAAAGTTGTAATGATTTATATGTAGTTTCAAAATTTTAAAATAGCAGTGTAGAACCTTGTATACTTTGGTTTGATTAAATGAAGGACTACTTATGTTTAGGTTGTGTGAGATTTAAAATTTTAATCTCACCATTGGTTACCTAAGTCTTTCTCACTTCAACCTATGATAAATAATCCGTTGCATAAATTTTAGGGGCATGATAAAAATCTACACTATTGATGAAAATCTATATGATGAAGATCTACAATATTGATGAAAACCTACACCATTGAAGGCAAATAAACTAATTTAAGAATATCTTGTTTATAAATCCCACCATAGTTATGAGTTGTGAAGGTAATTGAGTAAACTGATCGTGTGATGCCCTAGGTTTTACAAATGTGTAAACACAAATTTCACAAAAGTCAGGATCCTTGGTTAAAAATTTGCATTTTTAAAATAAACTAAAAACAACCTTTCAAATGAAAAACACTCTTTTCAAAAACCCTAGAGTCATAAAAATTGCAAGACCATAGATTTAATGGTGAAGTAATGTCCTCACATCTATTGAAAGTTCGACAGTTTCGTCTGTACATTGGACCGAGGCATTTAATGCATGTAATAAGATAAATACCTGACAAACATAGTAAAAATGAAAACATGAGCATATACTAGGACACTTAGCCTCCATGACCATCCAACCTAATCATTTAAAAACTCTTTTCAGACTGTGTATGTCAACAATGAAAATAAATTAAGAAAAATAACATAGCCCAGGGTCTATCCATTTACAACCATCACATCCAACAATAAGATGTCCACACATGCTAGTCATAGAAGAGTAAACTTGTATACATATGTGTGTGTGTAAGCCTATTTACTATATTCAGAAAACAATGTCCTTACAACCCATGCACATCGATGGAATCTCCTCTGTAATGCTGTTGAGTGTCACTACTGCCCTCACTTACTCTTAGTCTACTTGTCCTTCTTATTGTCTCTCTTAATATTTGAGGCATTGCAAAATATCGTAATGCAGTACCAAACTAAGCTTGTATAGGTACATAGACATTTAATAATAACTTGAAAATAATAAACATGAAATGAATAGTCTAAGTATCATATCTTAAGGGGCATGCAATAAATAGTTTCTGCATGGAGAATAGTTCTAACATGATCACAATGACAAGGATGAATAATGATAAAGTAAAGCATGAAAGGCACATAAAACCAACAAGCATGGCATACAATAAACCAAAGCATCAAGGTTCAAGAGTATACCAAAACAAAGTATGTGTAGAACATTAAAAATCTAAAGAATATATCAAACAAATATGCAAATAATCAAGGAGGGGCATCTAAAACACAAGTCCAATGAGTGTCCCATACACTCGAACGTCTAGCCATGAGTACTCACACCAATCTTCCAAGTGTCGTCAACTCGTGGGCACATAGAAATGTCGTCACCTGGGAGTGATATGATAACAACAACCATCCAAAGTGCATGGATCGCTATGTTGCAGTGATAACAATCTTTCGTGTCTATCAACTACCACTCCCATTGACATTAGAATGGGAGACTAAAAGTCCATCATGCATGTTGGGGAGGGGGGCTCATAGTGTGGACTACCTATGATATCACTACAAAGTTTGCCTCTCAATGAGGTTGGTGTCTATCATCTCATAAAGTCAGAGGGTGGGTGGCCAACACTAAAATTCCTCATACCATAATGTCCTTTGGGCTGAAATGCCTATTAAACCATACATAAAATTAGGAAAATCACTCGGCATCGTAGAGTTAAGAAAATAGAGATGAAATTCTCTGGTGTAGCAATGAAATCTAGAAGTGCCTGTGGGTCACCATCCTAAGGCACTTCCCATCTCTCAGGATTAGCCTCTTAAAGACCAGGTACCAAGCCTCCTTAACAAGTCCACAGAGAAAAATAAGTGATAAAACATGGCATCCATGTGGCTCAACATGTAATAACAACTATATTCATTATTTGATGAATTCTATAGGTCATTAAATTTCATTACAAATCATATGCATTTACTATTGCTTATGAAATGCGGCTAATTATACAACAAAAACCATGTGTTCTACAAGAAAATTGAGAATTAATGCAAATACATATATGTGCACCGTGAAAAGGGTATATAAATGCCTCAATAATTTTTTACTGTGTAATTATACATACGGGGTAGTCATTCATAAATATGGAATTGATGAGATGAAAATTTGCAATTTCAAACAAAAAACATGCCTATATTAAATGTCATCACCTACATCAAAACAAAGGAATGATCCTTTAGAGTATGTAACCCCTCTAGTCCTTGTAAACTGGCATACTTATCAAATCACATATACAAAATATAATCACTTGCTACTCTATCCTTCTTAGTTCAAATTTAGATCATCTTTGATCATCCTTAATTTAGATGATTTTTCATTTATTCACCATTGATCATAGGTTTGACTCTCTAGGTCTTGTTTGGTCATCAAATCTTGGCTATCGATTAAAGATCAATGGTCTAGATCACTTGATTTCTCTTCGTCCACATTAGTCTATGCCTTATGAATAGTCTTTCTCACATTTCAATTGTTGATTCATTGATTTGATTATTGAATTTAATTTGGATCAGTCAGATTGATGGTTCCTCTTTACTCCCAATGCCTAATTCCACTAAACTTGGTATTATTAAGAGAATTTGATCATTAGACTAGCCTAATTATCCATTTTAGAGCTTCATCTATTTTGATTATATGTATTTCTCTATGTTTTCTATGATCTATTGTATTCTAGTAGTTAATTCATTGATTTGATGGTTAGATCTTCGCTTCTTGCATTATCTTACATAAAAGTTTCATTAGTTTGGTTTATTTGGACAATCTACTACTAGATCAGTCCATTTACCTTATTAGGTCCTCCACTCAGTCAATTATTTAAGTATGAGTACTTTAGATCTAATGGATCTAAGCTATACTAGGTTTCCATCCTTAGATCTGTACCAATGTGTGTTTAGATCCTAAATTTTGTTGAATTTATGGGTCCATGTCATTGAGACAAGTCCAACAAACATTTTGAATAAAAAATTGGGTTTATATAGCCTTCCATATTGAATATTTCATGTTTTAAGTTGATTTTAATGGTCCTAATTCAAATTTTAGTCTATACGGGTCATTGGATGGGTCAGATCTGTTAAATGGATTTGTGAATCTACTGGATGATTCTTGGATCTGTTAATGAGATCACCCTATCACAAGGACTCATCACATCCATGATGAACCATCCAGATGTACTAGCTTGTCACAGTCACTAGGATGTGTGAGATTCTTGTGTGTCATGAGAATGATGCACGAGTGCTTGTGCATGTGTGAGATGGACTGGGTATGCATATTCCCTCTGTGCATCTTCCTTATGCATAGAAATTAGCTAGGAGGAGATGAATGCTGTTGTTAGAGAAGGCAATTGAATTTTAGTTAGCTCTAGCGACACCTATCATGTCGATGTTTTGAGATTTTTATACCATAATGTTTAGAATTTCAAGAATGTTGGTTGTTAAGAGTTTTGCATCTACAATTTCCACTAAAATTTAGGTTTTTGGTCAGATTTATACATGTGCTAGAAGTCATTGGTGTCACGGTTTTTTCCCAGTTTGCAGTTTTGTAATTTGTCCATCATCACAAATCCAAAGGGTTTTTCTTTATCTTCTTATGGGCACAAGATGAACAGTTTGGATCATCTATACAATGCTATCTCATCAACTGTGTTTTTCATAGTCACACTTTTCAGCATTTCTATTTCCAAAAAAGGGTGACAGTAATGGGGAACAACAACTGGGAAGAATGGCAGTCTACTTGGCTAGCCATTAGCCTATTCTCACCTTGTTACTACTATAGATCATCAGTCATCAATCACCCATGAATGCGCTCACTAGAGAACATGTTGTGGCCTTAGTCGAGAAGGAGGAGGACGTCAGCTGCATGGGAACTGGTGTCTTGGTTGGTGGTGTAGCTTAGAGAGAGAGAGAGAGAGAGAGAGAGAGAGAGAGTAGGTGGTGAGTAAATTCAGGAAATCAGCTTTAAATGTTAATTTCCATTTCTTTAAATTATTACCTACCAAAAATGAGAGAGAGAGAGAGAGAGAGAGAGAGAGAGAGAGAGAGAGAGAGAGAGAGAGAGAGAGAGAGAGAGAGAGAGAGAGAGAGAGAGAGAGAGAGAGAGTAGTGTAGGTGGTGAGTAAATGCAGGAAATCAGCTTTAAATGTTAATTTCTATTTCTTAAAATTATTACCTACCAAAAATGTGGCAATTATTGCATTTAATTTTGTCAAGGTTTAAATCTTGTATTTATGGCTGTCTAACTAACTTCAAGATTGCATGTCACACATGAGAGGGAAATTAAATTAAATACTTTAATTTAAAAATTATGAATTTTTCATTAGAGATCCAATTTCAATGTTCTTTATGTCATTGGATTCCATTTTTCGAAGCAATGCAAATATTGAGTTTTCAACACTTCATTTGACTTTTATAAAAACTAGTTTCTTCAAATTCAATGCCTTATTTAATGAAATCTTGAATTCACATGAAATGAGGTTATACAAATTAGAGATGTTGCATACTTCCCCCTTATAGAAAATTTCGTCCTCAAAATTTCAACATATCTTTGTACAAATAACTTAGGGTGTGTTAGTCTCATCTCCTCGGTCTCCTAGATAGCGTGGTGATGCCAGAGGATTTTGACCAATGAGACGGTCCTAGTCCTTAGCTCTTGAACCTTACAGTCTATAATCCATACTGCTCTCTCCTCAAAAGTCAAATCAGGCCTCAACTCTACTGGTATTTGGTTGAGTACATGAGAGGGGTTTGGTACATATCTCCACACATTGATACATGAAAGACATCATGAACATTGCAAACTGTGGTGATAAGGCCAATTGGTATGCCAAGCTCTAACCCTTTTTAGGATTTCAAAAGTGCCATTGAACCTAGGACTCAGCTTCCCCTTAGATCAAACCTTATCACCCCTTTCATAGGGGAGACCATTAGGAACACATGATCCCTAACTGCAATCTCCACATCTCTATGCTTCTTTTAGCATAACTCTTTTGACAACTATGAGGTGCCAAAAGTCACTTCCAAACTATTTGCGCATTTTTTGTAGACTACTCTGCTAACTCTGACTTCAATGAGGTGTCTCTCTCCCAACAACTCCAACATAAAGGTGATTGACATGTTCTGTCATCTAGTGCCTTGGAAAATGCTCATCCTAACTATCTCTCTAGTTAAGGACACAAGCCTCAACACATCCTTTATAGTTGAATGGTCCTCTCTATTTGACCATCTGCCTAAGGGCGGAATTGTGCTAAACCTCAACATTGATCCTAAAGCATCATGAACACTCTACCAGTACTTCGAGGTGAATCTATTTTCTATGTTTAAGATAATAGTTAAAGGAGTCCCATATAAGCTCATAATCTCCTTGACATAAAGCCTTGCCAAGCTATTGGCTATCTAACTATGCCTAATGGAAAAGAAGTGGGTAGACTTCGTTAATCTATCGATGATAACCCAAATCATGTCATATCTGCTCGCTATCCTTGGGAGACCAGATATAAAATCCAAAGTAATATGGTCCCATTTCTACACTGGAAGATTCAATGTCTATAATAGCCCTAGTGGCCTTTGATGCTTATCTTTGACTTGTTGGCAAGTCAGACACCATGCTACACATTATCAAATACCTCTCTTCATCCCATTACACTAGAAGTGCCATCTCAAATCTTGATACTTCTTCATGCCTCCAAGATGAATGGTAAACTACTACTGGTGAGCCTTCTAAAGTAGCTCTCATCTCAACTCACCAATATCGGGTACCACTAGTCTACCCTAAGATCGTATGCCATCAGCCTAGCCTCTGGTAAAATATGCCTTCTTTGCCAAGGTCTATGTCTCTACATCATCTATATGTGCTTGTAAGATTCTATCAATGAATCTCAGTCTAACAAATAAGTTGTCAACCACTGCTCTTGACTTCCTACTCAAGGCATTTGCTACCACATTTGCCCTTCCAAGGTGGTATTAGATGGTGAAGTCAAAATCCTTAAGATATTTCATGCATCTATGCTTTCTCATATTCAAGTCACTTAAAGTAAAGAAGTACTTTAGGCTTTTTATGATTAGTGGAAACCTCAAACTTCTCTTCATGTAGTTAATGTTGCAACAACTTCAATGCAAATTCCACAGCTGCTAACTCCAAATCATGAGTGGGGTAGTTTAGCTCATGAGTCTTCAACTACTAAGATGTATAGGCAATCACCCTACCATGTTGCATTAGTACTCCTCTCAGCCCCTTGCTAAAGGTACTGTAGTAAACTATAAAACCACTAGATCCTAAGGGTAGCATTAACACTTGTGTTGAAGTAAGTCTCCTCTTGAGCTCTTGAAATCTCTCTTCACAGGCATCACTCCAAACAAATTTGGTGCCCTTCCTAGTTAGGGTAGTTAGAGGCAACGTAATCCTATAGAATCCCTTGCTAAATCTATGATAATAATCCACCAAACTAAGGAAACTATGAATTTCGATCACCATCGTGGGTCTCTCCCAACTCAACATTGCTCTACCTTCACCTAGTCCAATGCTACTCTATCCTTCGAAATAACATGGCCAAGCAAATGCACCTGCTCCAACCAAATGTCGCACTTACTGAACTTCACAAATAAGTTATGGTAGTGCAAGGTGTTTAACATAAGATGTGGATTCTCCCTGTGGTCCTCCCTACTATCTCTACAATACCAAGTAAAATAAGACTAGGGTCTATTCTCTCTTGCTATCTCTACAAGTACCCTTTGATGGTACTCACTAGTCCCAAATGACTCTCCCATGGGTGTCATAACGTCCAATCTAAAAGTTAACATATATGCAGGCATGTCCAAGCAAGATATAAAAACACGTGAATGAAGGAATCAATAGATCATTGATCAAAGAGGATCCTCGCATGGCTATCAATAATAAAAATAATTACCTTCCATCACTTGATTCGAGGCATGTGCTTGCTCCAAAGTAATGACAAAAACTCTCTCCTAGTTATGGTGCCATCTTTGCCTGCTCCCAACATTTATTTGCTTGCTCTCTGTCTCTTAGGACAATCTCTAAGGAAATGCCCTGACTCTCCATAGCGAAAGCATCTAAAGGGCAACATCTATGATGGTGGCTGCTACTTCTATCTGCTAGCTTTAGGACATGGCTATCGCAAATTCCTACCCCTAAACATAATGCACATCATCTATTTACATTCCTCCTCTACTTGCTTGAATGCTATTGGCTTAGTGCCCTTTGTGACTTTGTACATAAAAAGGCGTCCTGCCCTTACTAGGTTAGCTTGAACCACCCCTGTTCAAGTCCCTGCAGTCTATGCTAGTCAGGAGAAAGTCCCTCTCTAACATAAAGGCCATATCTACTACCTTAGCACTAACATGGGATGCACTATTATCACTTAGTTCCTTAATCCTGATGTTAAATCATTAACAAATCTTTCTTCTGCCTCCTTATCTATGGCGAAGGAGTTAGGAGCAAACCTCCTCAGCTGCATAAACTAGTTCAAATATTGTTGAACCATTAAATTCCTGTACTTTAGAGTAGCAAACTCTCTATATATCTCTTGTCATGCATGAGACAGAAAATACTAGTCATCATAGGCCTTCCTAAAGGCCTATCAGGTAAAAGTCTCAATACCAAAGGAACGTGTCCTCTTAAGTGATTACATTAGAATCCTGCCTCATCCTTTAGCAAACAAGTAGTTATCCTCACCTAATCCTCCATAAGGACTCTTACGTTGGTGAATACCCTCTCAACTTCAAAAAGCCATCTCTCAGCTACCTCTTTGTTATCTCCATAAAAATGTAGTTCCATCCATTGAAACCTTTCTAGCAGCTTATCTGACCTATTGGAACTCCCTAAGGCACCGCCCTCTGCTGCTCTAAGCACTCGTGCTACTAATACCTAATGAGATGACTGGGCTAATGTATCTGTTAGCTCTACAGTAGTTGTTGCCACTAGTGACTTACTTAAGGCCTGTCCTATTGTAGGTGTTGGCACCTACCGCTGTAAGTGTGGTAGTAGGACGTGTATCACTTGGGACACTATCTTTGCTATCTGTTCTCTTTGCCCTAAAAACTCGGTAAGGGTGGCAACTGGTGGGGTAGGGGTAGACATCGCCCTCCTTTGAGTAACCATCTGCTATAACACCAATGCAATTGGTGTGAATTCTACATTAAAACTCACCTTCAACAATAACTTTATGAACTGTCATGACTATATGACTTGTTGGAGTGGTTGCGATGGAGTAGACTGGGCTCTGATATCAAACTATGATGCCTTGGTTTTTACATACACATATAAACACAAATTTCACAAAAGTCAGGATACCTGGTTATAAGTTCACATTTTTAAAATCAATTAAAAACAACCTTTCAAATGAAAAACACTCATTTCAAAAACTCAGGAGTTATATGACTCACAAGACCATGAAATTTAACAGTGACGTAACCTCCTCACTTTTACCAAAAGTCCAACGGTCTCCTCAATACATTAGAGCAAGGCATTTAATGCATGTGCTATGATTAATGCCCAATAAACATAGTTTACATGAAAACATAAACCAATACTAGGAGACTTAATCTCCATAACCATCCAACATGATCATTTAAAAACCCTATTCAAACTGTATATGTCAATAATTAAAACAAATTAAGAAAAATAACAAAGCCCAGGGTCTATCCATTCACAACCATCACATCCAACAATAAGATGTCCACACATCCTATGCATAGAAGAGTAAACCAATATATATATATATATATATAGCCCATTTACAATATTCAAAAAGCAATGTCCTAACAATCCACGTGCATTGATGGAACCACCTCTGTAATGCTACTAAGTGTCACTACTTCCCTCACTTGCTCTCGATCTACCTACCCATCCTATTGTCCCTCTCAATATCTGAGGCATTGCAAAACATCACATTGCCTCAGTAAGCTAGGCTTGTGTAGGTACATATACATTTAAAAATAACTTGAAAATAATAAACATGAAATGAAGAGTCCAAATACCAAATCTCAAGGGACATGAAGTAAATAGCTTCCACATGTACAATGGTGCTAATATGATCACAATGACATGGATGAATAATGATGAAGTAAAGCATGAATGGCATGTGAAACCAACTAGCATGACATACAATAAACCAAAGCATCAAGGCTCATGAGTATACCTAAACCAAGTCAGTGCAGAGCATTAAAAACCTAAAGAATATCTCTAATTAATATGCATGTCACCAATAACGGCCACCCTAAAATGTAGGTCCCTTGAGTGTCCTATACACTCAAATGTCTGGTCATGAGTACTCACACTAATCCTTCTGGCATTGTCATGCCATGAGTATATATGGAAATGTCTATCCTAGCATGTTAATAGTGCAATATGATAACAACAACTATCCAAAGCACATGGATCACTATTTTGTAGTGATAACCGACTCTCGAGTCTATTGACTACCGCTCTCCATTGACACTAGATAGAGAGAATAAAAGTTAGTCATGCATGCTGGGGGGATCAGACTCTTGGTGTGGACTACCTATGATACCACCCCTACAAAGTTTGCCTTTCAATGGGACTATCATCTCCCTAAAATCCCTCCTACCATAATGTCTATCACACCAAAATTCCCATCAAACCATACACAAAATCATAAAAAATCAGTCAACATCTTAGAGGCAAGAAAATGAAGATGAAACCCTTTGGTGTAATAATGAAATCAAGAAAAACTTGTGGCTTGCCATCCCAAGGCATTGCCCCTCTCTTGGGCTTAGCCTCTCAAAGACCAACCACCAGCCTCCTCAATAGGTCCACAAAGAAAAATAAGTGATAAAACTGGGCATTGATGTGCCTCAACATGCAATAACAACCATAGTCACTATTTGATAACTTTTAAGGGTAATGAAATTTCATTCAAAATCATATGCTTCAGTATGGCTTATGAAATGTGGTTAATTATTCATGAAAAATCATTCGTTCTGTGGGAAAAATGAGAAATAATGCAAATATGCATATGTGTGTTGTGTACAAACTAGATAGATGCCTCAATAAGGGTTACAACGATATAATACACACATGCTACTCATTCATAAATATGGAACTAGTGGACGAAAATTTGCAATTTCAAATGTAAAACATGCCCATATTAAATGTCAACGCCTACATCAAAACAAGGGAATAATCTTTCATAGTACGCAATCCCTCTAATCCAAGTTGTACTCAGTGGTTTTGTTGAGAAATGTTTGTAGACTAACATACCTGTCAAATCACACTACAATATATTATCACTTGTTACTCTATCGTTATCATTTCCAATTTAGATTGTCTTTGATCATCCTATGTTTATATGATTTTGAATTTATTCACCATTGATCATAGGCATGTCTCTCTAGATCTTGATTGGTCATCAAATTTTAGTCGTCGATTAAAGATCAATTGTCTAGATCTCTTGATTTCTCTTCATCCCTACTAATCTGTCTTCCAAATAGGCTTTCTTGTATTTAAATGGTTGGTTCATTGATCTAACTATTGGATTTAATTTTGCTTAGTCAGTTTCATGGCTCCAAGTTACTCCCAAGGCACGATTCTATTAAACTTGGTGATATTAAGATGATTTGATTATTAGATTAGCCTAATTGTCCATTTTAGAGCTTGATTTTTCTTAATTACATGTATTCCCTATGTTTTCTATGATCTATTGTATTCTAGTAGTTAACCCATTGATTTGATTGTCAAATCTATTTATAATCACTTAGATCTATGGTTCTTGCATTATCCTACTATCCACATTCACTATTTCAATTTATTTGGATGATCTAACTATCAGATTAGTCCATTTACCTTATTAGGTCCTTTAGTTAGTCAATTATTTAAGTCTGAGTACTTTAAATCTGGTGGATCTAAGTTGTACTCGGTCTCCATCCTTAGATTGAATGTATATTTAGATCCTAAATTTTGTTGAATTTATGGGTCTACATCATTGACATAAGTCCAATGGATGTCTTGAATCACAAATTAGGTTTGTATAGCATTCCAGATTTAAGATTTCATATTTGAAGTTGATTTTAATGATCCACATTCAAATTTTAGTGTAAATAGATCATTGTATAGGTCAGATCTATTAAATGGATTTGTGGATCCACTAGATGGATCATGGATCCATTAAACGGATCATCCTATCATAAGGACACACCATGTGCTTCCTATGTGTCATGCGAATGACGCATGTGCACCCATGAGAGCATGAGCACACCAAACTCGTACATTCCCTTTCTACATCTTCCTTGTGTGTCTTGGGTGTAGAAATCTAGCTAGACAAAAATAGTTGGAGAAGGCAACCAAATTCTGGTTAGCTATGGCGACACCTTGCATGTCCATTTTCTAAGATTTTAAAATGTTTGGAATTTCATGAATTTAAGTTTTCCATCTACAATTTCCACCAAAAATAAGGTTTTTTGTTGAATTTATACTTGTTTTAAAAGTCATTGGCATCACAATTTTTTCCCAATTTGTAGTGTCATAATCCTTTCAATCATCATAAAACCATAGGGGTTTTCTTTATCTTCTTGTGGGGAACAAGATGAATGGCTTGGATCATAAATACAATGTGTTGATGTTTTCCACAAGTGCACGGGCTATTGTAGTATAGCTATGCAAGTAAGGGTCGAACCCACAAGGACTCGCTTTAATTGGAGTTTTTAATAAAATTTAATTATTTGAAATTTGATGAGAAGAACAAAACTAGCATAATCATTCAGATTTATTCAATTGATGCACTTTAAATAACGTTCAATTTCAGAGAACAACATAAAAGTAATAAAAACATTTCTGAATCACACTGTTCGTGGATGGCATTGTCCCTGGATAACACTGTCAAAAGATGGATAAAATAAAGCTTAAATGGAATAGGGACACAGATGTAAATAAAATGGGGATACAGATGTCATTAAACAGGGGACGCAGATGTAATTAATGGAATTGAACAGAATTGTCATTTCATTTAAAGATGAAGGGCAAAACCAGCATTCTGTTCAAACTCTGGTTTTTAACAAAAACCAGGAAAACCCAACTAAGGGGATGGCCTGTGGAGAAGATGGATACGGAGGAGAAAGGGGAAAAAATGCAGCAATGCGGGAGGAAAACCTGCTTCAGGTTTCCTTCTCCGGGATGTCCGAGGGCGATAAAAACACCGGAGATGTAGGGGGTGCAATCCGGGCTGAGTTCGTGTGAGAGAGAGAGAAATGATGTGGGGGTAGTGAGGTGCTGGAAATTGGTGTGGTGCAGACTGGGCAGATGACGCCTGTGATGGTGTGGATGGTGAGAGGTCTAGGCGTCGTCGTCTGAAGGCCAGTGTGATGGATGCTGGTGTTGGGCAGATGATGATGCAGGAAAAAACTGGTGATGGGGAGAAGGGACATGTTGGGCTGCTTCAGTCGGGCTGGAGTGTAGACGCAAGGAGCGTGGCTTCCTTAACTTGGGCAAGTGCGGTCTTGGTTTGGGCAGAGGAGAAAGCTTGCTTAGGTTTGAACGTGAAATAAAGAGGGTGAAGAGGAAGAGAAGAAGGGGGCTGATGTGGTAAAAGACAACGGTTGATGGTTGGTGGTTATGTGCGGTGAAACTGGGCATATGTTTGAGAGGGTGTTGGGAAGAAATAGCTGTGGGAGACGCCTTGAATGTGATTAGATGAATGGAGATTCAAAGGAAAGTATAACAAACGAACTTAGGAAGGAAAGAAAATTGAACAACAAAGACCAAAGAAAAACCAACAACTCTCCCTCATACGGCTTCCTCTTTATAGCCTTGCCCTTCCTTGTTTTTCTTCATTTCCTTCCTTATCTTCTATCCTTGAAGAGTTAGAATTCTATGGGGAAACTTTCTCCTTTTCCATTTAGAACTCCATCCCTTTTTGAAATCCTCTTCAAACTAGAACTCTTCCACTTAGGACTCCTTGTTGATTAGGACTCTTGCCTTTTTGATCTGCACCATTGAGATTAAATCCGAGCCATCCAATTTCTTTTAGTTGATCTGCAAAATAAAACACTAAATTAGAATAATCAAACCGTTCATTAATCCTTTAATAAGCTTGAATGATCATCTAACCGTTGATTAAGGTCTAGATGGTTAATCAAGCTAAAATTTGAAATTTGAACGATTAGATAATCTAATTGAATGCTAAACTAGGGGTCTTTTAGCCAAAATTAAGCAATTAACACACCCCCCAACCATCATTTTACTAGTCCCAAGCAAAACATGCAGACAACTATTTTATACAAAACTGGTACAAGGTGCCACTTTCGTAGGTACTCACGATTGCATTTAGCATATGCAACAAGCCCTTGAACCTCTAGGTTACCCCTAGTGGACGAGTTATGCCTCCTGAGGGTTTGCAGTGAATATACCCAGAAAATTCAGTAAAGTAGGGTTCCCTATTTTATCTCAGAGAATCCTCATTCATTAGCAAATTGATTAGTTTTTTTACAACTTAATGAAGAGGATTTGACAATTTTACACATTATACACATATTAAAGACATTTTATTTGAGTTATTTCTCAGAGTGCATATGTGTGTGTACAGTCACATAAGTCTTGAATTCTAATTGGATATGCTTACATTCCATTGGAAATATGCCTTAACTTCAAATCCTCATAGGTATATGCTCAGAAATAAACTCTCAGATAAGGGGTTTAACATATTCCTCTTATTATGTGACCGAATCCAACAAACTGATGGTTCACATAATTCTTTTTAACGCTCATGAGACAAAGGAAAGTGATCCTTAGGAGTGGATGTTAACATCAAGAATATGAGGGGTCTTTCACCTTAATTCTTTCTTTTTATCTCCTCTTTAAGGCTATATCCACCTAAGATCAATAGGTCTTTAACTAGGACGAAATGTAGGCTTAGGATAGGTTTAGAAAAGAGAGGTACAAAGATTTCAAAGGTTCAAAATTGAGTAGATGTCTTTAATGAATATCTGATAGGACAACTTTTCTTTTGGGTTTGTTCTTGAAGTGAATTTCTCTTTCAGACTTTGGTCTTTCTTTTTTCTTTGGAAGAAAGACATTTAATTCTTTTTCTCACTTCTTTAACTTTTTGTCCTACTTTTGAATTTTTCTTTTTCTACTCTACTCATTTTGAAGATGGGTAATGGTTATTTATTTTAATGGGTTATTCTGGGTTAAGGTAAATGGATTTAAGAAAGAAAAGGCTTAATAACAGGCTCAAAAGGTTAACTAGTGGTATATTATATTGGGTAGGCTTTATGTCTCTGGGCTGAGCAAGGATGACCTATATCATTTCCTAGGTTTCTTAAAGCCTATCAGATTCAATAAATTTCTGGAATTAAAGCTATTACTCCTCTTTATTCTTGATGGTTAACCAAAACAAGGATAACAGGATCACACTAATGTATGTACGCTAAAGAAATCAGGGAATTACTTATAACTCTCTAAAAGAATATAGTCTCAAGTCTCACTAGTAAGTGGCAGGCCTTTCCATAGACCAAGTGGTAAGGTGACATTCCTATAGGGCTTTTATATGCTGTGCGATAAGCCCATAAAGTGTCAATAAGTCTCAGAGACCAGTCTTTCCTATTTGGATTGACTATCTTTTCTAGAATTAGCTTTATTTCCCTATTGGATACCTCTACTTGACCACTAGTCTAAGGATGGTATGGGGTAGCTATCCTATGGTTAACACTATATTTTTTCGTTAAATTCTCAAACACCTTATTACAAAAGTGTTTCCCCCCATCACTTATTATGGCTCTTGGAGTACCAAACCTTGCAAAAAGATTTTCTTTTAAAAACTTTACCACAACCTTGTGGTCATTGGTTTTGCATGGTATAGCCTCTACCCACTTGGACACATAGTCCACTCCCACTAAGATGTACAGATTTCCAAAAGAATTAGGAAAAGGCCCATAAAATCTATGCCCCAAACATCAAAAGGTTCTATGACAAGGATTGGGTTTAAGGGCATCATATGTCTTCTTCCTAAACTTCCTAACTTTTGACACCGTGCACATGCTTTGCAGTAAGCATGGGCATCCTTAAATATGGTAGGCCAATAAAATCCACACTGTAAAATTTTTAAAGCTGTCTTTCTAGAGCTGAAATGGCCCCCACATGCATGATCATGACAAAAGGAGATGATTTGATTATGTTCACTATCGGGTATGCATCTCCTAATTACTTGGTTAGGACAGTACTTGAATAAGTACGGGTCATCCCAAGTAAAATATCTAACCTCGGTTAAAAACCTCTTTTTATCTTGTGTAGTCCAATGATTAGGCATTTGTGTTGTAACAAGATAATTAACAAGGTAATTGGGAAACATGCAATAACTGTTCATCTGGGAATGACTTAGTTATAGGCCCTTGATCGCTAGTGTGCTCCACTACCAATCTAGATAAGTGGTCTGCTACAACATTTTTTGAACCTTTCTTGTCTCGAATTTCTAAGTCAAATTCTTGTAGCAGTAGTATCCAATGGATCAACGTAGGTTTGGCATCCTTTTTAGAAAGGAGGTATTTTAAAGCCGCATGATCCGAATATACTATAACTTTAGACCCCAACAGGTAAGATCTAAACTTATCCAAAGCAAACACTACAGCTAACAACTCTTTCTCAGTGGTGGAATAGTTGAGTTGCGCATCATTTAGTGTTTTACTAGCATAATATATCACATGGGGAAGTTTATCAATGCGCTGCCCCAAAATAGCTCCAATGGCATAATCCGACGCATCACACATTATTTCAAATGGTGTGTTCCAATTTGGTGGTCGAATAATAGGTGCAGAAGTCAATTCAGCCTTAAGTCGCTCAAATTCCTTCTTACAGTTAGCATCAAAGTCAAAAGTGGCCTCCTTTGTAAGTAAATTACAAAGGGGCTTTGCAATTTTGCTAAAATCTTTGATGAATCGCTTGTAAAAGCCATCATGTCCTAAAAAGGAGCGAATTTCTTTGACCCTCCTTAGTGGAGGAAGGTTGGCTATTAAATCCATTTTTGCCTTATCCACTTCTATCCCATTGGGTGATATTATGTGGCCTAGTACTATCCCACTCCGTACCATAAAATGACACTTTTCCCAATTTAAGACCAGATTCTTCTCCTGACACCTTACAAGGACTAACTTCAAGTGGTGCAAGCACTCATCAAATGATGACCCAAATAATGAGAATTTATCCATGAACACCTCAAAGAATCTTTCTACCATGTCTGAGAAAATGCTCAACATATACCTTTGAAATGTAGCTGGAGCGTTACAAAGCCCAAAAGGCATATGTCTATAGGCGAAAGTTCCAAAAGGGCAGGTGAAGATGGTCTTCTCCTAATCCTCTGGTGCTATAGGAATTTGGTTATAACCGGAATATCCATCCAAAAAACAATAATAGCTATGTCCGGCTAACCTTTTAAGCATTTGGTCAATGAATGGTAGAGGAAAATGATCTTTCCTCATGACTGCGTTCAACTTTCGATAGTCAATACAAACTCTCCACCCAGTGGTCATGTGGGTGGGGACTAGCTTGTTATCCTCATTTTTGACTACCGTGATCCCATATTTCTTACGTACAACCTGAACGGGGCTTACCCAAGTATTATCAGAGATAGGATATATGACGCCAACGTCTAAGAGTTTTAGGACTTCATCTCTAACCACGTCCTTCATGTGGGGGTTCAGTCGCCTTTGAGTCTCCCTAGAAGGTTTTGCAGTTTCTTCTAGATGTATCCTATGCATGCATAAGGCTAGACTTTTCCCTTTTATGTCTGCTATTGTCCACCCTAGAGCAGTTTTATGTTCCTTAAGAACATCTAAAAGCTTACCCTCTTGTTCTTTATCCAAGTCTGATGCTATTATCACAGGTAAGGTTTCATCTGGACCTAAATATGAATATTTCAAGTTATCAGGCAAGGCTTTTAGGTCCAGACATGGTGCGTGCTCTATTGAGGGTATGGGGACAGATTTAGACGGTGGGAGTGGTTCCACATGAGGACCCCACTTAGAGGTATCCATGAGTGGTGCAACATCTAAAAGGTTGTTCACCTCCTCAATAGACTTGTCTATATCAAATTCTCCATTAAAGTGCATGAGACAAGCCTCTAGTGGGTTTGAGATGGACAATGGTGAATGACTCTCATTAATTAGACTCTCAATTAAGTTGACATCACAGGGATCATCGAGGTCTAAATGTTGCTGATTGGCATTAAAAATATTAAGCTTAACCTTCATGTTGCCGAATGAGAGTTTCATTACACCATTCCTACAGTTAATAATGGCATTGGATGTTGCCAAGAATGGACGCCCAAGGATGACTGGGATTTGACTACCAGGGTCTGATACAGGTTGGGTGTCTAGCACGATGAAATCAACAGGGTAATAAAACTTATCCACCTGTATCAAGACATCTTCAACCAAACCACGAGGTATCTTGACAGATCTATCAGCTAATTGCAGCGTGGTAGTGGTTGGTTTCAACTCACCGAGTTTTAGTTGCTCATAAATAGAGTATGGCAACAAATTAACACTAGCCCCTAAGTCAAGAAGTGCCTTGTCTATGACATTATCTCCAATGACACAAGTGATTGTAGGACATCCTGGGTCTTTAAACTTTGGTGGGATCTTGTGTTGAATCAAAGAGCTCACTTGTTCGGTGAGGAAGGATTTCTTTTGCACATTAAGCTTTTGCTTCGTTGTGCAAAGCTCTTTTAAGAATTTGGCATAGGCCGGGATGTCTTTAATTGCATTGAGCAATGGTATATTGATTTATATATGTTTAAATACTTCCATTAACTCATTGACGTTTGATCCCTTCCTAGCTTTATTCAATAATTGGGGAAAAGGGGCCTTAGGCACATATGGTGCCTCCACTATAGGTTCTACAGGGTTGTTCTGTATTTTCTCTTTTTCCTGTATATTTGTTGCCTCTTTTTCCTCTACATTTTTCGTAGCTTGCCCTTCTTTGTTATCAATTTGACAACCATTCCTAAGGGTGATTATGGACTTGGCATGCTCATGAGGGTTATGGTTTTGAGAACTTGACCCTATCTCGAATTGACCCTTAGGGTTAGGAATGGGTTGACTAGGAAACTGACCCTTGCCTCTATTATGTAATTCAGCACACAATTGGCTTATTTGCGCCTCTAACTTAGCAATGGCTTGAGAGTTGACATTTGTTGACTGTCTACTTTCATTTTGCAATTGGTGTAAGGCTTTTCTAGTGTAATCATTATCTTTTTCACATTGATCCATCTTGGTGTGGATGTTTTCCTCTAAATATGGTTTCTTTTGTTGTAGAGGTTATTGAAAGCCAGGTGGCAGATGGGGAACTGTAGTTCTAAGAGGAAAGTCTTGAACAGGGGGATTCTCAGATGGTCCCCCTTTTTGGTTATTCTTTGACCAAGACAAATTGGGATGCCTAGGCCATCCAGGGTTGGAGGTCTCAAAATATATGTTGTCGCTAGGTTGGCGATATGCATTCAATGCATTCGTTTGGTCTACAAGATATTCAGGAAATGCTTTATTAGATGGACACTCAGAGGTTAAATGGGCTGGACTAGAACAAGTAGCCCATACCTCTTGTGGGGGTTTTTGAGATAATGTAACAGCTATGAAAGATTGAAACATCGTTTCAAGCTTGTCCATTCTTCCATCTAATTTTTGAGACACAGAGTCAAGCTTATCAGATAGATCAGTATGTGCTCCTATCTCGTTGATACCTCCTTTCTTAATGGGCTGGTTAGTTCTTTCTCTCCTATTTGAATAATCCCATTGCTAAGAATTATTTGCTACAGTTTGAAAGAATTCCCAAGCCTCACTTTCATCTTTTAACATGAGGGTCCCTCCACTCGCTGCATCTATCATTTGTCTATTTTGAGGTGTTAACGCCTCATAGAAGTATTGAACTTGCTGCCATTTCTTAAATCCATGGTGAGGGCATTTCTGCAGCAGTTCAATCCACCGTTCCCAACATTCATAATATTGTTCATCATCCCTTTGTTGGAAATTTATAATTTCACAACGCAAGGCATTTGTTTTGTGAATGGGGAAGAACTTGTTCAGGAACTTCTTAGACAATTGGTCCCATGTATGTATAGAACATACCTCCAAGGAATTAAGCCATGACTTGGCTTTGTCCTTAAGTGAGAACGGGAATAACCTTAACCTAATTGAATCATCCGAAACATTTCGGAACCTAAATGTGGTGCAAATATCAAGGAACTCCTTGATATGTAGGTACGGGTCTTCTCAGTCTCGACCATAAAAAGTGGGGAGTAATTGAATTACTCCCGGCTTTAACTCAAAGTGGTCAGCATCAGTTGGAGGTAATGTTATGCAGGAGGGGGTATTAAGTTGGAGCGGCGCATAAAAATCTCTAATAGTTTTGCACTCAATCTCTATTTGTGGTTCAGCCATAGGGATAGCAACTAGGTTTCTTACCCCTTGGTTTTGGATGCGTTGAATCTTTGGGTTTAACTATAGTAGCTCAGGGTTCTGAGATCGACGCCCTTGCATGAACTATTCCTAATCTAAAATGTCCTACTTCTAAATGCTAACTCTAACTCCATGTGATGCAAGCAAAAAGGCACAGTCAAATACCTTAGGCTAATAAGCAATATATTGATTTTCTTGAATATGTGTGGGGATAATGCTTTTAATTAGCCTAATCTAGCGCTCCTCCTCTCCTTCAGACTTGATTATTGCTGACTAGTTGGGTTCTTCGCAAGTTGGTTAATACAACCATCGTGTAAGGAGGCGTTTAGACCTCACAAACGTCAACAGGAGGTGAGGGAAGAGCGAGGCTTTATTAGACAACCCTAAATAACCACAGTGCTCCAAAGCTACTAGAGCGACAATAAATCGAGTCTTATTAAGAGGGTCCTACGAGCATGTGACAGCCCTATAGGTCTCTTTTGATTGATTTTAATTTGAATTGAAGGCTAGGGTAGCGCGCTTAAGGTGATTATCCTAGGTGGGCCAAGGAGTGGTGATGAAATCCACCCTTGATCTTATGGGGGTAGGGTGCCCTTACTAATTAATTCCACACTCCATGGCAATTCGATCAGCAAATATATCACCTTAAAGCATTAACCGTGTCCTAAGATGCAAATAAAAGCAATAAACTAATGCAACCTAAAAATGCACAATTTGTAAGAGGATGTTGTCTATATGATTTATACTGCCAAACAATGCAAATTTACTCTAAATGCAAACCCTAATCTAGGAATTTAAATGAGTGAGGAGACTTACAGTGGGGTTTCTGATGAAGATCAAGTGTGGGCCACCTTATCCCACACTTGCCTTGTATTATACAACCCTTTAAAATGAAAATAGAAAATGCAGTTTACAAGGGTCCTCACTATAAGCTTCACTCAAAAGAAAAAAAATCCTAATCTAGGAAAGCAGGGAAAATTTCATGTTGATGAAGATTTACTTGCCAATTTCCTCTCCTTTCCTGTTTTCCTGAAAAAGAAAAATAGAAATAAGTACCAGTTTCAGGAAATTACGTGGTCATGCACTAAAACAAAATTGAAAAATGCACCTAAAATGCAATTCCTAATATTTTTGATTTTTTTTTTTGATTTTTTTTTAAATTTTAAATTAAAATTTTTTGGATTTTTAATTAAACTTTATAAAAACTCCTTCGCAAGTCCTCGACAATGGTGCCAAAAACTTGTTGATGTTTTCTGCAAGTGCACGGGCTATTGTAGTATAGCTATGCAAGTACGGGTCGAACCCACAGAGACTCGCTTTAATTGGAGTTTTTAATAAAATTTAATTATTTGAAATTTGATGAGAAGAACAAAACTAGCATAATCATTCAGATTTATTCAATTGATGCACTTTAAATAACGTTCAATTTCAGAGAACAACATAAAAGTAATCAAAACATCTCTGAATCACACTATCCGTGGATGGCATTGTCCTTGGATAACACTGTCAAAAGATGGATAAAATAAATCTTCAATGGAATAGGGACACAGATGTAAATAAAATGGGGATACCGATGTCATTAAACAGGGGACGCAGATGTAATTAATGGAATTGAACAGAATTGTCATTTCATTTAAAGATGAAGGGCAAAACCGTCATTCTGTTCAAACTCTGGTTTTTAACAAAAACCAGGAAAACCCAACGAAGGGGATGGCCTGTGGAGAAGATGGATTCGGAGGAGAAAGGGGGAAAAAGGCAGCAACGCGGGAGGAAAACCCGCTTTGGGTTTCCTTCTTTGGGACGTCTAGAGCCGATAAAAACGCCGGAGATGCAGGGGCTGCAATCTGGGCTGAGTGCGTGCGAGAGAGAGAGAGAAATGATGTGGGGGTGGTGCGGTGCTGGAAATTGGTGTGGTGCCGACTGGGCAGATGACGCCTATGATGGTGTGGTTGGTGAGAGGTCTAGGCGTCGTTGTTTGAAGGCTGGTGTGATGGATGCTGGTGTGGGGTCGATGATGATGCAGGAAAAAACTGGTGATGGGGAGAAGAGACGTGCTGGGCTGCTTCAGTCGGGCTGGAGTGCAGAAGCAAGGAGCGTGGCTTCCTTAACTTGGGCAAGTGCGGTGCTGGTTTGGGTAGAGGAGAAAGCTTGGCCTTGCTTGGGTTTGCATGTGAAATAGAGAGGGTAAAGAGGAAGAGAAGAAGGGGGCTAATGCGGTAAAAGACAACGGTTGATGCTTGGTGGCTGTGTGCGGTGAAACTGGGCATATGTTTGAGAGGGAGTTGGGAAGAAATAGTTGTGGGAGACGCCTTGAATGTGATTAGATGAATGGAGATTCAAAGGAAAGTATAACAAACGAACTTAGGAAGGAAAGAAAATTGAACAACAAAGACCAAAGAAAAACCAACAACTCTCCCTCATACGGCTTCCTCTTTATAGCCTTGCCCTTCCTTGTTTTTCTCCATTTCCTTCCTTATCTTCTATCTTTGAAGAGTTAGAATTCTATGGGGAAACTTTCTCCTTTTCCAATTAGAACTCCATCCCTATTTGGAATCCTCTTCAAACTAGAACTCTTCCACTTAGGACTCCTTGTTGATTAGGACTCTTGCCTTTTTGATCTGCATCATTGAGATTAAATCCGAGCCATCCAATGTCTTTTAGTTGATCTGCAAAATAAAACACTAAATTAGAATAATCAAACCGTTCATTAATCCTTTAATAAGCTCGAATGATCATCTAACCGTTGATTAAGGTCGAGATGGTTAATCAAGCTAAAATTTGAAATTTGGACGATTAGATAATCTAAGTGAATGCTAAACGAGGGGTCTTTTAGCCAAAATTAAGCAATTAACACAATGCCATCTCATCAACTATGTTTTTCACAATCATGTTTTTTACTATCTCTGTCATTGAAAAATGGTGATAGTAATGGGGAACAATGACTAAGAAGAGTCGTAAAGGGAAAGGAGGAAGAGAAAAGAAGAAAGAAAGGAAAATAGGGAGATGGAGGTCAACCCAGCTAGCCCTTTTCGCCATCATCACTGCTACAGATTGTTGATTATCAGTCAGGTACGAATGTGCTTGCTAGAGAACATGTTTTGGCCTGAGTTGGGCAAGGAGGAAGTGCGCGTTAGTTGGCACAGGAATTGGTGTTTGCATCAATGGTGCGGCCTAAGACTCGTTGCAGCCTCTTGTTGGTACTGATCGGGAGGCGATTGAGAGAGAGAGAGAGAGAGAGAGAGAGAGAGAGAGAGAGAGAGAGAGAGAGAGAGAGAGAGAGAGAGAGAGAGAGAGAGAGAGAGAGAGAGAGAGAGAGAGAGAGAGAGAGAGAGAGAGAGAGAGAGAGAGAGAGAGAGAGAGAGAGAGAGTAGGTGTGGGAGTAAATGTAGGAAATAACTTTAAATGCTGATTTCCATTTTTTTTATAATCATTACTTGTCATAAATACAATAATTATTACATTTAATTTAATGAAGGTTTAAATATTGCATTTATGTCTCACTTGCTTCAAGATTTCTATCACATCATGTGGCTACCACACATGGTCAATTTACCACTTTACCCTTCAATTAATTTAAATTGAACACTTCAATTAAAAAATTATGAATTTTTCATCTAAACATTGATTTCAGCATTCTTTGTGTCATTGAATTCCATTTTCGAATACAATCCAAATATTGATTTGGCTTCTATAAAAATCTAATTTTTATAAATTCAATTCCTTATTTAATGAAATTTGTAATTAATATTGACAGGAAATGAGGTTAGACAAATTAGAGGTGATATAGATCAGCATTGCATTGTGACAACTCATGTTTTTAGAAGTAGCTCTTCATAAATTCTTTTAGAAAATGTTAGTAATTCTTGGAATTAAAAAACGAACATTTAGAAAACATACCTTAAGTAATGAATTCCAAGATCGCTTCTTCAAGCCTAGGTGTCATTTTCAAAAATTCTACACACACACACACACACACACACACACACACACACACACGCACACACACACACAAAGTAATCAAAGAATTAAATGAGCACATATAAGGACCCATTGGTAATAGCCCAACCAACTAAATATATCAATAAATCCACATGAAATAAAAATAAATTCTTATTAATGTTCGACAACAAAATCCATAAAACAAGTAAAGTAACTAAGTCTAAGACAAGACTAGCTTGTACTCTGAATCCTTTTTTGCTTCATAATCTTTCACTAGCACAAACTAAACCTAATTCTTAAGACTTTCACCTGAAATATCAGTACTAAAATTTGGGATTTTAAAGTTAGCAAAAAGAAGTTAGTTTTTAGTCAACTGTCTTTATAAAAATAATAAAAGTTGATTTCAGAAAAATTACTTCAAAAATCATACTCAAGAAGATAGCTCATCCTAAATAGGCTTCTTAAATGTGGCAAGAAATACTTTTTTTTTTGTGGGAATAGCTTTAGAAGTCAATTTTGAAAAATGAATTGAAAAGTGGGGACTTTTCAAGTTGGTTTTAATAAATCCACTTTAAAAGCCCTAATTTAGTTTAGCAAGAAACACTTTTTTTCACACAAATAGCTTTTGAAGTTAGTTAAAAAAAAAAATGAATTTAAAATCACCACTTTTAAAGCCAATTTTCAAAACTAACTTTAAAAGTATGACTCCCTTATATGAATTTTTACTGTTGCATTTGATTTTTTGTTTTAGACTATCTTCATCTATTCACAAGCTATCAAATTGGAATTACACATGTGCGTGCACGTGCATGCACACACACACACACACACACACACACACACACACACACACACACTTATACACTTATATATTCTCAGCCAATATTGATTTTAGTGTTAGTTAGTATTTTGTTCTTTGTTTGATGCATGTTTTATGTGCTTTGCATGGTTACAGTTAGAAAATTCCCTTTTTAAAGTTAATTTTTCATATGAATGGATCTTTCATGTTTTGCATCGATCTTAATTGTTAATTGGAAAATTTCCACATATGCGTGCATGCAATTTTTTTTTGTTTTTTTAAATTTTATAGTTCTTGTGCACCTAGTATTTGGTAAAATGTCAAATGGGGTTCACTAATCTTTTCATGTCTAAGAAGTCTTCAAACACACTTGAGCTTCAATTTTTGTAAAAAAAATAATAATGCTTTGATTACCAAGACATGAACATCAAATAGTATGAGGGAAGAAAAAAGTTCATAAAATTTGCACTTAGGGTAGGTGGTGATCCTAACCGCATGCGTTGTCCATGCTCAAAATGTTGAAACTTGAAAAAGGTAATTGTAAGGCAAGTGAGAGAATATTTTTCCTTCAATGGAGTTCATGAAAGCTATCACCTCTGGATTTGGCATGAAGAAGAACTTTTGTATGGGCCCTTGACATGGGCAAGAAGATTTGAAAACATTGTAAGAAGTGTTGAACACATTGTGTGTGCACCAATTTTTCAAGATGCATTCAATAACTTTCAGGATGATCCTAAACTATTCGATACTACCTTAGAGGAATTCAATGAGCCATTGTACCCTGGGTGTAAAGATTATACCAAGTTATATGCAGTGATAGAACTTTACAATGTAGAATCAAGATTTGGTTGTTCAGATCTAGATTTTATAGAAGTATTGAAAGTAGTGGGTAAAATGCCACCAAAGGAGAACAAGGATAAAACTACATGCCCAACTTGTGGATAGTCAAGATGGAAGTTGAACAAGAATACAATAGAGACAGTGACAAATGTTCCTACAAAGGTCTTATGGTACTTTTTCTCTTATTCCAAGGTTTAAAAGAATGTTCTACATTATAGAAATAGCGAAGAAGCTAGTTCAAGGAGAGAGTAATAGATAGCTATTCATTCTATCTAGTAGATAGCCCAGCGTGAAAGGTCATAGACTTCTTGTGGTCTAATTTTATGTAGACAAGATTAATCCTCATGGTTTTATGACCAACATGTATAGATGTTGGTCTACAATAATGATTTGTTACAACCTCCCATCATTTCTATGCATGAAGAGGAAGTTCCTGATATTAACATATACTATGTTAATATCAGGTCTAAAGTAGTTGGGTAATGACATTAACATATACTTGGCTCAATTGATCAATGATCTTAAGATGTTATGGGATGTAAGTGTTGAAGTTTATGATGCATATAAAGAAAGTGTTGTTCACCCTAAAGGCTGTACTATTGTGGACAATAAGGGATTTCCTTATATACACTAATTTGTCTGGATGCATTGTGAAGAGATATAATGCTTGCCTTATTTGTAGTAACCAAACCTTTGCAACATGACTTAAACATGGAATTCCTTGGCCATATAAGATGGTGTTGTAGAGGCCATGTAAATCATTTTAAGAAGGATGAATTTAATGGTAATGTAGAGACAAAGACACCTCCAAAGATGTTGACTCGACAACAAGTATTGGAATAAGTTGAAAACCTTAATATCTTGTGGGGAAGAAAAAAATCAACTAAACGTGTAGGTGCAAGCAACTCCAAAAGTTGTTGGAAGATGAAAATATTCTTTCAACTTGGATATTAGAAATCACTACATTTGTGCATGTTCTTGATGTCATTCTTATGAAGGTTGAACTTCTAACTCGAATAGATCTTATGAAGATGGGTTTGAAGAGAAGGTTGCATCCACATGATAGGGGCAATTGAGGAACATACTTGCCTAAAGCAAATTATATTCTAGATAGAGATGAGAGAATAGTAGTGTGTAAAACCCTGTTTGAGTCCAAAGTCCTAGATAGCTACTCTTCAAACTTTAGAAATATTTTCTCCATTGACGAGCTAAAAGTATTGGGGATGAAGTCACACAATTGCCATGCATTGATGCAACTCCTACTGAATGTAGCAATATATTAGGTACTTCCAGATAAAGTTAAAGGATTTATTACAAAATTCTACTACTTCTTCAATGCTTTGTGCAAGAAGGTGCTGGATGTTTTAAAATTATAAGAAATTTAAGAACATTTAATAACAAGTTTATGTGAGCTTATGACATTCTTGCCACCATCATTATTTGACATCATGGTACACTTAATAGTGCACCTTATTAATGAGACCAGACTCTATAGTTTGGTTTACTTATGATGGATGTACCCATTTGAGAGGTATGTGAAAATTTTAAAAGGGTATGTTCAAAATCACAAGTTTATGTGAGCTTGAGACATTCTTGCCACCATCATTCTTTGACATCATGGTACACTTAATAGTGCACCTTATTAATGAGGCCAGACTCTATAGTTTGGCTTACTTATGATGGATGTACCCATTTGAGAGGTACGTGAAAATTTTAAAAGGGTATGTTCGAAATCACAACTAGGCAGAGGGGTATTTAATTGAATATTACATTGCAAAGGCATCACTAGAGTTTTGCATAGAGTACTTATCAGTAATGGATGCTATTGGAATCTTGAGAAGAAATGATCAATTGGATTTCATCATTTCAAAGTTGGCAAACCTCTTTTGAATGGTTGCATATCGTTCATTGACCATAAAGAATGAGATTAGGTGGACCATTATGTGTTGCAAAACAACGTTGATGAAGTCCAGCCACACATTAAGTTTTCATACATAGTTGACTCTCTCTTTCTCTTTCTCTTGACTTTACTTTTTCTTTTGTTTTATATATTTATAAAAATTAATTAATGGTTATATTCATTTTGATCTCTCCATTAATTTGTATATAGTGAGTACATGGACATCCTAAAAGTGAAGTCTCTAAGTTATGTAAAGAAACATAAGTGGTTGCAATTTGAGCATTGTTGCACTTTGAATATTTTGCTTCATTAGAATGAAAAATGCATCACTTTGCACTTCTTATAAATTGCATACTGTATAAATTAGACTTAATTACAACAATCATATCCACTTAATATATATACACAGGTCCAAAATTGGAGAGATGCTCTAGGCAATGTTATATTAGAATCCTTGTGCTTGATGGCAATGGAAGCATGACTACAAGTACTAAAAAAATTTAGATATGCCATGAGTAGTTATCACTTTTACACAAAAAGTCCTCAATAACTCAAGAGCATAATAAAATAGTGGGGTTAGCTTTGTCACCAATGCTACATTCTTTACCATTTCAAAGGATAATAGGCCAATTGTGATGAGTGATACTTATTATGGAGTTATAAGAGAGACACAAGCCTTGGATTATACTTATAGAACTATGGTCATTTTTAAGTATGATTGGGTGGAGCAAAAAAAAGATAGCATCAAAATTTGTGCCCTTAGATTGACATTGGTTGACCTCAATAAGTCCAATTATAAAAATGATAAGTTTATTTTGACATCTCAGTATTTTATGAGCAAAATGGATGTGATAAGAGATATTCAACTATTTTGTCAGCTTCCTCGAGGGATATTTATAATAATGATGAACTAGTGATACTGCAATAGATTACCCTTGCATTACCAAAATATTTCCATCAATTAGAGTACTTGGTGAGAATGAGGTTTATGTGTATGATAATGGTAAGGAGGTGCTTAGGTTGTAAACAATGTGTGAGGGAGCAAACTAAGATGTAAATATTTAAAATATAATTGAAGGAGAAATTTTCCTTGTGAATATATCTTAGTTATTTATGATGAAGGTACATCAAGAAGCCAGCCCAAGAATATTATATTTATACATACATACATACATACATACATACATACATACATACATACATATAGTAGGACAATGTTTCTAAAGTTGGTTTTGGAAACCAACTTTAAAAAATTAACTTTTAAAGTCAATTGTCTAAAACCATCTTTAAAATCTATTTTTGAACTCAGGCTTAGGAAAATTAATGATTCCTTTATCTCTCTTTGTCTTATCACCTATTGTTGTCCATTTTGGGGAATTTTAATGTTTGTGGCAAAAACACAGTTAGAATAATATACCCTTATTGTCATCTGATGTGTTCTAAACATTACTAGCAAGTGCACAAATCAAAATAGTAAATGTATGTGAGTGAGTTCAATCCCATAAGGAATCTCATTGGATTTATATGTAATTGGATCTTGATTTAGATGGACTATCATATCCAAAATAAATGTTGAATTAATCTAGGAATTTAAAACAACTTCAGCATTTAAAAATGCCTGAAATTAAACTTAAAAGTAAAGGAATCTAACATGCATTTCAACAAATAACTTATGCAAAATTAGACACATGAATAATCTAAAATCCTAACCCTAGAATGAACTTCCTATGACTAAATTATAATCTAATTTTTGTGATGTTTTAAATGGCAAGGGCATGGATCTATTGTAGTAGATGAACACAATTGAGGTTGATGAATCGAACGTTTTGTGTTTTAGGTGGACCTTTATTTAGACTATTTAATATTGCCAAAGAAAGTAGTTTTTAACTTGGACTAAGGATTTAAACTAACATGAAAAACAAACATTCATGGAAGTGGAAACTTCCTAAATTTGGAACTTTCTAAACCTAAACATGGAAATTTTCTAAAACTAACCTAACATGCAAACTAAACCTAAACAATGGTCTAAATTAAGAAATCAAAACATGTAGTACTTATGGAAACAACTAAACAAGTGGTGTTCATGGAATTAAGCAAGAAAGAATGCATGAAAAAAAGTAAATAAGATGCATGAATGCACTACAACACACGAGGCTTTTAAAGTCATCATAAAGATGTTGCTATATTAACTGTCAAATTAGTAAGTATTTTACAAGTTGGTTAGAAATAAACGACTTTAAAAATATAGACTTAAGAAGTTGTTCAACTATAATGACTTTAAAAAACTAGTGCGAAGAGGCAAATTTTTGAGGGAAGGACTTTTAAAGTCATTTACAATTAGACAACTTCAAAAGTTGATTATATTCAAAGTTGTTTACACTTGAGCAACTTTAAAAGTCAACATAGAATAAGCAACTTCAAAGTATGCCAATAAATTTGTTGGGAAGATATATTAGTAGGAATGGTCTTTTAGTGTCGTTTGACTCTAAATGACTTCAAATTCAATAACTTTTGAAGTTGTTTAGTAATAAATGACTTTAAAAAATAGTTGTTGTTGAAGTTGCTTTAGTCAAATGACTTTAAAAGTCCATTGTCACGTATACTTTTTGCAGTCATTTAGTACTAAATGACTTTAAAAATATATGTTTTTAAATTCGTTTAGTTCTAAATGAACTCTAAAGCCTTGTTCATTTATAAATAGCCAACCACATATTATTTTTTCTTATATCCTCTTCTTCTCACTGGTGGCATGATAGCTTCCTCCTTAGTCCTTATGCTTCTTTCTTTTTCCCTTCATGCTTTCCATTTTGGATATTTTGACTATTTGAGTTATGAAAAAAACTCTAAGTAAACCATAACTTCTTTTGATCATGATTTTCTTTCTTGTTATTAACTCTCTCTGTTTTTATTTTGTAGATCATGCGAGTTTTCTCACTATAGATGATGGGGTTAAGAACTCTATTAGATCGTTCTAATTTTGTAAAAATTGTTTGTTTTCATTGCAAATGACAACTACTTTGCTCTCTAACCCTCATTATTAGAGAAAGGGAGAACATTATGATTTGTGGTTCTCACCCAAAATTAGGATTCGATGAAAAGTGGTGGTTATACCATCAACTTTTGGCTAAGAAAATTGAAGCGCGCGCACACACACACACACACACACACTCCATAGAATGGGTGTCACCTAAATACTAGGCCACATTTTGATGAAAAAGGGTAGATTCACTCTTTGATCTTATATTAATAAGATCTAATAATATGTAACATTTGATATATGTAACATTGGATGTAATCCAAAAATAATTTTATTTCCTTGTTGATGTGTATGTTTATGTATGTGTGTGTGTGTGTGTGTGTGTGTGTGTGTGTGTTTGTTTGTGTTTGTAAAATCAATTTCATTGTATATTTATGTAAGGTATTGTAATGTACAAAAAGTAAATAAATATACATTTAATGTAAAAAAATTTAAAGTCGTTTGCTGTAAATGACTTTAAAAGTCCTTACCTTTAAAGTTGTTTAAATATAAATGACTTTTAAAGTTGTTTATTGCAAATGACTTCAATTGTATGTCTATTTTAAGCGTTATCTTATCAACTTCCACTGTGCCTTTTTGGTCTATGTTTATTATCTATGCACAAAAACTAAGCTAGATTTATATTTCACTGTTCTGAACCAAATCCTACCTGTGAATTGGAGCTACATGCACAAATTTGTGGTCAATATCGATTTTTGAGTGTTGGTTAGTATCTCTTTGTTTGTCTCATATATAATATGCATATTTGAAGAAATTTTACAAGGTTATTGATTAGAAAATTTCCTTTTTAAATTTAATTTCATTCTTGAATGTGTTTTTCATATTTTATTTTATTATCATTTTTAATTGAATTTTTTTTGCAAAATGTAGTTATTTTAAATACTTTTAATTCTTGTATAACTAATGTTTGGTAAAATGCCTAACCTAATATTTTCAAGTCTAACAAGTCTCCATGCATATTTGCTTCAATTTCTTACGATAACGGACAAATATGCTTGGCTGACTAAAGAACATCAAAAGAATATGAGGGAATAGAAAATTTCATAGAGTTCGCACTTAGGGCAGGTGTTGATCATAATCGCATGCATTGATCATGCTCAAAATATTGAAACTTGAAAAAAGTAACTATAGGGGTGTTGAGAGAACCCTTGTGCTTCAATGGAATCGATGAAAGCTACCACCCATGGATTTGGCATGGAGAAGAGCTTCCGTATAGGCCCTCAATAAGGCTTAAAAGATATGATCAAGATACTAGGGAAGTATTGGAGACAATACAACTGTATCGTTGTTTTGAAATGCATATAATGACTTCCAAGATGACCTTGAACAATTTCATACTATATTAGAGGAAGTCGATGAGCCATTGTACACTAAGTATAAAGATTATACTGACCTATCCAGAGTGGCAGAAATTTACAATGTGAAATCAAGATTTGGTTTTTTAGATCAAGGTTTTATAGAAGTCTTAAAAGTAGTGGGTAAGATGCTACTGGGGGACAATAAATTGGCGAGGTCCACATGGGAGGCAAAGAAAACCTTGGATACACTAAGATTGAAGTACGAGAAGATACATGCTTGTCCTAAAGATTGTATCTTGTTTGCGAAGGAGCACAAAGATAAAACTACATGCCCAATTTGTGGACATCCAAGATGAAAGTTAAAGAAGAATTCAATTGAGATAATTACAAACAATTTTGCAAAGGTTCTATGATACTTTCCTCCTATTCTAAGGTTCAGAAGAATGTTTGGTATAATGATAACAATGACGAAATTAGTGTGGTATGCCAAGGACAGAGTAGCTGATAGCTTTTCATGCCATCTAGTAGATAGCCTAGCTTGGAAGCTCATAGACTTAATGTGGCCTAATTCTGGTGAAGAACCTAGAAACCTATGACTTGCATTATTTGTAGATGAGATTAATCCTCATTGTTCTATGAGCAGCAAATAAGGTTGTTGGTCTTTTATATTAGTTTGTTACAACCTCCCACCATCTCTATGTATGAAGAGGAAGTTCATACTACTAACTATGTTGATATCGGGTCAAAGCAGCCAAGGAATGACATTGACATGTACTTATGTCCCTAATCAATGATCTTAAGACATTATAGGATGTAGGCATTGAAGCATACACAGACAAGAAAGAGTCATTCACCCTAAAGGCTAAAATGTTGTGGACAATAAGCAACTTCCCTACTTACAGTAATTTTTTTGGATGCACCGTGAAGGGATACAATGCTTGTGCTATCTGTAGTGATTAAACATGTGCTATATGACTTAAACATGGTAGAAAAATGGAATTCCTTAGGCATAGATGATGGTTGCACAGAGACCATCCATATCATTTTAAGAAAGGAGAATTTAACAGGAGTGTAGAGACAAGGACACCTCCAAATATGTTGATAGGACGACAAGTATTAGAGTAGGTTGAAAACATTAATGTCTTGTGTAGAAAGATGAAATCAAGTAAATGTAAATGTGTAGGTGAAAGTAATTGTAAAAGTTGTTGGAAGAAGAAATCAATATTCTTTCAGCTAGCATAGTGGAAATCACAACATCTATGTCATGTACATTGATAAGAATGTGTGTGAAAGCTTAACTTGTACCTTGCTTAATATCTTAGGAAAAATAAAGGATGGACTTATAGCTCAAAAGGATCTTATGAACATGGGTTTGAAGAGTAGGTTGCATCCAGACGATAAGTGGGACGACTCGGGTTTTTTTCTAACACTTTTTAAATACAAAGGCCATTGACATAACGAGATCAATCTCTAATAAAAATCATTTTTGAAAGAGTAACAACAGCAGAAGAATCTTTTCTTATAAAATTCACTTTGAAAACCCTGAGTGTCAATTTTCTTTTCTTAAAACAATGATTCTTGGTGAAATGAGTGCTCATTTCTATCCAAAATCTGGCAAAGTTTCCTCTATTTTTTGGACCTTTGACATTTAACGCATGTCATTGCGAAGTACCTGATAAACATTTAGACATTTTTCAGACATAATTGGAGACTCTGTCTTCATTTCATACATTTGATGAAATAAAAACAACTTGCATTAAACAAAACATACCTAGGACTTCCATGTCACAATCCAGTCACATAAGTTATTAAAACTCCACAAAATTCACAACCGTTACAGTCTCTTTCTCATTTTGATACAATAACTTCATTTTCAAAACCCATTCTTACTTGTTTTCATCAAAAGCCTCTGTTGACTAAACAGTTCCTATTTCTCCAAAATCCTTGGCTCTAAGATATTGTAAACAAGTTCAATATCTCAGCAAGCTTGCGCTTGTGTAGGTAGAATAAGATGCAATTATACATGACAAAATCATAATTTAGTATATAGCTCAAATGTTCATACTGCATCATGCAAAACTATAATCATTTACAATGTAGTCTGAAATATGTCAAGTATTTACCACAGTAATGAATTCATAATTTATTCCATATAACAAAAATCCATTTGAGACATAATTTCAGCAGATTATAAATAAAAAGGAAATTTCAATGCACCATACCTAAATAACTTTTCCTTAAATCACAAAGTATGCAAATACATGTCATTATAGTTTGTTTTTCGGTAGATGGACTACCCACAATCACTGGTCACGGCTTTGTATCATACAGAGAGAGATGGGCTACCCTCCTTAGAATGCATCGGAATACCATTAGCCATCTGGGAGATGGGCTGCCCATGGTCACTGATCATGGCTTATGCTTTCACTAGGAGATGGGCTACTCACAGTCACTGGCTACAGTCATAATATTATCCTCTTCCAGGGAGAAGGGCTACCCATAGTCACTGGTCAAGGATTTGTTTCATACAAAGGGAGATGGGCTACCCATAGTTGACCTCCTCTGAATGCATCCTATTATGATCAAAGTATGCAATAGACACAATATTGTCCTCTATGGAGGAGATGGCTACCCACAGTGATGCTTTAAGGTTCTGTTCTAGCCAGGAGATGGGCTACCTACAATCATTGGTCTAGAATGTGTCTTATCATGAACAAACAAATGGACTGAAGCATCATAATATGAAACAAATGCTTATACATGAGCAGTTTAAACATGATTCAATTTTCGCATGCAAATTCATCTTATTTTTTGCATACTGAAAGAATTATTTCAATGCATGAAATTCATATACAAATACATATACAGAGGAAATCTTAGCATTCTTAATTCCACCTACCTCAAATGGTGCTCTTGTAGTTCACTGGCACAACTACTTTGGTCAGTTCACGTACACGTTCTCGATCAGTCACGGCTCTATAAAATATATATACACATTCAAATATACAATTCCAGACTCTGTTGATGCACTTCTTGCCCATAAACAATTCCTATTTCTCCAAAATCCTTGGCTCTAAGATATTGTAAACAAGTACAATATCTTAGCAAGCTTACACTTGTGTAGGTAGAATAAGATGCAATTATACATGAAAAAATCATAATTTAGTATATAGCTCAATTGTTCATACTGCATCATGCAAAACTATAATCATTTATAATGTAGTCTGTAATATGTCAAGTATTTACCAAAGTAATGAATTCATAATATATTCCATATAACAAAACTCCACTTGAGACATAATTTCAGCAGACTACAAATAAAAAGGCAATTTCAATGCACCATGCCTAAATAAATTTTCCTTAAATCACAACGTATGCAAATACATGTTATTATAGTCTATTTTTTGGGAGATGGGGTACCCACATTCACTGGTCACAACTTTGTATCATACGGAGAGAGATGGCTACCCATAGTCAACCTCCTTAGAATGCGTCAGAATACCATTAACCATCCGGGAGATGGGCTACCCATAGCCACCGATCATGGCTTACATTTCTGCCAGGAGATGGGCTACCCATAGTCATTGTCTACAGTCATAATATTATCCTCTTTCTAGGAGATGGGCTACCCACCCACAGTCACCTATCAAGGATTTGTTTCACACAGAGGGAGATGGACTACCCAAAATCGACCTCTTCTAAACACGTCCTATCATGATCAAAGTACACAATAGACATAATATTGTCCTCTTTGGCGGAGATGGCTACCCACGGTCACGCCTCAAGGATCTGTTATAGCCAGGAGATGGGCTACCCATAGTCATTGGTCTAGAACATGTGTTATCATGAACAAACAAATGGATTGAAGCATCATAATATAAAACAAATGCTTATACATGAGCAGTTTAAACATGATTCAATTTTAGCATGCAAATTCATCTTAGTTTTTGCATACTAAAAAGAATTATTTCAATGCTTGAAATTCATATACAAATACATATAGAGTAGAAATCTTAACAATCTTAATTCCACTTACCTCAAATGGTGCTCTTCTAGTTCACTGGCGTAACTACTTTGGTTAATTCACGTACACGCTCTCGATCAGTCACGCCTCCCTAAAATACATAAACACATTCAGATATCCAATTCTAGCCTCTGTTGATGCACTTCTTGCCCATAAACAGTTCCTATTTCTCCAAAATCCTTGGCTGTAAGATATTGTAAACAAGTACAATATCTCAGCAAGCTTACACTTGTGTAGGTGGAATAAGATGCAATTATACATTACAAAATTATAATTTAGTATATAGCTCAATTGTTCATATTGCATCATGCAAAACTATAATCATTTACAATGTAGTATGAAATATGTCAAGTATTTACCACAATAATGAATTCATAATATATTGCATATAACAAAAATCCATTTGAGACATAATTTTAGTAGACTACAAATAAAAAAGGCAATTTCAATGCACCATACCTAAATAACTTTTCCTTAAATCACAAAGTATGCAAATATATGTCATTATAGTTCATTTTTTGGGAGTGGGCTACCCACAGTCATTGGTCACGGCTTTGTATCATACGGAGGGAGATGGCTACCTATAATCGACCTCCTCTTCCCGGCAGATGGGCTACCCACAGTCACCAGTCAAGGATTTGTTTCATACAGCGAGAGATGGGCTACCCATAATCGACCTCCTCTAAACACATCCTATCATGATCAAAGTACACAATATTGTCCTCTTTCGCCAAGATGGCTACCCACAGTCACACCTCAAGGATCTGTTCTATCTAGGAGATGGGCTACCCCACAATCACTGGTCTAGAACGTGTCTTATCATGAACAAACAAATGGATTGAAGCATCATAATATAAAACAAATGCTTATGCATGAGTAGTTTACAAATGATTCAATTTTAGCATGCAAATTTATCTTATTTTTCACATACTGAAAAGACTTATTTCAATGCTTGAAATTTATATGCAAATACATATATAGTGAAAATCTTAGAAATCTTAATTCCACCTACTTGAAATGGTGCAACTACTTTGGTCAGTTCACGTACACACTCTCGATTAGTCACACCTCTGTAAAATACACATTCAGATATATAATTCTAGGACTTCCCTTAGCTTTTCTAGTATGAAAGCTCCTTCTATGTTTGTCCCTTGTACTAGTTGTTACAAGGCAAAGTGACAGTGTTTATTTCCATGCTAAGGATGTTTCATTAGCTATTGGTTAATAGTTAGTTGAACGACAATAGTTACAAGATTTCCAATCCATGCCATTGGCCTTAGATTGGCCATCCACCATTCATCTTAAGTAACTATAGGTTATTTTCATTGTTCAGTGGTCTCATCTTGAATTTTTCCAAGTATCTTAACTTATTAAAGGTTAGGGTAGACCATGTTAGCTTTTAATCATTAATCAGAAGTGCCAGGTCCTTTTTACTCTACTGTCCCATTGGACGGTTTAGATTTCTCAACCAATTTTAGTCTAGATTCTTCATTTTGTGCCATGTACTAGCAATTCAATACTCTAGTACTCATCCATGGTGTCTAATCGTAATTCAAACATTGAAAATTACTGTGTGAATAGTACCTGGTCAGACATCTAAGATTGTCAAATTAGTTTCTAGCTTAGATCTGCAAATTTAGTGTGGTTTAAGTTACATCAGGTCCTTAATTACTTATCCTTAAGCTTGGATTAGGAATTGTATAGTTGGATCATCCATAAATCTAGATCTAGGGTGAAAACACATGAATTTAGCAAAACACCACAAATCAAAAGTTGGGTTTGTAGATCTTACCTTCCAAATGCCTTTCTATATTTTTCCCTCTCTACAATGGGCTAGATTGGCTCCTGTCCATTGGAAAAACCCTCCAACGTATGAGTGCGATAATTCCCCTTTCAATTCAATGTTTAGCAATATCCGGATAGTTCCAAAACCTTAGGGTTTCAGTTTGTCTTGTCATGAGGAGCGGAATGGTTGGCTCGGATAGTCGATCTAAGCTGTCATCTTCTTCGGCAATGTTCATGAACTATGGGACCCAAAAAACCCTAAGTCTTCTTCTTTGGTGTGGTGGATTTCTAGGCATGCAGAGTTTCTTCCCCCTCTCCTTTCCTTCTCCTTCTCCTTCTCTTCCTTCTCTCCCCTCTTCTTCTTCCCTTCACTCCTCTACCAGTTCTCCCTCCTTCATCGAGATTTTTTTGTTTTGTTTTTCTATTGGTTAGGTCTATTAACAAACATACCCGATGTTGATGTTGGCTTGGGTTATTTAAGTGGGGCAGGTGCCAATATCAAATATGGCCCCCCTTCATTTAAGGATTTTTTTATTTTTTATTTGGGTGGGGGGGGGGGGGGGGGTTCTGTTACAATAGGGGCAAGCCAAGGAACATACCTGCCTAAGGCAAATTATATGCTTGATAGACAGGAGAGGAGAATAGTGTGTAAAACCTTGTTTAAGAACAAGTCCCAAACAACTACTCTTCAAACTTCAAAAACATTGTCTCCATGGAAGAGCTAAAATTGTTGGGGATGAAGTCCCATGATTATCATGCATTGTGGCAATAAGTACTACCAGCAGCAATACATTTGGTATCATCGGACAAAGGTAGGGGAGCTATTACAAAATTCTACTACTTCTTTATTGCTTTGTACAAAAAGGTGGTGGATGTTTCAAAATTATAAGAAATTTAAGGTCATCTAGTGACAACTTTATGAGAGCTTAAGACGATCTTCCCACCATCCTTCTTTGATATCATGGTAACCTTAACAGTGCCCCTCATTGATGAGGTCAAACTTTATGGGCCAGTTTACTATTGATGGATGTACCCATTTGAGAGGTACATGAAAATTTCAAAACGGTATGTACATAATCACAACTGGCCAAAGGGGTGTATAGCCGACTGTTATATTGCAAAGGAAGTAGTGGAGTTTTGCATAAAGTACTAAGCAGGAGTGGATGCAATTGGAATACCAAGAAAGAAACAATTAGATTCATTTCATGATCCCAAGGTTGGCGAACCTGTAATGACCCAACATTTTGAAGACATTTTGTATAAAGAACAAACATAGTGTGATGTGCTAATGATCTTGTAACTTGACTATTTTGGAGTAAATATATGTTTATTATATGTTTAAGGGTCTTATTAGGTGGTTGAATGTTTGATCTAAATTCACATAGGGAACTTAGGAATTTGTGAATAAAATTAGTACCACTAGATACTAAATGCAAAATGGAATCCAACACCTCAAAGAACGCCAAAAACGGAGCTCGTCTGACGAAGTTATAGGCGTTAGAAGATTGAGGGCATTTTGGTAAAATGCACCTAAAAAATGAAAAAACCAAAAACCACAGGGGGCCGTTTTGATAACGGCACCCCTTGCCTTCTTCCTCGTCCAGCCCTCTCTCGATTTCTCCAGAAACCCCCGGTTTTTAGAGATTTCCACCACCACCAATGGCGGCACCGCCTTCCCTCTCCTATAAATACCCCCCAAGCCCCCTTCTCCTCCAGGTATTTTTGGGTTCAAATCTCTGGCAAAGAGAGTTTGGAGAACACGATTCTAGGCGTACGACGGCTTCACGGTTGATGTCCAGGTACCTCCTCATCCCCACTCTATTCCTCCTCTCTTTCCCCTCCATTGTCCCTCACAATCTGGCCAGATCTGGCATCTCCCAGTCGGAGAACCCATTAGGGAAGATGGGTTCCTTACAAAACCCTAGGGTCAGACAACCAGGGTGTCATTCCAGGTTGCCCGACTGACCCTCCTTTCTGCCTCATTCCCAGCCCAGATCCTCGTCGGATCTGGGAATTTTCTGACCGAAAATCACTAGTCCTTAGGGAGGAAAACCAGACGGGTGAAATCCCATCAAGAAGAGAGAGAGAGAGAGAGAGAGAGAGAGAGCGCCTCCCAGGGGTGCGTGAATGTCCCAGGGTGCACGGCGTAGCCAGGACGCCCGGCTTGACGCACACCCGTGCCAAGCTCCCTGGGGGCTGTCCTCGTGCACGTGTCGCGCGCGAACAGTTTTCTTTGCTCGACCAGGACTCATGGGATGTCCTAGGAGCCAAAGCACTCCATAGCTATGCCTAAGATGCATCTGCGCAACGCTGTCCTGAGTGCACACCCCGGCACACCATTTGGATGTGCGCACATGACCCAACCTGGTTGCGGTGTGATCAGGGTGCACGCATATACTAGAAACCATAAAGCACGCATTCTAAAACTATGGCACGCAAAACCCTAGGCGCTACATTTGGGTCGTCCGTTAAGGCACGACCTTTTAAAATCCAAATTTGGAGCCTATACAATAAAATAGCATAGAATAACACCTAGATCTTATGTTTGAACATCACTCAGGACCTTACCAGGATGTTCTCGGACTCGAAGTGAAGACAGGCACGAGCGACGTAACAATGCATGAGGTAGGTAGTCTGGTCCTACTCTGTTTTCAAAATACCCTGGCACCATTTGGATGTGTGCATATGACCCAACCTAGTTGCGATGCGATCAGGGCGCACGCATATACTAGAAACCATAAAGCGCGCATTCTAAAACTATGGCACGCAAAACCCTAGGCGCTACATTTGGGTCGTCCGTTGAGGCACGACCTTTTAAAATCCAAATTTGGAGCCTATACAATAAAATAGCATAGAATAACACCTAGATCTTATGTTTGAACATCACTCAGGACCTTACCAGGATGTTCTCAGACTCGAAGTGAAGACAGGCACGAGCGACGTAACAACGCACGAGGTAGGTAGTCTAATCCTCCTCTGTTTTCAAAATACATCCTAAACGTTCATTAAGTTACTTGTTTTAATACTGTATTAAGCATGTGTTTTAAACTATGCTGTTCTTATACAAGTATGCGGGACCTGCTTGCATGATTTATGTATTTGAAAAATCTTGCATTAACTGAAGAATGCTATTGAGAAATAATGTTTTTATACACGTTACAGATTCATGGCATTTTACGCAATGCTTGCATACTTTGAAAACAAAGCCATAAATTGCATGGTTTATGTTGATTTGAGTTTTAGACTATATATGGTTTTGGGCTATTAAGCCCAGTGGGCACTATGCTGAGGGGTACGGGTTTGGCCTCCCAGCCTCTACCACCAAAAAGGTGGATGGTATCGCTGCCAAGAACGGCATTGTCCCTTCCCTGACTGTTGTGGTCAACAGGGACGACCACTAGAGGTGTTCACGGCACCCTTTCAGGGACATATCCATAGTCACCGTGGAGGCTATGTTGGACTGGTCTCTAGATATCGAAGACATGTGATCCAGAGTGGTTCTGGTCGCAAGCATGGTGGCCCTATGATTTTAAATTGGTCGTAAATGAGTACTCGTGACCAGATGACTTGAGACCGGTGCATGTTACTTCATGATGTTATCATTTACTTCATATGTAGACTACTTTAAGTATTTTCTGATTATTATATACTACGCATGGCTTTGACATATGGTGTAGATCTCATAACCGAGATATGGTGAGTCTATTGATTTTGACTTTCTAAACTTAGACATACTGTTAGTATTGCATACTAGCTCGTGATTGATAAAGAATTTCAATAGATGGCATTACTTACACTTTATGCATACATTTGTGCACCTATTACAAATTTAGCATGCCTTTCATGCAACCACTTTGAACTCCGTATGTGCATTGTTATGGTTTCAAAAAGGGTAGTGTCAGGTTACCTGCTGAGTATGATAAATACTCAACCCAATCCATTATTTTTTAGATCAAACAAAAGACAAATAGAAGAAACATCAGGAGGCGTTAGAACCAAAGTCAAGTAGGCAAAGGTACGATTTAATTAGTGATTTCCTTTGGTAACTACTATAATCTTGATTGTAAGTATTTGTTGTAGCTATGGCTGTGACTAACAATCCTGGGAGTGATTACTTGTTTTGATTTGGTTTATAAATTGCCATGGAACTATGCATTGAGCGTTCATTTTGACACTCGGGCTCTTTATACAATGTTTTTTGAAAAAGAAGAAAATTTTCCTGCATTCTTCTACATAAATTGTTTTAAAACTAGAGATCGATCTCGCTGCGTTTTTACTAAAAATGGCATTGAAAAACCCAGGTCGTCACAGAACCTCTATCAAGTGGTCATGTATCGATTGTTGACTATAAAGAACTAGACTAAGCACATCTTTATGTGCTGCAAAATGTTGATAAACTCCAACCATGCATTGAGTAAGTTGATAATGCATGCACTTATGTAAACTTTAATTGTTGATGGTTACATTTTCTTTGATTACTATATTAGTTTGTGTGTGCATGTAATGAACACATGGATGTACTCAAGGCAAAGAATCCAAGTTATGCAAAGAAACAAAAGTAGCTACAATTTGAGCATTGTTGCACTTTTAATAGTTAGATGTGTAAGAAGTTAAAAATGAAAGAATTCTCACTTAATATTAATTAAAAAACTACATTCTGTATATGTATATATATATATATATATACATAATCTTACTTAAGCCTACTTAAAATGTGTATATACAAATTCAAGATCAGCAAGAAGTAACAGGCAATGGTATGTTAGAAACCTTGAGTTGGATGGCAATGGGATGATTAAAGTGAGCAAAAATACCATATATTTAGAAGGGAAGAAACTACATGCCACCTTCTTCAGAAGAGGATGCCTCCCCCTTTCTAAATACATGGCAGCTAGCCATGATATCATTTTATGAGCTCATTTGCTTACCTTACACTCCACCTAACTTTCCCTTATCAAAATCTTAGATCTAGATCCAATTTCCCTTCCTAAAATGAGCATGGTTCAATTGAAAACCCAAAAAACTATAAATCCCTAAGCATTCTATGTTTTCTTTTTTAAGTAGAGGTTTGGTGACAAAACCCTGAAAAGCTGCACTCTAGCTTGGTGATCTTTGGAGCTTTAGAATTTGGATTTCATTTAATTTACTTTCTATTGGATTTTTTATGTCTTTTTCCTTTATTTTTACACTTCAATTCCAGGTTAATACTTTGTTTCATTGCTTTATCTTCTTACTTTGTTTCTTTGTTTTGATTTTGCTTTCACATTCATAATTCCTCCAAAGTATCCCTTAGTTCTTTGCTTCCAATTTCTTACTTTTTCTTGCTTATTCATCAAAGCTCCAAGTTAATTTTCCTCATGTAGTGACATCCAAGAGAAGGAAATCTTGAATCGTCGATTTTCCTTCCTTGAATTTTACATTTTTAGCTTGAATTTGGAGTTAGTGTGACGACCCGGGTTTATACATGCATTTTAAATGCAAAACTAATTCCTAATGCGGGATCGATGCCTATTTAAAAATACTTTTATAAAAACAATGCAATGCAATGTAGTGGGAAAAAAATCTTTTATTTTAAATTCATTTTGAAAACCTCGAGTGTCATTTTCTTACGAGATGAACAAAGTAGTTTTGAAAATTACTGTAATCATAAATGCCTTCTTAGGTCTATCCAGTCACAGCTCACAGCCCAACTGTAATAATTACAAATACATGTCCAAAAGGTATATCATATATTTACATTTATACTTGTCTTCTCTTCATTCTCTTGAGCATAGTACTAACATTTCCTTATGCTTCTTCTATTCCTGTGTGGAGCTAATCTGTAAAAATAATATATTTGGGTGAGTATTCCTCATACTCAGTAGGTGATTTGATACTACTGTTTTGAAAACATGGCATGCAACATGTATAAATTCAAGGAGCTTTCCATGTAAAACATCAGTAATTCCTTTTTATGTAAACATGCATAAAACATAAGCCCATTTATGCATCTTTAGTCATGAAATTCTGTACCGAAATCTAGTATTCAATGATATCAATATGACTCAAATCATAAAGTAGAAATCAATATATTCAAGTAATAAGATTGCAGTAAACACATGAAATGAATGAGTCAAATATAATAATCATGAAACTCTTAAAATAGTCATCATTCAAAGCAGATGGTATCATCACTATATGTATCATGCACATGAGTCTCTTGGTGAACACATCACACCAACTGGTCATGAGTACTCATATATGACCATCTCAATGCTATATGCATATCGATAACACTGAAATCATAGGGTCACTATGCTCACGATCAGCACACAGCTAGAATCGTGTATCTCTGGTATTTAGAGACCAACCCACCATGGCCTCCACGGAGACTATGGTTGTCCTCGTAAAGGGTGTCGTGAACACCTCTAGTGGTTGTCCTTGTTTACCACAGCAGTCAAGGAAGGGACAATGTCATTTTGACAGCAATACCATCCACTTTTTGTGGTAGAGGCCGAGAGGCCAACCTCGTACATAAACAACCTCTCAACATTGTGCCCATTAGGCTCAATAGCCTAAAAGGCATATAAAGAATCCAAATCTCAATCATCGTAAATCAGGCAATTTATGCAATTATTTTCAAAACATGTGAGCAATGCATATAAATATGCATATCTTCTGATTCTCAATCATCACAAATTGTGCAATTTATGCAACTAGTTCTAAAACATGTATGTAGTGCTTATATAAAGATTATTTACCAACTATGTAGGAAATTGCATGCAAGATTCTAAGGAAAATCTCCATACTCATTATGCGAATATCATATCTCAAAGGCATACTAACACACGGTCATCATGATTAAACAAATCAATTAGATTTTAGAAATGTATTTGAAAACTTAGCAATATCAGACTACCTACCTCGATGTCTCTTGAAACACATTTTTCTTCACTCGACTCCTAAATTACCTTTGTGAAGTCTTGGATATTATTTGATAACAAGAATTCAAGTATCATTTTCCATTCTTTATAGATCATTAATTAGATTTATAGATTAGTAGCTAGATCTATCCTTTAGGTTATAGATCATTGCTTAATGCGGTTCCAAGCTAGATCTCACTTATAGATCTAATATTTAATGGTTAGATTTGCCTTAAATAACTTTTATGTCATCAAGATCTTGTAATTGAATGGTTGATCTCCTATCTTGATGCTTAGATTAGGTTCATACTTAATTTGAATGGTCAGATCTATAATTCAAAGGTTAATCTATGAGATTTGATCATCTTTGATCTTGTAGATCTATGAGATTGCTATGGTTTTTAGGCTATAGTAAAATTAAATAGTCCTCTGATCAAAATTTTTATTGAATAAATAGGTCCGCGTCATCAATACGAATGCAATAGTCCTTTCGAATCGTCGATTGGAGTTATATAGCCTCCTTAATTGCATTTTTAGTGTCAGAAATCCATGGACGAACTAGATTTGTCCGTAGTACAGGGCCCGTGCATCACGGTTCCCAGGACGCATGTGCATCTTGGTCGAACTAAGACTGTTCTTACATGCATGTGCATGCTTGAACGACAAGCCAGGGCATGCCTGAAAGACGCGCCAAGGCACACGTCTTAGACGGCGTCTTGCAGATGCGTCTTCTGCACGGATGCGCGCATCAGGGCTCTTGGGACACCCATGCAGCCTGGTCGAACCGAGATCATGCCAACATGTTGCATTCCCTAAAGGCTGTCCCAATAAGGTGTATTTTGGGTGCACGTTAGGTGCTGCGTCCCCGGGACGCTCTGGTTTGAACGAGCCGTATCTAAACCTAGCTTTTCTTGGCGATTTTTGGTCGGGAAATAGCATATTCAGCATGGATCTAGGCTGGAAGAGAGGGGAAAACCAAGGAGAGGGAGAGAGAGAGAGAGAGAGAGAGAGAGAGAGAGAGAGAGAGAGAGAGAGAGAGAGAGAGAGAGAGAGAGAGAGAGAGAGAGAGAGAGAGAGAGAGAGAGAGAGAGAGAGAGAGAGAGAGAGAGAGAGAGAGAGAGAAGGACCTTACCTGGGCAGCCAGAGATGGGGCCTTTTTTTTGGTGGTGCAGTTCCCTCTACACCTGTCAGAATACTAGCTTGAAGCAACTAGAGGAGAAGATGGTGATTGTGGGAAAAGTGGGAGAGAAGAGAGGGAAGAAGAGGGGGGTACCTGTGTGACGACCTAGGTTTTCCCATGCATTTTTAAATGCAATATCTAATTCCTAAGGCGGGATGCATCCCTATTTGAAAACATTTTTAGAAAAATAATGCACTGCAGCAAAAAAAATCTTTTGTTTTAAACTCATTTTGAAAACCCAGAGTGTCATTTGCTTTCATAACAAGCAAAGTGGTTTTGAAAATTACTGTAATCATAAATGTCTTCCCAGGTCTATCTAGTCATAGCTCACAACTCAATTGTAGTAAGTACAAATACATGTCCAAAGAGGTAGAGAGTTTACTTACATTCATACTTGTCTCTTCTTCATTTACTTGATCGTGACACTAACACATCTTAGAGCTTCTTCTAATCCTTTTTGGACTAAACCTGTAAAAATAATATATTTGAGTGAGTATTTCTCATACTTAGTAGGTGATCTGATACTACTATTTTGAAAACACAGGAGGCAACATGCATGATTCAAGGCGCTTTGTCATGTAAAACATCAGTGATTCCTTTTTGTGTAAACATGCATATATATGCATAAAAGTCAGCTCATGGATGCAAATTCAACCATGAAATCTTTTAACGAGATCTAGTCTTCAATGATATGGATTTGACTACAAATCATAGAGTAGAAATCCATAAATTCATTTACGAAAACTCTCGGCAAACATATCAAATCATGAGTCAAATATAATAATCATGAAACTCTTAAAATAGTCATCTTTCAAAGCAAATGCTAGCATCACTATAAGTATCAAGTAAATGGTCTCTCGGCAAATCACATCTTACCAACTTGTCATGAGTACTCGTATATGACCATCTCAATGCTATATGCATATCGATCACACTGAAATCATAGGGCCACTATACTCACAATCAGCACACAGCTAGAATCATGTGTCTCCGGTATCTAGAGACTAACCCACCATGGCGTCCACGGCGACTATGGCATCCCTGAAAAGGGTGCCGTGAACACCTCCACTAGTCATCCCTGTTTACCACAACAGTCAGGGAAGGGACAAGCCTTTTTGGCAGTGATACCATCTAACTTTTTGGTGGTAGAGGCTGAAAGGCCAACCCCATACATAACAACCTCTCAGCATTGTGCCCACTAAGCTCACTAGCCCAAAAAGCATACATATATGTATAAGAATCCCAATCTTAGTCATTGTAAATCATGCAATTTTATGCAATGATTTTTAGAAATTGCAATCAGCCCGAAAAATATAAATGTAATGTCCTCTTTGGGTCCCTCACACTGCTTGGCCCTCACAACTGCCTAACAAGCATCTTTTGGGCACTCCAACGTCTTTTGGTAACCCTCAAGGTTATGCATCATATGATGGTATTATGAGATGATTCATATGACATGGAAATCCTCAATCTCACTTATCGTAAATCAAGCAATTTATGCATTTATTTGCAAACTATGCAAGCGATGCATAAAATCAGTTCATGCTAGTGTCGCATTCGAAGCCATAAAACATGAAGACATTTCTGCATGCTTGTATAAGAACATCACATCTCAAAAAGCATGCTAAATATGGTGATAGATTCAAGTGCTTCAAGGACATAAGTCATGAAAACAAGTTCGCATACTTGCATAAAAACATCATATCTCAAAAGCATGCTAAAAGCAGTAATAAAGGCAAGTAAGAGTTTAAGAGGTATTAAAAAAAACTGAGTACTATTAGACTACCAACCTCGATGTCTTTGGAGTCATGTCCCTTACTACTCGACCTTGGATCAATTTTGTGAAACCCTGGATATTAATTAATAACAAGGATTCAAGTATTATTTTCCAACCTTTATGGATCATTACTTAGACTTATAGATTAACGGCTAGATCTACCTTTTAGGTCATTGCTTAAGGCGTCTCCTAATAGACCCAACAAATCAATCTATGTAATTTGATAATCTTTGATCCTATAGATCTATGCAATCTCTATAGTGTTTAGGCTATAGTCATATTAAATAGGCCTCTAACCCTAACTTTTATAGTCTCATTAGGTCCATGTCGTCAATACAGATGTAACAGTTCTTTCAGATTGTCAATCAGAGTCCTATATCCCATGTAGTTTCAATTTTTGTGGCACAACATCATGGACAATCCATATTTGTCCATGCGGGCCCCATGCATCACGGTTCCCAGGATGCGCATGCATCCTGATCCAACCAAGATGGCGTTTGTATGTGTGCGCATGCCTGAATGACGCACCAAGGTGCGCGTCCTGGACGACGTCATGTGGATGTGTCTCTGGCACTAACGCGGCGTGACTGGCACTGTAGCTTAGTCGAACCTAGGACCGCGCCCACACAGTCGTATGCTTGAAGGCCTAGGTGAGTCCCTATTGAACCTAGAACTGCACCCGTACGCAGTCACACGCTCAGGGTTTGCCCCATGGGGCGCTTTTCGGGTACGCATCATGCACCTTGCCCTAGGACGATTTCCTTCACTGAGCTAGTTCTGGAGCCGACAATTTCTAGCTGGGAAATGCCAGATCCGGCATGGATCTGGCCTGGGGAAGGGGAAAACTAGAGAAGAGGAAAGAGGAGCTTACTTGGGTGGTCTAGGAAGGTGCCCATCGTCGAAGATGCTCCCTTTTTCCATTTTGACAACCTAGGTCATTGGAAATGGGATCAGAAGCTCAAAGTTTAAAAGAAGAATGTTTTTCACTAGGGGACAACACTCCATGGTGGCTTTCTTGTTACAGAAAAGACCCACGAAAATGAGCAGATTCATATGCTACAGGACATCACCAAAATTAGCAGGGAAAACAGGAGGAGAGTTTTCTGATTTTGCCGAAAAACCTAGCTCGAAGTAGCCGGAGTCGGAGAAGAGGAGATGATCGGAGAGGAGGGCTTTTTATAGCCCTGCCAAGGCAGTGTTGCCCATGGCGGTGCCGCCATCAGAAATGGTGGTGCTGTACACCGCCTGGCTGGGGGAAGAAGGCGATGACGTGTGGGGGGGGTGTCGTTATCAAAACAACCCCTGCATCTTTCAGCCTTCTTTATTTTTAAATAAATTTTACAAAAATGCCCCTATCTTTAGATGGTCATAACTTGGTCATACGAACTCCGTTTTCAGCATTTTTTGAGGCGTTGGGTTCCATTTTGAGTTTAGAATCTAATGGTACTAATTTTACTCACAAATTCCTTTGTTTTACATCATAAATGTCTTCCCATTCTGAAAACCAAGTTCGCCAAAATTGGGATTGGAAGCTTAGAGTTTAAAAGAAGAATGTTTTTCACCAGGGGACAATACTCCATGGTGGCTTTCTTGTTACAGAAAAGACCCATGAAAATGAGTAGATTCATATGAAATCACCAGAATTAGCAAGGAAAATTGGAGGAGGGTTTTCTAATTTTTCCAGAAAACCTAGCTCGAAGTAGCCAGAGTCGGAGAAGAGGAGGTGATCGGAGAGGAGGGAAGAGGGGTTTTTATAGCCCTGCCAAGGCGGTGCTGCCCATGGTGGTTCCGCATTGGCAATGGCGATGTTGTGCACCGCCTGGCTGGGGGAAGAAGATGATGATGCGTGGGGGGGTGTCATTATCAAAACGACCCCTTGCGTCTTTTAGCCTTCTTTATTTTAAATACATTTTAGAGAAATGCCCCTCATCTTTAAAAGGTCATAACTTGGTCATACGAACTCCGTTTTTAGTGTTCTTTGAGGCGTTGGGTTTCATGTTGAGTGTAGAATCTAATGGTGCTAATTTTACTCACAAATTCCTTTGTTTCATATTTTAATTAAAATAGAACACATAATATAGTTAATTACATATATTAATTTCTAAATTTAGTAAAAAGAGCATAAAATGTTAGGATCATTACAACCTGGGTGGTGGAGGAGGCAGAGATTCTGCATTTTCTCTAGGTTGCCCAAACCCTAAACACCAAAAATTGCAAAGAAGAAGATGAGGAAGATGCGTTGGAAGGAGGAGGAGAGGTAATTTATTGGTGAGGGAGGTGATGCCATCCCATGGTGGTGCCGCAAAGAATGCGGCACCGCACTGCATAGGCGGTGCAAGCACGCTGACTGGTTGGAGGAAGAAGACGATAATGGAAGGGGGTGTCATTATCAAAACGACCCCCTGCGTTTTCTAGTTGTCTTGTTTTGAAATAACATTTACCAAATTTCCCTCCATCTTCAACAGCCCATAACGTGGTCATACAAACTTCGTTTTCAGTAGTCTTTAAGGCGTTAGATTCTATTTTGAGCATAGAATATGATTATGTGGATATTTCTAATAATTTATTTTGCTTCATAGGTTAATTAAAATAAAACATCCAACCACTTATTAATATAATTGAATATCTAGTAATCACCAATATTTTCCAAAATAAACAAGCTATAACTAATTAGCATGTGGAAACCATCATGATCAATCATGGTTATAAAAGTGATATAATCATATTGAAAATTTTGAGTCATTACAGCTAGTTCTACACATTTTTTGCCTTAATTGACCCCATTATTCAAGCCATTTTTCTCTTGAATTCTCTCTTGGATTGCATTACATGTCATCTTGTTTAGTTTGAGAGAATTTAAGTGTGTTTGATGTTTTATTTGAATCAAGTTTCAAGTGTGGGAAGAGTTCATATTTTTCATGTTCTAGTGTATGTATAATGAGAACTATATTTGATGTACTTTGGAATTCAATTAATAAAGTTCTTTGAGATTATTATTCATGATTTTTCCTAGTATTGAATAGATTTATATCCTAAGTATTTTCTTTCACAAAGAATGGTAGTTCAATTGTTCTCCATGCTTGGTCAGATTTGAGTTTCTTAAGTGCTTAAAATCAGGAATTTTTCCATTCAATCTTCATGCTCAATTTCCAGCAATCAATACATCTTATTTGACTGATTCCTTAGGAACCCATTTAGATTTTTAGGTTGATTATTAAGTCCTTAAGAGACTAAGTCCGTGATATAGGCAGTGTTGTGGGATGGTGAGTCACATGTGCTCTTATGTTTTGTGCATCAGATATTTTAATTTCATCTCTTGATTTTGAGATATTGAGCTATTTCTATGATTTTGATGATTTTCGACTACCGTTTCTACTCTATAGATAGTATGCTAAGAGGGTTTTAGTGTGGCCGCCACCCTCTAACTTTGTGATATGATAGAAACCTGCCCCATAGATGGGAAAATATTGAAGAAAGTAGTATCATGGGTAATCCATACTATGGTTCTAATACTCACCCATGTAGGATGAATGCTTAGTCTCCCATTTTGGTGTTGATATAGTTGTTTGCATTTTCATGCTACACTGTGAGCACACCAGGATTGATATATTCTTTGATACCCACGACATGACGATACCTACAGGAGTGTGTGGTGCACTCGTGGGCCGTACATGTTAGGGTGTCTCACACTAATGAAATGCATATCATTTGAGGTATTCTTGAGTTTTTATATACTCAGCATTGTTGTATTAAGATCCTTGATGCTTTATATTATTGCATGTTATAGTGATTATTTTCACGTGCTTCTATGATTTATTTGATCATTATTTATTTGTGCAACTGGAAACTACATTAGACTTTTTATATGGGAAAACTGTTAATTACATCCTTGGGATTTAGTTATGTAGTTCACCATCTCATGCATTTATTTTTGAGTTAATATTAAATGTATATGACCTATACAAGTGATAGCTTGGTGATCTATTTTTATGTTTGTAATGCCTCGGATATAAAGAAGGACAACTAGAAGAGCAAGCATACTAGGGGCAAGTGGAGTTTTGACCTATAGCACATCATAGGAGCAATTAGATTGATATATGTGGTTGTTAGAGTATTACTTTTGAGACTAGTAAATGGGCTATACGTACACACACATATTAATGACTCTTATGTACTTTGAATTTTGTGGATGTTTTATTTTTGTTGGATGCAATGGTTGTGATGGACAAACCCTGGGCCATGTCATTCTTAGTTTCATCTTATTATCATTCTATATGTGTGTGTATGCTAAACAGAGTTTTAGACAGTCAGCATGGTTTATTTAGTGATATAAGTCCTTTGATACTTTTTGTATACTCAGGACTATTTTGTGTTTTATGGGTCGTATGGCCCTTGGTTTTTGGTAGGAGCATCGTCTTTTGAAGGGTTGTTTTTATTTAATTTAAAAAAAATAAGAATGGAGTGTGAAAAGTACCTTTAGTTGATGACATGGAGTATGAATAAATATGTCAAAAGATAAAAATGAATTCAATTAGGCAACTATAGTAAGGAAATCTAGAGATAGTTTCTCATACCCCTTTACCTCATTCTCATACCACTATACCTCAATGAAATGCTAGCTATAATTCTCCTATAGCAGAAGTTCATGAAGGATAACCTATGCTTTCAAAAGAGAAATTCTAGCCAAGGAGGTATATATGTACACACCAAAACTTTTTCATTGTCCTTATATGATTCTCCTAACTCAACCTTTTTAATTTATGATGTATTTCTGATTTGCAGGTTGGTCAATGCCTATTAGCCTTGGATGCACATCAAAATGTTGTTTCATAGTATGAGCTTAAATCAATCATTTTGCATGGAAATAGCATGTCTCCACACACTAAGTGTATGTTTATTACCATGGCTTTGAATGAAAATACCTTGTAACTATTGGGAATGCCATTGTGTGTCACTTTGCTTGGCCAAAGAATTTTGTCTCTCCCATAGAGTCCATGGTATATATCTTTTCATACCACCATCCTCAACAACATTTCTATGCTAGAGGCCATAATTTAATTGTTTATTCATTATATCTAAGGTTAATCAGATGTAGCAGAAAGTGCCATCGAGGTCGTTGAGCATCATACCATCAACTACCATTGTACCAATGGAACTGGTACTGGTACTGGTTTTTATGTTTATTTCTTATTTTAAAATTGAATGTCTTCAATAATCAATTAATATTGACTAAAAATCTCTACAACTTTTACAACAATCATATATGGATCTCATAGAAGTCCACCTAAACACACCTTTATCCCTAAGGTTACTCTATGTACTCATCAACGTAGATAGGGCAATCAACCCTATACTGATCAAGGTTGAAGTGTTTACTAATGACGTTGTTGAAATGCCACTTATGGTAGATGACTTGTTAGGAGTTTTCCAATGGGATCAACTCAAGCAACCTTACATTGTCCTACATAGGGTATTTGAAAATATCTACTAGTATAATGATACTAGGTAATACATGTTAATTTTACATAGTAGGTAATAATTATTTATTTTAAATTGCTTTTTATATGATACAATGAGCCTTTTTTAGGTTGAGGATGTACTATACAATTCCTTGACCCTGGTGTCATTTATGAAGTAGCAAAGCAATGGATGATCGAGAGGTGAGTTGATGATAGGGCTTCATGATTCCCTATAAAAGTGGGTAAGTTTTAATTATTATTTTTTTACTAACTTATGTTCTATGCATAAGGATTGTAAACTTTAAATGGAATTCATATGATTGTGTATATAGGTCTCATTGGATGCTGGTGGTTTAGGATGTGCATGGTGGCCACGCATTCTTTTTATTTCTATGGGTCGTCCATCCATCATATGTTCATGGAAATCATAAATAAATAAGCTTTTAATCTTTTCATGTACTATGGATAGCATATAAGTAATTTTTTATCCATATTTAATGCATTTGAAATATAAAATTGTAAAGCATGGTTAAGATAGGCTAGTATAATTGAGATTGTGCAATCGCTAAAACTCATTTGGAAGAATGTCAAGGTATGAAAAATATTAATTACTCTATTTCAAAAACTAATCTTGCAATATTACATGTGGTATTTATTGATCCTTTCTATTTTCAACTGAATATGAGGTAAGTGCTAAAACAATGTTTTATTTAATTAATTATATGTAACATTTGATTATTGCACTTAATTATGCACATGCAAATGTGCATACAAAGGGAGTGCGAGAGGGAGAAAGGTGCATGTAACCAATATGCAACACCACCTCTCAAGGTTGGGCTATGCCCATTTGGAAGAACATGAAGTAATTATATGTGATAGTTTATTTATTTCAAATTATACCATATTTATATTTGTTTCATTACCCAAATATAGTATCTTGCTTGGTAACAAAACAAAGCTAAGACTACGGATCCCATTGACCATGCCCTCCTCTAAAAGATGGGGTATTTGGTGGGTCATAACACCCTAATCTTCAAAGACAAAACTATGGCAGAAGTTGTTTCTCGTATTGTAAGTGGTTTCACATATCTACCCTTGTCTAGCTTCAATTTTACACAATTAATTAATTAAATTGATCATGTCCTTCTAATTAAATTTTACTGGGCATAATTATGCAAGAAAACATAAGTAAAGGAACTTTAAGTTTCATTGTTACCAACGATGATGTCCTGCATAAGGCTATAAGTAAGAAGGAGCACCTGTAGTGACCCAAGTTTTCAAAAAAGGATTTTTTTAAACAAAAGTTAGAAATGAAAATCTCCTGCAAGATTCTTTTTAGATATTTAAAATATATAATACATACATATTTTCTCAATTCCATCCTTCAACTCAGTGTCATTTTAAAACCTTCATATATAATAGTGGAATAAGACAATGCAATTCCAAGGTTCCAAAACAAATAAAATGTCCAACTAACTACTTACTCATACTTGTCTTCCTCTAATTCTCCTTTTCTAGTTCCTCCTAGCCAACTGCTTAGTCCTCTAGGGCTTCACTTGAAATTTTTTGTATGGGTGAGTATGAAGACTCAATTAGAAAATGCCTAAAGCAGTCATTTGAAAACATGGAAAACAATATAAGCATAAATTAAGTATTGCAAACAATTAAATGATTGATACAAAAACTTTGTGGTTTCCAAATCATTATAAACATCTCATAAAATTTTTATATGTAAAGAGATATGAGATGCTACCAAATCATATTGAATTGAATTGTGTCCTGTCATATCACATTTTATTGAATCATATTTGGTCATATCACAGCATACCATGTCATATCAATCCATCATCCTATCATATTTACTGAGTGATAGTATCTTGTCACTTGCCTAATTTGGTGATAGTCAATATCTTCAAGGATGATTAATATGTCAGTCCATGTCATGTAACAATAGGGTATATTATGCACATAGAGGATTGTCATCCTACTATGCTCAACCGAGGATACCTAGTGGGCTAGAACACTTCTCATGGGGGCACTTGATGAATTCAATAGTAGTCTCCCCATGAAACATACTCCAAACTATAAGCCTCTTAAGAAAGGTATTTGCATTAGAAGCCGGTGGCCAACTAAACTTCCTAGCATAGAAACCAAGGGGTCTTACAATTTTCCCCAAGCTAGGGTCAACTCTCACGTGTTACCTAATTTTGGACTAAGCACAACTCTTCTAAGTCACCTTATTTTAGGTAAGGCACAACTCTCTAGAGCCACATAATTTCCTTTCATTAAAATGTTTCACCTTGCTCATGGAATTCATATAGAGTCACAATTTCTACATTGTACATTACAACATACAAAATCATTCACAAACTTCCATTTCTCAAGCCATATTTAGCATAAATCATTGACTAGCTTATTATAATCTTAGCTCAAGTGGTTGTATATCTATGGATCAACATTTTCAAAATCATATAATGTACCATACTAGCTAGCCTGAAGAAGATAATTGTTTCATTTCAAATATCAAGATCATTAGTTGGTAATTATCTTAGTTGTAAATAGTACTTATTATAAATCAAATTTTGTGTACACATATAGAAACATATATTTATGGACCACCCCTCTAAAATCATATAATTTAAATCCACTAGAATCCACTGTGCAGGGGGTAAGTACTAAAATTATTATCCAATACTAAGTGTCATGCAGACCATTCATGGGCTAGTTGCTAAGAACGATACCCAAGTGATGGGCACCCTGCTTGTTGTCCATGCACCATTTGCTAAACACATAGTCCAGCCACTAGCTATCATGCACCATGTATGAGCGTTGGGAACCACAATAGGTGTTAGACATTTCCTAATCCATCTAAGAAGTTAATTATCATGTTGGGTGGAAAGCCAAGTCTCATGCAAGATTATCCATGTTTTTAGTGAAAATCCTGCAACCTAAAGATGTTTTATGCATGTATACAAAACATGCATCATACATGGGATAAGTACTAGACGATAATTAAGATAACTAATTTCATTCTATCATGCATGTACCTATGTCGATGACCATACAAAATAAGTCACACATTAGGTATTTAACTCATCGACTAAGTTCATAGTAGATTTCATGCAGCCCATGTAAGATCTTCGTGTAAGAGCCCCATGTGTGAGAAGCCAACATGCACTCCATTTATTAAAACCAAGCATGCCATGCAATCCATGTCATCATGCATAGCTTCATGAGCACAATCAACATGAAATCCCATAAAGGTGGTCAAGTTCCTACAAGATTAGATAAGATAAAATTCATGATTTGCATCCAAGGCTAGGAATCTATGCACTAGTTAATGCTTTCATTCAATCAAAGATAAAATGTCAACCACTTCACAATTTTGTGTACATATGCAATGGACCAAGATATGTAATGAGTAGTTATTAGAAAACAAAATGTGTTATACATGATAAGCAATATTAAAAGCCTAGCATTTAAATGTTGACCATACAAAACTCTGTAAATGAACTATAAGCTATTAGTTAACATATCATGCCCCTATATTAATCATATTTATAATTAAATTTTTATTTCAAAGAGGTCATGCAATCAATCACAAAATGATAAATTTTCATTTTAAAACCAACCAGATTAGATATGTTCCTACAGATCATTCTCCTATTGTCTTCCTATCCAAAACACAATGTCTAAGAAGAAAACTCTTGGTGCAGTCTACTTCTTTATCACTCCACATGAAGTCTGCTTCTTCATCTCTCTCTCTCTCTCTGCATTTTTTTCTTTCTTTTTAGCCTAACCAAGATGTCCACCACTCTTTATGAGATATCTTGGCTAGTTTGTAATTTGAGAATATTTCTTTTTCCTTTCTAAAATTATCTCAAAAGCTCCTCCTTTCACTTTTTTTCTATTCTATATTCTATCATTATCCTAGGATATATCTTTGCAGTATTTCATTTTTAGATTCTCACAATCCTAACCTTTGCTTTTCTTATACTCTAGATCTTAATCTTAGGTTGACTTTTTAGAATTCTGAATTTTCCTCTAATTACACATAACTCCATTCTTTTTCTCTCTATATTGTTATATCTTTGTTTCCTAACTTGTAGTGGATGTCTATACCAAGTGGATTCATTGTATGTTGATGTCCCCTAATGCTAGAGATCTATATTTCTCTATAAACTAAGTTAGCATGTCATTTTGGTAATTTGAACTCTAGACTTAAGTCATTAGCACTCACTCCACAATCAATTGAGCTAGCTTGCTTTTGATAATTACCTTTTCAAAAATAAATATTTATATCATAAAAATGACAGGTGTTACATTCTACACTCCTTATAAAATTTCATCCTTGAGGTAGCTCTATGAACTACTCCCCATAGTTTGCTAGCTAATCCATGCCTAAGATGATGTAATAAATATAGCAAGCTTAAGAGGATTAGGTTAGTACTAAGTTCTTAATATGGCATATATTGAAGAAATTTGTGCATCATTACTAGTTCTCCTACCAGGATACTAGCTTCTAAACAAACACCCAAAGCATGTTTAATATCTTCCATGATGTAAATTCATATGACATAAATGGGTGTGTGTGTGTGCACACGCACACATATGTAAGGTCAATTAAACATGAGCAAGTCTATAAAAAATTTGGAGAGTACTTTCAACCTGGACATTTGATGTAAATGCATGCTTAGTTGACAGCACAAAAACTCTCCCCTAGCTCTAGTGGATTTGTCCTTGTCACAATTGTTCATCTTTTTCTTTCTTTGGGTAGTCTCTTAGGAAGAGTGTCCCTTCTCATCATAATTGAAGCATCATCACTCTCGAACATAATAGGGCTTGTTTGGGTGAAACTTGTAACATGTTGGGCATTGCATATTATCACCCTCCCTCTTCCTAATTGGCTTCTGCCCATTGGTATTCACATGACCTCCGTTAGATGCCTTGTGCTCTTGTTCAATGATAGCTTCCAACTCCATAGACTTGGATAGTGAGGAGGGTTGGGTAGTCAGTATCTTTCTTTTGATGTGAAAATTTAATCCTCTAATGAACTTCCAGGTAGCCATCAGTTCTATAGGTCTCATTGTGAGAGCAAACTATATTATTTTGACAAACTTTGTCTCATATTGTTCAACAAATATGGAACATTGCACCAATTCTAGAAACTATTTCTCCTACTTCTTAACATGGGGTAAGAAGCAGTTGTCAACGATGACTATTTTGAAGTCTTCCCACTCAATGACTTTCATATTATTGATGTAGGTTTTCTCAGCTGTGGGACACCAGTATAAGGCCTCTCCAATCATCACTAATGCAGCTACTAGCACTTGCGTGTCATCTATCACGTTCATAGCCTTAAAAATCATCTCCACTTCCTAGAGCACATCTCAGCTCATTTTGACCCATCTTCTCTTGAAAACTTTGGAGCTATCTTTTTGAATCACTCCAACAACGTGTCACATTTTGGACCCAATTCATCATCTACAGTTGCTGCCATCGGTTCTCCTCTATGCCTTGGAGTCTATAACCTTTGCTTCATCCTTTGTAAGAGGAGTTCTATCATGTCCTCAATAGAGTCATTATGAACCACATTATTTTCTTGTGTTCTAGAAGATGAAGTCTCAACTACGTTAGCAGCTCTACTCCTTTTGGGTGCCATCTTAATGTTAATAACCAAAAACCTTGTAAGTCTCTACTTCTACTTAGCTAATGTACTATGACTTTCTTTTTTATTTTTTTCTATCTTTATTTTATAATTTTCTTATTGTTTGGTTATGAGTAGAGTGAGTCATGCTCCTATACTAATTGTGTTGACCTGGGTTTTCAAAAAAGGGTTTTAGAAATATAATTTGGAAATGAAACTCTGTTGTAAGACTTTTTTAAACAATATTTGAAATATGTAATACATACATATTTTCTTAATTCCACCCTTCAACCTGATGTCACTTTAAAACCTCCACATATAATAGAAGAATAAAACAATGCAATTCCAAGGTTCGCTTGTCATAGCCCAAACAATATGAATTTAAATCCAAAACCATAGTTCAATATTTAAATGTCACATGTCTTATTACATTCATCCTCACATGTTTATTGTTCCAAAATCGAACATAATGCCCAACTAACTACTTACTAATATTTGCCTTCTTCTAATTCTCCTTATTCAACTCCTTCTAGTTGACTTCTAAGACCTTTGGTGCTTCACTTGAAATGTTTTGTAGGTGTGAGTGCGATGACTTAGTAGGAAAATGTCTCAACCACATGATAAGTATTCAATTTTTTATAAAAGTGCCTTATTAGTAGCTCATCCAAAGTAACATATTTTGCATATTTAGGAGCTAATCCAAAGTAAGCATGTGATTTGTCATAATTTTATATGTATTAATTAGGGTTTTTTTTATCTTTTGTATGTATTGAAAGGATGATGCAATGGTTGAGATAGCATTAGATGAGAATCAATTATCCGGATAGGCCTTGAAGAGCAAGGACCTGAGTTTCATCATTCCAAATCTCAAGTGACATTCAAGATCATTTCAAGTCAAACAAGCCATGAAGTCAAAAAGATAAGCCAAGAATCCACCAAGTCAAAAGCCATCAAAGGAAGCCATACAAGTAATTTAAGCCATCCAACAATGGGTCAACACATTTTGGGAAGTTTCTAAGAAATTTCCCACTTGAAAAAAATGTGTTTTGAAGAGAAGAAATAGGAAGAAGATATACTTTATCAATATGGGCAGAGTCCTAAATCCCTTCCACTCACCTTCCTAATTTCCCACTTTCTTAGAGTCCTACTTCTAATTTCCTTATCCTATCTTATCTCTATTCCAAATCTTATCTCTTTCCTATTTTCCTAGGGATAGAATTCTACAAAATCTTATCTTTTTAGAAAAGATGGAACATCATATAAAAACGAGGTACACCTGAAGGAATTCAAAGCCCCACTTTTGGGCTGGTCTTTTGTGCTTACCCTCATCTCCCTTCCATTCTTCTCCATGCCTGCCTCCATCCTTGGCCAAGCTCCTTATGGATGTGATGCCCCTACTTGGTGAAGCCTCCAAGCCTCATTCCTTTCTAGCCACTCCATGTTTCTCTCCTTCTATGTTCAGGTTGGTTTTCATGCTTCTTTTCATCACTTGTTGCTTTCTCTAATTCCTTATTTATGTGTTTCTTTGCTTGCTAGTTTGCTTCTAATTCTAGATCCTTCTATCTAGGGGCCACAAATCTCTTGTGGTCATAGCCAAGAGATAGCAGTTCTGGGATCAAGTTAATTGTTTCTTGAATCTCTTAACTTCCTTGCCTTTCCATTACTTTCCTTCTCATCTTTTCTCTCTCTTTTTCTTTGGTTCTCTTTGGGTTAACATGCATACATCTTTGGATGTTGGATTACATTTCTTTTGAAGTCAATACCTTATAATTTTAAGCCATGAATAATGCGTACTTTACTTGTTATGATTCCTATGTTCATGCGCACCCTTTTGTTAAGGAAGTCAATTCAATAAAGTTATTTTTTTAATGCACAATTTTCATGTTTAATTCCCATGCAAAGTAGTCCATTGAATCTCAAGTTTATTTCTTAACTTCCATGCACTTTGCACTTAATAGTAATGGGCACCACTCACTTATATTTCCATGCATGTTTTCCTTTAATTGTTATATTCGTCAACATGTGAGTAGAATAGTATTCATTAATTATCTGAGACTTTTCTTCCATTCAGCTTTCATTAAACTCCTAACTTTAACATGCTAATAAAAATGAACAAAAGTTCAAAAGTGTACCCACATGCTAAAGATATTCCATTATTCATCAAATGTTGGATTGTAAGTGTGTGAATATAGCCAATATATATATATATATATATAATTATCAATCTCCAAAAGTATGTTTTGACTTCAAATATCACAAGATATTCTTTCCACTTAGAAAGAAGTCACTCATGTATTTCATACCAAAGAATGATAACTTAGAAAAAAAAGCTGATAATGGTCTCCCGAAAAGGATATCAACTATTAAAGAATGTTCTACTTCACCAAAATGCTTACTCATTTATAAGTGCATCCATGCCATAATACTCTTCAGATCAAGTTAGGGCTTTTTCACTAGGACAAAACATAGCCTTAGGATGGGGTTATCAAAGAAATGGTATTAAGGTACAAAGATTGTTTGAAGAATATGTAAAGTTCTTTTACTAAAGTATTCACAATCTTATTTTCTTCACATGAGAGTGAACATTCTTTTTCATTGGCTAGCCTTCTTCAAATTTTCAATTTTCCATTTTGAATATATTTATAGCCTTTTTGACTTCTTCTTCTTTTCAACCTTTTATTTTTCATCTCTTGAATTGTATTATTTATACTCTTTCTCAAGATAATCTTTCAATCATCTCTACATATTTTCAAAACAACTGCCTACTGGATATATTATAGGCTTAAATATGGGTGAATGTTGATTGGCTAACAAAGAAAGATTTAATATAAATGGCTCAAGGGGTTAGCTAGCAGAAAAATAACTTACGGAAGGTTAAAGGCTCTAGTTTTAACAAAGATAGCCTTTATCATTTCCTAGGTTTCATATGATTCAAATATGTTCATAATCTCAAGAGATAATGGTACAGTCTTTTCAATATAAACTCTTAATAGTTAACCGAGACAAGAGTAATGATACAAATTAGGAATTTATATCCACTGAAGAAAATTGTGATTTCATGTATAACCCTTAAAAAGGAAGAATAATTATAATCTCAAATGAGTTAATAGTCTTCACTTGTCTTTTTTAGGATCTTTAAGTTATATTTTCTTTTCTACTTAAACTATATATGTGTGTGTGTGTGTGTGTGTGTGTGTGTGTGTGTGTGTGTGGCTATTTTGAGCAATGAATATTTTGAGTCTAATTTTTTATGAAATACTTTAAAAAATATATACAATAGTGAACTAATTGTTTACAAATCTTAATAAGTTAAAGTTCCAAAGATAGACTGAATATTCAAAAAAATCCAAATTTTCATCCTTTCAAATTTACTTTTTGTAAAATTTTGAAATTCTATGAAAATTTTATTTTTTAAATACAAAAAAGACTTGAAAAGTAATTTAAATATAAAGATGACTCAAAAAATAACTAAAAAGACTATGGACACTTCAAATTTGAAATATCCTACCCCTAGACTTAAATTAAGCATTATTCGAAATGTTTTAAAATAAAAGCATGGACAAATGAAATAACTAAGTCAAGACAGAGGAGAAAAAGATAGTGCATGCACACCAATGATGGTGCATGGATCTATTGATGTGAAAAATAATGCAAAATATACAATGAATGCAAATGCATGACAGTAAAACTACACTAACTAGAACCTATACTCACCATGAAGGATTTTTTGGAATAACTCACTCCATTTTAGAATTTCATGGTAATCAATGTACATCTTTTACCTATAGATTTATGGTGGGAAAAGCAACACAACAAGATTGATTACTATGCATAGAAACATTTTCTAAATAACCCAATGTGATTTATCCCTATAGTTGTCAAAATGGGTATGCCAACATTGAAAAGCTCAAAATTTTCTCTCTTTTACAACTTCCTAAATGTTAGGTTAAGCTTACAGTACATCACCCTAATGGGTTGTACAAGTAAGCCTAGATGTAGGGAAAAAGTGGGGCTTAAACCCTCCTGATCATTAATTGTACACCCTTAAGCTTATTGATGTTTTATAGAAACATTAATGGATTTTTATTGATGGCCTAGGTTTTCATATGCATTTTTAAATGTAAAACTAAATCCTAATGTGGGATCGATCCCTTTTTGAAAACACTTTTATAAAAACAATACAATGTAGTGGAAAAATCTTTTATTTTAAATTCATTTTGAAAAACTCGAGGGTTATTTACTTCCAAGATAATAAAATAATTAATCTAGCCTATTACAGCTCACAGTCCAACTATAATAATTACACATGTCCAAAGGATGAGTCATATACTTACATTCATACTTGTCTTTATCTTCACTCACTTGATTGTACACTAACAGTTCCTACTACTTCTTCTAATCCTATTGGAGCTAATCTATAAAAATAATATATTTGGTTGAGTATTTAACATACTCAATAGATGATCTGATATTACTAATTTGAAAACACAACGTGCAACATGCATAATTTCAAGAGGGGTTTTTCAAGTAATAAAGTCATGCAATTTATATAAACATGGGCATTCATGCATAAATCTTTCTCTCATTTTATATATTCAAATAACAAAATTTTCAACAAAATCAATAATTTGACAATAAAATCATGCAATTTATATAAACATGGGTATTCATGCATAAATCATTCTCTCATTTTATATATTCAAATAACAAAATTTCTAAAAAAATCAATAATTTGATAATATAAAGATTACCAAATTCTTAGAATAGTGATGATTACTAAACTCTTAAAGTAGTAATCCATCAAACCAGATGATGGAATCTCAACCCTATAGTAAATATCATGCATGTGGGTATCTCGGTGAATACATCAAGCTTACTAGTCACGAATACTCGTCTAAGACCATCTCAATGCACCATGTACGCTAGTACAAAATAGAAGCGATAGGGCTTACTATGTTCATGACCAGACCTATCTAAAATTGTGTGTCTCTAGTATCTAGAGACCAGCCCATCACAATCTCCACAGTGACTCAGATATGTCCTCAAAAAGGGTGTCATGGACACCTCTAGTGGCTGTCCCATTACCATAGCAATCGAGGAAAGGACAAGTTCCACTTTCTGCAATGATACTTAACACGTTTGGTGGTTAGAGGCCAGGAGACTAAATCCATATACAAACAACCTCTTAGCATAGTGTCCACCAGGCTCACTATCCTAAAACACAAATATATGTCCTCCAAATTTTAACATTTACTAAATCATACAATTTATGCAACTTGGTTCAAAACATGCAATAATTCATATATATAGTTTTCCATGAAAGACATAAATAGTAGCATTTTCAATCAAGATCATGAATCATAAGAAGAATATCGTATCTCAATATCATTTCCAAAAGCATACTAAACATGAAGATAAATTCATGTACGTCATTTAGTTTTTGGAATGCAGTTGAAAACTTAGTAGCATCAAGCTACCTACCTCAAGGATGTGACTTAGGTATTGTTCACATTCATCTTGAATTTGAATCCTAGATCTCCTTTAAGGCCTTTGTGGGGTCTTGGATATAATTAAAGGGAAAGATTCCAAGTATTATTTCCCATTCTCTATTGATCATTAGTTAGATTTATAGAGCAATGGCCTAGATCATCGATTTAGACTCTAACACTATCTATCAATCGTCAAATCAGTTACCTATGGCTACTCCTCTTATATTAGGATTGGTCTGTGTATAGATCTACCATTTCATGCCATAGATCAATAGATAGAGGTCATACCAATAGGCCTTCACCCTTGGATTGACATGTAGAACTTATAACTTAGAGATCCTAAACAATGTATTGTTGTATCTATCTTATTAGCTCACCGATCAATGATCAATGTTCTAATAGGTCTAATTAAACCCTAATCCATCATAGATCACACCTCCTTGGAAGATAATTATGATGTCAATTCTATTAAATTGAGATTCATTGCAATTCAACGGTCAAATCCATACTTTAGCTTGTCAATCATTGACTAGCGAATTGTTAGACTAGATCCTTCTTAAAGATTTAACATTTAATGGTTAGATTTCCCTCAATACATTTGTGTCATCAAGATCTTGTAAATGAATGGTCAGATCTCTTAGATTGCTTGTTACGATTCTTAGATTGAGATCATATTTGATTTGAATGGTCAGATATATGATTCAAGGGTTAATGTCCTTATTTCAAGGTTGATATGGGTATATTGATCTGCTGATCCTAAATTTTATTATATATTTTGGTCTGAATCATCAATACGATTCCAATGGACCTTCTTGGTCATTAATCAGGCTTATATAGCTCCTTGAATTTCAAATTTCCATTTCTGGTCATTTTTAACAACCATGATTAATCCTTATTAAATAAAACAGAAAAAGAGGTGTCACCAGGATGCACAATGCCTAAACACATGCTCCCAAACATGCCCGGCATGTCACTGTCGTGAAGATGCTTGTGGTGTCACGAGTGCATTGTGCTTGGCCCGCATTCGCACACACGCATGGGGGACGCTCCAGAATGGGACATCTCCGTTGCATGGCATGACGGGCATCCTAAACATCGATTGTAGAGATCAGGATGAGATAGTCCAATCTAGACAGTTAGATCATTTCGGTCCCAATCAACACCCAAGATAAGCCAAAATTTCACACTTTTCACACTTTTTGAGTTTTTGGGGTCCCACACAATCATTGGATGGCTCAAATATACTGTCTGAGATATCCTTGAGTGTGCACCCAATCAAATCCATTGGATTTGTTTTCACCGACAATTTTATCACAGGTCCGGCATGGATTTGAGTTCATCTTACCTAAAAGATAGGGAAACAGAGGGAAAGAGGGGAGGATTACCTGATTAAAGCCGGAGAGGATTTTTTGGGGATTTTTGGTGGTTGCAGCTCCATTTGTGCCTGTTAGAACCCTAATAGCCACTAACATTGGTGAAGAAGATGACCAGAGGGAGAGGAGAAGGAGAAGGAAAGAGGTCAAGGGAGAGAGTGTGATGGGGGAGGGAGGGGGTGTGAAGAGGGGTTTTATCGTTGATGATCCACTTTCCTCATAGTGGCACTATCACCTAATTCCTCCCCAGACAATGGAGATAGAGACGGAGGAGGATGCCGTTATAAAAAAATAGCCCCTCTAATTCTGACCATTTTTAATTACCAAAATTCCTTTAAACTTAAAAGCTCCGTAACTTTCTCATCCGAAAACTGTTTTTAGTATTTTTTGTGTTATTGGATTCCACTTTTTGAGTAGAATTTAATTTAAGGGTATTTCTAAAAAATTTGATTTCTATAATTTCTTACTTTCAAAATTCAAAATTTATAAAATATTCATCTTCTTGTTCTATCTAATTTTCTAAAATAACATAGGATTTAAAATTTTGGGTAGTTACATCATTACCCCTGCAAAGTTTTCATCCTCAAAATTCTAAAATTTACTACTCGCTAACGAGTTCAGGATATTTGTCCCTCATTTCTAATTCTACTTGGAAGGGAAGCCTTGGCACAATAGTAAAAGTTGTCGTCATGTGACCTTAAGGTCACAGGTTCAAGGTGAGAATCTGCCTCTTACAAAATGCAAGGTAAGGCTGCCTACTATAGGCTCTTGTGATCCATCCCTTCCCCAAACCTCACATAGGCAAGAGCTTTGTCACTGGGACTGCCCTTTATTTCTAATTCTACTTCCCAGGTTTCCTCGTTGGCAGATGCATTCCTCCATGGAACTTTAACTAGTGTAATTGCTTTACTTCACAACTTTTTGATCTTCTTATCTAGAATTTGAACTAGTTTTGTTTCCAAAGTGTAATGCCTCAACATTTTGAAGATATCTTGTATCATGTATGACCAAGAATCAATAAATTATTCATTTTGAAAATTTATTTGTGTTGAATGAGGTAAATAGATGGTTGGATGTTTAATTTTAATATAAAACAAAGGAATTTGTGAGAGAAATTAGTCCATTAGATTCTACACTCAAAATGGAATCCAACACCTTAAAGAACGCCAAAAACAGAGTTCATATGACCAAGTTATGGCCTTTTGAAGATAGAGGGGCACTTTTGTAAAATATAATTAAAACAGAATGGACTGCAAACATAGAGTGCTGTTTTGATAATGACACCCCTCTTCTTCTCCACCGACCTTCCCATAACCATTTTCTCCCAGCTGTCGCACAAGCAGTGCAGGCACCGGGAAAAATGGCGGCACCGCCATTGCAGGGCATTGCCTTTTTCCCTCTATAAATCCCCTTCTTCCCCTCCCAAATCACATTTTCTCCTCCCCAATCATCTCCAAAAACTAGATCTCACACCAGGGGTTTGGAGGTGAGTTCAAGGTCTCATTGTGGGGTGTCGAGGGTTTTTCAGGTATGAATCTCTTCCCCAACCTATTCCTCTTTCTCCCCTCTTCTTTTTCTCTCAGACTTTTAGCCAAATCTGCTAGATTTTCGGCGGGAAATCACTGTGAATAGTATTGGGTTTTACCCAGCCAAAGAAGACGACGCTTCCCAGGGATGCTCCGAGTTATGCGGACCCTGAACGCGGCCTGGGATGGTGTCCACGCATGCTGGCACATCCCAGTCCGACCAGGATGCGTAGGGCATCTTGGGAACCAAGACACATCCCGCCCGCATCGGGGAAGCATCTGCGAGAAGCCAACTGGGACATGCGTTGTGGTTCATCACTCGAACGTGTGACAATGTGCAACCCCAGTTGCAACTTGACCAGGACTCGCACATGCATTGGGAGCAGCAACACGCGGGCCCTACATGGACGGTCTTGGATCGTCTGTTGAGGCGCAACCTTCAAAATCCAATTTCGGAGGCTATATAACTCCGATTGATGATCCGAAAAGACCGTTGCATTCATAATTTTGACATGGACCCAATTATACAATAATATTTAGGTGAAAGAGAATATTTAGGGAGAATATAGCCTAAAAGCCATCAAGATCTTATGAATCCATAAGGTCAACTATGGCCAGATTAAATCTAAGAGAGGACTTAGGACATTCTCAGATCTAGAATGTCGTAGATCGACCCCTAGAAACCCATAAATCATATAGATCCAACCGTTGCCCTATGAATCAAGAACTAATGTTAGGATCTTATGTCTGAACGACACTCAGGGCTTCAGGACTTTGCCAAGATCTTATAGGGTTCGAACTGAGGAAAGGCAAGAGCTAAGTAACAACGCTTGAGGTAGGTAGTCTGATACTACTAAGTTTTCAAATGCATCCTCCTATTTCTATTAGGTGGTTTGAGACATGTTATTCTTATACGTGCATGTGAACTTGTTTTTATGATTCATGTCCTTGATGCACTTGCATCTGTCAACTATTGCATATGCGTTTGGATACTTTGTTTGATACGATCTTGTGGATTTATGGCATTGATTACAATACTAGGATGAGCAAATTTTGTGCATTGCTCGCATGTTTTGAGAAAAAATGCATAAATTGCATGGTTTAGATGATTGAGATTTGGATTTATCTGTATGTGTTTTTGGGCTATTGAGCCTAATGGGCACTATGCTGAGAGGTTGTTATGTAGGAGGTTGGCCTCCCGGCCTCTACCACCAAAAGAGTGGATGGTATCATTGCCAAAAAGGCATTGTCTCTTCCCTGAGTGCTATGGTAAATAGGGACCACCACTGAAGGTGTCACGGCACCCTTTCAGGGACAGCCATAGTCACCGTGGAGTCTATGGTGGGTAGGTCTCTAGATATCGGAGCCACAATTTCAATAGTGTGCTAATTGTGAGCATAGTGACCCTATGATTTTAGTTTTTCCGCTATACATGTAGCATTGACATGGTTATATATGAGTACTCGTGACTGGCCAGTTTGAGTAGTTCACTAACATGCCCATATGCACAATATCCTCATTTGGTTTGAGTTATTTGTACTTTAGGATTTTCATAACTATTATAATTACTAACTGTCCACCTGATATATTTGCCAAGATTTATGGTATGCATGCATATCATACACTTCATCTTGCTAAATTATGAGTTACATAGTCTATGCACATGTGCCTATGATTAACAAAAAGGAGAAGTAAATGTCTTTATGATTGTGTTTATCCAAAACTACTCTTGTATGCTGTGTTTTCAAACTAGTGGTAGCAGGTTACCTACTGAGTATGATAAATACTCAGCCCAATCCATTATTTTTTAGATCAAACAAAGTACACCTAGAAGGAGTATTAGAAAGCATTAGAACTACAGTTAATTAAGCAAAGGTAAGGCTAAGTAAGAACTTAACTATTAATCCTTTTTGCATTTGTTATAAACTTGGTTGTAAGTATATGTTTATAACTGTGGTTACGACTAACAATTCTGGGAGCAGTACTTATTTCTATTTGCTTTAAAAAAAATTGCCATGGCACTATGCATTAAGATTTTGTCATGACATTTGGGCTTTTTATACAAACAATTTTAATTCAAAGGAAAAAGATTTCCTATGCATGCTTTGACATAAATTATTTTAAAATAGAGATCGATCTCGCTATTTATCATAGAAAAATTGCATCATAAAAACCCGGGTCGTCACAGTTGGTATCAGAGCTCAGGTTCATGTTATTCACAACCCAGTTATGAAATAAAGACTTATAATCAAGTTACATCAAAAGAAAACTGCTAAGAGATCATAATAGTGTCCCCTAAACATAGAAAAGTTATTTAAGGCCATGAAGATTCTAGAAGATAGAAAGGTTGCCATGGCCAGTTTCCTACTAAAAGGCAAAGTAAGCTTTTCGTGGGAAATGGTTGAAAGGACATACTTTGGAGATAATGATGTCATACTTTGGGAAGAGTTCAAACTAGTATTTAATGAGAAGTATTATCCCTGCCATGTGTGAAAACAGAAGGAGAAAGAATTTATGAACCTAGAACAAGGTAACCTCTCCGTGCAACAGTATGAAAATAGGTTCATAAGTCTACGAAGATTCGTATCCAATGCTTGCTCCACCGAGGAAGAGGCTAAAGAAAAGTTTGTTGATGGGTTACACTTGGGCCTTAGGAACCGAGTGATAAGGTTCCAACCAACCACTGTAGCAATGGCAGTGGAAATGGCGTCTCTTTTTGAAAAGGATTATCAAAGAACACAGGCTCCTAAGGATGCAAAGCATAACAATAGTGGGAGAAATAATAAAGGTAAAAGACCCATTCAACCTTCTAGACCTCGACAACCACACAAGCGACAATTTGACAATAAAGGATAGAACCCAGAATCCAAGACTTGCCCCATATGCAATAGATATCACTCAGGCTAGCCATGTACCTTTCGTTTTGTGTGTTTTGACTGTGGAGAAATAGGACATTTAACTTGGAATTGCCCTAAGAGGAAGAAGGAGGAACGTAAAGAAAATCACATTCCTCGAAGCCAAGGACGAGTATTCGCCATCACTTCAAGTCAGGCTTGGACATCCAATGCTGTAGTAGAAGGTACGCTTTATATCTGTGATAGACCTGCCAAAGTATTATTCGACACTAGTTCCACTCATTCCTTCATATCATGCAAGTTTGCCTCTTCCAAGGATATTATAGTTCAAGACTTAGGCTTCTCCTGTAGAAGTCATGACACAGAGATGTCCCATTTTGGAGCGTCCCCCATGCGTGTGTGCGAATGCGGGCCAAGCACAATGTGCTTGTGACACCACAGGCATCTTCACTATAGTGACGTGCCGGGCACATTTGGGAGCATGTGTTTAGGCGTTGTGCATCCTGGTGACACGTCTTTTTCTATTTTATTTGATAAGGATTAATCGTGGTTGTTAAAAATGACCAAAAATGGAAATTTGCAATTCAAGGAGCTATATTAGCTTGATTAATGACCAAGAAGATCCATTGGAATCGTATCGATGATTCAGACCAAAATATATAATAAAATTTAGGATCAACAGATCAATATACCCATATCAACCTTGAAATAAGGACATTAACCCTTGAATCATAGATCTGACCATTCAAATCAAATATGATCTCGATCTAAGAATCATAATAAGCAATCTAAGAGATCTGACCATTCATTTACAAGATCTTGATGACACAAATGTATTGAGGGAAATTTAACCATTAAATGTTAAATCTTTAAGTAAGATATGGTCTAACAATTCGCTTGTCAATGATTGACAGGCTAAAGGATGGATTTGACCGTTGAATTGCAATGAATCTCAATTTAATAGAATTGACATAGTAATTATCTTCCAAGGAGGTGTGATCTATGATGGATTAGGGTTTAATTAGACCTATTAGAACATTGATCATTGATCGGTGAGCTAATAAGATAGATACAACAATACGTTGTTTAGGATCTCTAAGTTATAAGTACTACATGTCAATCCAAGGGTGAAGACCTATTGGTATGACCTCTATCTATTGATCTATGGTATGAAATGTTAGATCTATACACAGACCAATCCTAATATAAGAGGAGTAGCCGTAGGTAACTGATTTGACCATTGATAGATAATGTTAGAGTCTAAATCGATGATCTAGGTCGTTGGTCTATAAATCTAACTAATGATTAATAGAGAATGGGAAATAATACTTGGAATCTTACCCTTTAACTATATCCAAGACCCCACAAAGACCTTAAAGGAGATCTAGGATTCAAATTGAAGAAGAACGTGAACAACACCTAAGTCACATCCTTGAGGTAGGTAGCTTGATGCTACTAAGTTTTCAACTGCATTCCAAAAACTAAATGATGTACATGAATATATCTTCATGTTTAGTATGCTTTTGGAAATGATATTGAGATATGATATTCTTCTCATGATTCATGATCTTGATTGAAAATGCTACTATTTATGTCTTTCATGGAAAACTATATATATGAATTATTGCATGTTTTGAACCAAGTTGCATAAATTGTATGATTTAGTAAATCTTAAAATTTGGAGGACATATATTTGTGTTTCAGGATAGTGAGCTTGGTGGACACTATGCTAAGAGGTTGTTTGTGTATGGATTTAGCCTCCTGGCCTCTAACCACTGAAGGTGTTAAGTATCATTGCAAAAAGTGGAACTTGTCCTTTCCTCGATTGCTATGGAAATGGGACAACCACTAGAGGTGTCCATGGCACCCTTTTGGAGGACATATCCAAGTCACTATAGAGATTGTGAAGGGCTAGTCTCTAGATACTAGAGACACACAATTTCATATAGGTCTAGTCATGAACATAGTAAGCCCTATGGCTTCTATTTTGTACTAGCGTACATGGTGCATTGAGATGGTCTTAGACGAGTACTCGTGACTAGTAAGCTTGATGTATTCACTGAGATACCCACATGCATGATATCTATTGTAGGGTTGAGACTCCATCATCTGGTTTGATGGATTACTACTTTAAGAGTTTAGTAATCATCACTATTCTAAGAATTTGGTAATCTTTATATTACCAAATTATTGATTTTTTTGGAAATTTTTTTATTTGAATATATAAAATGAGAGAATGATTTATGCATGAATACCCATGTTTATATAAATTGCATGATTTTATTATCAAATTATTGATTTTGTTGAAATTTTTTTTATTTGAATATATAAAATGAGAGAAAGACTTATGCATGAATGCCCATGTTTATATAAATTGCATGACTTTATTACCTGAAAAACCCCTCTTGAAATTATGCATGTTGTGTTTTCAAATTAGTAATATCAGATCACCTACTGAGTATGTTAAATACTCAACCAAATACATTATTTTTACAGATTAGCTCCAGTAGGATTAGAAGAAGCATGTTGCAACGACGTGAAACTCCCCTCTTAGGCACATGCAGTGAAGGGAAGACCAATTCTGACCGATTTGATCACTGTAGGCCACCCTCTATGATTTTCCTTTTCTTTTCTTAAAGTTTCTGTCTTTTAGCACCAAAAACCAGTGTGGATTGTCGTTTTGGGGTAAAATAGTAGGCATTATTATTCCTTTCGAAGTAAATTGATGAAACGGTATCAGATCGTGATCTGAATTGTTCATCTTGTGCACAGTAACATGAAGAACAAACCCATGAATTTTCATGTGATCAGACGGTTAGAGATGCCAAAAAACTCAAAAAATAGTAGAAGGAGAAATTTTAAGAACATAATAAAAATCATGTAAAAACACTAGATAATGACAGAGTTTGTTGAAAATGTGATTAAAAATGGGATCTGCATGAAAAACTGAGCGAAATAGTGCAAAAATCGCACCATTTGGACACCTAAGCGTTGTCGACTGTAACCAGAGTCCGGCGGCCTTCTTCGACGACGGCACCCAGCTAGCGACTGGTGGTCGGCGCACGTGGGTGATTGGTTGGGCTACACGCACGCGAGCAATGCATAACGCGCAATAGCACATAACGTGCAGCGACATGTGTCACAACTAACGTGTGCCACATAGGTGTCACGCAGATGCCACGACATAGTGCACACCACGTAGGCACCATGCAAGTGCCACGCAAGTGCCATGCGCATGGCACACACACGCACCACGCAATGTCACGCATGCGCACATAGTCAATGCTTGCGCGTAATGCACGTGGCTGCATGCGCATAATTTGTGCGGCCCCACCACAAACGAACGATACATGCGCGTGCACACGGGTGACATGCGCGCATGGTAGTTGATTTCATTCAATTACTTCATTATTTCAGTAACCATGGTTGATTCTCTAAAGTTTTTGAGGCATGTGTTTTATGTCTTCTCATGTCACATAAATAGATCCCTACTTTCTTGTTGTAGCATGACATTCCATTTTTGTTAATAACCATGTTTACATGTGATGTACTATATTATTATGGGCTTTGATCGTACTTATTGGGATTATTTATAGAATATTTACATGATTTATATCTTGTCGATGATTTATGATGGCTGCTTCCACCCAATGGGTACTATGCTATGAGGGTTGTAGGGTTGGTCACTCACCCTCTGACTTTGTGATGAGGATGATTAGACATCGCCTTTTAGTAATACAAGGCCAAGTACATAGGTGGTGGTATCATGGGTAGTCCCCCATACGGGTCCGTTCCTTCCCATGGGGACAGAGAAAGTCTCCCATTTGGGTGTTGACGGCGAGCAGCAATGGTTTAGATCCTGATGGGGTTGCCACTGCAACATCGTAGCCCATACAATTATTCTGCATGCTACATGCTCATGTTGATTTATATGTGGGGTGAACCAGGGCAAGCTAGGCCTAGGCCGTGAGGGACTCCAAGGGCTAATGTGGGCTGCACGGGAGGAACCCAGAGTGAGTATGGGTACACATCACCGGTGATTGAGTATCTTGGGACACTTTTGGTATTGTTTTGATATAGTGTATTATTTATCATGATTTGCATGCATATTATGCTATGGAAATAGACTCGTACTATTTTGATAGACGCATCTCTGTATTTGATAGTGCATTACATGCCATCCTAATTTAACTTGATACCTATTTTGTGAAGGTTTATAATTATGAGCGTTTGATTATTTAACAAGTTTAATATATGTTTCCTTCATGAGAATCAGAACGGAAAGCAGGAGGAGTAGCATTGATTTGAGAGGAGATTTCTGAAGACTATCACTTTACCTATTTGGACATAGATTAGTGTATGTCTCTTGGACTAGACTTTGGAGATTTTTCTTAGATGTTGATATATTTGGATAGATTGGACCCATATTGTGGTATGGAGAATTCTTAAATCTTAAATGTAAATATTGTGGTGATCATGGACGGAAGCTGGTGATTTTTGACTTGATTTATTATTATATTTTATTAGCATGTGTATTTCTTATGGTTTTAAATCGAGCATGCTCAGAGTATCAAAGTTTTTAATGTTATTTATGATTACAGTTTTTGAATGTGGTTGACCCTGCGGTTTTTGCTTTCAGTCAATTCTTTTAAAGCTGCGCTAAAATTTTTATACTTTAAATTTTCATTTTCAGGGATCCCGTTTATTTTTCTTAAAACATATTATTATTTTTATTATTATAGGAAAAAGATTTGGAAAAAACTGGAGGTGTCACAGTGAAGAAGGCCTGAAAGAGAAAGATTGGATGATGGGAGATGTGTGTAAAGAATAAAGGTCAATGCATGCAAAGAATAAGCATGTGAGGAAGAGGCACGTTGAGAGAAGGGGAATGCATGTAATAGCTAAGTAGGTAGAGAGGGATCTTGCCTTGGATGGATGGGGTAAGAAAATGGTTGAGACTCATGCCTCTTCTCGAAATGTTGTGCATGTGTGGCTCAATTGGAGAGATGTGAGAGTTATCACTCTCCCTCTATTTCTCCATAATTTAACTTTGGGTTTTACCAAAAAGTAAGTGACTCATTCTCCTTCTTTCTCACTTCTAGTTATAAAATTTTAAGGTGAAAGCCCTAAGAGGTGAACAATTGAGATCATAAGAATGAAAGAGTACATAATAGTTGAGATGGAATAGAAGATGGTAGGGATGAGAGAGAAAGGAAGGATGGGTTAGTGGAATGGAAAGGAGTAAGGACATGGAAGTGGGATTGTGTTGGAAAGAGATTGCATGAGGATAGATAGGATAGAATTAAAGTGATATGGGTGAAAGGGAAAGAGATAAGGGAAAGAAGATGAAGAGAATAGAGGGAAGGATGAGAAGTTGAAAGGAACATGGAGGGGGCATGGGATGCAATGGGAGTGTGGTTGAAGTTCAAATAGTCGAAAATGTTGTATAGAAAGGGATGGTGAAGATATTTCCTCTTTAGGGTTTCACTTTGAATTATAAGGAAGTGGATGGTTGCTAGGGTTTGTAGCTTTTCTTCGCATCATTCTTGTCCATTAGATCATGCATCACCCTAAGGATCTTTTTTATAGCTCATTTTCTCTCCACCATTGGATTAATATGGCATAAAGTGAATGGCTTAGATTCCATTTAAATTTTCTTATCCACTCTAGGTTTCCTCCTTATTTCTCTCCCAACCCACCATTTTTTCCTCTAGCTAATGAGCTTTAAGGAGAAGAGGATATCTCATCTCTTTGAGTAGGTTCACCTAAAAATAAGGTTGGCAATCCACTAAAAAAATGCCACCAATGGGATTTCATTTTGGTCTTCATTACATCCTTGTTTCTCATTGGTTCATTCTTGTTTGAGTAAGTTCTCACTAGGTTCTTGGGATATCCGTAAACTAGGATAGATCTTGGCCACTAAGCACTTCAAAAGTAAGGATGAATTCTTACAATAAATTTGCTGTAAATTGTCTTTCACCTCACCTCCTCTATCTTCTCATTCTTCCTTATTTCTCTCATGTGAAAACTTAGAATCAAGGGGGGTATGCCACCTTGCATGGAAAAGTTATCCAACTTTATTGGTGGTCCCCTCTTTCAGTGAAGTAAGAGAGATAGCTAATGAAATAAGTCTTCATGCATGTCCCGGTCTTCTGACTTATTTTTGTAGAAAATCTCTTGTATATGTACACACACACAGACACACACATATTATATGTATCCGATGTATGTGATTTGACCTTCCCTTAAAAGCTTTCTTAGAATATTTACTTTTGACAAAAACATCCTATTTTGTAGGAATAAGGTCTGGCAATACTTTAGGATTTCTAACTACTCTAATTTTGATAACAACGCCCCTTTCTAAACTTCATGGTTTATCGCATGTGGACCCATGACATTGCTTGGACAATGGTCTTTCTCTCTTTTAGGGCTTTTTGAATGCTAAAAATAGCATTTTTTTTAGTTGTACCCTAATCATATAAAATGTAAAATAAACCCTATTTAGTGGTGTTTAAGTGAATTCTAAGGTTGGAAACTACTCAATATAGGGACATTGCATGTTATATTTCTAAGTATATCACTTCTCCTCTAATCCATTATACAAAATATCTATTTTTGTTCTTTAGTTGTTTCTGCAGAAGTCCAAAATTCCCAAAACATGGATGTATTGTAGTTACTGGTCTTATTGATGTTCTTTAAAAATAATTGTAAGTGAATGAATCTATTATAATATAGTATCACACATGTATGTGTCGATTCTAGAAGGACTCAATTTTTAGATTTTATGGATTTTTAAATTAATTCAAGCAAACCAATGAATGGGAACAAATAATCAATTAAATATAAAAACAACAAAGGAGACAAATTTACTAAAAATTTTAAATATAAGGTTTAGAATCCACCACACTAAAACCACATCTATTCAAAACAAAAAAATATTAAAGTTTACAATACACATGTTAATAAAACCTTGATGAAGTGGAAACATAGAATATATGATCGTTAAAATCTCTAATTTTTAGATTTTTTCAATTGTAGGATGACACCTAATTTAGTATATTTTCAAAGCATAACTTGTCTTTTTAGTGCACAAATTATCTTAGATTTTCTATATTTAATCAAATGATCTAACATATTTAGTTTCTAAACTATAGAAAATACCTAATATGTCCTATGAAAGGAACACTAAATATCTAAATTAGCTTACTAATCCTAAAACTAATATTAATGCTTGCATTAAATCTAAAATTACTCAAACATGAAAATACACTACTCAATTATTGTTTCATCCTAACCCTAGGTTAGAATCTAGGCAGACATATTTACTCGCAATGATAACATAACATCAAAGTAAAGCATAAAACATCAAACTAAAACAAAAGATAAGATAGCATTATCTAACTAATAAAAAGAAACATAAACATTCCTTAATCTGGAATTTAAAAGATTACTCCATGTCAATAGATGAATTAAACAAAAATTGTAGTAAAATAAATAAAAACTTCCCACAAAGTGGAGTAGATGTCACCAATATCCTTGCAATGTCACTCAACAAGATCGATGTTGATTCCATTCCAAATTGCACTATCATCATCTTAATAGTGTTTTCTAACTTGTTGTGTCACTCAATAAATAAATAGAACACCACCCAATAGCCACAATTCGAGAGAAACAACTTATTAGCAACCACCATCATATATTTCATATATCACCCTTCTCTCCAAAATGTTTCATGCACAGCCAAAGTACCACATGTATTGCATGCACACACATTAATCGTGTATTTCACACATACCCAAATGATTTTGAGTGCCACCCATTACACCACATCAAATATGACCACACATCAACCAAAACCTAACTAACTTTTGATTACATGCACACACCCATCAACCATGTATTTCACATTTTATTTTCACATGACAACCCTTGTTATTATATATTTCATGTGCAGCTTACCTCTAAGAGGGAGAGGTGATTGAAAAAGACAACAAGCAGGTCTCTTCTCCTCTCTTAATTACACCCATAAACCAAAGTCCTCCTTGGATTTAATGTCTGTTTGCTTAATAAAGACAAAATCAAGCAGCTGCTTGTTTCACTCTTCCTCCAAACAACTCAACATGAATAGTAATTGAGATGGTGAGCTGCTTATAAATGACAAGCAAGCAGCTCTCTTCTCTTTAGGATGTAATGATGTAAAGCAAAACTTATCTCCTTCCTTAGATTTCAATTCACCAACCTAGCTCTTAAGATGTCAATGTGTAGGCACCTTCACCCTTCCAAGGTTTTCACACTTTTATCCTCACGTCCCACCCACTAATGCACACACAGAACCCTCTTAAGAATTCAACATGTAAAATCACTCCGTTGAAATCCTAGTAGCTAGCCCCAAAAGATTTATCGTGTAAGCACAAGGAGAATGACTTGGATCATGAGTACTTCTTTCCAGTAAGGTAAATCATGCCTCCCTCTTTTTCCTCTTTTATTTCACTTGTTTCTTCTATCCAAAATATCATGCATAGCTGGCCAAGGAAACCTCCTCTTTCTTTCTTTCTATCCTCTGGATCATGCACAATCCTAGGATGAATGGTTGAGCTCATTTTCCTTTCATCATGTTGAAATCCCTTATGTATTCTCTCCTTAGGGAAACACATTTTTACCTTTATTCTCTCGCCAGCCCACCTATATTTTCTCATTTAAAACATGTTTTAAAAGCTCCCACTAAATCACATTGAATCTCGTTGAAAAATGGTGGCAGCCCACCAAGAGAAATCAATTCTACCTTTCATGTATGCTTCATTCTCATTGGTCTACCTTAGCATTCCTTGATTTTCTCATGGGAAACGCTTGTCATTAGATGCTTACTAGGATAGCCCCAATTGAGGATAGAACTTAGTTATTGCTTCATTAAAAAATTTTATGAAGGAAATCTACAGGTTTCCCATTTATTTCAGCTCACAATTCAATGTTTTTCTCCCTTATATTTCTCTTTATTTTTCTCCATTTTTTCATTATGTATTACATGCATAACATAGGGAGTGACACATCCTCTTACTTGGAAAAACATGTAACCTTGTGGGTCCCTCCCTGGTCTAAGTGAGTGAATCACAAAGTAAGGCTACTATTCATGTGGGCCCTATTTCTGATTTTCTTTGCTTTAGAAATCATATACATGTGACGCCATGGTATATGATCCTAGCTTCTCTCAGAAGCTCCTAAGGTAGTGGTTTTGCATACATGCACGAAAATCTAACTGCCTCATCTTTTGGTGGTGATAACCACTTTAGCATGGATAAGGTTGGTCACGTGCATGGGATTTTTGAATGCCCAGAATTTGATAAAGACGCAGCTATAGCATTCTAAACTTCTCGATTTTGGTTGATGAGATGTGAGCTTGTGACTTTGCTTAAATAGTAGGTTAACATTTTTTAGGGTTTTTGGTTCCCAAAAATATGTATTTTTTTCACATCTACCCTAATCCTCAAAAATATAAATTAACCCTTAATTAGTGATGAATTAAGCAAATTCAAGCAAAAAATGCTAATTTAAATAAAAATATTTTTAATATTTATGTGTATATCCCTTATAATTGATGTATTAGTGCAAAACACCAAACAACCATCTAACAAATGCAGTCCAAAAGATTGGAACCAAACAACACTAAACAAAAATAGAAACACATATCCCCTTTTTGATTTAACAACATAGGAAAAGGAAATAGAAATAAAAGGAGAAATAGAAAAAGGAAGGGCGAAAGAAAACTAAACTCTAGTTGTGGAATCTCTATGGTCAAAACCCAAATCTAGCATTTCTCGACAATGGATTGAAAAGAAAACTAGAGATAGGAATTAAAAAAGCATAGATCTAATCATTCCTTACATATCAATAGCTAATAGAGAGAACATAGAGAAACAAGAAGGAAACCTACATTTCTTGTGTTTTCCTAACCATTATCATTGTCATAGAAGATGAATTGAAGGAGATTTCTGACACTAAATGGCTACAAACACTATTACACCATTTTTCCAATCAGATTTCTTCAAAAACCCTAGAATTTGAAGATGGAGTCATTTTTTTTTCACAATAGAGAGAGAGAGAGAGAGAGAGAGAGAGAGAGAGAGAGAGAGAGAGAGAGAGAGAGAGAGAGAGAGAGAGAGAGAGAGAGAGAGAGAGAGAGAGAGAGAGAGAGAGAGAGAGAGAGAGTTGCTAGGTCTTTGGTAATGGGTTTTAGAGAAAGGGAGATCATGAGAGACTGTGAGAGGAAGGGAGCAGGAGTGAGAGTGAGAGTGAGGGAGGGACTTAGAGATAGAGAGTTATAGCTAGGTTTTGGGCAAATAGTTAATGGAATTAAGGGGAAAGACGGCGATATGCAAAAGTTCTTATGAAATTATCTAAGATGGTTTTTCAAAACTTTATATAAAAACATGTTTTCAAGATAATTTTGCAAACTATTTTCTTTTCAATTTTTTAAGATGGTTTTATAATGATCTTATTAATTTCTTCCAAACAAATTACAAGTTTTTTTTTACTCCCTCTCAAGTTGGGCTGCTCATGTGTTCATGCATCATAAACAAAAATAATGAGGTAACTCCTTTTTAAATAAATCACACACAAATTTAACTAGAAGGTTAGCAAATATACTACTACGATTCACACTGACAACTACAAGAAGCATACTTCAAGCAAGTAGTTAGATGTCTTTTTGAATGAAAATTAAAAAACTAATACATGGGTCTTCTTATTCTTAGTGTCCACTATCTAGAATCATCAATTTCAAAGATTTTCATGCATTAATGAAGCAAAAAATTATGCTCAAATTTAGCTAGAAGGTTAGAAAATATACTATTGCTATTCATGTGAACAGCTACAAGAAGCAGATCTAGAAAACTAGAAGCATGAAAATAAGACAATCAAGAAAAGAGAGAGCCAACCTAAAGGGAGAAAATGATCACAAGTAAGGTGGGGGGAGGGTGTGTGTTCTCTCTCTCCTCTCTTCTTCTTCTTCTTTCCTCTCTCTCCTTCTCTCTCTCTCCCCTCCCCTCCCCTCTTCTTCTTCTTCTCCTCCTCCTTCTCAAAGGGTTTTGCTCTTGCTAAGGGCTTTTAAAAATTGTGTGGAGCCGACAGGGTGGGGTGGGGTGGGGTAAGGTGTGGAAGGAGGCATGGGGGTTTTAAGTAAAATTGACTATGGAACAGTTTGAAAAAACCGTCTGAATATAGGACATAGGATGATTTTTTTCAAATCGTTTAATATTCAATTGAATCTAAGATGGTTTTTAAAAAAAAATTCTATATTCTATGTATAAAAGATTATTTTTTTAAATCATCCTATATTCAATAAAATATAAGACAATTTTGAAAAAATGATCCTATATTTTAAACACACAATATAATAAGATTTAAAAAAAAAACATCCTATATTATCAAAATACAAAATGATTTTTAAAAAATTATCCTATATTAAATGTTTATCTTTCTCGTCGATTCATCCACATTAATTTTATTTTAATAATATAAGATGGTTTATGAATAACCATTTTATATGTATTAAAGTAGTTTCCCCTATTCTTTGGATCTAAATAATCTTAAGAACCTATGAAGTGCGGAGGTTACCCATCTATTATTTCCTTAATGTGTAACTAGTGTTTTGCATGACACATGATGTGTAGACTTAGTTGATTAATTAATTCATTTTTCATACATTAGATGTCACAAACACTTTATTTTGTCCCATCATATGCAATCTAATACAATCCAAGCACCCTCCTCACCATCATCAAGAACATAATCCATCTCATTCTCCCTAATTAGATCGATTGATGGTATTGTTATAGGGATTGAAGGGTAATCAATTGCCTTATCACCTAGGTCATCTTCATCGTAAAAGTCCCTTGGAGAGGCTAATAAAATAGTTCACCATCTCATGTCATGTCCATCTCCTACATAAAATAATTGTTTTGCTTGACATGCCAAAATAAACTTGTCATTTTGGTAGCCAATCTTATTGAGGCCAACTAATGTCAAATTGAGGGCATTAGTTCCAATGCTATTTTTGTTGTGTTCCACCCAATTGCACTTAAACACAAGCATAGTTCTACAAATATAATTGAGCTCCCATATCTTACATATAAGCTAGTAATAAGTATTGTTAGCTACAATTAGGTTTTTATCCTTTGAACTAGAAAAAAAGTAGCTCTAGCAACTAAGGTAACACCAGTACCTTGTTGTGATCTTAATTTATCACGATCCTTTGTGTGAAAGAGATAACCATTGATGGCATATCCAGCATACTTTGTTACTTATGGTTGAGGTCCCATTGCCATCCAACCCAAGCATTCAAAAATACTATGACCTGGAACACTTTGCTGATGTAAAACTTGTATATAATATTAATTGATATGATTAATAATGTATACATGCATATGCTATTACAGTTTAATTAATTGAATGAAGTATTATTTCATTGTAATTAAATACCTTCTAATGAAGTCAAGTAGTGAAGGAATGACAATGTTCATCTTGTAGCCATTTCTCTTTCTTTGCATCACTTGGATGCCTCTCTTTTAGGAAGACCATGTGCGTACTATACAATGATCAGAGATGAAAATTATTTATAATATACCTACTTTAAATAATACATTATGTACCCTTTAACATATATATACATATATGTATGGCTAAACTTCATCAACATTAATGTTTAAATTAGTGTGAAAGAAACCAAAGAGAGAACATTAGTTACATTCTCAATGTATGGTTGAACTTCGTCAACATTAATATTTCGCAAGAGATAAAGGTGTTCCTGGTCCCATTCCTTACGGTCACTGGAGAGGTTCACCAACTAGGATTAAGTAATGCTCCCAAATATTTGTTTCATGGGACTTTAAGTAAAATTGACTATTGGAGGGTTTGAAAAAACAGTCTGAATATAGGTCATAGGACGATTTTTTTAAAACTATTTAATATTCAATTGAATATAAGATGGTTTTTTAAAAACAAATCGTCATATACAATCCAAGAACCCTCCTCACCATTGTCACAAACATAATCCATCTCATTCTCTCTGATTAGATCGATTAATGGTATTATTGTAGGGATTGAAAGGTAATCAATTGCCATATCACCTAGATCATCTTCATCATAAAAGTCCCTTAGGGAGGCTAATAAAATAGTTCACCATCTCATGTCATGTCCATCTTGTCCATAAAATAATTGTTTTTCTTAACATGCCAAAATAAACTAGTACTAATGCTATTTTCGTTGTGTTCCACCCAATTTCACTTAAATACAACCACAGTTCTACAAGTATAATCGAGCTCTCATATCTCGCGTATAACCTCATAATAAGTATTGTTAGCTACAATTAGGTTTTTATCCTTTGAACTAGAAAACAAACTAGCTTTAGCAACTAAGGTAACACCAGTACCTTGTTGTGATCTTAACTTATCACAGGCCCTTGTGTGAAAGAAATAACCATTGATGGCATATCTAATATACTTTATTACTTCTGGTTGATGGCATATCTAAAATAACCATGGCCTTTCCTGATTTCATCTTTCTCAAGGCCTCTTTTACTTCAAGTATTCTAATCCTACGTTCATATCTATAATATCCAATGTTATTTAGATTTATAGTATTTTCAATGCCTATATTCTGAGGGCCATTATCATTTAACAATTTTTGAAAGTATATTTCCCTCCTTTGTTTGATCTCATCATCTTTGACTAATACCCTTTGATCATCACTTCTAATGCACCTAACATGCTCTAAGTCCTTGCCCTTCTGTTCTCTTACTTTTGCAAGTTTAAACACATCTTTCTCACCTTCTCTTGTTCCTAGTCTATTATAGAGCTCATCATATGCTTTAAGTTTAGCCTTACTTACTATTCTCCTAGCAACATTTTTAGCATTCTTATATTGTTCGTAGTTTTCATTATTTCTAATCTTTTGCCATGCTTTAAAACACATTCATTTTTCTTTAATAGCTTTTTGCACTGTTTCATTCCACCACCATGTTTCCTTTGTTAATAGCCTTTTACCTTTAGATACTCCTAAGATATCTTTTGCCACTTTCTTAATGGACTCAACCATATTGGGGGGTGTGTTAAGTGTTTAATTTTGGTCAAAATACCCCTAATTTAGTATTTGATTAGAGCATCTAGACCATTAATTTTAAGATTTTACATCAAATATTTCATTTTAGCTTTAATTGACCATCCAACCGTTGAATTGTAAAATTTAGTGGTTAGATGACTATTAAAGCTAATGGACGGTTTAGATTGCGCTAATTGGGTCTTGTGCATTGCAGATCGGTCAACTCAGGTGTGGACGCTCCAGATCGAATCAAGGATACAAGATGGAGATTAGATGAAGTTTCATGGAAAAAAGTGGATTTTGAAGAGTCCTAAGACAGAACAAAGTTTAAGACTTGCAGAGTTCTAGTAAGTCTAAACTTCTAGTGGACCCCACTCTCTCTCATCTCTTATCTCTCCTATCTTATCTCTCTTCAATCTCCCTTTCCTTCTCTTTCACATCTCTATCTCTCACTCTCCTTTTTATACCCCTTCCCCTCTCTCTCCAAAAACGTTTTTCCCTCCTCTAGTGAGGCTAGGCTGGATCATCTCTCCCCCTCATTCTCTCTTCCTCTTTCTCCACCTCTTCTCCCCTTCTCTCCCTTCCCCTCTTCTCTCTCTCACGTTTCCTTCTGCCCCCTCTTCGGTTGGACCAGCCGGTGATAGGTGCATGACACACCTGGGCTGGCTGGCATCCTCATCTTTCACCCTCCTCTAGATCTACTCAGTTCACCTCTCATCCCCATCACCGATCGAACCTAGTTCCACTCACGCCTCCCCAGTCAAATCTGTCACCCCTCTTTCTCCTTCGTTACTTCCCATCTCTCTGTCTCATTTTCCCCCCATCTACCCAGGCCGGCAGGCTAGACCAGGCGTCTGCTTCACTCTGCGGACGACGCCCCATCTGCTCCAGCCAGACGGACCAGACATCCAGAACCGGCTGGCATCTCCTTCTTCTCCGGCAGTGGGAAAAATCGCACAACCCAGTCCGGCCAGTTTCTCCCCTCTGCTTCCCTGCCTCCGGACGACCCAGTGAGGAAAAACCCAGATTGGTTTTCCTCAATCTTTTCTCCCATCTTCTTCCCCATCTCATCCTCCGGCCAGCTTCTCTTCCATCTCCTTTGTCGGACGGTCCTGGGAGGAGAAAACCCCCATTTTCTCCACACCTTTTTACTCTCCTTCTCCTTCACTACACGGACGGGGGAAGAAAACCCTTCTGGGTTTTCTCACCCGCGTTCTTCCCTTCTTCTTCTCCTTCCTCTTTTCTTCTCCCCGTTCTTCCTTCTTCCCCTTCTCTGGTTTTCAACGTTTTTCTGGTTTTTTTCATGAAAAACCAGAACCCTGAAGAAATTACAAATCTGCACCTGCAGATCTCAGAAATTACAATTCTGTCCTATTTCAGAAATTCCATCTGTGTCCCTTGGCAGATTTCAAAAATACCAATTGGGTCCCTTGTTTAATTACAACTGTGTCCCTATGCTATTCTGGTTTTAACTTATCTTCATTCTGACTATTCAGGGACAGTGCAATCCAGGACAGACTATTCAAGGACAGACTAATCTAGAGACAGTGCAATCCAAGGACAAGCTTATCTAGGACGCATTTTAGTTTTATTTTCTGTTTTCCTTGGAATAAATATTTGGGAACATTGGAACAATTGCATACATCTGGATTTTAGTTTATTTCTAATATAATCTTTGTTTTTATTATTTTAGTTGAATTTTATTTAAACCTCCATAATTTTAAATCAAGTCCTCGTGGGATCGACCCGTATTTGCACAGCTATACTACAATAGCCCGTGCACTTGCGGTTAAACAATCAACAAGTTTTTGGAGCCATTGCCGAGGACTTGCAATGGGGTTTTTATAAAATTTAATTAAAAATCCAAAAAAAAATCAAAAAAAAAATAGGAATTGCATTTTAGGCATTCTTAGGTGCATCTTTAGGCATTTTTAGTTCATAATCACTTTATTTCCTAAATTTGGTACTAATTCTTATTTTTCTTTTTTAGGAAATTGGACTGGAGCTTCATCAATTAGATAGATTTTTCTTGCTTTCCTAGATTAGGAATTTTATTTTTGAGTGAATCTTGTAGTGAGGCCCCTTGTAATTTGCATTTTTAATTTTAATTTTAAAGGGTTGTAATAATACAGGGCAAGTGTGGGACAAGGTGGCCCACACTTGATTTTCATCAGAAACCTCACTGTAAGTCTCCTCACTCATTTATTTTCTAGATTAAGGTTTGCATTTAGAATAATTTGCATTGTTTGGTAGTTAATTGCATATAGAAAGCATTTGTTATAATTGTTGCATTTTAGGGTTTTGCATTAGTTTATTACTTTCAATTACATTTTAGGACACGTCTAACGCTTTAAGGTGAATTATATGTTGATCGAATTGCCATGGTGTGTGAAAATTAATTAGTAAGGGCACCCTACCCTACAAGATCAAGGGTGGATTTCATCACCACTCCTTGGCCTACCTAGGATAATCACCTCAAGCGCGCAACCTCTTTGTTCACATTAATTTAAAATCAATCAGAAGAGACCTATAGGGTTAGCATATGCTCGTAGGACCCTCTTAATAGGACACGAATTATTGTCACTCCGGTTGCTTTTGATCATTGTGGTTATTGGGGGTTGTCTAATAGAGCCTCGCTCTTCCCCCACCTCCTGTCGACGTTTGTTGAGGTCTAAACGCCTCCTTACACGAGGGTTGTATTAACCGCTTTGATTAGAACCTAACTAGTAAGCAGTAGTCAACTCCTAAAGAGAGTAGGAGCATTAGATCAGGCTAAATTGAAAGCATTGTCCCCACAGAAAATCAAGAAAATCAAAATATCTATACTTGCTAGCCTAAGGGGATTGCTTGATTGCGTCCTTGATTGTGCATCATTCTAGGCATTTAGGTTGCATCATTTAGGAAAAAAGAAAAAAGAAAAGAGAATAGAAGACATGATCAGTTGCACTTAATGAATAATTTAAATACTGATCCAAAGGGTAATTTACACCCTAGCAGTAATAGAGAAGATATTTCCCCATGGAGAAACAATCCACTCTTTAATGATGATGAATCACCTTTCATCTTTGATAATTATGATGTTTCCTCATGGACGAGCAATCCTCTCTTTAATGCTGATGATCCTCCACCTCTATTTCATGATGATATGCATCAATGGAGGAATCATTTTCAACCACATGGAAATAGGAGAAAGGACCAACATAAAACACATGAGAATAACCAAAATTCTTGTGGGAAAACACTAAGAGACTATTTACAGCCTAATTATACCAAATAAGACTTTCATGTATACTTTTACCTCCAAGTGCTGGTATGATTGACTTAAAGGTGGGAGTAATTCATTTACTTCCCAAATTCTATGGGTTGGATAGTGAGAGTCCTTACATGCATTTAAAAGAATTTGATGAAGTGTGCATGACTCAACATACACAAAACATTGAATTAGATATGGTAAGACTCAAACTATTTTCTTTTTCCTTGAAAGAAAAAGCTAAGATGTGGTTTCATTCAATGCCACCAGGTTCCATACAATCATGGGAAGAAATGACTAGGAAGTTCTTGAATAAGTTCTTTCCTAGACATAAGACAATTGCTCTTCGTTGAAATATAGCGAATTTTACCCAGACGAATAATGAAACTTTCTATCAATGCTGGGAAAGATTTAAGGAATTATTGTTGACTTGTCCACATCATGGATACAAACTTTGGCATATCATTAGTTTCTTTTATGAAGGACTTAAATCTAATATGCGTCAATTTGTTGAAATGATGTGCAATGGTAATTTCTTAAATAAACAACCTGAAGAAGCACAAGAGTATTTGGAATGGTTGGCCGACAGTGCACAAACTTGGGCTGATTCAAAAAAAGTAGGTTTTTCAAGTGAACCTAAGACCACCACCACATCCTCTGGGGGAGAAATATATGCTATGACTGAAAAAGATGATATAAAAATAGCATCCCTAGATAGAATAGTTGAGGCCATGGAAATGGAGAAATGTCTCTCTAAGAAAGTTGAACAGGTGTGTAATATTTGTGAAAGTAATACACACCTCACTCAGGAATGTCCCATTGATGATGAATCGACACATTCTTAGGAGCAACATTTTTCTCCTTGCGAGACATATAGTTCTAACTAGAGTAATCATTCTACTGTCACAAATGAATACGATTAGCTTGAAGGCCCAACACCAACCTTATTACGAAAAACAAGGATCACTTGTTCCTGGACCTTACCTTCCTCCACATAAGAGGAAAGTGGAAGATGATTTTCATCTAGTCATGCAATACCAGGAGAAGAAAATTGCTCAAATTAAAGCTCAATTAAAAGAGAATACAAATTCCATGACTGAATTGAAGGACATGATGTCTCAAATGTTACAGACCATTGATAAAGAGGAATGTCCTATTCCACCAAATGGATATCTTGATGATATGGATGTAGGAGATGAGATTAATTCTTCATTTACAGACATGGAACAAACAAATGCAACTACCATTATTCATAATGGTAACATAATTGAGCAATTTGGTCCTAAAAAGGCTGAAATAGTATCTAAACTGGTCAGAAAAAGAGATGAATTTATTGATCAGGAAAATGTCACGCCCAATGAGCAATATGACATCCTTGCTCCATTTCCAAAAAGGCTGCATCAAACTCCTACAATTGTCTCTAATTCTGAGAAGCAGCCCAAAGATAAATTTATCTTGCCTTGTGATAAAATGAAAAATTTTAAATTGCAAGATAAATTTATCCATCATTCATTTTCAGAGGCCCGTCCAGCTTATTTCGTATGGGATCGAGGGAAGTTTCGAACTTAGTAATCTTTTTCCTCTGAAAATTTTTGTTTGAAAATAAAGTATGTAGCGTAGTTTTTACTTTCTTATTTTTCTTTTTCAGATTTTTTCTATATCTCTCAATTTTTGTGTGTTTCTTAATGCATTATCATCATCATACTTTTTAAACATTGAGGACAATGTTTCTGTCAGGTTGGGGGGTGTAGAATTCTAGCAAATTCTAGTTTTCTTTTAGTTTTTAGGTAATTTCCTTGGTTTTTCAAAAAAAAAATGAAAAATTTTAGGTCATTTCTTATAATATGATGAGAATTGGATTTTCTGAAGTAAAAACTGGATAACTTTAGCTTATTAATGGAATTGAATATGATTAATTCATCATTTTACTCATTTTCTAAAGTATTCCATAAAAGCAAAGTCTCATATCACATCTGTACACGCAGTTGCATATAGATAGTCTAGATTGATAAGTGACTATAACTTAGAAATTCTGAAGAAATTCAGTGGAGACCTATAACACAAGTGAGTTTTAGAGTCATTCATCCTTTTTGAGAGGTTATAAATGTTCTTAATTTTCTTCAGCGTGCTTAAAGAAAATTGATCCCAAACTCTTAAATTTGGCTAATTACCTGAATAATTAGAATACTACCTTTAAAATTCTGGAAGTTCATTGAATTTGATAGATTATAGGAAACCTAGAAAATGATTTAGGCCATTCTTGTTGTTAACCTAGAGACATAAAGCCTACCCAGAAGTATTTTTACCACTAGTTAGCCAAGTTGAGCCTTGAATATAAGCCTTTTCTTTTGTCACCCAAATTAACCTTTTACCCATATTAACCCAGTATAAATTATCCATTGCCCTTTTTTTGAAAAATAAGTTAGAGAAGAATGAAAGAATATCTTTTAGTTGCAATGAAAGTAGAAAAGTGGATATCAAGAAAAGAAATATTCTTCAAAGTGAGTCAAAAATATGAAAAGAAAGAAAAGTGAAAAAAAAGAAAAAAAAAAAAAGAAAAAATTGAAGAATGCAAAGAAAAATGGAAAAAGAAATATTCACTTCAGCAAAGAAAAGAAGAATTGTCAACTTTAGTAGAAGACCTCTACTTATTTTTTGAAGAAACTTTGAATATCCTTATACCCTTTCTTTGGTACCCTGTCCTAAGCCTATGTTTCGTCCCAATTAAAGACCTATTGATTCTAGGATGAATATAGTCTTGATGAGGAAATGAATGGATAGGATTAAAAGAGTGGTATTTCTAAATATTCAAAGGTAATGACATTCATTCCAAAGGGATCAATACAAGTAAATTCCTTAGTAACTCCCGTTCTTCATGAGTATATGTGAGATAAATTTGTTTTCATTGACTCTTCTCACATAATCAAAAGAGAGATATGATTTGAACCTTCTATCTGAGAGATTTTATTTCTGAGCGTATGCCATTAGTAAGGATTGAGGTCAAAACATATTTCAGATGGAGTTCAAAAGTTAGAAGTCTACTTAAAGATAAAGATTATTCTATGTGTAGACTGTATATGCACACAATCACTCTGAGATCTGAGCTCAAGTGGAATAGTTTTAGCACATGGGTAGGGTTTTGAATTCTTCAGTCATCTTTATTAGTTTGCTAAAGTTGATAGATTTATTGAAGATAATTCTTTGAAAAAAAAAAGAAAGAAAGTGGAGATGACCTGAAAAATAAAAATTTTTGAGTTGATTTCTTCGCGTCTTTTGCTAGGGACTAGCAAAATGCTGGTTGGGGGGTGTGTTAAGTGTTTAATTTTGGTCAAAATACCCCTAATTTAGTATTTTATTAGAGCATCTAGACCATTAATTTTAAGATTTTACATCAAATATTTCATTTTAGCTTTAATTGACCATCCAACCGTTGAATTGTAAAATTTAGTGGTTAGATGACTATTAAAGCTAATGGACGGTTTAGATTGCGCTAATTGGGTCCTGTGCATTGCAGATCCGTCAACTCAGGTGTGGACGCTCCAGATCGAATCAAGGATACAAGATGGAGATTAGATGAAGTTTCATGGAAAAAAGTGGATTTTGAAGAGTCCTAAGGCAGAACAAAGTTTAAGACTTGCAGAGTTCTAGCAAGTCTAAACTTCTAGTGGACCCCACTCTCTCTCATCTCTTATCTCTCCTATCTTATCTCTCTTCAATCTCCCTTTCCCACTCTTTCACATCTCTATCTCTCACTCTCCTTTTTATACCCCTTCCCCTCTCTCTCCAAAAACATTTTTCCCTCCTCTAGTGAGGCTAGGCTGGATCATCTCTCCCCCTCATTCTCTCTTCCTCTTTCTCCACCTCTTCTCCCCTTCTCTCCATTTCCCTCTTCTCTCTCTCACGTTTCCTTCTGCCCCCTCTTCGGTTGGACCAGCTGGTGATAGGTGCATGACACACCTGGGCTGGCTGGCATCCTCATCTTTCACCCTCCTCTAGATCTACTCAGTTCACCTCTCATCCCCATCACCGATCGAACCTAGTTTCACTCACGCCTCCCTAGTCAAATCTGTCACCCCTCTTTCTCCTTCGTTACTTCCCATCTCTCTGTCTCTCTATCTCATTTTCCCCCCATCTACCCAGGCCGGCAGGCTAGACCAGGCGTCTGCTTAACTCTGTGGACGACGTCCCATCTGCTCCAGCCAGACGGACCAGACATCCAGAACCGGCTGGCATCTCCTTCTTCTCCGGCAGTGGGAAAAATTGCACAACCCAGTCTGGCCAGTTTCTCCCCTCTGCTTCCCTGCCTCCGGACGACCCAGTGAGGAAAAGCCCAGATTGGTTTTCCTCAATCTTTTCTCCCATCTCATCCTCCGGCCAGCTTCTCTTCCATCTCCTTTGTCGGACGATCCTGGGAGAGAAAACCCGAATTAGGTTTTCTCCCATTTTCTCCACACCTTTTTACTCTCCTTCTCCTTCACTGCACGGACGGGGGAAGAAAACCCTCCGCGTTCTTCCCTTCTTCTTCTCCTTCCTCTTTTCTTCTCCCCATTCTTCCTTCTTCCCCTTCTCCGGTTTTCAACGTTTTCTGGTTTTTTTCGTGAAAAACCAAAACCCTGAAGAAATTACAAATCTGCACCTGCAGATCTAAAAAATTACAATTCTATCCTATTTCAGAAATTCCATCTGTGTCCCCAAAAGAATTACATCTGTGTCCCTAAAAGAATTCCATCTGTGTCCCTTGGCAGATTTCAGAAATACCAATTGGGTCCCTTGTTTAATTACAACTATGTCCCTATGCTATTCTGGTTTTAACTTATCTTCATTATGACTATTCAAGGACAGTGCAATCCAGGACAGACTATTCAAGGACAGACTAATCTAGAGACAGTGCAATCCAAGGACAAGCTTATCCAGGACGGATTTTAGTTTTATTTTCTGTTTTCCTTGGAATAAATATTTGGGAACATTGGAACAATTGCATACATCTGGATTTTAGTTTATTTCTAGTATAATCTTTGTTTTTATTATTTTAGTTGAATTTTATTTAAAACTCCATAATTTTAAATCAAGTCCTCGTGGGATCGACCCGTATTTGCACAGCTATACTACAATAGCCCGTACACTTGCGGTTAAACAATCAACAGTCCACATGGTATTTACTTCTGTTTCATAGTTCCAATTTCCTTCTACCATCAACTTATTTTTGAATGAGGTTATTTTCTCTCCTTTTAAGTTCCACTACTTAGTTTTTGGATGTGTATTAAGTTCAATTCTTTTACTCCATCTTTTGATATGAATATCCATAACCATTAACCTATGTTGTGAGGTTAAACTTTCACAGGGTATCACCTTACAATCCTTACATATAGATCATTCATTATTCCTAAGTATAAAAAAGTCTATTTGGTTTTTATGAAGTCCACTTTTAAAGGTTATTAAGTGTTTATCCCTCTTCTTAAAGAGTGTATTTGCAATGGATAGGTTATATGACAAAGCAAAATCGAGGATATTCTCCCCCATCTCATTTCGTTCACCTATACCATACCCTCCGTGTATGCTATCATATCTTTCCTTATCTTTTCCTACATGGCCATTTAAGTTTGCTCCTATAAATATCCCCTCAGTGTTTGGAATTTCTTGCATGACTCCCTCCATATCTTCCCAAAACTATCTCTTAATTATATCTTGTAACCCTACTTGTGGTGCATATGCACTTATAATATTTATAATCTGCTCTCCTAGAATCATTTTTATTATTATAATTCTATCACTAAGTCTTTTAACGTCCACAACTTTATCCTTTAATTCCTTATCCACTATTATTTCTATGCCATTTCTATTATTTTCCTTTCCTATGTACCATAATTTATACCCATCTATTTCTCTAGCTTTAGCCTCTTTCCACTTGATTTCTTGGATACAAGCGATGTTGACTCTCCTACGTTTCATTGTGTCTACTAACTCCAAACTCTTACTTATCAGTGTCCCTATATTCCATATAGCGATACGAATCTTATGTTTTGGAGATACCCTATTTACTATCGCCTTTCTCGACCTCCATGGTATGAACCCATGTCCACTTTTCACTGCACCTGGGTTCTGATGCAGTGTGTCGCTTCTGAGGGGATGCTCTAGCAGCCCTTGCCCATTTTTCACTACACCCAGGATCTGATGTAGTGCGTCGCTTCTGGGAGAACGCCCTAGCAACCCTTGCCTATTTTTCACCACATCCGGGATCTGATGCAGCGCGTCGCTTATGGGGAACGCCCTAGCTTGAGCGAATGTCATTTTTTTATACATGTCATGTTGGGGTTGCCATAGTTTTTAAAAAGCTGAAGATGATTTTCATTAACATCATTAAAATCATCTTTAGCTTCTTTAATAATATAGCTACTTTACCAATGATTAGAGATGAAAATTATATATAATATAGCTACTTTAATAATACATTACATACCCTTTAGCATATATATACATATATATGGCTAAACTTCATCAATATTAATGTTTAAATTAGCGTGAAAGAAACCAAAGAGAGAACATCAGTGACATACTCAATGTGTCGATGAACTTCGTCGACATTAATATTTCACAAGAGATAAAGGTGCTCTTGGTCCCATTCCTTACTGTCAACGGTTGATAGAGAACCACTAGAGAGGTTCACCAACTAGGATTAATTAACACACCCGGATGTTTGTTTCTTGGGATTCCAATAACATCCACTCCTAATAAATACTCAGTGAAAAACTCCACCACTTCTTCTGCAATGTAACATTTGGCAATATCCCCTTTGGTCGATTGTGATTTCGTACATACCCTTTTAACACCTTCATGTACCTTTCAAATGGGTACATCCATTGCAAATAAACAAGTCCACACAGCCTAACCTCATCAATGTGGTGCACTGTTAAGTATATCATGATATCAAAGAAGGATGATGAAAATATTATCTCAAGCTCGCACAAGGTTGTCACTAAATGCTCCTGGATTTCTTGTAATTTCAAAATATCCACCATATTCTTGCACAAAGCATTAAAGAATTAGCAAAATTTAGTAACAAATTCTCTAACTCTATCTGGCAGCACTAAAAGTTTGCTAAGGGCAGGAGTTGTTGCATCAATGCATGGCAATCATCCCTAACAGTTTCAACTCTTCCATGGAGACAATGTTTCCGAAGCTTGAAGAGTACCCATATGGAACTTTGATATTTGACAAGGTTTTATACACTATTCTTCTCTCCTTGCTACTAAGAGTATAATTTTCTTTAGGAAAGTATGTTCCTCAACTACCCCTATCCTGTGGATACAACCTTCTCTTCAAACTTATTGTAATGAGATCCATTTGAGTTGCAAGTCCATCCTTTGGTTTTTCTAGGCATGTCTAATAAGGTACCAGTCAAGCTTTCAGAGACATTCTTCTCAATGTGCATGACATCAAGCACATGTCGCGTATGTAGGGATTTTCAGTATACAAGTTCAAAGAATATTGACTTCTTCGTCCAACAACTTTTAGAGTTGCTTTTATATGTACGCATAGTTGCTTTCTTCTTCTTCCCCTATGATACATTAAGGTTCTCAACTTATTCCAATACTTGTCATATAGTCAACCTCTTTAGAGGTGTCCTTCTCTCCACACTACCATTAAATTTTTCCTTTTTAAATGGTATGGATGGTTTCTATGTAACTATCTTTTATGGCCTAGGAATATCATCTTCCTACTATTTTGAAGTTGTGTAGTACATGTTTGATCACTACAAATAGAACATGCATTGTACCCCTTCGTTGTGCATCCCCCTTAATTATTGTATGTAGAAAAGTTGCTTATTGTCCATCGTAGCATAACCTTAAGGGTGAATGTCTCTTTCTTGCATGCATCATAAGCTTCAACCCCTACTTCCCGCAATGTCATGAGATCATTAATCAACAGAGCTAAGTATATGTCAATGTCATTCCCAGGTTGCTTGGGACTAGATATTAGCATAGTTAACATCATGAACTTCCTCTTCATATACAACAATGGTGGAAGGTTGTAAAAAGTTGTTATAAGAGGCCAACAACTATACCTACTACTCATAGAACCATGAGGATTAATCCCGTATATAGATATTTCAAGTCATAGGTTTTTGGGTTCTTCTCTGAAATCAAGCCATAAGAAGTATACAAGCTTCCATGTAGGGCTATCTAGTGGATGGTGTAAATAGTTATAATGTACTCTCTCCTCAGCGTGCCATACTAGTTTCTTCACTATTTCTTTAATATAAAACATTCTTTGAAATCTTAGAATAGGGGGGAGATACCATAGGTTCTTTGCATGGACATCTTTCACTTGCCGATCACTTGAACTCTTCTTCATCTTCCATCTTAAATGACCATAAATTGGACATATAATTTTGTCTTTGTGCTCCTTGTACAAGATACAGTCATTGGGATAGGCATGTACCTTTTCATACTTCAACCAAAAGTATAGCCAAGGTTTTCTTTGCCTCCCATGTCAATCTAGAGAATTTGTTCTCCTTATGTAGCATTTTACCAATGACTTTTAACAATTATGTAAAACCTTGATCTGAAATACCAAATCTTGATTTCATGTCATAAAGTTCTACCACTACAAACAACTTGGTATAATCTATACACCCAATGTATAATGGCTCATTAGCTTCCTCCAATGTAATCTAAAATGTTTTGGATTATCTTGGAAGTCATTGTATACATCTCAAAATATTGGTGGAGCTGTACAACTATTTGCAACACTTTCTACAGTGGCTTCTTTTTCATTTACACTTTCATCCCATATGAAGGGCCTATGAGGTATTCCCTCTCCATGCCTCATCCAGGGGAAATTGCTTTCATCAACTCCATTGAAGTACAAATGTTCCTCTCAACTCACCAATAGTAACCTTCTTCAGGTTTTCACATCTCGAGCATGGACATCACATTCGATTACAATCACCACCTACCCCCAAGTGCAAACTTTATGAACTTTTCTATTCCCTTCTAATATTCCCTTGATGATCTTTTTGCATTCATCCAATCAAATTTGTCCATTTTGTCCAAAATTTGATGTTCATGCATGTGCAAAGACTTTTTAAACATGAAAAACATTAATAACATGGGTTAGGCATTTAACCAAATACTTGGTGTGCACAAAATCTTTACATATATATAGTTAGCAAAAACATATATAATATACATTAGAGGACTCAACTTTTCAACTCTAGGATTGGGACAAGTAAGAATGATGCAAAACATGACTAATCCATACACATAAATGATCCACACATTGATCCATACACATGAATGATCACACACATGCAATAAGAAAAATGAATAAGAGAAGGAATTTTATACTCGTACACATCAAATAAAGTAAACATATGAAAAATACAAGAATTAATACACTAATCAACTAATATGAGTTGAGAAAATATAAGTTCAAGACAAAGTGTATGTAAATCCAATGCAATGTTTGAGTTTTTTGTTCAAACAGTCGAGAGTAAAAAATTCAAGGTTGAACTTTATGTTATATTAAAAAGAAGATTTAAAACATGATGCTTAAAAACCATCTTATAAACAATATATTATAAGAAGGTTTAAAACATCATCTTTCATTGTGCGTGACAATATAAGATGGTTTTTGAAAATAGTCATATAAAACATTAAAATATAAGACAATTTTTTAATACCGTCTTATATTGTTTATAATATAAGATGGTTCCCAAAACTATCTTATAAAAGCATTTTATAAGATGGTTTTTATAAAACCATCTTATAATATTAAAATATATAAGATGATTTTGAGAAACCATCTTATAAATTTTTTTTATAAAATAGTTGTATTTAAACTATCTTATAAAGCCCAAATTTTAGTAGTGTAGATAGTCACACTATGATAGATTTAGTTCATTTAATCCCTTATATGTTCCCCCATAGTCTAATATAGAATAGGAAGGAGAGATAATTGGTTTTATGGCCAAACATCAACAAACTCTAGGCTGTATAGAAGATAATCAAGAGGGTTTAAGTCCTACTACTTTTTGCATCAAGATGAAAATGCATAATCCTTTGAGGAAATGTAGAGTGAGCTTAACCCTAGCCTTTAGTATGATGTAAAAGAGAAGGAACACTTTCTACTTTTTTTATGTTAGCATCCTATATACCTGATTTGACAGATGAAGGGCCAAGTCCTTTAGAGTTGGTCTAAAGAAATTCTTCTTCAAGGTGGTCCATCATGCTATATTGTTATCACTACCATACATCACTTGATAGAATAAAATACATTGACTACTATGAGATTTTGAAATAGAGTGGTTTTCTAGGAACTCTTTCATAGTTAGTTGAGGTTTAGGTTAATAAATTAGTTAATTTAGGTTAGGTGTCATAGATTTGTATTTGCATCATCATTCTATATTTTGCATCTTTGTCCACATCAACAAATCAATGCACTAACCCAAGAATGCAGGTAATATCACTCTAACCTTTCTCTTTTTACTTAAATTTTCATTTGTCCATGCTTTACAACATTGAGGACAGTGTTTAATTTAAGTCTTGGGGTAGGGTATTTCAATTTTTTATGTGTCCAAAGTTGCTCTTTGAAAGAGAAAAAAAGAGTGAAAATTTTGAAAATTTTTCAAAAACACTTATGAAAAGTTCCTTTATAAGTATGAGAATCAAAATTTTCAAATATTCAATATATTTTAACTTAAGCTTATTAATAGATTTGTATACAATGAGTTCAATATTTTATTCTTTTTCTAAAATGTTCCATGAAAAGTTAAACTCAGAATATTCCTTTCACAATAGCCACACACACACACACACATATAGTTTAAGTTGAAGAGAAAATATAACTTAGAGATTATGAAGAGGATTTGTGAAGACAATTAACCCATGTGAGCTTTAGAGCCAATCTTTCTTTGAGAGGATTATACATACAAATTTTCCTTTGGCAAAAAATAATTTTCTAGTTGGTCTCAATATCTTCATTTTGGTCAACTATTGAGAAAACATCTAATAAACTACCCAATTATCTCCTGAGTTTATGATTATATTTAAGCCATATGAAACCTAGGAAATGATAGAGGCCATCTTTGGTAAACCTAAAGGCTTTAACCTTTGCAAAGTTATTTTTCACTAGTTAACCTCTTGAGCCTATATACTAAACTTTTTCTACGTGAACCCATTGACCATTACCCTTATTAAACCCTATAATATATCTATTACCTAGTTTTTTTCTACAAATAGTACAGATAGTTGAAGAATATCTTGAAGAAAAGTATGAATGATACAACTTAAGAGATGAACATAAAGGTTGAAACTTTACAAACAAGGGTTATATTCAAAAGTTAAGGAAAAAAAAGATGAAAATTGAAAGAAAATAACCAAAGAAAATGAAAATTGAGAATACTCTATAGAAGACCTTTACATATCTTCCAAACTACCTTTGTTTATCCTTATACCATTTCTTTTGATAACCCTATCCTAAGCCTATGTCTCATCCTAGTAGAAGTCATAACTTAAGCTTAGGAGAAGTATAATTTAGATATAGTTATGAATGAGTAGAGAATTTGGTAGAGTGTAACATTCTTAATAGTTAATATCCTTTCATAAGATGATTATCATTCTTTCTAAGTTGTTGTTCTTCAGTATGGAATATGTGAGAATTTTGGACTTGATGAACATTATTCTACTCACATATTAAGGGGAGATTTTACCCACTTTTGACTGACCATCTTTTTTAGTGTCAAGAATTTCCTATGAGATTTGAAGTCAAAGCATACATTTGAATGGTAATTTAGGTTATAATGAACATAGAAACTACCAATTATGTGTATATTGGCTATATTCACACACTCACATTCTGAGCTTAGTGAATGACAAGTACAAGAAAATTTTCTAAGAAAAATGAAGGACTTTCATAAGAATTTTGAAAATGTTTATGGGTATCATTTCTGAAAACACTTAAAGACTACAACTCATCCACTAAGGGTAATTTAGGGGTTTAAAGGCTTTCTATATATGCTAAATACAGATAACAACACCTACAAAAGTGGTTAATATTTGTTCTTTTATATTATTATTTTTCTATTTTTGTAGTTTTTCTCATTGACTAAGAAAAATCTAAGTATGGGGGTATTTAATATATATAGAAAAATTACATATATACCTATATATTTAGAAATTTTTATCCCCAAAAATTACTTAATTATCACTAATTATGGTTGATTCTAAGATTTTGTAGGTACATAGGACAAAAGAAAAAATGCATAAAATTATCAATTATACCTCTTAAAGTACAATTTCACCTTCCAAGCTACAGTATGGATCATACATGGAGGTTCAAAAATAATCATTAGTGTTACTGTCAAAGTCATAGTGGTCAGAAACCTCATACACAAATCTTACTCAAATGAGGGTGAAAGGTAGCAAATTCTCAATTCAAGCATAATTGCATACATTTCACTACCATAGGAAGCTTATAAGAGAATTTTAATTCATATAAAATGAGATCATATACAATAAAAGGTTCTAAGAAACAAAAGAAGACTTGAACCACATGAAGACTTTTTAATTATTTTATCTCTCCTACTCAACCAAAAGAAGAAGATCAACCAATGATTGGAAGACTTATCTATGCAAAGGTAGAGAAGCACACTTGGTCTCACGTGAAATGCAGGAAGATATCTCTAAGGAATTAGGGTCATTCCTTCTAAGGCAATCTGATCCGACATGAGAGAGCAAATGAAGCCTAAGGAAGACATACAATGGGATCTCATCCATTCAAGTGAGGGTAAGCATGATTTAAGGGCTAGGAATGAAGTATTGGAAAGATCAAAACCTTAGCCACCTTTCACACGTTGAAAAGTCAATAAAAAAAACCCTAAGGAAAGGAAGACCTCAACAACCCATCTTCATTCAATTCTCATCTCATCTTAATGTTTCTAAAAAGAAAACAAATACACCCATATGGATTCCAACCCCCTAGGTCGTTCTAATTTTGAAATCCCTTTATTCCCTCCACCTACGTTTCATTTCTTTCCCTTTCCTTCCCATCTCTTTCCATTCCCACTTATTTCATACCTTCCCATTATCCTATTTCGTTCTCTTTCCAACTTATTCCTTGTAATCTCAACTCCACTTTCCATATATGAAAAAGATGCTTTCCCCTACCTAACCACTTAATGAATCTAACCAAAACCTCACCTAATCCTTGGATTCTCTCCTAATTTCCTCTCTTCCTTCCTTTCTTAATCAAATCATTTTTCTTATCATTTTTCCTCCTTTCCTTTTCCCCACTTTCTTATCCTACTCATGCCCAAACTCCCTCCCACCTTCCTAATTAGAAAATCATGCCTACTCCTTTCTTACCTTCCTTCTCTTTATCTTCCTTTGATCCATTACATCTCAACCTCTCTTCCTTTCTTCCTTAGATCTTAACCATCCATCCCTAGGGCTTCCTTCCATCAAAGTTTATAAGTAAGAGTTAAAAAAGAAGAAAAACTTTTATCTCTTATCATTCCCTAGTACTTGAAAGCTAAATCTTGGGAAAATAGAGAGTGAGAGATCATGTGTGCCAAAGCTAGCCCAAGATCAAAGAAAAGCCATTGGAGAAGAGGTAAGGATCGTCTTCCGTCCCCACTTCCCTTTCTTCTTCATTTTCTTTCTTTATTTCTTCCATCTTCTTCCTCATTCCCTTTTTTTCTTTCCATTCCTTCATGCATCCAACCTAGCATAACACCCTCCTTCCCCCCCTTCTCTATTACATGCATCTTTTCTAACACCCCATACCTTTCCTTCATTGCATGCACCATAACCTTCCACACTCCTACACAAATACCCTCTCCATATACCCCTTCATCTTCAAGCATTTCCATATATGAGCCCTACCATCATCTACCCATTAATGCAACAACCACCACTCCCTCTAAATTATACACATACCCCATCTATCTCATCTATCTCTTCCATGCCTATGTCCTTCCTCCATTCTAGCTTTCCACCTTTTATCTTTCCTCTTTCATTGGGATTTGAGAATAAAGGAATAGGAAGAACAAATTCTAATGGTAGTCAACAATTCTTCCAATGCCTAAAGTTTGTTTGAGGATTTCATTGGGTTTGTGGCATGTTGGGTTAAGGAGATGATTAAAGCTTGGTTGTAGATTAATGTATTTTGGGTTGAATCTAAGTGTATAGGCACTTGTTGAGTGACACAACAAGAAGACTACAAAGCAGAGTTCAAGCCCAAATTTGAATAAGAGGATGTGAAAAGAGCCTTGTTGCATGACACAATGAAGCATTCCTATAGCGGCCACTTCAAGGAAGTTTCTTTATTTGCTTCATTTTCCTTTTCTTTCTCTATTGTAATATTTGTAATTCAATCTCCATTATTGAGAAAGTTGCTTTTCTTTTCATAGTTTAATTTATGTCCTTGCTTTATATCTTTGTTAGTTTCCTTACTTTAGCTCATTTCATTTCTTTGATTTAGTTGTTTAGATTAGTGGTTTAGTTTAAAATTTTCTCTTTCTTTCCTTTTTGGCTAGGTTAGAGTAAAGTAACTTAAGTTTTAATTAACTCATGTTTATCAAAGAGTTTTCATGGGATCAACCCATATTTGTCAATTCTATACTTTAATAGAGCCATGCACTTGTTGTAATCATTAAGATACATTAGTGATCTTTGATAAAATATTTATCAAATTGATTTTCTATATATATATTCAAAAGTATTTTCAAAAGAGATTTAAAGTTCATTAAGATGTGGTCATTGTATGAATTGTACAAAATATGACATGCAGTGGGCTAAGTGAGTGCACATGGCCCTTGGTGTCATAAATGAATATTGATATAATGGTAATTTAATTATAAGGGTAAAGTGAGAATATAATCATAAGGGTACATTTATAGTTTCTCTTCTAATGTGGGTTGCATGTGATTATTAGTGGGTGAGTATGCTTAATGCTACATCATCTAATCTAGTTTGAATAAATATCCTTATAAAAAATGGAAGTGTTTGATTCATATTATATGGAACCTATTTCCTAATAGGACAGTTTGAAAAAGATACTACTTTAGAATACTCATAGGAGGTCATACAATACCAACTAATTAGAGTTATAACTAAAATAAAAATCACTTTTACTATAGATTACTTGGGAAGGAGGTTTTCTCATATATATTAGAGAGAGAAAGAAGAATACAAAAAATAAAAAAATAAAAATAAAAACTCCCCTTATGTGTGTGTATTCCTAGCTAGAATTTCTAGTTCTAAGGGTTAGGACTTGGAACCACCTCTAGGCTAAGAAGAAGATCAATCAAGGAGTAATGAAGCGTAACTGGTGGTGGCCTAACAGGAAGGTTTATAATTTTGATCTTATACAAGGTATGTTTTACTATATCGATTCAAGGTCAAGATGCTAATTTACATGACTCAAGATATCTCTAATTAAGTTTCAAAGTTCTTACTTCACACTGGGAAAAGTTCTCTATCTTTTACACTTTCCAATAGTATTATCAACATCATACTTGAAATCAAGCACACTATGTTTCATTTGAATCAATTCTGGTAGGAATTTCATAGTTATTAAGTAGTTTATACATAAACATTTATATGTTATTAGTTTTATACATAAATTCTTCTTCCCTTTGAATTTTTTTTGTTTAAAAGATTATAAGGTTATAGATCAGGTGATGATATTTACAATGGCACTAGTTTCACTCAATTCTGAGTTTGTTTGATAGGGTTTCTAATTTTAGAAAACAACTTATCCATGAAATGTATTTTTGTTGGTATGTGAGTTATACATTGAATTTATTTTGAAATTTTAATATGAAATACAATTTTTGAAAAAGAATTCAACCCCACAGGTATTGTTGTTTGTATGATCATTCCATGTTGTTTCTTTTTTTAAACGAAAATATAGAAAATAAAAATTTGGATTAAACTAGTTTTTTATTTGCATAAAAATTGAAATCTTAATTTATGGGTTTTATTCTAGGAATGTTTTAAGATATCCCACGAAGTTTCATGATGTTTTCTTTTGATGTTGAGGGAAAAATAAATCTTAGTTTCTGGTAGAAGAAAAGTGGTTTTTTTTTTTTTTTTTTTTCTAAGTGCTAAACTTAAAAATCCTACACAGAACTTTAAGGTTTTGGTCTTATTATGATTCTATAAAATCTCCATGTTCTATTTTTGAAGTAAACTTGATTTATTTGAATTTTAATAATTTTATTAAAATCTTAAATACATATAATGAAAGAGGCCATGATTATGTTCTAGAACTTTATGTGAAAACCATGATTATGATCAATACTTGACATGATAATATCATTCATTATAGATAATTAATTTAGGATCATCATGTGACAATATAATGTAACATTCCTAATTTTTGTAACTTATTTCTATTATTGATGAAAATTTTGAAGTATTTACAAGGTCAACTTTTTTAAAAATTTAGAAAACTTATAATGAGACCTCTACCAGTAGATTATGCTGAAGGAGAGAAATCCAACAAATGTAAATATGCTAGAATCCAATAGTTAGGATCAAGGTTACTGGGGAAGTAAGGTTTTAAATTGATAAGGTCACCCCTTCCTAATTTAAAATGAATCAGTATGAATGTGGGACCCATTTGATTATCTAAAAATAGGATGCCCAGTTAATAAGGTGTCCACATTACATGAATTTATTCAAATATGTACTTTACTATGATAGAAAATAGAGAGAATAAGAATAGCAGGATTATTAAAAGTACATCTAGAATAATATATAAAAGATCTAGAAGATAATGTGGAGAACATAAATAACACCTTAGAGGAAATAGGTAAGAATATGAGAGATAACAAGGAGATCAGAATAAGGAGAAGTTGAAGAAAGAATCTCACCTAAATGGGACACTCAACAAAGACATCATCTACATGGGGGCATCTTGCGTTAGGTACAAGGGGACAAAAAGAGAAAGGGAGAGGCAGCCCCATCCAACTATCAGATAGTGATCAAGACCATGAAAACATAAAGGAAGGACACAGAGGCAGCCACAAGTAGGGTTACATGAAAACGTATTAGGACACATCTTTAGGAGTGTTATATGTTGAAGGAAGACATGCTACCACCTTTGCATGAGACACCCATGCACTTCATCCACCATCTTGCATCATGCACAAGGTATATGAGTGTATGTGTTTCCATGAGATTCTTGTAAATGAATTTATATAAGAGACATTCTTAATACTAAGCAAATGGTTGAACGAGATGATGACTATCCTAAAAGGGCAGCCTTGGTGCACGAAGCTCCTACTTATGCGGGGTTCGAGAGATGATAACTGTCCTACACGATTAAATGGATGCGTAGGGTTGGATTGAGACTAAGATAGAAAAGAAAGTTAATAATTACAAGTGCTAGTATAAGACTCCTTATTCATAGTTGTTTTGGGATTGGATCTGTGATTTATTCTAATATGTGATCTATATCATGTTTGTTATCTCTTAAGTTTGCATGAATGGATGAGATTTAGCGATTTGTGATATATTTGGTATACTTGAGGTTTCAGCATGATTAGTGAGATTTCTTTAGAGGGCAAGGTTTTGAAAAAGGAAAGTTTTGATAACTTAAACTTATTAAAGTTAAAATAGACTTTGGGATATGATGATTCCCTAGATGCATAATTTTGACAAGCTAAGGTGTTTGGTGGGCCTATGCTAAGGGGTAGTATGGGTTGACCTCCCAGCCCCTAACCACGATAAGAGTGGGATGGTATCCAATGCCAAATAGTGGCACTTTTCTTGACTAGTGGGAGAGACCACTATTGGTAACTCATCTCACCCTCTTGAGACTAGTCGTAGGCCCTGTGAGGATACAATTGAAGTCCCCATAAAATACTAGTAGGGTTGTGCAAAGTTTAGTCCAATCCGGTTTTAGGGTTGAAAGTTGACCGGACTAAATTTTTTCAATTTGTTGAGATGTGGACCAAGACTAGACCGAACCAATATGGGGTGAGGTGTAGGCCAACTGACCGGCTTTCAGTCGAGTTTAGTTTGGGTTTCGAGCATGTTTGGTTTGGTCCACTATAAACTAGTAAACAGGACTGAACTAGATCAAAATTTGGTCCAAGTTTTGATTCTATTCGGTCTGGTCCATTTTGATCCATTTGACTAGACTAAAGTGGACCGAAAACTAGATCGGTCAAATTTGCACCCCTTCTTGCTTGCTAAGACAAGCATAATGAAAATCAAACTTTAACTTCACAAAGATTATACAAAATACAATTTGATTTGTATACAGTAATCCAACCTCTAACTTATAGCTTCGAGCCTTCAAATGAAAAGGAAACAAATTCAAAGAAAGCAATCCAACTTCTGAATTATAGATTCAAGTGTTAAAAAAACATATTCCAAGAAGGCAATCCAACTTCCAAGTTACAAATTCAATTGGTGAAGAAAAAAATTCAAAGACAATGATTGCCAAACATGCACTAGGAAACAAATTTATAGAAAAGGGTTGCCAAAAGAATTAGAATAGTCATAACAATCCATTAATGGTATCCTAATTATCAAATTATGCTTTTTGCATTTGTGCTATGGAGATATCACTTGAAGTGTGAATGTCTCTAGTAACTCTTCCTATGTTAGTAGCCTTGTGGTGTGGGGGAATGTTCTATTAGGATGCTTCACCACTTCCAAATGCATGGGTCTGTAGTATGAAACAACTTGCAATAGTAGCAATTGTTTTCTCAATGAAAGTAGATCTTGTAGACAAATAGTCCTTCAATGCGCATAAAAAATCATCATGGTACCTAACCTAGAAGAAATTATCTAGCATTAATTAAATAACATTGAGATGAATGTCAATATTGGAAGTGCTCATACAACTAAAAGAAAAGGTCTAAAATTCAGAGTTATAAGGCCCCAAAGACTTGGTTCCTTTCCTCAATAACTAGCAAAAACAAGGTGAAATGCAAAGATTACCAAGCAAGCCGTTTATTTGTGGGTCTTAAGTTTACAGTTTGCAAATTGTCATGGAAAAGTTTGAATCCAAATACTTAAACATAAGAGGATGAGACAACTTAACAAAATAGTGGAACTTATGTATCTATATGCATTTGTGAAGTAAATCTTAATCCCTTGCACATAAAGCAGCAGTTATGTCCTTGGATTTCTTAACACTCTCAAAGAAATGCAAATGATGGTGTTCTCAATAAGATGTACTATTATATAATCATAATAGAGATAGATTACTATCAAACTAAAACTCTAGATATAAGTTTGATATCATCAAACTAAAACTGTTGTGGTAAAGAACATTTTAGAGTTTCTTGTTCAACTAAGTCCAATATGGAATGGTAGAGAGCTAGGTGGATGTCTTCCTTATGCCCATGAAGAGATGATATAATATTATTTATAAAATTTTTATACTAATATCATCAAACTAGAGCGATAGATGGAAAGAAAATTTTAGAGTTTCATGTACAAACTAAATCCAACATATATGCATGAATAGATAAACCTCACATTTACATTAAACAGTAGATAGAAATTGAAGAACAAAAATAGATAGTGCAAGAGGAGAACAAAGACTGTAACCACTTTTATGAGGTTGAACACGAGTGAATGAGACTACAACTTTTGAGAATAAAAAACAAGCAGAAATGTGAGCATATGTGTGGAAGAAAATTGATCCAAGAAGAACCAAGTAAAATAAATTCTACCTATCTTTGGTTGCTGACTGACATCTTCTAGCCAACTTGCAAGATGGTTAAGAATTTCTCCTAAAAATGACCAAAATTACATTAATTATTCCATGTCCAGCAAACAAAATGATAGTCCTCACTAGAGGGAATGATAGTTCCAAGTAACAACCATTTACATGTCCAACTGGTGAGATATCGATCATGTAACAAATGCAACTAGAAGAATTTATAGAATGATAGTCATCACTAGATGAAACTTCACATTCTGGTGAAGACCTTTCTAATACAAACTTACATTAATTGTTCTAAGTCCAAGCAACAAATCCCAAAGGTAACATCTGCTATATACAGAAAATTAGCTCTCTAGTGAAAGATAAATCTAGATATCATCCTCTTTCAATAACAAACTACAAGCATGTTAATAGGCATAACAAACTGCAATATTTGTCTGACTTCTACAATCACCAGAGATAATATTAGCAATAAAAATTGAATAAAAATAAACAAGCACCAAGAGAACACATTTGAGAGAAAATCATATCACTCGTAGGAAAGAAAAGCCCAAGCAGTTGAATTCAAGAAAAGGGGGAGGCGGAGTAACATGCATATAAGCATCCCCTTACACTGACCCATTATGCTTCATGAAATCTAGTTCTGCCAAAAGCTTTAACTTTATGTGCAATACTAGTAGGGTACAATATCAACAAGGTGTTATACCTACATTAATTTGATTCAATTGAATAAAATAATCTCAAATGGACAAACATTAATCCAACCTAAAGATATCAATATCATGAGTAATTTGCAATACCTGAGCCTCGTACTATTATTTTCCTATAATAGTCAGACAAGTAAATGTGACCAAACAAACAAATAATAAGGGACAAGGAAGTTGTAAAATAAGTATACATACAGGTTAGAATATGTAGAATATACTAAAAAGAATATGAGTACATAAAAAATATGCCTAAATATATCAATATCATATCCAATTAGCAAGAGAAAATAGGTTTCATCCTACTTTGCTGTTCTTCTCCCTCTGTTACTTTATTTGCTCTAGGTTGGCTCCATCTTATAAATCTTGAAGCTATTAAATAAATAAATAAATAAAAACAGCTTCTACAACTATAATATTTACTATTTATCAGGAGGATTAAAATAAGCATCAGCATTTATGTTCTCTCATCAAGGATTAATACATACATGGAATCTAACAAATACAAGAAGAAGGCAAGACAAGTTCTTAGTTCTTGTCCAAACTTTTCTCTGAAGGAACACAAGATATACAAGCATTACTTTCTAAACTAGTAATTACATCATAGGTAATCTCATCTCTCTCAGTAGTACTTCCTACAAATAATAACAAGAAATGTAACAGAAACACAATACCTTCAGTATCCCATGTGCAATGGTTGTCTCTTCATCACATTGCAATGGTTGTTGCTTTGATAGATCCCAATCCACTAATCTCTACAAACAAATCAAAATAAGCGAAGTTAGAATAAAATACAAAGAAAGTGAAATAGTTTTTATGAATGGAATAGTTGTCTAGACACACATATTACCTGATTCCAACTTCTCACACTTCTCAAACTCACTCATATCCTCTAAAGTATCATCTAAAGCTAAAGATTGCAAACAAAATTGAATGATCTTAACCCCTTGCTTGATTTTTGGAATGATCAAAATTGGGTCCTGAATTTCTTATTTGATCTAGATCATCTAAAGTGATCTCGGCCATTAGATAATTCTTTCAATACCTATAAAATATTAAAAACCCTAATTAATACTGAGAAATTTATGATAAATTACATACTCAAGATTAGCTCCTAACCTTGCAAAATATTATATTTTCGATTCATTAGTTGAAAAATGCATCTGTCATGAATTTTTCAAAAATTCTATAGTAATGTCCTATAATTTGTAACATATGGACTACTAATTTGGTACTTTCTATACATAAGTGACCACTTATCGACAACTCTATACATGATGAGGAGTTAAATTGTATGGGCATTGAATAGTCCTTTTAAGGTTTTAGCCTCTAATGCCTCATTGGCCATATTTTTGCAATGATTCTAAATCTTCTTAATTCCTAAGTCCTTGCCTAACTTGACTCAACTTTATATACGATAAAAACAAGTCATAGTATGCATCGAAAGAGTATCCCCTTTTTTTCTAGATAGTGTAGAAAACCTAAACTAGATAATGCGACCTATATATTGTATGATGTAAACAAACAATGGCACATAATACATCCTTACCCTATGCAAAACAAGATAAAAGGTTGCTTTTTCTTTATTTTTCTTTAGGGAAGTGGCTTTTAGGTTACATCTATTCTATGTAGCTCCTCCCCTCTTTCAGTCTTGTCCTACTACTTACCAGTTAGATACTACCTTGATCAACCACTTCACACCATCCTTAACTAGTTGTAGATTATCTAAGTCATTGAATATGTTGGCATAGCTAGTTGTTTAAATACTAAAGCAATCAATATTAGATAGTGGCCATTGGAATTGCAATAGGTTGCCTCTTTCTAAGAGGGTCTTATGAGCTAGTAAGCTACTAAGGTCTCTTCTAAATTAATTTTAGTTTAATTATTGAAGTTAGGGTTGTGTGTAAGGTGATGTTTAACCTAGGTGAGCTAAGAGATGGTCATCAAATATACCCTTGATCTCGCAAGGGTGAGTTCCCTTACTAATTCAGTTAAGCATTCTCATACAATTTGATCAACATATATTCACCTTAAAGCATGTAAACATGCCCTAATATGCAAGGAAAGTAGTAAATCTAATGCAAATTCTAAAATGCAACAATTAAGGAAATGATTTCTATATACTCTATACCACCATCCAAATGCAATTATATCAACAATAAAACCTAATTTAAGAAATGGAAAGAAGGGAAGAGTAGTCTCACAGCAGTGTCTTGTAAATAGTATTCTCGTACAAGGGTGGGATCATGTACATAACACCTCCTCTTCTAGGTTAGGATGGCCCACCCTTGACTTGTATTATTATAACCCTTTATTTTAAATTTAAATGAATCATGATGTGTAACAATTTACAAGCACATCCTCACTACAATCCACTCAAATAAACAATAAAAAGAATAGAAACTGTCCAAAGGTCTTCCTCCAAGTCTTTATTCTTCTCAAAGTTCTAGCACAAATGAAAGGGAAAGTATTGAATTCTTTCAAGAATAAGGAAAGTATGCAAAAATAAAAGCAACTATTCTAAAGGAAATTAACTATGAAAGGAAATCAAATTTTCACTAATGGAGATTGAATTACAAATATTACAATAGAGAAAGAAAAGGAACATAAAGCAAATAAAGAAACTTCCTTGAAATGGCCGTTATAGGAGTCCTATGTTGTATCACCCATCAAGGCTCTATACACATCCTCTTCTTAAAATCTAGGATCGAACTCTACTTTACTATCTTCTTATTGTCTCATTCAATAAGTGCCTACAAACTTACATTCAACCAAAGTACACTAATGTACAACCAAGTTTTTCTCATCTCCTTAACTTAACATGCCTCAAACCCAATGAAATCCTCAACCATAATTTAGGCATTGTAAGAACTATTGACTACCATTAGAAGATGTTCTTCCTATTCCTTTATTCTCAAATCCCAAACAAAGAGAAAAGATAAAAGGTGAAAAGCTAGAATGGTGGAAGGACTTAGGCAAGGATGAGATAGGTGAGATTAAATGGGGTATGCATGTAATTTAGAAGGAGTTGTCGTTGTTGCGTGCATGGATAGATGATGGTCGGGCTTATACATGGGAATGCTTGACAATGGAAGGGCATATGGAGAGAGTATGTTCATAGTAGTGTGGAAGGTTATGGTGTAAGCAAGGACGAAAAGAGATGGGGGTGTTAGGAAAGATGCGTGTAATATAAAAGTAGGGGACGAAGGTATTATGCTAGGGTGGATGCATAAAGGGAATGGAAAGAAAGAAAGGGAATGAGGAAGAATATGGAAGAAAGAAAGAAAGAAAAGGACGTGGGGATGGAAGAGCTTCCTTACCTCTTGTCTAATGGATTTTCTTTGATCTTAGGGGAGCTTTGGTAAAGCTAATCTCTCTCCCTCTATTTCTCCTAGATTAAGCTTTCAAGTACAAGGAACGGGTGTAAAAAAAATTCTCCTTTTCCACCTCATTTTTATAAAGTTTGAGGAAAGGAAACCTATGGATGGATGGTAAGATCTAATGAAAAAAGGAAGAAGATTTGAGATGTAATAGATGAAATGAAGATAAGGAAGGAGGTTGGCATGATTTCCTAATTAGAAGGTGGGATGGAGTTTGGGTGTGAGTAGGAGAGCAAAGTGGGGAATAGGAAAAGAGGGAAAGTGATAAGAAAGATGATTTTATTAAGAAGGGAAGGAATATTATTTAGAAGGGAAGGAAGAGAGGATGTTAGGAAAGAATTTAGGGATTAAGTGGGGTTTGGTTGGATTTAGTAAGTGGTTAGGTGGGGGGAGGCATCTTTTTCATATATGGAAAGTTGAGTGCAGATTAGAAGGAATAAGTTGGAAAGATAAATAAATAAGATAATGGGAAGGTAAGGAATAAGTGGGAATGGAAAAAGATGTAAAGGAAATGGAAAGTAGTGGAAGGAATCAAGGGATTTCAAATTAAAAATTCCTAGGGGTTGGAATCCACATGGGTGTATGTATTTTAGTTTTTAAAAACATTAAGATGAGATTAGAATTGGATGAAGATCGGTGGTTGAGATCTTCCTTTCCTTAAGGTTTTTGTTGAATTTTCAACATGAGAAAGGTGGTTAGGGTTTTGGTCTTTCTAATACTTCATTCCTAGACCTTAGACCATGCTTATCCTTACTTGAATGGATAGGATCCCATTGTATGTCTTCTTTAAGCTTCATTTTCTCTCCACCATTGGATTGGCTTACCCTAGATTGAATGGCCTTGATTTCTTGGAGATATCATCATCTATTTCATGTGGAACCAAGTGTGCTTTACTACCTTTGCATGGATAAAATTTCAATCATTGGTTGATCTTCCTTTTTTGGTTACGTAGGAGAGAGAAAATAAGTAAAAAGTCTTCATGTAGATCCCAGTCTTTTTTCATTTTCGAGAAGATTCATTGTATATGAATTGAAATTCTCTCATAAGCTTTCTAAGGTGGTGAAATGTATGCAATTATGCATGCATTATGAATTTGCCACCTTTTCACCCTTATTTGAGGAGTTACGGATGGGATTTTTGACCGCTTTAACTTGATAGTGACACCCAATGATTATTTTGAACCTCCAAGACTTCATTTTTGCAATGTTTGAGCCATGACATAGCGTGAAAGGTGAAATTTCTCTTTCAAGGGTAAAATTAGTGATTTTTTATATTTTTTATTTCTACCTTAGACCTGTAAAATAGTAGAATCAACCCTAATTATTGATAACTAAGTGAATTTTGAGGCTCAAACCTTTTAAATATAGAGGTATGTATGTAATATATATATATATATATATTAATCACCAAGGCTTTGGGATTTTTCAAGTTCATTTATAAGATGGCCTACAATGAATATCTCACTCTTTATAAGAGTTTGGGTGTCTAGTTGGATATCTTATACCTTTTTGAGTTTTTAAATGTCCAAGTGCACTTAAAACTAACCTGTGATACATATCATCAGTAAATACACTAAAAAACAAATATTATATCTCATTAAGAATATAGTTTCCTCAAGTATAAGGATAAGCTTAGGTATAACTAGTAATACATAGTATTTTAGGTTGTGAGGTCATGTCCTATATGTAAAATACTTTCACACATTCCATGTATGTTCAAGGTCTCTACCTTAAGTGATATGAGAATTGATCATCTTCTTCCTATGGAAATATCTCTTTTGGCATGTATTCTAGAACCAAGTTTCTCAATTCCATTATTACTTAAGGACTTTTTTAAGTTTACATGGAACAAGAATTCCATTTCTCATTCTATGGCTCTCAACTATGATTCTATGGAACTCTTGCTATGTTGTGTACAATTCCAAAGGTTATCATATGACTTTATAAGCATGTTATTATCCTACAATTAACTTATATTTTTAGTACTCTGTTATGTAGTATTGGCATACCATGATAATTAATGAAGGATTACACTTATTTTTTATGATGGCTTTGCAGGCATACATTTTCAACACCCCCACTCCCCTTTTTTGTAATTAAAATAAAGTTGGTTGGTGACATACACATCATGAAAAATAGCCCAAACACCATGTTATTGGTAATTTCAAGTTGCTTCTTCAATTGGGTTAATTTCTTAAAATAACATGCAGGTCCCTCGACCCACAACTTTTAATAGTAAAACAAGAAATGATAAATTGAGGCATGCATCCATGGAAGGAAACTAGAGAGCCAAATCTAGGAAAATATTTTGAAAGATCTATGTCATTCATATTGTTTGCCCACTTTTGTTTAGTTTATAGTCAAATCTAGAAAAGTTTTCCTGAAAGATCTATGTAATTCATGTTTGTGTACTCATTTTTCAGCTCTTAGAATCAAACTATTATGATTCTTCATCCAATGTAACATAGGTTATGATCATCCAATGGCCAAGTTATTTTGGAAATAGCCCATCCAATGTGGGTGGGCAAGATGAATAACATAGATCTTTCTAAAAAAATTCCTAGATTGGGTTCTTTGCTTGGTTTTTGAGACATGCCTAAGTTTATCATTTCTCTAAAAAATAAAACTCTCCCTAGGAGACATTATAGTTAAATCAACTCATAAATCTTTTCAATTTACTTAACTTAGTTACAAATCAAGTCATTATGAATTCAACTTGAAAAACTCATCCAAGTTACTTGACTCAATTCCAAATCAAGTCATTATCGAATTGATTAACTGCATAACAAAATAAATCAGTTGGGCTAAAATTTGAATGGAGTATCTCTCAAACAATAACACAATATCCTAGCCAACTCACCCATAGCTTATGCATGCAAATGAAATGAAAATTATATATGTAATGATATATCAGTAGTTTATTTTGAAACTCTCTCCAATGCTTTTGAGTCATTTATGAGTGCCGTTGAGTTAGCTCAACTTTCTTCACTTTCAAGTCAAGTAGAGTTCTAAGTTTTTAAACTATGTCCACAACAAATCTATTACTAAATGCAATTTCCTAATAATCATGATTATTTAGTTAAAAACTACTTATCTCCCTTTTTAGTTCTCATACATGGACCAACAATGTGTTCAAGGGCTCAAGGGGGGTTCCATGCAAACATAGCAATGTGTTGATTAAGATAGATACACCTATCTCCAATGTCAGATCATGTACCTTCTCTTCTTCTATGGATCTAATGATCCTCATCTTTCTCTCTTCACTCTTTTCTTTGGACTGCTTGCTCCTACCTCTACTTCTACAGAGCATTTTTCCACTACCATTTTTATTTTAAGATAATGCTAGGTTGAAGGCCCTATAAGGACCTTAATTAGAAGTTCCCCACATTTGCTTGATTTGACCAATTCATCTCATTGTCTTGGCATAGGATAACTATTAGCTCAAATGGTGTACATATTGGATGATTCTAGCATCTAAAAAAGTGTATGTTTGTCTTAAGAAGTGGAGAGTCAAAAACTTTGTATAAACAATGTTCTAAGTTCAACTCCCAAAACATGGATTTTATAATTCGAGCATTAGGATCTTTTGTTTACTACCTATCCAAGGCCCAAAGAATGATATGACTAAATCATATCATCCAAAGGTGGGCCGTCATCATGCCAAAATTGAGGTGCTTCTAGATAAGGTGCTTTTAAGGCCTTCAACCTAGCGATTCTCTTATTTTAAAAGCCTACCATATGAAAAGATGGAGGAATCTTAAACTAGTGCAGCAATGCACCCCAAAAAAATGCCCATTTTTGCATGAAAAGGCTCACCTTTGGATGATTCCATATGTTCGTCTAGTTTCTCTTGCTTTGAGTATCTCAAGCAAAAAATATGAAGTTAATATCATTCTAGCATCTTATAGACATCTTTTAACTAGTAGAATTCAGAGAATTATTATAACAGAAGTCTAACCTTCTATTTATTGTGATCAAAAGTTGAACTTTTTAGATGCTAGAATCATTCAATCAACATGCTTGCTAAACCACTGGACATCTACAAGTAACAAGATGAATAGCTAAGATCATTCAAAAGTGGGTCCCTTACATGCAAAAGTACAACACCTTTTGTTGCAGTTTTTTGTTGGAAATATAGCACTTTGATTTAGCATTCCTCCCAAAAATGAATGTAGATATCATTTCCCAATTCTTTCCTATCTGTATATCTTAAAGTAACCAATCCTCAAAGGGTAGTGAAGCCAAAGAAAGAGTGAGATGCACTGGGTTCACATATGATGGTGATGATTAGATATGTTTGATATGGTTGTTATACATTGAGACAGCTTCATATGCTGATAGGGTTTTGCTTGAGAGATACACTTACATAGAATGAAACAAAATGATGGTCTAAAATATGAAAAATATTATTAAATAATTATGGAACAGGATATCTACCCTTTAGGGCTAATGGTAGGCCCACATTTAGGTTTTGTGATACTTTTCAATTTTCATTGGAGGGCTCACCTTTTTTATGGTACTAATTGTTAAAATGATTGGTATTGCTATAGATCGCTACATACAAAAAATAGGCATACTTTTGGTGATCCTACCATTGATTTCTTGACCTATTTTTCATTGTTGTTAATTTTACTACCATTTGTGTTTATAGCTCAAGTTAGGTTAGAAAAAGCAGCAATAAGATTGTTGAAAGTACTAGATTTTTGGGACAAGGCTCATCTACAGTAAGACGATTGTGATGAATGGTTACCTTGAATAATTGTGCGCAATAGCTAAGGGAAATGGCAATATCATTTTTCATTATTGTAGATGTTGTAATATTTTGAAACAAAATTGAGTAGGGATAATTCAATGTGAAGGTATACCTTATAGTTTGCCAAGCTTCATTCAAGTTCAAAAGATATATGTTATTGAATGAAAACGTTTGAAAGCTTCAAGTTAATTTGTAGCTTCCAAACTATGTGTTTTTAGTTGTGAATGTCAAGGACATGCAAACTTGTAGCCTCTAAACTATCCGTTATTCAGTTGTTGACTATTTTGAGGAATATAAAGCTTGGCAAGCCATAAGATATCCATTTCTAGTGTAAACTTCTCATGATCGAGGCAAGAACAACCTTCCAATGAATTGTTGATTTTTGTCAATCAATATTTTGGTGGACTCTATTTAGGGCTTTGAGAAAATGGTATTATTACAGGATTATGTAGTATGGTGGACCCATGAAGGTATAATTCCAAGGCTATTAGGCCTATATAAAGGTATTAGTATAGATTTATATATGTATGGATGAGCCCACACAACGTGTAATTATAGGTTTATGTATGTATAAATGAGCCTATACACGTATAACTATAGGGTTAGGTGTATATAGATGGGCTCAAATAAAGGATAATTACAGGTTTATGTATGTATGGTTGGTACAATTACAGTTTTGTCTATATAGGTGGTCCTAATTACTGGTTTTATGTATTGTGGATGGACCCACCAGGTATAATAATGGATTTATATATGTACAAGTGGGCCCACATACAAGTATAATTACAAGGTTATATATTTAAAGGGGGATCCTCGTTACATGTTTATATTTGTATGAACGGACCTACGCACGATATAATTACCTATTTATGTCTATATGGATGACCTATAAACATGTACAATATATTATTTGTGTATGGATGGTCCTACATAGATGTAAAAAAGCATTGCTCCACATAAACAAAGGTGAAGTTAGATGTAAGTACGGTGCTTAGGTGAGCCCATCATATGGTTAGTGCCCTATTAAAAACTTTTGAGCTTATATGCAAATTCAGCCTACCTAAGGTAGATTTGTTGTGTATTTTTTCTATTATTTCTCAAAGTGGACGTAACATTATTGAGTTGATAAAAATATATTCATTTAGTATTTAAATATCTTAAAAAGACAGTTTTACAGATAGAAAATTATCTGAATATTGGCCCAATACACAGAAACACAAAAATTTATAGCTTGGCAAGATATATCAATGCTTCTTTTGAGAAAAAGATAACGACAAGATATATCGATGTTGTCAAGATACTTGCAAAAGTTGCTTACCATCTAAACTCAAACTTGACTATTTGGTCTGGCACAATGTAAGATCCGCTTATGGACCCACTTTGTGCAAAGCCTGCGGGGGTCTTGCCCTCCGACTTAATGCGAGATCTATGTACGAGCCACCACTTTGTACGAAACCTGTGAACATATGAAGCAACTTCCACTTTGCGTGACACTTGTGTTGGCCTATGTTGATAGCCTATAGCTTGAAACATGTAAGGTCCCATTTTTCTCACGACTATTGTAGTTACAAAGAAGGAAGGTAGAGAGAAAATAAGCGTTTTCATTTTATTTATTTATTTATTTCTGTACCCTCTCTCAACCAAAATGCCAGTCCGAATGAAATTTTGGGAAGAAAGGAAAACAACCTATTTTTATATTGTAATTATTTGTCTATAAGATGATATTACCACCTGGATATTCAATTGTCAAATAACTAACAGTGCGCAAAAGAGATGGAAAATTCAAAACTGAAGCCATCCTACGCACCACTAACGAGAAAATTGATGATTAATTTAAAACTCCATTCTAGGCACCACCAACAAGCATGAGCTGAGAAAGACAAAACTCAATTCATGGTATTCTGACCGACCCGAACTATCTCATTACAATAATCACACTGGATGGCTAAACACGCTGTATCAGCTATATCTTTGTCGGTCATACATTGTTTTTCTCGTCGGTTAGTGTGCTGTCCAGATGGACCTATGCTAATGTAATTGAAAGACGAGACTGCAATCATCGTTTCTAACATGCATTGGATATGTGACTTGACAGACAATGATCAAAGTATTTGGCATGGATTAACTATTTATTCCACAATTTGGGCGTAAATAATGGTCCGCGATGCACGGAACATGAACCGTTTGTGCATAAATGTGGAAGGATTTGATGAACTGGCAGGTAGAATTCCGCTGAAAAAATTATCTCGGGCCTTCATTATCAATCTAATCAAATTGCTTTCAAGGTTGAAATTTCTAAGTCAGTTGTCTCCCATGTGAAACAAAGAGGAAAATGTTTCCTTTGATGTGACAACTAATCATGGTTAAGAGTTTGCTCTCAGATACAACAAAGAAACGAGTCATCAAATGTACAAAATTAGTTGATCGTTTACAGATATACACTGTTTGTCATGGGAGGCACTGGCTTCCGTCTACCTTGGTAAGTAGCACCCTTCTTTTGACCTGAACTATCTTTGGTTTTCGTTGAAGGGATTTCGTTTGGCACCATATCCATATATAGGTCCTCGATATTTGATTTACTTTTCGCCTCTTCTGAGTACAGAACAAATGGCCATGGTCATAAAAAATTGCCACCTTATTTAATATTATTGTGGCTCTAAATCATCTTTTAATTGGATTTCCGCTGTTATTATTCCTTTCTTTTAATGCTTCTAACGAGACATCTACGCGTTTTTAAAGGAAAAGGGTGGATACTAACCTGTCCTTCAAGGAACTGGTTTATGTTACATGCACCTTGATTTGAAATGGAAGGAGCTACATGTTCAAGTTCATGTTAATGGAATATCTTGACCTTTCTCATGCATGGGAGTTCAATTTTCTCCTGGAAGCATTAATCATTTTGAAAGTTTCTGGGGTGAATCTGTCGTATATCTTGGCCAGGAAGGTGGCCTTGTTTCGCCTTCTTATAATTTTGCTAGTCTACGTATAATTTCATTTTTCTTCGTGAAGAATATCATGCATATTAGCCACATATGTTAGGACGCTAAGAGTTTCACTTCTTCCGTTTCAGGCAGGCACTAACACAACAGATGATTAGACATGCAGCTAGTCATGTCTAATAAATCTTATGGATATTTAACAGGTTTTTGGAAGCCAACAAATCTTTAGTACAATTGTTGTCTCCTTAAAATACGATTGCTCTCAGTTGGAGTTGCTGCTTTCGTAATTAGATCTAGAAAGTGTGAGAGCAAGTTATTTGCTTTGTAGTTCTTTTGTTGTATCAACAAAAAGAAAAAAGCGGAGTTAGACATGAAATAATACTATATTATTCTTTGTTATATAGATATCAAAATTGAAAGTATTACTTTATAATTTTATATGCTTAAATGGTTGAGCTTACTTAAATGGGTTAGTTAATCTAGATTTAGGCCATGCTTACTTGATTTATGGTGAGTTTGACCAACTTTGTTATTTACAGGCTAAATCTTTGTTAGTCCAAACTAAGCTAGGGTAATTTTCATAAGCTCTTACTAGTGCATTGTTGGTCCATCACTAGCTAGGTCAAGCTAGGCCTAATTATCATCTTAACTCTTGCAAACTCATTGTTAGTTAATCTGGAGCTAGCAAGAATTTCATGAAACTTTGCCTATCTCATTGTTAGTGGAGAAAAATCTCAAGTTAGCTTTATTTGAGGTGAATTTTGGGTTTGGAGACCATTTCTATTGTAATGGAACACTCTTTAACTTGAAAAAATAATTGGGAGCTGTTTTTAAATTATAGCTATTGAATTACCATTTGACATAAAAGCTTAAGTTGATGCAAAGTGAGTAACAATATTCATATGTCTAACACACCCCTCATGTGAAAGGCCCCTTTTTCTACTCTTGCATGTAGATTTGATAAATAGGAGCCTATAATACCATGTTGGATTACCATTTAAGCTAAGAACTTAAGTTGATATTAAGTGAATCAACAATATTCATGTCTAACAATAGTATGCAATGCAGGCCCACAAATAAGCTAGCTTCATGGTATGCATAAAGGCCTAGAAATAGGTTTCATGGCATGCACTAAGGGACCACAAACATATTCCCATTAGAGGCTATTACTCTAGGCCTATATAGATTTCACAAGAATTGGGCATGATAGTAGAATATTTTAATATAAAATATTTATATAAAATTTAAGTCAAACTCACCTTAACCCACCCTAATATTTGCAAAATATGGTTAGCTCAAGTAGGGCCAAATCAATTGAATATATATATATATATATATATATATATATATATATATATATATATATATATATATTGGACCCAATATATGTCCAAATCAGGCTAGCATTTGTCAACTAAGATTAGGCAAACTCGGGTCAGATCAACTGACCTCAACCTTGACTAACATGTTGTTAGATATCAAGAACAATTGCAAGAAAAATTAAAAATAATTTTGAATTATAGATTATTTTTTCTAATTAAATAATTAAATAGTTGTTGGCTGTGAGATCCTAATGGATTGACTAATAGGAAAATAAAACAATGACTTAGAGGCTAATATGGTTCGTTAGCAAAGAAGTTACTTGTTCAAATAAATCTCTAATAATTTAAGATCCTTTCAAAGCAACTAGCTAGAAGGAGAAAGCTGGCTAACAGCGTTGACCATATGGTGGCTAGCTGTAGACCGTTAACAATGAAAGAGGCACGCCATCATATATGGTGAAATGTTCTTGTCGTGCCCCTTTGACATGATGAAAATGGGACAATTCTAGCATCCGCTAAATTTGAATTTTGGTCACTGGAGGGGGATGGTGAGGAACTTTGCAAAAAGAATGATTCAAATCAACGGTCCACAAAATAGTTTTTAGATACAAAATAGTTTTTAGATACTAGAATCGTCCAAATCATCATCACTTTTGTTAGATATAAGATATATGAATTCAGATAAGTCATATGGATGAGCTGGATTCATATAAGGCAGGGTATATCATTTCAAAAGTGGTGGGGCATCACATTACCATTTTACTATAGGGAAGTGATATAATAGCTTGCTGTTTTTTATTAATTAGCCCCTTACTAACCTTTTGGATGACTACATGTGGACCAGTTTTGTGAAGATCCAAGTCCTTCATAATGTTGCCCATCATTTACATAGGCTATAATACAAAATTATCATCTATTGAATAATATTGGCCAATGTTTTCTTCTATTGTAAATCAATTGATAAAAGTTTTTTAAGAACTATCAGTAGTTCATAGGAGTATATCATTACCATGTTCTTTTGTGAATTACGAAAGTGCTATTATCTCAAATTTCTATTTCAATTTTCAAGACATCTCTGTTACAATAGACACTCACATTTCATTATCCCATGCTATATTTACTAAGGAGAATGCTAAACTAATGCATTATGAGGTGCGGTCTAGCAACCACATTTTGTGAGACCTATCTTTGCATGATCAAAATCATTCATGTCACTCTTAGTTAAGTTTTCTACTAGATAAAAAATCATATGGTGTGAATAATTTTAGCTTCTAAGAAACTATATGCTGTTTACAAAGTTTTTACATTGTCCATTTCTAAGACATTTTCTCAGATACATTTTAGAATCTAGAATTATTCAAATTTCATGATTTTTAATTTATAAAATATCTAAATCTAGAGCAATGAAATGTGCAAATTGGATCATTAAAACTTAGGCTTGAGAAAATGTGGTAACAGGACCGCATTTATTGTGCGATCATTTTATCATTCGTTGAATACTATGGCGAGGTCAGTCTAACATTCCTCGTATACTAGCTACGTCTTTCTTTAGCTCATTTCTGGATCATTGATAGAATGACAAGGCTTGGTCAATGAGGCTTTTGGACTCTGTCCCATCTGTTGTCTGATATCATGGTTAGTCCTACTCCTATATATGTATGGCGACTGCCAAATGAAGTAGTCTAAGGCTGAGTATAGCAAGTCTTTAATTTATTCATTCAGCGACGTTTCAAAAAACTGAAGTCCTGATTGTTGTATTCTTTTCCTTTCTTTTCTTTCTAACTTTCCAAGTCGTCCATTCCATTGCAATTTTAATATCTTCTTCTCAATGGGTGCTGATTTAGAAGTCAAAATTGATTCATGACTTTTTAGCTGGTCATATGGTGCAATATGGAATAACCACTTACCTTGTATTTTCTGCTTAATTAAGCTAAATAAAAATTAAAGCTCCATGGAATCTGGATTCGTGTAAATTTTTGGACGATTTGCATCGGTCACGATTACCTTTGAGATTGACTCGAGAAATGTGATCCAATAGCTCTTCATTGGGCCATGATCGCCATTGAACTTGATCCGAAAAATGTAATCAAACTGGCTAGTTCCAATGGATATTTTTGGAATATCACTAATCAGATCAAGCCCTGCCTGGGCCGTGGACAGTGCAAGAGTGAAGTTATCGCACGCGCATCATACAGCTAACAAAAGTTGCATGGTTGAATTGATTAAAAGTTGAGTAGTACTCAATCCGAAACAAAGTTACAGATCAAGATGCATGCGACAGTATGGTTGTGACGATAAAATCCTGACTTTGCGAAGGCATCGGATGGACCATTTGCAGATTATTTGGCATCGAAAACTGATTTACTTGCCTTGCCTCCCTAACAAAGTTGCAGATTATAAATGTTTGGAGATTTAATTGTATTTTTTGTTGTATGTTTTCTTGATTATCTTTCCAACTGCATGACCTCCTGTACTTGGTCATATCAAGGGAGTTGATTTATTTATATTTATATCCATAAACACTACACGATCTCTCTGTAGTGCAAGAGAACTGTTTGGTTTAACTTGATGTTTTAATGTTATTAGTTAGGAGATCTGGGTTCTTTTCAAATTAAACCTAAAATAAGAGGTCCAATCTCCTTGAAGTGATTGTCTTCTTACCCTTCTGCTTCTTTTAATTTTCTTTTCCTAGTTTGGATCATAGTAACTTGGTATCAAAGCATCTGATCGTGGGATGATTTAACAAATTTTCGGTGATTTTGGGTCATTTCTAGTGATCTTTCTACTTATTGCAGCAATTTCTAGTTAAGGGCAACTTTTGCGTATATTTTGGATTTTTTTTTTTTGTTTTTTTTTTTGCAGTCTTTCAGGTTTTTCTGGCTATTTATGGTTTCTTCGGTGCTCTTTTAAATTTTTTGTGGCAGTTTTTCTATTTCTTTAGGCAGTTGAACAACTTTTTAACATATATCTTTAAACAATTGTATCTCACTCACAAGATATCAGATCACTACAATCTTGGTACTATTGGAAAGATCTCATTGAGACCTACAACACCAAAGGTCAATCATGGCTCCATCATATGATAATTTGTTTGAAACTATTGAGTCTATGAAAAGAAATGTTAAATTTCTGTGAGAAATACTCAAATCTAGAATCGTGATATTGAAGGAATATGTCCGAATTCATGGTAATAGAAGTTGATATCCACATAGAATCATTATTAGCATTGCACTTGGAACAATCAACTAATGAGAAGTTGTTGCTCAATTATTTGACATAAGAAATACATCCTACAAATCTTCCTTTTAATCATATTTATGAAGAAAAATTATACTCTGACTATCCTCTTGAGATTACAAATCTTCAGATCTTTTGAGCAAGAGGATATTGTTTTATTATTTTAAGAGATAAAAAATACAAGTATGGATCAAGGTATTTCTTGAGAGAATTTAATAGAGCAAAAAATGGCAGATTTGGTAAGTTATTGGTTTCTAAGTATGGCACTTGGAGTCCATACTACTTAGTCACTGGATAAAAAAAAGGTTAAAGTAAGTTCTAGACAAAGATTATCTTATACTCATCAATTCATAGTACTCGTTGAATCAAAACCTTGAGGGCAAGGTTCATTTCAAGGAAAATGGAATGATAGGAACTGATTATAAATTTATTTATCTATATTGTAATATTAAGAAGGTTGGAGTCGACTCTTTTTTTATTCAAGTCATTACTTGGTAAGATAAAGTAATTTGGAAGTGTTTCTATGTTAGGAGCCAAAGGCTATTTAGCAAGTTAGGAGGTTTGATCCCCCAAAGTGATCATCTTCTATTTCTTATTTTCTTCTTTTTTTCCTTTTATATTTTGGTTCATGACATGAGAGCACCTCTACCTAAATTCTCCATCTTCTTCCACATTTTCATCCACCATTTTCCATGGACGCTTCGTCACCATCTTTATCATCCATCAATGCTTCCTCCGAATCTTCTATTGCATCGGAACCCACAACCATTGTTAGTATCATTCCAAAATGACATTAAACAATGCCGCGCATTTCCCTTCTATGAAAACTAATCGAATCCAATTTTTCCTTGTGCAGAATTGCCCATGGCATGATTGGGTCGGCCAATGCTATTAATCTATGACCCTCTCCCACCACCATAGGTCCATCTTGTCAAGCATCAATCACAAGCCCGAATTGTATAGCTTAGAACTGGACCGGGCAACTCTTATTGAATTGGATAAGTACTACCTGTTTCGAGGAAGTTCTACCGTCTATGTTCTTGCCAATCTGCTCATGCCACTTGGAAAATGCCTGAAGAATTATTTGGCCTGGTAACTGAAGCCCGTCTATTGCAAATCCTTATCGAACTTCACCAATTAAAGAAAGGTTAGCAATCTATTCCACCCTATTTGCTAAAGGCAAAAGTTTAGCCGATGAACTTAGCGTAGCAAGGCATCGAATCTCTATTAGAATGTTTGATGCCATTGTTTACTGTAATCTCGGCAAAGATTATCATGATATTGTAGTTTCTCTATTGATTCGAACTACTCTCACTCCATTTCCAGAACATAATATCTTACAAATCCATCAGTTGAGAATCAAGGCTGATCTAGAACTCGATTCATCTCCATCAGCTCTCGGTGCGCATCGCGGCCGATCCAACAAATGTGGCTCGCAACCATAGAAGAAGCCAGCAACAACCACAGAAGATACCAACAGCTGGATGTAGTCCTCGATCGTCTAAGCCAAAGATTTATTGCGATCTTTCATTTCGCATTTGCCATTGAAATAATCACATGATTGACAATTGTTTCTTTCAGCAAAACAATCAGGCCATCGATCCTAATACTAACTATGCAGCTCAAGCATCTATGACAATTGTTTCTTTTAGCAAAACAATCAGGCCATCAATCCTAATACTAACTATACAGGTCAAGCATCTACCGGGGTCCGATCATGATTTATGGTTTCTATATGCAGGGGTTACCCAACATATAACTCCTAATATAGAAAATCTTAGCTTGATGAGTATAAATATCCGGATCAAGTGAAAGTTGGGAATGGTGTATTTTAAGGATTCATTAACTGGATTATTAATCTATTTCTTCTAAATATTGCACTTTTGATTAAATAGTGTTTTAAATGTTCCTAATATTCAAAAGATATCACAAGAAAAGAGAAAGAAAGTAATGTATTCTTCAAACTTTGATAAAAATCAAGACGTCATTTGCAAGATGAATAACATACATACATACATACATACATACATACATACATACATACATACATACATACATACATACATACATACATACATATAGGGGTATGTTAATTTCAGCTGTTTTATGCCGGAATAAGGAGCAGGTAACATTTGATTGATTGAGTGCATGGTGATTTTAAAACTTGGTCAACACTACATTGGTCTCTTCTACTTGGAAAAAGAATCATCCTAGATTTAACAACTTATTATTTGCTCTTCAGGAGGATGGAACTCAAATGAGTCATCAACATTGAAGATTGGTGAAATAGTCATTTCCTTTGAAAGATTAATAACATATGCATTGTCATTGATTTTCTTCACAATTGGAAAAGTACCAAACTTCTTATTCTTCAGCTTTTTCTCCCCCTATTTGACTATTTGATCCTAGAAGCATCCCAAGCTCCTTGCCTGAAGAGTCATAGCTTTTATCTTGACTTCACTCCCAAAGGCTGAACAAAATTCTGAAAAAGGGTCATAATCAACCAACTTTTTATTTGGTTTCACATCTCGGTATATACCTATAGAAAAATGCCCTTTCCTTAAGTGAACCATTACTAAGTCACCCTCTTGAAACACTTTTCATCACCTATACTTGTCTACATCTTCCTTGTAGTCAACATTAGACTCTTCAAGTTGGCTCTTGACATAGGTATGTACAGCTTGAATTTTATTAGTCATATGTTTTGTTGTAATATTTATACCTGGAAGCTTTGGGAAATTCACAAAGTCTAATGTATGTTTGGTAACTTGCATTACACAATCTAAATTGGGGTTTTTCTATAAATCTATTCACCAAATTATTGAATGCAAACTCAGCTTGAGTAGAGAAAAGTAACACTGCTTCAGTTTATCACAAACCAAGCATCTAATCATGTTTCCTAGTGCCTTGTTCACGACCTCTATTTGCCATCATTTGCGGATGCTGTGCACTATTGTATTGCAAGCATGCACTAAATCTCCTCCACATTGTCCTCCAAACATGATTAAGGAACTTACAAATTTGAAGTAATACTCTTTGGTATATTCTTTAATCTAACAACTTCAACCAAAAACAATAAGCCACCTTGGTTGTATCTATTGCCCTCTTGTGTGGAGCCATCTTTTAAAACCTTTCAACCACCGCAAACACAGAATCCATATCTCTTTGAGTCTGAGGCAATCCCAAGACAAAGTCCATAGTCAACTCTTCCCACAGACCTTCTAGTATAGGTAAAGGTGTGTGAAGACCAATGTTTGGGTTTAGTTTTTTGCAATTCGACAAATTTGGCACATTTGCACAAACTTTTCTACATCTTTCTCCACTTGAGGCCAATGGTATCTATCTTCTACAAGTGCAATACTTTTATTACACCCTAAGTGTCCTATTAAACCACTTGCATGTATTTCTTTAATAACTTGCTCTCTTAGTGAACATCGTGGAGTACACAATCGATTTCTGTTAAAGAGAAAACCATCTTGCACAAGCAACTTTGAAGGTTCTCTCATCTGACATTTAGCCTAACTATATTCAAAATATTCATATTTAGCATATGATTCTTTTAAGTAGTTGAAGCCTTGAACCTTAATGTTGCCCTTCTCCTCAATGCATTTGAGACTTTATTTTACTTCCCTGATTTATACTTTAACAAAAAAATAAATTCCTACAAAAGAAATCCATCTAGCATTCAACTAATTCACATTAGTTTTACTATGAAGAAGTATAATATGTGTGAAGAACAAACTTCATTTGAATCAAATAGTGTTTTCAATACTGCAAAGCACAAGAAATAGCATACAACTCCAACTCATATGTTGACCACTTCTTATGTGCATCACTAAACTTCTTACTATAAAAGGCAATTAGCTTATTATATTGAGAAAGCATAGCTCCGATGCCACTGCATGAGGCATCACAATTAACTTCAAATAACTTACGAAAACTCAATAATGTTAGGACAGTACTAGGAGATAACTTCTCTTTGACTAGCACAAAACTCTTCTCAAACTCCTCTGACCATTAATATTTTTCTTGTCTCATGCACTAATAGGAGTTACAATAGCACTAAATTTTTTTATGAATCATACATAAAAGTTGCAAGCCCATGAAAATTTTGCACTTCATTCACTTTTCTAGACGTGGAACATTGTCGTATAGCTCTCACTTTCTCATCATCCACATGAATTCCTTAAGCACTCACAAGGTAGCTCAGAAACACAAGGTTATCTATCATATAGTTGCATTTTGACAATTTTATGAAAAGCTTGTTATATTTTACCACTATCAAAGCATTCCTAAGGAGGTCAATATGTTCTCCATCATTTTGGCTGTAAATCAAGATATCGTCATAGTACACAACTACACAATGGTCAATAAAGGGTTAAGTATTTGGATCATCACTCTCATGAAAGTATTTAGAGTATTCAAAATCCTGAATGGCATAATTATCACTCATATAGCCCCTCTTTAGCTTTAAAGGCTACTTTTCATTCATTACCTAGTCTAATCCTTATTTGATTATATCCACTTGTCAAATCAATTTTAGAAAAATCTTAAGCCCTTTAAGCATATCTAGCATATCATCTAATAATGGTATAGGAAACAAGTACTTGACCATGATTATGTTTATTACCTCACTATAATTCACATTCTCCAACTTTCATCCTTCTTTGGATTTAGAAAGGATGGTACTGCACACAGGTTCATGCTTTCTATTATCAACCCTTTATGAAGTAATATTTTCACTTGGTGTTGTAAAGTTTTACATGCTTATGGACTCATGAGGTAATGATATCTATATGATATTGGATAGCTCTCATAGAAGGTAACCTATTAGGAAGATCTTTAGGTATAATCTCCTAAAACTCTCTCAATAAGTTTTAGTTTTGAAAGCACCTTTATCACCCCATCTCCTTTTCTTTAATTATGACATACATCTCTCATCTTTTTAAAATCTTCAAAAATTTTAATAATAAAGAATAACTATCCCTTCATTATAGAAGCTTTTGGTTGGTTGTTCTCTCTAAAATGTGCAAGGTTGATTTTCTCCTATCTTTTACAAAAAAAATAAAATTTGGCCTTTCCACTATGTGTAAAATCTAAATCAAATTGGTATGGCCTCCCAAGCATCATATGATTAGCATCCATATAAATCACAAAGTAAGGCCTCATCCTTATAAAAATTTTGAATAGAAAAAGGGATTCAACATTATTTACCCACCTTTATGTTGCTACCTTTCTTGATCCATGAAGTTTTGTAAGATGTAGGCTGTTTCTTAGTCTATAACTATAGCTTATCCACCATCTTCTAGGATACAATGTTTGAACTACTATTGATGTTTATGATCAAACCATAGATTCACTGCTTGACTGTGCATCTAGCATGAAAGATGATATGACGCCATTTGTCTTCCTTTTCTTTGGTGTATACATTAACTATTTCAATATAAGAGAAATTCCACAATCTACATATGTGATCCTTTTACTTTCAGTGTCCTCTTGGAATTTCCCCTACTCTATGTCATCTAGTTCCTCTTTAACTACTACATTCACTGCCTTTCTTTGAGGACATTAATCATCAATGTCTAACTTCTCTACGTTGATAACATTTAATTCATTGTGGTGCAGAATAATGATATTCATTTTATGTCTTTCTAACTTGTTTTGTTTGTTCACTCATTCAATCTTAACTTTTTGTTGTAGCCATTTGAAATCGTCCTTGATAGAAGCTTTATCTCATTTTTGTGGTAGTGATATTAAAGAATCAGACATAGTGGTGTTTCAGTTGGTGTACGAACCTTGTCTTGCAGATCTCTCCAATTATGCTTCTACTCTAGTTGCAAGTTCACAACATCTCTTAGAATCTAAATTGGCTACAATGTAACTCAGCTCTAAACAACAAAATGTAGCCCTCCAATAAATCTAGTCACTTGTTATGACTTGGTTTCCACTTAGTCATTACACCATAACAGTTGACAAAAATCCTCCACATATTCTTGCACCTTATGACTTCCTTGCTTAACATTTTGGTCTTATTGGAATAACACTTGATCACAATCTTGTGAAAAAAATCTAGCCCTCATAAACTACTCTATTTGTTGCCAAGTGTAAATTGTTGCTTTTCCTTTCCATGTACTGAGGTGTGAGTTGCTCCCACTATGCTAAAGCCCCATCTTTAAGCTTGTAAGTGATAAGCTTAGCTTTCTTCTCTTTGGCAATATCCATGTAATCAAAGAATCTCTTGACTTTAAGAAGCCAATTGAGGAAATCTTACCAACTATGGCAACTCGAGTTTTTCAAACACTTTGTTCATAATTCTCTTTGAAATATGGGGCCTCAAGTTTGAAAACAAATAGTGAAAGACATTTTCTTTGAAATCCATTTCAAAACCCCAATTTCATCCTTCAACTTCCTCTTTAATATGATTTAAAATTTTGAAAACTCAAAATAATTTCTCCTTTTTGAGTAAACCATTCTAAAATAAGTTTACTTCTTTAGGATCCATCCAATCAATAGCCACAGTTTCTATATTATTACAATTCAAAGTCCAAATGCATCAATGTACACACACAATCCAAATGTCATAATTGGAATAATATCCAATAACTCTCTCTCCCCAATGTTCCTCTCTTCTCTATATAATCCTCCCTCCCTTGGATTGTAAGATGAAGCCACAGGGAAAGACCCCCATTCTTCTCTTCTGTTTTTGTTTTCCATTTTCCTTTCCTTTTTTTTTTTGCTTGCCATTGTTTTCTTCATCATTGTTTTTTTGAATTTATTGTCATTCTCTTCTTCCATATTTTCCTTCTCACTTTTCTTTGTTTCTTTTTTAACTGCACCAGATCCAACAGCCAAGCCCTTCTCTTTTCCTTTCTCAGTTTCCAACAGGAAATCGAGTTTTAGTTGCCTCACCCATCACCCATCATTGATCGCCACCCCTGCCTCCTCTGTCTGATAGACCTCTCCACTACCTGCTCCACTCACTCCTCCCCCACCCGTTTATCTCTCTCTTGCTTACCTCCCTTCTTTATCTCCTCCTATCATCATCGGCATGGCCTGATACCTGTTCCTTGCTTCCACCTAGCCTCTGCTTCATCACCATTACCACACCGTAGGCAACCCACCAAGCCAACAACATTTGCTAGTATGGCAATCCCCCCATCACTAGTCGACCCCTAGCTCCTCCACCTTCTCCTTCCTTTGCTCCCTTCACTAGCACCAACCTTCTCGTTGTCTTCTGCTATTCTCTAGCCCAACACAGCACTGGCCAAGTCTTCTTTGTCTCCACCACACAGACCAATCATTTGCCCCTATTGTCTGTTATTCTCTGTCACTGACCAACTTAGAGGGGTTTCCTCTATTTTTCTCTTTTCCCCACTTCTTCTCCTCCTTCTCTGCCCTTATCCCCCATCTCCCATTGCTGAGTTGTCTTCTTCCTTAGGTAGATTTCCTATTTTTCATTTAAGTCTAAAATTTTCCCTTAAATCCAATTTAGTCTGTTACTCTTTCATTTTAATTCCATCTCAGTCCCCTTTTTAATTCCCATTGTATCGTTGCTTCTATTCCAGATTTTTTTTGTCTGTGATCTATTATCTAGGAACTGCATAATATGAACTGATTTTATTATGGCTTAACCTAATCAATGGGTTAGCCTTAACAATAAAGATCTCTTTATTTCTCCTTTGTTTCACATCAAAATTTTAATTAATTTTTAGATTTCAATATTAGGATAGTTTATAGCTTGTTTATTATCTCAGATCTTTAATCTAAAATTTAGAAAGTGATCTAAGCCGTCCAAAACCCAAATTTACCATTTAGTCCAGATCTGTGAGATTTTTGGAAATCTGACTAATTCGTCCACTGAATCTCTAATCAAGGACATGCTTAAGACATTGATGAAGAATGATTGACTCCAAAAAGACCATATTTGAAGAAATTGATGATAATCAATTTAAGGGAGTGAATTTTTCTTTTTTTGGGTTAAATTTCTATCTTTTTGAATTGGACCTATGTAATTTTCATTGATTAGACATATCTAAAGTTTGATTGCACTCTCATTTAATTTGTGTCACTTATTTTTAATTTTTGACTAATTAAATTTTATTTAAACTCCAAATTCTTAAAGCGAGTCCCTGTGGGATCAACTTGTACTTGCATACTTTACACTACAATAGCTCTTGCACTTGCTTCAAAACAATCATAAATCTACAATGAAATATTATATTCAAATTACAAACAAAATATCAAATAAACATTCTAAATAGATGTAAATATCATAAATAGATCCAATGATGTAAGCCATATACAAATCACGTCAAAGATCTAGAATTAACTTTCTGAATCACAAAACAAGTTAAATAACATTAAAATTATAAAAAATAGTAATATATCATGACCAGTGGCCACCACAACTATATGGGCTCCACATACATCTAGTCACTGCTGGGTCCACATGTCCAGTCACAACTGGTCCCCATACATTCACCCACTACTGGGTCAATGGTCATGAACTCAAACCAAATGTATCATCATTCCATATCACAAGGCATGTCATCATGCCATACATCATCATAATCCACACATATGATGCAAAATGTACAAAGGACTACTATGTTGCAACACACATCCCGTGTTGGGATCCACTGTCATGCTCCACCAACACCAAGGTTAAAAAATACATCATCAGGTCTATATGGAGAAACAGATTATCACAGTGAGACCTTTCCAAAATTGCCACAACTCGACATTTTCTCTTGCTATGGGCATGATGTCCAAATCATAAATTTCATAGAGTGGGTGGCTAGACCCTTATAACTCTCCTACCATAACATCCCCAAGCCTATGCCCATCGAAAATAAAATCTAATGGCCTTCATGCCTGTATGTAACACAATAATAATATCAAGCTATATGCTTGTCTCATATCAAATCCACAAAAATACTAGATCATATGCTTAGTTGGTAGCTTGTGCCAACATCAAGCCCATCATGCTTTTAAATCAAATCATGTAAAGACAAAACATTCAGCATATTCTTAAATAATACATTTTAAGCAAATCACATGCATTTTCAATACATGGGATAGAATCATGATATAACAATTTCTCATATATCATATTGTAACATTTTCATTTTATAAATCATATCATATATACTAACTCTTAATTGTTGTATATTAGAAATAATTCATGCAATTCAAATCTCATGCTAATATCAAATTACATCATGATATGTCAAAAGTCAAGCAATTTTAGAAAGTTTGCATCTAATGCAGAATGGCGTATTTTTGAAATCACACATATAACATGTCGTCATTTTCTACTCTATTATCACTATTTCTAATTTATATAGTCCTTGATCATGCTTAATTTAGGTGATCTTGTGTTTATTCATAGCTAATCATAGATCTATTTCTTTAACTATCATCTACTTTTTAGATATTGGCCATCGATCAAAGATCAATGGTTCAAATCAATTGATTTCACTTCATCCACACTAATTTGTGTCTTAGATATAGTCTTTCTTACATTTCAATGATTGATCCATCAATCTGATGATTGAATTTAACTTTATCAGCTATATTGATGGTTTTGGATTACCTCAAGGTCCAATTCTACTAAATTTGGTGTTATTAGAATGATCTGACCTCTTGATTGGTTTAATTTTACATTAAGGATTGATTTATCTCAATTGTATATATTTTCTATGATTTATTTGCATTCCAGTAGTTAATTCATTGATCCAACTGTCAGATCTATGTTTCTTGATTTATCTTATGGCCTAGATTCATGATTTTGATTTTGTAATATAATAGCTTTATTGATCCATTTACCTCATTAGATCATCTAATTATCAATTTTCAAAGTCTAAGTACTTTTGGTCTGGTGGATCTAAGCTGTAAGAGGTCTCCGACCATAGATCAGGTCTAGGATGAGCTTAAATCCTAAAATTTTATTGAACTAATGGGTCTTCTTCGTCGAGATGAGTCCAACAGGCATCTCTAATAAAAAAATTAGGTCTGTATTACCTTCTAGATTGAGTATTTTATGTTTTAAATTGATTAAAATGTCCATTTTTTACCAAAAATTAAATTTCTTTGTAAACACGTCATATAGATAGGTCGGATCTATTAAACAGATCATGGACCCATTATACGAATATGTCCCATCATGGGGACATACCATGTTTGTGACATGTCATCTAGATGCATTGGTGTGCGTCACGGTCACCAAGACGTGCTTCTTGAGTGCTCCACGAATGATGCACACATGTAAGAGACACCAGGCATGCTTATCTCGAAGAACATTTGCCTTGTGCTTCTTGGTTGCGAGGACCTAGGGGGATGGTGAGACAGTTTAAATGTGACTGTTCGATCACCCTTCCTCCAGATCCACAGCCGAGACTGTCCAATCATCACTGTATTAATGGGGTTTAGGTTTTGAGGCCTCATAGTCACATCAAATAGCTCAAATCTCCCATTTAGGTCATCTTTACTATTGGTTTTTATGGGGCTGATCGGGTCTGTCCAAGCATAGCCTGCTTGATGAAAAAAAACTAGTGAAGGCCAAAAAACTAATAGAGAGGAGAGGAACAGATAAGGGCTCACCTAGGATTCACCGAAGGAGAGGAAAGGGACATGCATAGGTAGGCGAATATAACACCCCTAATTTTTAATTCATTTTATGTAAATGCTTTGAATCAAAAAGGAGAAATTAGCAATTTATTTTCCAATATTTTAAAATTTGAGGACAATTAGTGAAAAACGTGGAATTGACTATTGAAACATCAATATTAGTAATCTATTAGGGAAAATGAATCTAACAATACTAAGTATGTCAAAATCAGAGTTCAGACAAAATTTTTGTAATTATATTAATTAAAGTTTTAATTAACTTAAATAGTAGGTGAATCTCTCCCCATTTCTTTCCTTGCTACTTCTTTTTCTCTTTTCTATTTGTTTTTCCACCTGATAATCCATTTGTGAACAGATCCAACTAATTCTGCCAAGACCACATCAAGGATATCTCGGATGAGAGATTATAGCCATTTGATGGATTGGTGAGACCTCAAAACCTAGGAAACCCAAGTTACAAAGAAAAGCTTGGTGGTTTAGGTTAGAGATTTGGATTACATTGTCAGAACAGTTTTTTCCCAATTTGTGATCAAGACGCACCATGCAAATGAGCAACGTGAATGTGGATGCTTGGCGCGCTCCTACAAGTGTGAGCACATGTGTGCTATTCATAGAACACAAAGTACACATGCATGTCTTAGTGACAGGGAAGTGCGCACTGCATCCTGGTGACTGTGATGTGTACTCATACATCCTGGATGTGCATCATGGACACAATACACCCTGGTGATGTTGTTTTATTTTTTAATAAGACAAAATTAATCTAGATTGCTTAAATTGATCTGAAATATAAAAATTCAAATTCAGGAAGCTATATAAACTTGAGTTTAGATTGGAAACATTTGTTGGAATCATTTTGACGAGATAAAATAAAATAATAAAATATGGGATTTGTATAGATCTTGAACCTTAAAATTTAAAAATATGCATTATAAGCATAGATCTATCAAATCAATGATAATCAAACTTTTAAAATTTAAATAATTGGATGATCTAACAACATATATATTGATTTATAGTCAGATCACTCAAATAAACTAAAATAGTAAAGTTTTATAATCGGGAAATTTAGAATCATCCACACGATTGATCAAGATTAGATTAAATTGCTTTTAGATATATAATTAGATCATATAAAACACTGAAAATAAATAGGACTAAGTCTGATTAAGCTCTAAAAGGAATAATTAAACTAATCTAATTGCCAGATTGGCCTACTAACACCAAGATTAGTATAATTGGACCTAAGGATAAATGGAAACCCATCGATCTAACTAATTAAGATCATATTTGACCATCAGATCAATGGATCAACCTTTGAAATATGAGGACTATTTGTGATACACCAATTAGTAGGAATGAAGGGAAATTGGGCGATTCAAACCATTGATCTTTAATCAACGGCCATGACCTGATGATCTCACTAGTGTTAAAGAAACAAATCTATGATAGGTGATGGATAAAAGTTTATGAAGAATAATTATATTATTTAAACTATTAATTAGACTAAATCTAATGATAGGATTATTCTAATTGCCTTAGCTTATGAATTGAGCACTGGGATGATTTGGAACTATTGATTTGACCCATCAAAATTCAATCTGACCATTAGATCAATAGATCAAACATTGAAATATGAAATAGACTATGTGTCAGGCTAAGATTAGTAGAAACTAAGAACATGTGGATGATATGAATTGTTGATCTTTAATCAATGGCCAAGATTTGAGGATATGACAAAAATAAAGATGTATACCTATGATGAGAGATCTGCAAAGATAAGATCATGTTTAAAGATGATCAAAGACTAAATGAGTTAAAGATGAGGATTTGTGATAGGAGAATGTTATTCTATGCATGTATGACTTGACAGATGCACCGATTGATATGACATTGGGACAATTGAGTGTTTTGAGGATTGGGATAGCCGTATTAGAGGTTGATGGAACTTAAGATGCAAACTTTCAAAGTTTGCATGAGATTTGAATTGCATATTTGCTTATAAAATGTGATTATTATTTGACATGATGTATGTATTGATTATGACATGTTTTATGAAATAAAAAGGCTATAATATTATATGTGAAAATTTATTATATTATGATTCCATGGATGTAAAATGCATGTAATTTTTTTTAAAATCATGATTTAATAATGCATGACATGTTTTATCTCTAAGTGATTTGACTTAAAAGTTGGATGGGCTTGATATGAGTGCCAACCATGCATGTGATATAGCATTTTAATAGATTTGATATGAGACAGGCATGTAGCCTTATATTATTATTATTATTATTATTATTATTATTACTATTATTATTATTTTACATATAGGCACAGAGACCTAGTGGATTTTGTATTCAACAGGCATAAGCCTAGAGATGTTATGCTAGGATGGATGTAGGGTTGGCCATCCACCCTCTGACTTTGTGAGATGATAGATACTTGCCCAAAAGATGGACAAACCTTATTGGAAGTAGTATCATGGGTATTCCACAACTAATTGTCCGATCTACCCCCTTGCGTGATAGACATTAGTCTTCCATTCTAGTGTAGAAAGGGAGCAGCAGTCAATAGACTCAGGAGTTGGTTATCACTGGAGCTTAATAGTCCTTTGTATATTTTATACTATGGTGTAGTCTGTATGGCATGATGATATGCGTTATGAGGTGACATGTTGATATATCTGGTATGAGCTCATGACCATTATGCATACCCAATGTTGACTGGATGGATATGTAGACCTAACATTGGTTGGGTGTACATGGACTAGCAGTGCATGGATGATTATGATTACATACTATTATTTTATGATTTTTATATTGTTTAAATCATATTTCTATTCATAAGCTTTATTCAATATTCTGATCGTGATTTGCACATGTCATTATATCACTAGATTGTTTATAATGTTTACACTTATTTAGTAAGTTTACTTGAGATTCTAATTGTGATTCCAATTTGATATTACATTATTGGATTTATTCTTGATATTTTCATGAAATTTGATATTCAAAAGTTTGAGACTATCTTAAATTTAATCATGCAAATTATTGATGCATTGAAATTATTATTATATTGTGAAAAAAAAATGTTTTATTTCAATTTTCATATGCATCTTATTCCCCTACCAAGCATGGCTTACTAAGAGATAGAGAGGAATGAAGAAGGATCAAACTATTAGCTAATCAAAACTTCTTTGGTTGGGGGTATGTTTTAATCATATTTGGATTGCATATGTACATTTTTCACATTTGGATTGTATATTTATATTTGTAGGATTTGGACTTTATTTGTAATGATGCAGGGATTGTGGCAATTAATTGGATGGATCCTGAAGAAGTAAACTTGTTTTCAAAAAGGTTTACTAAAAAATTAAAAAATTTATTGGAGTTTTAAAATTTATATATAAAATAAAATCATAAATAATTAAATAGCAAGTTGATGGCTAACACTTGGGGTTTTAAAATAAATTTCATTGGAAACATTTTCTCTGTTTGTTTTCTAAATTATTTTCAAACTTGGAGCCCCACATTTCAAATTTTTTTTAAAAAAGTGTTATAAAAACTAGGGTCGTCACACTAGAGGGGAAGACGATGGCGCAGGCTAAAGCGGTGCTAGTTGGGGGCTAACACAGTGCTTCGGTTGGTGCATCTGGCTTGAGGTTTGGTGGAGACCAAGGCCTAGAGAGAGAGAGAGAGAGAGAGAGAGAGAGAGAGAGAGAGAGAGAGAGAGAGAGAGAGAGAGAGAGAGAGAGAGAGAGAGAGAGGGGGGGGGGGGTGGCAGGGAAGTTATTGCCAGAATTAGCTTTAAATGATGATTTTCTCAATCTTTATATATAATCATTACCCACCATAAGTGTGAGTAATTATTATATTTAACTTTATGAAGGATCTTACACTTATGGCTGGCATATCTATTTCATGATTGTGTATCACATCATCTATGCCCCTTCTACAGCCACTTTACCATTTTACCCTTTATTTTATTTAAATTAAATACTTTAATTCAAATAATTATCAATTTTTTGTTTGAAGTCCGATGTCAGTATACTTTGTGTCATTGTATTTGTTTTTCAAAGTACATTACCAATATTAATGTTTCAATAGTCAATTCCATGTCTTTTATTAGTTATCCTTAAAAATTAAATTTTGCATTCCTTCTTTTTAATTCATTCCATTTATATAAAATGGAAAAATTAAGGGTGTTACATATTCATTGAAGGATGGTAGATTAATCTTCATCTTATAATTTTATGCATCACAATCTCAATAATTTTGATTATTCCTAGCATCACCACCTCCTTTAAGAAGAATACTGCTAAGTTCGTCATCACTAGACTATTCCATATGGCTTGAGGCCTATGCTATCTTAGTACATTACCACAAACAAGGGCACCATGAACCTCTTCATTGACATGCACTTGAAGAATTTTTGCATGATACCTAGGTCTTTTGCATATTCTTGTATTTATTATGTAAAAAATGCATGATTCAATGCTGGTTTGTGTAAAACATATTGTTGTCTCATTGATCAGTGAATTTAATGTCATGAAAAAATGAGTTTAAGGACTTTTAAAGTCATTTTCCAAAAAATGACTTCAAAATTCCTTCTTTGTCAATAAAAGGACAAAGTCATCTCATTTTTTTTTATATTCCTTGTTCATATTCTTCATCTGATGGGTTGCAAGATAAGTTTTAAATTTTTCATAAAAACTACCCAATTAGTTACCCATGTGAAATAACTTATAAGAGTAAATTAGGGTTTTTAGACCAAAATTCATAACACATGCATTTTTTACTTAATGAAGCAAAATTTTGATATTTTGTAGGTCTAGAGGCTAATTTGAGGTAAGTATACGATTAATCATATTTTTCTAGGATTTAATTAGAGTTTTTTTACTTTTGTGGGAAGAGTGATGATGATCCGACGGCCGAGATTTATCGAGATGAACATTGAATATTAGATCAAAAGATGGAAACAAAGCCTAAGAGTCATCAATTCAACATGAGACCAATGTCAAGGATGAGCAATGGATGCAATCAAAGAAGGTAAAGGTGGCTAAAGTAGGCCCATGAAGTAAGCCATGCATTTTCATCACCTTTGCATGAGAACCATTCAAGCCACCATTGCAATTAAAGCCATGAAAAAGGGTGATAAACCATGCAAGCCTTAAAGCCAACCATTGAATCCACTTAAGCCACCAAGGAATGAGCCATCAATCCAAGGAGTAGTGCCACATGGAGTCACACACTTGGAGCATCAATTCTCTTAACTTTCCTATGTTAAGAGTGTGATTTTTAAGGGATTTTGTGAGATTACTGTAAAAGGTAAGATGATCATGCATTAAGGGACCCATAAAGAGAGAAAACCCCACTTTCCTAATCAATTTCGTAACCCTATTCCACCCATCCTATTAAGGTTCCACGATTTTAAGTGCAGGAGGGAGCAACCATCCAAAAGAAGCAACCCCCTGCAACACTTTCCTATTGTGATCAATGGTTCTTAAATAGGAATCTTAGATCTACTTCAATTCAATTAACTTCAAAACCCTAGATTTTTTTGCATCTTTCTAAAAAATTATTCATTAAATTTCCACCATTCAAATTCCATTTAGTTAGGAGGGCAGAGAGCCACTTTTGTTCTATGGAAAAGGATACCTTTCCCACTTTCTAATTTAGAAACCAACCATCTCATATTTATTTCTCTCTTATATCATCTTTAATGATGTCATTCTTACCTAAATTTCCTCCTCCCAACCTTTCTCATTCAATACCCTAACCCTAAAGCCACTTTCCTCTTTTTTTTTCCTTCATAAGTTAGGAAACCACTCATCTATATATAACGTCATAGTCCATACAAATTTTCAAAGTAGAGGTGGGTGACATATCTTGAAATCAAGCTTTCCTTTGGTGTTTTTGCGTCTTGACTTTGGGATTTCTCATATGCTTTTTTTCCTTTGTTTTTCTACTTATTTTTGTGTTTATTTTCTCTCCAATTCAAGTTAGTAGTTTACTTGCTTCGGTCTAGTTTTCATTGCTTAGTTTCCATTGTTTTGCTTTCTAGTTTTTGCACCTTTCTTTCTATCTAACTATCTCATTTCTTCTTTACATCAATTCAACCTATTTTTCTTTGTTATTCAATCATGATTAAACTTAGTTATTCTCTGGTAGTGACTGCTAAGAGAAGAGCTAGCTTAAATCCTTGATTTCCCACTTGAATTCCATGTTTTCTACCCTCTTTTTTCCTTAATTTTAGGCTATTTTCCCTTAGTTAGTTCACCCACTTTGCCTTTGTTTTTCTCAAATTTCGTTATGGTTTTTATTTTCATATCATTATACTTTAGAGTGTGAGCATTATATTGGAATTTTTTTGTTGTTTAGATAGGATTCCGTGCTTTAGAAGAGTGCACACTTTTCATATTTTGTGGGCAATTTTGTGTGAATAATTTTGATGCAAATTGGATATGATTCAATAAAATTTTGTGGGAATTCTTATTATGGAATGTTTCTTTCATAAATATACTTTGCATCTGGGTTTCTTTCTTGCATAAAAGTTATGGTTTCAATAGCTTTCTAATGTAAGATTTATTGACTTTCATAAGTATCAAAATCTGAAAATTGGTTTTTCTTTAATTTTGTGCTTTAATTTCAGCAATTAAAACATCTTACTTTGCTGAATTCTTAGATACCCACTTAGATTTTCATGTTATTTATTAGATCCCATAGTTAGTTTGTATAGTAACTCATTATATGTGCATTAAATTTCACCATCTTTAGGGCTCCAAAATCACGCACAGAGTCCAAAAACTGTGTGCATGGTTCTAAATCCCTTTCCTTTTATATTCTAGGTTTATTTAGTTACTTAATTTAGTTTTAGAAGTATTTAATTCATTATTTGTAACTTATTTTAGGTTTAGAAAGTTTCCTTTTTGAATTTTAGAAATTTTTATCTTTAGGATGTTTTAGGATTTAGAAAGTGTTAAATTCAAAAAGTCTTTTTAATGGTAGTTTCCATTCCCTTACAAATGTGAGTATAAGACACTACTATGGGGAGTAGTTTATAAGACAGTTAAAAATAGCTATAGAAGATGGTTAAAAAACCATCCTAGACTGGATCGTCTTATAAAATGAAAACAAGTATAAGACGGTTCTTGAAAAATCATCCCATAAATATATGAAATATAGGATGGTTTTTCAAGAGCCATCTTATAAATATGAGTAATATATATAGGATGGTTGCTAAAAAACCATCTTATAAAGCATTAGAAGCATTGTAATATAAGATAGTTTTTGAAAATCAATCTTATAAAGCTATGTAATAGAGGATGGTTTTTAAAATTTATCTTCTAAAGTATTAGAAACTGTGTAATATATGATGGTTTTTCAATAACTGTCTTATAAATGATGGATATTAAAAGATGATTTTTGAAAAACCATCTTATAAATCTACTTAATATAGGACATTTTTTCCAAAACCATCTTATAAATCAGGGATATTATTTGTTGGTTTCCATTTATACATTACTCTTTTAGTTCAATATATGTTCAGCACTTCATTTCTGGAGGCTACAATCATTCTACAAAATACATTCATACACATTCAACACTTCCAACATTCCACATTGAACTTCTCAATGAAATAAAGAAAGCACACATAGACTTAAACAAAAAAAAGGAACACATCCATAGTAGTGAAGTTGTAATTTATATTTCAATGATAAAAATATTTTATGTTCAATAACATTAGTGATCCATAAATTAATAATCAAAAGATATTTAGTCCATTCCATTCTAATGTTATCTAGATCTAATTGGGAGTAACTCTTGCTACCCAAATCAACTTGCTAGATAATAAATATTAAATTAATTGAGATAGTGTTTGAGTCATTTAAGAGATGTAGAAAATTGTAGGAATGATGATCAGTTAATTAATTGAACCTTTCTCAATTGAGAGATAGTAAATCATTTGCAAATGATAGTTCTTATATATATTTGAGAATGTAATACCCACACTTCCAGTTAGACTGTTGTCTAGGGCACTACACAATAAAGTTAATAGAAAAGGTTCAATTATCATATGTAATTATAAGTTTAGGTTATAGGGTAATACTAAAGAATTAGTAAACTTTAGCTTGACCTTTCTCCAAGTCAGTTTTGTTAAATGGATAATATTTTTCATCTTAGCCCATTTATACCATGCACTAAACATATATAAGTAAAAGCACTAAACATGAATAAAAGCACTAGACATGAATAAAGAGGATAATTATCAGTTATCCAACTACTATAATGAATGAAATAAAAGGCACAATTACTTATTGATCATTTCCATTAGTAGGCCTCGAATGTGCACTCCACAAGAATAAAAAAAACATTGCACACCCACCGTGCACATCCAATGCTAGCAACATCCAATGGGACCTATATACATAATCAATCAATTGAAATTTCAAAAAAATTAAACTTAACTTATATACATATTCATGCTTATGGAATGACATAATTTAGTAAGATATGTAATAACTTGCCCACTATTGTAGGGAATCAGTAAGGGTTGTCTCTTATCATAACACAATAGCATAGGTATGTTATCTTCTATTTGTTTCTCCTTGGGCAAATGCTCCTTTTGTTCAGAGACGATAATAGGGTTAAGGAATTTGTTAGCATTCTTGATCTCTAATCTTTGCAATTTCTTATGTAAGGACCTATAAAAACTTAATGTCAAATACTGATCATGTCCTATTAACAACTAATGTGAATCTAATTCTTATTAGCACAATTACGCAACATACTCAATATAAACAATGATATGTGTGTATTCCAACTGAGCCATATTACATATAGCTAAGAGGTCCTCTTCCATGACTGGAACCTCAACTACATTGTGGGCAAGCACACCGACCTTTATCCATACAAGGTTGACTTTCTTATCTTCATTGATTAGTCTATACAGTCTTCTCAGGAATGGAGATGTGTGAGGTGGAATCAACACCTGATCCCTACACTATGGATGTATTTTTCTAGAAATTAATAATGAATATATATAAGAAAAGTGAAAGAGATGCAACTTTATCATAAAAAAAGACATAAATACTTGGGATGGGGCAATCAGTACTCCAGAATTTGTTGTTGGGGAGGGGTTCACCTTCAATGGTGCCTTGTGCTTCGTCTGGTTAACATTAGATGGAAATAGTATTTAAAAATTTGCCCAGGCCTTAAAGTTGTTGTTGAACAGATGGTGTGATACCATATACATACCTTGGAAATCATTGTTTTGATATACTTCTGTGGCTAAGCTATATGATATCCAATCACATCTTAATAGTATGAATATCATTCGAGGGCAGTAGTAATGCACACACGTTTAGTGTGGTTGAATCAACCTGCCGTGTGGCATCATAAAAAAAAAAACCTTGTACAATGTAGCCGTAGCAACATAGTTATCAGCTGTTTATAGCTATAGCATGCACTAACCACTTGCAAATTAGAAATCACTTATACATAAGAATGAATGAAGATTACTAAGACATAGAACATTGAAAAGGTAAATATGTCAATACATACCTCCTTGATTGGAACATCTCCTTCGAAGAGCTACTTCTCCATCTCTTCTTCAAATAGAGGACTACACCTATTGTGAGATGGAGGTCAAGGGGCAACATCTTGACTTGGACTTTTGAAACTCCAAAAGTCCTTATAGAAATCATTCTTTACCTTCATGTATAACTCATTTAGCATAGTCTCCTTCCATACTTCCATGTCCTCTACTAGAGGATTCTTTGATTTATGGAAGAATTTGGAAGGAACCACACTGCGTCCTTGGTCCCTTACTTGGCCAGGGATCTCATCCTTGTTTCCCATAGCCCTATATAGGATGTCCCCCTTTGCAGTAGTGCTGCTTAGAGTCCTTATATTGGAACATTCTTTTGTCAACTCTTCCTGCACATGTAATTATTAGAACACAATCATTTCCATACATATATATATATATTATAATTCAAGAGATACAAAGATAGACATGTAAAACCACTTACAATTATTAAAACAACCAAGGCAGCATTTTCGTCAGTAAAGGCCTGGGAGTTGCACCCCTATGAATAAGCCATTTTTCAGAGAAGGGCATGATTGATGGGCTTTGTGGTCCCTGCCTTCTTTTTATATCAAGAGACACATTAATTATGAGTTAATAAAATAAAAGCCAGATATATTTAGATAGAACCGAACTGTCACATATACTTACTTCTTGTTCTTCTAACTGAGTGTAACCAATCCTAGAGAGGTAGTGTTGCATATAATTAGTTTCACACACCATTTTTCCTTTTGTATTCTTTGCCTACACGTCAAATGAACACATAATTAAGCATAATCAACTTTTATAATTAGAGGAATCAAGCTTTGACTAGTTGTAACTACCTCAAAATCATAAGTTAGACAAGTCTGTACAAATTGATTCCACCCATCTTGGTCAATGATGTTGGAATACAACTCAGGGATAGTGTGGAGTGTAGATGGATCATGAGCATTTGGAAGTATGTACTTTCTTGCAAGCTCACTTTTCCATTTCCTCCATTGTTCACTTGCCCAATGTAGAGCGTTCGTCTTATACTCATCAAAGACATCAAAGGTAGACTACAAAGTAGAAAACAAATATTTGTCTATTTGAAATAAAATAAGAAAAGGCACATAGTATGTTGTATGTAGCAAGCATTTACAAACCTTCACCATCTCCCATATTGCATCTTTGATTGATGGTAACACATCTCCAATTAGTAATGGAGACTAGCACCATGTTTCTAACAGTGTAGAAAACAAAACTGGTGTAAGAATATGCTCTGCCACCTATCGCCTACCATTTATTCTTAAACTGTACCATCTGTTTTATTCCCTTTGACTTTCGCTTAATGATATGCTCCATTTTGGTTAGCCCTCTACCCTTTCTCTTAATAAGTGTACCTGTGATGGATTGTTCTTCACGATGCTCACTTTCTTTATGTTTCATGTTTCCTCCACAAGTGAAAATAATACATTTAGAAAACAACAACATATATATATATATATGGGTTTACAAAAAACCACTATCTAAGTGGATAGTTGGTGTACATAAATAGGACAGATATTAAAACAATTAAGTCTTAGAAAAGTAGTACTAGAATACAATATTAGCTCTTGCCTATCTATGCCAAAGAAGGTCCTAATTAAAAATATTCTTGAATTTCTAGCTCCATACATGCTCTAATTAAGACTACTCTTATATTCTCATGCATTTCAAAAAACCCAAGTGTCATCATTCCTAATAAAAGTTCAACATAATCTCCCCTATTTTTCATACTTACACATTTAATGCATGTGACGCAATTCACTTGATAAACTATTTATTTAAGTAGCAAAAAATATTTAGAGACTCCATCTCATCACATCCTCATAATTTATCACAATGGAAACAAAGTAAAACTTATGTAAAACTATTCCTAAAATAAATTATAACATAATTAATGTTTTGGATCAATAAAAAATGGAATAGATTTAATAAAAATTCAACCATTTTGAAAGTATGCAAAATAGTGTTACTGTTCACATTAGAACAACGACATGTCACATACTTCGAGGTGGAAGTTAGATGCCTTTTTGAGTGAAAATTGACAATCTAAGGCATGGGTTTTCTTATTCTCGAGGTCCCCTATCTAGCATGGATCAATAAAAAGACACCATAGATTTAATAAAAATTCAACCATTTTGAAAGTATGCAAAATAGTGTTACTGTTCACATTAGAACAACGACATGTCACATACTTCAAGGTGGAAGTTAGATGTCTTTTTGAGTGAAAATTGACAATCTAAGGCATGGGTCTTCTTATTCTCAAGGTCCCCTATCTAGCATGGATCAATAAAAAAACACCATAGATTTAATAAAAATTCAACCATTTTGAATGTATGCAAAATAGTGTTACTGTTCACATTAGAACAACGACATGTTGCATACTTCAAGGTGGTTTGAGTGAAAATTGACAATCTAAGGCATGGGTCCTCTTATTCTCAATGTCCCATATCTAGCATGGTCAATTTCAAAGATTTTCATTTATTAACAAAGAAAAAAATCATGCACAAATTTAACTAGAAGGTAAGCATTATATTGTTACTATTCACATGAACAACAATAAGTAGCATACTTAAAGCTAGTTGTTGGATGTCTTTTTGAATGAAAATTGAAAATATAAGACATGGGTTTTCTTATTCTCCATGTCCTCTATTTAGCATGATCAATTTCAAAGATTTTCATTCATTAACGAAGCAACAAATCATGCGCAACTTTAACTAGAATGTAAGAAATATATTGTTACTATTCACACAAAGAACAATAAGTATCATATTTGAAGCTAGTAGTTGGATGTCTTTTTTGCTGAAAATTGAAAATATAAGACATGGGTCTTCTTATTCTCAATGCCCTCCCTCTAGCATGATTAGTTTCAAAGATTTTCATTCATTAATGAAGAAAAAAATCATGCTCAAATTTTACTAGAAGGTAAGCATTATACTGCTACTATTCACGCAGACAACTACATAGCTTTACTACAAGCTACTAGTTGGATGACTTTTTGAATGATTAATTTCAAAGATTTCTATTCATTAATGAAGTAGAAAATCAAGCACAAATTTAACTAGACGGTAAGCAACATATTATTACTATTCATGCAAAAAAACTTCAAGCTATTAGTTAGATGTATTTTTTAATGAAAATTGAAAATCTAAGACATGGATCTAGAATGACCAATTTCATAGATTTTGATTCATTAGCAAAGCAGAAAATCATGCACAAATTTAACTAGAAGGTAAGCATTATATTGTTACTATTCACTGAACAACTACATGGACGTCTTATTTAATGAAAATTGAAAATCTAAGATATTTTTTCTTATTCGCAGTGTCTTTTATCTAGAATGATTAATTTCAAATATTTCTATTTATTAACAAAGTAGAAAATCACACACAAATTTAGCCAGAAGGTAAGCAATACAATATTATTATTCACCCAAACAACTACAAGTACTATACTTCAAGCTATTAGTTGGATGTCTTTTTTAATGAAAATTGAAAATCTAAGAAGTGGGTATTCTTATTCTCAATGTCCTCTATCTAGCATGATCAATTTCAAGGATTTTGATTCATTAACAAAGCACAAAATCATGCACATATCTAACTAAAAGGTAAGCATTATATTGTTACTATTCATCGAACAACTACACGGCTTTACTCCAAGCTACTAGTTGGATGTCTTTTCGAATAAAAATTGAAGATCTAAGACATGGGTCTTATTATTCTTAATGTCTATCTACAATGATCAATTTCAAAGATTTTCATTTATCAACGAAGTAGAAAATCATGCACAAATTTAACTAGAAGTTGAGCAATATATTGTTACTATTCAAGAGTACAACTATAAGAAGCAAATCTTCAAAACCAAAAGCATGAACATAAGAACATCAAGAAAAGAGAGGGAGCTGACCTAAAGGGAGAAAAATGACGACAAGTAAGGTGGGGGGTGGGTGTGCATTCTCTCTCTCCTTTCTCCTTTCTCCTTCTCCTTCTCCTTCTTCTTCCCTCTTTCTCTTTCTCTCCTTGCATTAGGAAGCAAGGTGGGGTGCACATTCTCTCTCTCTCTCTCTCTCTCTCTCTCTCTCTCTCTCTCTCTCTCTCTCTCTCTCTCTCTCTCTCTCTCTCTCTCTCTCTCTCTCTCTCTCTCTCTCTCTCTCTCTCTCTCTCTCTCATAGGGTTTTTTCCTTGGTGAAGGAAAGGGTTTTTAAAATTTTCATCAAGAGTGTTTGGGGAGGCGAGGTTATCTAGTTAGGAATATAGGATGGTTTTTTCAAACCATCTTTTATACAATCAGATATAAGATGGTTTGAAAAAAATAGTCCTATATTCTATCAATATAAGATAGTTTTTTTCAAAATTGTCCTATATTCAATAGAATATAAGACAGTTTGTTAAAATTGTCCTATATTCATACAATGTAAGATGGTTTTTAAAAATCATCCTATATTATTAAAATAGAAGATGATTTTTAGAAAATCATCCTATATTATATGGTTGTCTTTCTTGCCGATCCCTCTACCATAATTTTATTGAATAAAATAAGACGGTTTTTGAATAACTATCTTATAAGTATAAAGTAGTTATCCCTCTTCTTTGGATCTCAAAAATCTTGAAAACCTGTGAAGTGTAGAGATTATCCCATCCCTTATTTCCTTAATGTATAACTAGTGTTTGGCATGACATATGATGTGTAAATTTAATTGATTAATTCATTTTTCATACATCAAATTTACAAACACTTTAATTTGTCTCCTCATATACAATCTAATCCAACCCAAGCACCCTCTTCATTAGCATCATGCACACAATCCATCTCATTCTCCCTAATTAGATCAATTGAAGGCATTGTCATAGTGATTGAAGGGTAATCAATTGTAATGTCACCTAGGTCGTCTTCATCATAGAATTCCCTTAGGGAGGCTAATAAAGCAGTTAACCATCTCATATCATGCCCATCTTGTACATGAAATATCTATTTCCTTTGACATGTCAAAATAAACTGGCCATTTTGATAGTCAATCTTATTGAGGTCAACTAATGTCACACTGAGGGCATTGGTTGATGCTATTTTTATTGTGCTCCAGTCACACATAAACACAACCACAGTTCCACAAGTATAATCCAGCTCCCATATCTCGAATATAATCCTGTAATAAGTATTGTTAGCTAAAATTGGTTGTTGTTTTTTGAATTGAAAAAGAAAGTAGCTTTAACACCTAAGCTAACTCCACTACCTTATTGTGCTCTTAACATATCACGGTCTTTTGTGTGAAAGCAATAACCATTGATGGCATATGCACCATACTTTATTACTTATGGTCGAGGTCTCACTACTATCCAACCCAAGCATTTAGAAATACTATGACCTAAAACATCTCACTGATCTAAAACTTGTATATAATATTAATTGATATGATTAATATATACATGCATATGTTATTGCAAATCAATTAATTGAATGAAACATTATTTCATTGTAATAAAATACTTTCTAATGAAGCCTAATGAAGGAACAACAATGTTCATCTTGCAGCTACTTCTCTTTCTTTGCATCTCTTAGATACCTCTCTTTTAGGAAGTCCCTGTGCTTATTCTACAATGAAGAGATAATATATATATATATATATAAACATAAACATTAATATTTAAATTAATTATGTGAAAGAAACCAAAGAGAGAAACATCAGTTACTTACTCAATATATGGCTGAAATTCATCAATATTAATATTTTGCAAGACATAAAGGTGTGCATGGTCTAGTTCCTTATGATCAATGGTTGATACATGACCACTTGAGAGAGGTTCACCAACTCTTGCATCAATTAAGGAACATGAATGTTTCTTTCTTGGGATTCCAATAGCATCCACTCCTGATAAATACTCAGTACAAAAATCCATTGCTTCTTCTGCAATGTAATATTCCGTACCCTCTGGCCAATTGTGATTTTGTACATACCCTTTCAACACCTTCACGTACCTTTCAAATAGGTACATCCATCGCAAATAAATAGGTGCACACAGCCTAACCTCATTAATGAGGTACACTATTAAGTGTACCATGATGTCAAAGAAGGATGGTGGAAATATTGTCTTAAGCTCACATAAGGTTGTTATTAAATGATCCTGGATTTCTTGTAATTTCTAAGTATCTACCACCTTCTTGCATAAAGCATTAAAGATATAGCAAAATTTAGTAATAGATCCTCTAACCTTATCTGATAGCACTAAACGTATTGTCATGGGCATGAGATGTTGCATCAATGCATTCCAATCGTGAGACTTCATCCTTAATAGTTTTAGCTCTTCCATGGAGATAATGTTTCTAAAGCTTAAAGAGTACCCATATAGGACTTTGATATCTGACAGGGTTTTACACACTATCCTTCTCTTCTCTCTTCTAACTGTATAATTTGTGTTAAGTGTGTACTTTTGGCCAAAAGACCACTGTTTAGCATTTAGTTAAACCATCTAACTCATCAATTTGATAATTTTTAGAATAAAATATAAAATTTAGCTCAAATTGACCATCCAACTATAAATTGTCAAAATTAATGGTTAGATAATCAATTGAACTAATCTAATACTTAATGTACAATTTAGATTACTCTAATATAGTCCTTGGTCTTGCAGATCAACTATAGGAGGGTTGGATAGCTTAGATCAATATTCAATTGTGCAAATCATCTTGAAGATCAATAAGGCAAGGATTGAAGGTTTCCTAATAGAAGAATAGTCCTAATGAGGAGAGGACTATGGATAGAATTTTTGGGAAGAAGAGGAAGTTTCCTAATAGGAAACTAACTCTTAGAAGATAAGGAAAGAGGGGATAGAAGAATTAGAAGGACGGAAAGTTATAAGAAGAGGAGCCGTGGGAGTTAGAGTTCTAGTTTATGTTTCCTCAGTTGTGCTTATTCTTCATCGTGTCACTATTTCCCTTTACTTTCCTTGCATTCTATTCATAGGTTTTTCTATTTCCTTTTCATTGTGTTGTTTCCTTTTTCACATAGCACAGCTATTGTTTTTCTCTATTACAAGCAACCACCTTTCTTCTCATTCTCCCCTCATTTCTATTCTTTGTTTATTGCACCAACATCCCTACTCCACTTCCTCACCACAACCCAACTCCCAGACCGGCCACCTCCCTTTTCCGGCTATTTTGTTCACTGCACTTCCCTTTCACCAATTCCCTTGTTGCACTCACTCCCCATCTCTCTTAGCTCACTTTCTTTCACACGCCATCTCCTCTCTCTACCACATAGCACAACCCAAAGTCCCTCTTTGCACCCAGTTTGTCCCTTACCTCTATCATTCTCTACCTTCTCTCACTCCCAATATCTTCCATCAATCTCCATCTCTCCCTTGTGCTATGCGCCTCTCTCTCTCTCTCTCTCTCTCTCTCTCTCTCTCTCTCTCTCTCTCTCTCTCTCTCTCTCTCTCTCTCTCTCTCTCTCTCTCTTGTTCCTTTGTCATGGCCAGATCAATAGCATCGCACCCATTACCCACACAATCTACTCCATTTCCCCAACCTCCAATAGCCTCCATCATCATATATATTCATCGACTAGCTTAATCTCTGTCGTCCAGGCTAACAAACTTCCCTCTCCAGCACACCTGATGCTCATGTTCTCCACTCCGGCTTTGCAAGACCCAGGTAGTGTCTTCTTCCACCTATCTACTAGTCAATGCCTAATTTTCTCTAGCTCTCTGGCTCTCTCTTGCCGTATCAGACAATTGGCCTAGGCTTCATTCTAGTACGGCCCATCATAGCACCAACTAGCCATGCCAATGCCCATCTCTTCAGTAGTCATCTTCTCCAGTTATTCTGTCTTTTATCGATTTAAGGAAGTTTCATGAAAAATTCCCTTTTTGCCCTTAGTAAAAAAAACTTATTTACATTTTTTGTCCTTATCTACATTCTGTTTTATTTCAATTCTGTTATCTGTGTTTTGCATTATTCTCATTTAATCCAAGAACTATTTTATCTATCTGTGTTTAGTTGAATCAACGGTTCTGGGTTACTTTTAGGAGATCTTCAATTGCTCATCTGTTTCAATTTTGATTTTCAATTAACTTTCAGATCTGGGTTATAAGACAATTTAAAAACTTTTACTTTTCATGATCTTTAATTTGAGAATCTGAAATTAGATCTAAGACGTCAAATCTTAAATTTCTTATTTAGCCTAGAACTCTCAGAATTTTTAGAATCTGCCTAATCCTTTCAGTGGATAATTAATCAAAAGTTCCTAAAACATGTTGATGAAAGCTGATCATGATTTAGGAGACCAGATCTATAGAATTTGAAGATAAGAAGTCTAGGGAAGTTGATTTTCTTAATTTTTTAGTTAAATTTCTATTTCCTCTAGAATTAGACCTCATTAATTTCACAGTTAAACTGAATTTAAAGTCTAATTTCTTTCTATTAATTACTGTCAATTAGTTGTAATTTTTTAATAATTAAATTTTATTAAAAACTCTAATTTCTAAAAGCACATCCCTGTGGGATCTACTGGTACTTGCATTAGCTATACTACAATAGCCCGTGCACTTGCAAAAAATAACAACAATTTTCTTTAGGCAAGTATGTTCCTTGGCTGCCCCTATTCTATGGATGTAACCTTCTCTTTAAACCCCTTGTTATGAGATTCCTTTGAGCAATGAGTCCATCCTTTGTTTTTCTAGGCATGTCAAGTAAGGTATTGATCAATTTTTCATAAACATTATTCTTAATGTTCATGACATCAAGCACATGCCACATGTGTAGGGATTTCTAGTATACAAGTTCAAAGAGTATTGACTTATTCTTTCAACAACTTTTAGAGTTGCTTTCATATATATATGTGAAGTTTCCTCCTTCTTCCGCCATAATACATTAAGGTTCTCAACTTGTTCCAATATTTGTTGTCCAATCAACCTCTTTAGAGGTGTCCTAATCTCCACACAATCGTTAAACCCCCCTCATTTAAAACAGTATGGATGGTTTCTATGGAACCATCTTCTGTGGCCTACGAATGCCATCTTCCTACCATGTTGAAGTCATGTGGCACATGTTTGGTCACTACAAATAGGACAAGCATTGTATCCCTTAACTATGCATCCCACCAAATTACTATATGTAGGAATATGGCATACGTCTGGGTCATCTTGAAAGTCATTGTATACGTCTCAAAACATCGGTGTAACTATATTACTATTTGCAACACTTCCTACAATGGTTCTTTTTCATATACGCATTGAGTCCTTACCAAGGGCCTATGAGGTATTCCCTCTCCATGCTACATCCAGGGGCGATAGATTTCATCAACTCCATTGAAGCACCAATGTTCTCTAAACTTACCAACAGTAACCTCTTTAGGTTTCCACATCATGAGCATGGACATCAATTAGATTACAATCACCACCTACCCAAGTACAAACTCTATAAACTTTTCTATTCCCTCCTCATATTCCCTTGATGATCTTTCCACACTTATCCAAACATATTTGTCCATTTTGTCCAAAAGTTGATATTCAGATGCGTGAGAAGACTTTCTAGATATTAAAAGATTAAAAACATGGGTTAGACATTTAACCAAATACTTGGTGTGCACAAAAAATGTACATATATATAGTTAGTGAAAACATATATAATATATATTAGAGCACTCAAACTTTTCAATTTTAGGATTGGCACAATTAAGAATGATGCAAAAAACATGACTAATCCATACACATGATCACATGCATGCAAGAAGAAAAAAAGATTAAGAAAAGGAATTTTATACCCATAAACATCAAATAAAGTAAACATATGACAAAAACAAGAATGAAAACTACCCAATTGATATCAATTGAGAAAATACAAGTTCGGTTCAAAATGCATGTAAATCCAACTCAATGTTCGAGTTTTTCATCAAAGCAGCCAAGAGTAAAAATTTAAAGGTTGAACTTCATGTTGTATTAAAAAAGAAGATTTAAAGGATTGTTCTAAAAAATCGTCTTATAAAACATGACATTATAAGATGATTTTCAAAACCATCTTATATTGTGTAGGACAATATAAGATGGTTTTTGAAAATCATCTTATAAAACATGACAATGTAAGACAATTTTCAAAAACCATCTTATATTACGTATAACATAAGAGTTTTCAAAAACTGACTTGTAAAAATAATTTATAAGATGGTTTTTGAAAATCTCCTTATATTCTTAAGACTATTTTATAAGACAATTTTTGAAAATTGTCTTATAATTTGTTGACAATAGAAGATAGTTTTCAATAACCATCTTATAAATTGCCTTTATAAGACGGTTTTTGAAAATTGTCTTATATTGTGCATGACAATATAAGAAGGTTTATGAAAACCATCTTATAATAGTATATAAGATGGTTTTGAGAAACCGATGGTTGTGTTTAAACCGTCTTATTTTTGCCATCTTATAAAACCCAAATTTTAGTAGTGAAAGGAATTCCCATTATTAAAAAAAAAGATGTATGTAACTAATTCATATGGAAGCCTAAGTAGCCTCAAGGAGTACATCCTTCTCGTCTCCTGCTTCTCTTTCATGCATTGCCCTTTATAATGGCAAGTGAAAATGATCTTTTATTAGTTATTCCACTTTAATATACTTTGTTCCCTTTGCTTGAGACACAACTAGTTCAATTTATGTACATGACTTTGCAGAGAGTCTCAATCTTACAATAACTAGAAATCTATGGCTAGGAACATCTCTTATCTAATCTTTAAGACCTTGAATTTTGTTGCCAAGCTCTTTGAGTCTTTCTTCATATTGGCATCATCTCCTAATCACATGAGGATAAACTACATTATTCATGTAACTCCAAGTGAGAATTCTCTTTGATCACTTGAGTCTAAACTATAAGAATTTCATTCAACCATCTAAAGTCCATCATTTGCTCTAAAAGTTGACACTATCCTTATGTTGATTTATTTTATCACAAGTGCATGGGCTATTGTAGTGTAGCTTATGCAAGTATAGGCTGATCCCAAAGGGACTCAATTTAAAAATATGGAGTTTAAATAAAATTTAATTGTCTAAAAATGAAAGAAAAAAAAAACTAATAGTAAAATAAAATTTTAGATTTATTTAAATGATGCAAATTATACAATTTTTAGTTCTAAAAAGACAAAAAATTAAACTAAATAAATAGCCCTAGATTACATAGTCCATGGATAAGTGGAATAGAGATAAAACTAAACTAGAATAATAATAGGGACACAAATGAAATTAAAATGGGTGCAGATTAGGATTTTAAGAGAAGTGCCATGGGTGAAAACGAAATTAACAGAAAAATGCTTAAAATGAAAAAGAAAAAAAACAAGAAAGGAAACCCAACGGAGAAGAAGGAAGCCGGAGGAGGAGGAGAAGAGGGGGGAGGAAAAAGGGATTGCTAATAGAGAAGTCAGGGCTGACTAGTGATGGAGAGGGGGTGCAATCTAGCATCGCCTAGTGATGGGTGTCTGATTTAGGCAGAGCCAAGATGGGGAAGGATGCTGGGAAAACAAAGAGGGAGGTAAGTTGGAAAGAGATGAGAGAGATGGGGAGATTGGAGAATGAGAGGGAGAGGGAGAGGGAGAGGGAGAGGGAGGATAATCCAGCAAGTGTTTGTTAGCGATAGAGAAGAAGGGGCCATGACAGATAGAGGAGGGTAGTCTAGCCACCACAGATAGAGGTGATGGGCCGGTAGAAGGGAGGACCCAAGAGAGAGAGAGTGTGTACAAGAGAGTGAAGAGGGGTGATTAGAGTGGGTGTTGGCTGGTCTGGTGGTGCAGAGAGAGAGAGAGATTGGCTAGTGCAGTGATTGAGGCAAGGCAGAGGAACACGAGAGAGAGTCGAAAGAGAGGGGAAGAATAGGGAGATTAGAGAGAGGGGGAAAGTGGGAGAAGGAGAGGAGAGAAGAGGGCTGACAAAGATGGGTGATGATATAGGAGTGCTAGGCTGTGACAAATAGAGGGGAGGAGAAGAGAATGAAAGAAAGATTAAGGAGAAAGAGGAAAGGTGGGAAAGAGAAGGGAAGTGAAAGTGGAGAGGGAGAGAGAAGAGGAGAAAGGGGAAAGGGGGTGACTGTCTCCTATGATGCAACCAAGGAGGGGTGTTGAAGAGAGGGATCAAACAAAGAGGGAGAGGGATATGGAGGGAAGGTGGTGTGGTGCGGCCTAGAGAACAAGAACTATGAGAACAAAGGAGAGAAAATCGAGAGAGAGAGAGAGAGAGAGAGAGAGAGAGAGAGAGAGAGAGAGAGAGAGAGAGAGAGAGAGAGAGAGAGAGAGAGAGAGAGAAGGGGAGAGGAGAGATGGAGAGGAGAATAAGAGAGAAAGGGGAGAAGGGGAGTTGGTTTGTTAGTCCCCTACGGTTCAGCCAAAGGGGGAAGAGAGAGTGGAGAAAGAGGAATGGGAGGAATAAGAAGAGAGTGGGGAGGGAAAAAGAGGAAACAATTTCCTCTTCCAACCCAGGAGAGAGAGAGAGAGAGAGAGAGAGAGAGAGAGAGAGAGAGAGAGAGAGAGAGAAGATGGCTGCTTCTTTTTTAAGACTCCTTTCCTTCTAGATTTGGTTCATTCCCTTACTTTAGAAACTTCTCCACCTTAGAAACAAGTATAGCTTTCCTTCTACATGCTTTCCTTTAAAACAATGTTTCCTTTAAGAAATCATTCCATATGCACCATTAATCTTTGATGAGTGATCTACACCGTTCACTTTTGATTTGAGTCATCCTAACTTCTTTTGTTTAATCTGCAAAATAAAATACCAAATTAGAGTCATCTAAACTATACATTAGGCATCTATTAAGCTCTGATGATCATCTAATTGTTAAAATTTACAATTAAACATTAAGATGATTAATTGGGTCTAAAATCAAAATAAAGCTAAAAATTATAAATTTGATTGAATGATGCAATTGAATGCTAAATTAGGGGTATTTTGACCAAAATTGAACACTTAACACCCCCTAACCAGCATTTTGCTAGTCCCAAGTAAAACAACTCCACTTTTTCCTCAGAGAATTATCTTTAATAAATCACTTAACTTTAGCATACCAATAAAAATGACTAAAGACTTCAAAACCCTACCCATATACTAAATATATTTCAACTAAGCTTAGATCTCAGAGTGTGTGCGTGAGTGTACAGTCTACATATAGAATAATCTTTATCTTTAAGTAGACATTTAACTTTTGAACTCCATCTAAAATATGTTTTAACCTCAATCCTCTCTAATGGCATACTCTCAAAAATAAAATCTCTTAAATAGATTTATTTCTTAAATAGAGGGTTCAAATCATATCTCTTTTAAATTTGTGAGCAGAGTCAATAAAAACAATTTATCTCACATATATGCCATTACCTTTGAATATTTAAAAATACCACCCTTTAAATCTTATCCATTAATTTCCTCATCAAGACTCTATTCATCTTAGAATTAATAGGTTGTTAATTGGGATGAAACGTAGGCTTAAGACCGGGTAACAAAGAAAGGGTATAAGGGTATTCAAACTTTCTTCAAAAATAAGTAGAGGCCTTTTAAAGTTGACAATTCTTCTGTACTTTGATGAAGTGAATATTTCTTTTTCCACTTTTCTTTGCATTCTTCAAACTTCTTCTTTTTCTCTTTGTTCTCTTCTCTCTCTTTTTTCACTTTTGAATCTCTTTGAAGAACATTTCTTTTCATAATATTCACTTTTCTACTTTCATTGCAACTAAAAATATTTCTTCACTCATCTCTAACTTATTTTTCAAAGAAAATGGGTAATGGATATATTTTATTGGATTAATATGCATAAAAGTAATTGTGGGGGAGAAAAGAAAAGGTTTATATAAAAGGCTCAAATTGGTGAACTAGTGGTAAAATTATTTTTGGATAGGCTTTATGTCTCTAGGTTAACAATAAGGATGGCCTAAATTATTTTCTAAGTTTCATATAATCTATCAAATTCAATGAATTTTTAGAATTTTCAAGGTGATACTCTAATAATTTAGGTAATTAGCCAAATTTAAGGGTTGGTGGAATCAATTTTGTTTAAGCACACTGAAGAAAATTAGGAACATTTATAACCTCTAAAAAAGAATGAATGGCTCTAAAATTCACTTAGGTCATAAGTCTCTACTGAATTTCTTTAGGATATATAAGTTAATAGCTACTTATCAATCTAGACTATGTATACGCAACTGCGTTTACAGATGTGATATGAGACTTTGCTTTCATGGAATACTTTAGAAAATGACTAAAAGGATGAATTAATCATGTTTACTTCCATTAATAAGCCAAAGTTATCTAGATTATACTTCAGAAAATCCAAATCTCCTCATAGTGTAGAAATTGACCTAAATTTTTTTCAAAAATTCTCTCTCTCTCTTTTAAAAAGAAAATTCAAGGAAATCACCTAAAAACCTAAAGAAAAAGCTAGAATTTGCTAGAATTCTACCCCCAAATTGAAAGAAACATTTTCCTCAATGTTTAATGTGTTGAGAACTGCAAAAAAGGGAGATGTAGAAGAAAAAAAATCTGAAAAAGGAAAATAAGAAGAAAAAAACTAAGCTATATAATTTTTACAGAGGAAAATTTTTACTTAGTTTGAAACTTCTTAGGTCTGATATGAAATGAGCTAGACAGACCTCTAAAAAGGAATGGTGAATGAATTTATCTTGCAATTTTGAATTTTAGCACAAGGCAAGATAAATATATCTTCAGGTTGCTTCTTATAATTAGAGACAATTGTAGGAGCTTAATGCAACTGATTTGAAAATGGAACAAGGATGTCACATTGCTTAGTGGCTGGATTTATCTACATTTTCCTTATCAACTAATTTATCTCTTTTTCTAATAGGCTTTGGTACTATCTCAGCCGTTTTAGGACCAGATTTCTTGATTGTGTTACCACTATGAATAATGGTAACTGTCTTCGTTTGTTCCATGCTTGTAACTGAAGAATTAACCTCATCTACCACATCCATATAATCGGGGTTTTCATTTGGCGGAATAGGACATTGCACTTGATCAATGGTCTGCAGCATTTGAGACATCATGTTCTTCAATTTGGTCATGGAATCTGTATTCTCTTTTAATTGGTCTTTAATTTGAACAATTTTCTTTTCCTAGTATTGCATGGCTTGATGAAAATTATTCTTCACTTTCCTCTTATGTGTAAGAAGATAAGGTCCAGGAGCAAGTGGTACTTGTTTTTGGTGATAGGGTTAGTATTGGTCCTTATGTGAGACATTAGCATTATATTCATTTTTGATAGTATAATGATTACTCTAGTTGGAATTACATGTCTCGGAAGATAGGGAAGAGGTTTGCTCATAAGAATGTGTCTGTTCATAAATCGCATCATAGAAAGTAGGAGCGATGGGACATTCATGAGTGGGGTATGTATTACTTCACAAATATCACACACTTGCTCAACTTTCTTAGAGGAGAATTTTCCCATTTCCATGGCCTCAATTGTTCTATCTAGGGATGCTATTTTCATATCATCTTTTTCAGTCGTAGCATATATTCCTCTCCTAGAGGATGTGGTGGTGGACTTAGGCTTGTTTGGGTAACCTACTTTTCTAGAATCAGCCATTGCACATCATTTCAACAAACTAGCACATATCAGAATTAAGTCCTTCATAAAAAAAGCTAATGATACACCAAAGTTCATATCCATGATGTTGACAAGTTAACAACAATTCCTTGAATCTTTTCCAGCATTGATAGAAAGTTTCATTATCCCTCTAAGTAAAATTCATTATATTTCATCGGAGAGCATTTGTCTTATGTATAGGAAAGAACATTTTCAAGAACTTCCTAGTCATTTCTTGCCATGGTCATATGGAACCTAGTGGCAATGAATGAGATCACATCTTAGCTTTTTCCTTTAAAGAAAAAGAAAATAGTTTGAGTCTTACCAAGTCTAATTCTATGTCTTGTGTATGTTGGGTCATGCACACTTCATCAAATTCTTTTAAATACAAGTAAGGACTCTCACTATCCAACCCATAAAATTTAAGAAGTAATTGAAATACTCCCATCTTTAATTCAATCATACTAGCATTTGGAGGTAAAAGTATATATGAAAGTGTGCTACTATAATTAAGCTGTAAATAGTCTCATAGAGTTTTCCCATGAGAATTTTGGTTAAGCTAATTGTCCTCATGTGTTCTAAGTTGGTCTCTTCTCGTATTTCCATGTAGTTGAGAATGATTCCTTCATTGATATATATTTTTATTCAACAGAAGTGGAGTATCATCAACATCAAAGAGAGGATTCCTAGTCCATGAGGAAACATCATCATTGTTCAAGATGAAAGGTGGTTCAGCATCATTAAAGAGGGGGATTGTTTCTCCATGGAGAAATATCTTCTCTGTTAATGATGGGTTGTAAATTACCCTTTTGATCAGTGTTTAGATTATTCATTAAATGCAACTGACCATGTCTTCCTCTTTTTGTGTTGGGAAAACTAACGTAAATGATGCAGCCTAACTTCTTAGAATGATGCACAAACAAAGGGCATAATCAAATAGTCCTTGAAACTAATAAGCAACAATATTTTGACTTTTTTGAATTTACGTAGGGACAATGCTTTTATATTAGCCTAATCCCACACTCCTCTTTTCTTTTAGATTTGACTACTACTTACTAGTTAGGTTTTGTGCTAAGGTGTTTAATACAATCCTCATGTAAGGAGAGTTTTAGACCTCAACAAACGTCAACAAAAGGCGTGAAAAAATCACTTGGATTTTAAGACACCCACTATAACCATAGTGCTCAAAAGCCACTAGAGTGACAATAGATCGTGTCCTATTAAGAGGATGCCACGAGCATGTAATGACCCTATAGGTCACTTCTAATTACTATTAAGTTAATTTTAAAGGTAGGGTTGCTCGCTTGTGGTGATTATCCTAGGTGAGCCAAGAAGTGGTGATGAAATCCACCCTTGATCATATGGGGTCAAGTGCCCTTACTGCGTAATTTCTACACTCCATGGAAGTTTGATTAACATATAAATCACCTTAAAGCATTAAACATGTCCTAATAATGCAATTAAAAATAATAAACTAATGCAAAACCCTAAAAATGTAACAATTATTAAAGATGCTTTTTACATGCAATTATACTACCAAATAATGCAAAATTATTCTAAATTCAAACCCTAATCTAAGAAATAAAATGAGTAAAGGAAACTTACAGTTTCCAATTATACTACCAAACTAATGCAAATCAAGAAAATTTATACTTATTTGATGAAGATTCATTTGCCAATTTCCTCCACTTTCCAATTTCTTAAAAAAGACAAATAACAATAAGTACCAAATTTAAGAAACAGGGTGATTTATGTACTAAGAAAATTGAAAAATACACCTAAAAATGTCCAAAATGCTAAAACAATGCAATTCATAAATATATATATATTCTTTTAATTTTTCTAATTTTTGGATTTTTTTGAATTTTAATTAAATTTTATGAAAACTTTGTTATGGGTCCTCAGCAATGGTGCTAAAAATTATTGATTTATTTTACCCCAAGTGCATAGGCTATTATACTGTAACTTATGCATAGGCTAAATGTTTAAAAATCAAAGAAATTAACAAAAATAAATTAACAAAAAAATAAAAACTTAGATTTATTTAAATGATGAAAATTACAAAATTTTTAGTTCTAAAAATAGAAAAAATTAAACTAAATAAATAGCCCTATATTACACAGTCCATGGGTAGAACAGAGATAAAATTGAATTAGAATAACAATAGGGGCACAAATGGAATTAAAATAGGAATAGATTGGGAATTTAAGAGAAGTGCCATGGGTGAAAACAGAATTAATAGAAAAAATTTTAAAACGAAGAAAAAGGAATGGAAACTTGAGGGAGAAGGAAGCCGGAGGAGGAGGAGGAGAAGAGGGGGGAGGAAAAAGGGACTGCTGACAGTGAAGTCAGAGCTGACCAATGATGGAGATGGGGGCGATCTGGCATCACCTGATGATGGGTGTCAGATTTAGGCAGAGTCGAGATAGGAAGGGCGCTAGGAAAATAGAGAGGGAGGTAAGCTAGAAAGAGACGAGAGAGATGAGGAGATCAGAGAATGAGAGGGAGGAGAATCTGGTAGGTGCTTGGCCAATGATAGAGAAGAAGGGGTCATGATAGATAGAGGAGGGCAGTCCAGCCGTGACAGACATAGGTGATGGGGTAGTAGAAGGGAGGACGCGAGAGCAAGAGTTTACAAGAGAGTGAAGAGGGGTGATTAGAGTGTAAGCTGGTTGGTCCGATGGAGGAGAGAGAGGGAGATTGGTTGGCGCAGATGACTGAGGCAGGGTAGGGGGGGGAAGTGGGAGAACGGGAGGAAAGGAAGAAGAAGGGCTAACAGAGATGGGTGATCGTCAGCAATGCTAGGTCGTGATAGACAAAGGGGAGGAGAAGTGAATGAAGGAAAGATTAAGGAGAAAGAGGAAAGGTGGGAATGATAAGGGAAGTGAAAGTGAAGGGAGGGAGAGAGAGAGGGGGGGGGGAGAACAAGGAGACTAGAGAGAGGGGGGAAGTGGGAGAACGGGAGGAAAGGAAGAAGAAGGGCTAACAGAGATGGGTGATCGTCAGCAATGCTAGGTCGTGATAGACAAAGGGGAGGAGAAGTGAATGAAGGAAAGATTAGGGAGAAAGAGGAAAGGTGGGAATGATAAGGGAAGTGAAAGTGAAGAGAGAGAGAGAGAGGGGGGGGGGGGGAAGGGGGTGACTGTCTCCTACTATCTAGCCAAGGAGGGGTGTTGAAGAGAGGGATCAGACGGAAAGGGAGAGGGAGATAGAGGAAAGGTGGTGTGGTGTGGCCTAGAGAGTAGGAATTGTGAGAACAGAGGTGAGAAAACCAAGAGAGAGAGAGAGAGAGAGAGAGAGAGAGAGAGAGAGAGAGAGAGAGAGAGAGAGAGAGAGAGAGAGAGAGAGAGAGAGAGAGAGAGAGAGAGAGAGAGAAGACGAGAATAGAAGGGGAGGGGAGAGATGGAGAGGAGAAGAAGAGAGAAATGGGAGAAGGGGGGTTGGTCTACCAGTCCCCTACAGTTTGGCCAAAGGGAGATGAGAGAGTGGAGATAGAGGAATGGGAGGAATAAGAAGAGAGTGGGGAGGGAAAAAGAGAAAACAGTTTCCTCTTCTAGCCTAGGAGAGAGAGAGAGAGAGAGAGAGAGAGAGAGAGAGAGAGAGAGAGAGAGAGAGAGAGAGAGAGAGAGAGAGAGAGAGAGAGAGAGAGAGAGAGAGAGAGAAGATGGCTGCTTCTTTTTTAAGACTCCTTTCCTTCCAAATTTGGTTTATCCCCTTACTTTGGAAATTTCTCTACCTTAGAAACAAGTGCAACTTTCCTTCTCTATTCTTTCCTTTAAAACAAAGTTTCCTTTAAGAAATCATTTCATCTGCACCATTAATCTTTGATGGGTGATCTGCACTATTCACTTTTGATCTGAGCCATCCTAGCTTCTTCTAGTTAATCTACAAAATGAAAGGCTAAATTAGAGTCATCTAAACTGCACATTAGGCATCTAATAAGCTGTGATGATCATCTGACTATTAAATTTTACAATTAAACATTTAGATGATTAATTGGATCTAAAATCAAAGTCAAGCTAAAAATTATAAATTTGATTAGTTAGATGATATAATTGAATGATAAATTAGGGGTATTTTGAACAAAATTGAATACTTAACACCTTCTAAGATTTCTTTTTTCACATGATGCTTAGCATGATAATTATTAATCCCAAGTTATTATCATGAGCATGTTCTATGGAGCAAAGAGTTTTGATTTGCTTATTGAAAAATATTCTCTAGTGGCAAATAATATCTTATCTAATTATTGATTGACTCTAGCACTACCTAAAGTGAAATCACTAGTAATCATTAAATTTTTAAGTTTTCATGCACATCCATAGTATTTACAAAATATTGATGCGATAATCTTTTAAACAAAAAAAGTGATCCTTGAAAATCAAGGGTCAAGGATTCCAATTAACACTGACTACCTAGCCTTAAGCCTAATGATGGAATCAAACACAGCAAAATGATAACAAACATCGTGGTACTGGACACTCCACTTTGCATTAGAATGGTATCGATCACTCTCAATAATGTACTAAGGTGGCATTAGTCATTCCCACTTGCCAATGGAGAAATGCTAGACTAAGATGGCACTAATTAATCTCGTTCCCTCCTTACATGGAGCTAGATGAACTTGGATGGATAGTGACTTTGAATAGTCTCATCTACTTTCTTGTTTCAAGGAAGATTAAACTTTTTGAATGAGAGTGTTTGGTGCCATCTCACCCTTGATGACAATTATGTAACTACATCATGAAAATTTACTCAGTTGTGTTTGACTTATTTCGTCAAGTTCTATGAAAAAGGACTCTTTGGTTTGGTGTTGTAGTTTAGGTGGTTACAAATTTGTTGTCTATAACTCCTTGTTTGATGTTTAAATAGAAAAAGTGGGTTGACAATTGGAACATTGTCCAATCCTTAAGTTTGCACTGATCAGCTAAGTTTACTTAGAAGGTGGAATCAAATGGCCATGAACAATGTGATGGCAGATGCTCTGAAAGGGGTCAGATGCTCTCAAGAGAGGAAGGGCTCAAAAAGTGGTCGTGGTTGCTCTCCACTTGTCTTCAAGGTGGTGTGGAAATATTACGGCATCTGTCAACTTCGCTCTCTCTTTGTGTCTTGCTAGATGACCTTAGGTGACAAAGTAGCATTCGACTATCTTGTTTGCTTCCAAAGGTGGTATTGGTCATTCTCCTCTTCTTGTGGTTCTAAACTATCTCATTTCATTCAAGCCTCATCAAATGAGAGTGTTTGGTGCCCTCTTAACCTTGGTAACAAATAAGGTTACTAAATTTCCCATGAGCCAGTACCATGAAACTGGATCCTGGACAGTCCACTGGCACTTGTTACCTAAAGAGGCACCTTGGTCCAACACTACAATAAAGGACTTACATTTTGCTAGTCATTGAGCATAAATACATAAGCAATATGAAAAAAGAAAATCCTAATCCTAACCACTTTTGCAGGTATTTTGTCTGCATTTAGTGTATGTAGAAAGCCTTTAAAGCCCTAGTTTATCCCTAGTGGTTGAGTTAGTCTCGTAAAGGTTTCTAAAAATGAAACCCATAAACATAAATATTTTTTAAAAACTTGTATGGTAATTTCTTCATTTACAATAAAGAATTTTCTTCCATTCTGTATACATTACATCCAATTTTAACATGTTAATAAAGATGAAGTATAATTCAAAATTCTACTCTTATGCTAAAGATATTTTATCAATACTTAAACCTCAAAATGTGTGTGGGTGTGTGTGTGTGTGTTACCCAATTTTCAGTCTCTAAGCTATAACCTAAATTATAGTCCAAAAATATTCTTCAACTTCAAATCTCACAAGATGTAGTCAACACTCAAAATGAAGTAACTCTGAAGTAATGACATCTCTCATCAATATGTGAGTAGAATAATATTTCTCAAAGACAAATTATCTCACATATTTCAGAAGAAAGAACTCTAATTCAAGAAATGATAATTGGTCTCATGGAAAGGACACTAACTATTAAGAATGATTTAGTCTACCAAAATCCATACCCCATTCATTTTCATATCCAAGTCATACTGCTGCTAAAATCAAGGTAGATATTTTACTAGGATGAAACATAAGGCTTAGGAAGAGGTTATCAAAGAAATTGTGATAAGGGTAAACAAAATGTTCCGAATAATATGTAAAGATCTTCTAATGAAGTGTTCACAACATTCTTTTCACATGCATGAGAGTGAACACTCTTCTTTTCATTGGCTATCTCTTTCTTTTGCTTTCTTTTTCACTTGATTTTTAAGAATAGTCCTTTTTCACTTTTGAGTTATTCCACTTTGAACATTTTGATGTCCACCTCCTGAACTTATATTGTTCATACTAATTCATCAAGATGTTTCTAACCATCTTTATATATTTTTAAAACACAATGGAAGAAGGATATATAATTGGGTTAATACAAGTATTGGCTTACAAGAAAAGGCCATAATGTAAAATCTCTAAGGGCTGACTAGCAAAAAATAACTTCGGGTGGGCTATAGGTTATTGGTTGGTAAAAAAATAACCTCTACCATTTCCTAGGTTTTATATGACTATAATTGTCCATAAACTCAAGAGGTGTCTGATATAATCTTTGAATGATAGTCCTCAATAGTTGACCAAAACAAAGAATAATGAGACAAACTACAAATTAATTTTCACTTAAAAAATATTATTTTATGTACAACCCACACAATGAAAGAATGGTTCTATTAGTTAATTATGCTATATTGGTCATGACGTCAACTTTGAACCATTATTTTACATGATTACTAATAAGTTAAATGAGAATAGTAAGTACGTTAGTCATAGATAAGATAATATGCACGTATTTGGTTTGAACAAGATGGTTACTATAAACGAAAGATGTCTTGTTCTAAGTGTGAGGATTCTTGGCTGCGACACAGAAGATTAGTGATACTAGTATGGATTACTTGATAAATTATCAAAAAAGATCTTGCAATTGGCCTACTTAAGCTGCATTTGAAAAAGATAAGATGTGTGATGCTTGTCAAAAGGGCAAGCAAATAAAAGCTTCTTTCAAACCAAGGAAAGTATTTTCAATTAAAGGCTTTTATAAGTCTTGCATTTAGATTTGTTTTTTTCATAAAAATCTTCTAGCCTTGGTGGAAAAATATGTTGTTTAGTGGTTGTGAATGATTTTCCAAGATTTACGTGGATAAAAAAAATTTCTCAAAAAGATGAAAACTTTGCAAATGACTTCAAAATGAAAAAAGTTACGTCATTTGTTCAATTACAAGTGACAATGAAGAAGAAATGAAAAATCATGATTTTGTAAAGTGGTGTGAAAAAACATGTCATTAACCATACCTTTTCTACACCTAGGACTCAACAAAATAGACTTGTTGAGAGAAATATACTTCCCTTGAGGAGCTTGTTAGGATATCTCTTTGCAGAAAAAGTTAGTCAAAAATACTTTAGGGCAGAAATTATAGACACAACATGTTACATTTTGAACAGATGCATATTCATTTTCAAAATGAACCCATATCAACTTTGAAAAGGAAAAAAAACCAGGCGTTTCATATTTTCATGTGTTTGGTTGCAAATGTTCCATTTGAACATTGGAAAGGATAATCTTGATAAGTTTGATACAAAATTTGATGGATGAATCTTTCTCAGTTACTCTTTGCTAATTAAAGCATGCAGCGTATTTTTAATATGAAGACTCTTGTGGTTGAAGAGTCCATTCATGTGGTATTTGATGTACCTATTTCCTCTTTGAAAAAGAAACCTAGCTTAGAAGATGAGAAAGAAGATGATCTAGTGTGACACATGTAGAAGGTCAACACTAATGGAATACTTCTCAACTTCAGTAAGAAGATCAACCTCAACCACTGGAAAAGACTAAAAGTATGCATATGGACACCAAATAAGTTAATTTATAAGTGATCCATCTACTAAGGTAAGAACAAGATCAAGTCTTAGGAACATTTGTCAATTTGCTACATTTTTGTTACAAATTGAACCCAAAACCACACATGACACACTCTTAGATATGGATTGGGTTAAGCAGTGTTGGAAGAACTAAACCGCATGGAAGTGGAATCACATATTTAGTCAGCCAAAGAGTCAAAAATGATGTGAAGTACTCTTCATCTACAATTCCACGAGGATCTTATTGATTCAGAAACATTTGCTAATAATCTTTTCTTTTGGCAAATTTGAAATTTGGGACCAATGCTTGTTGAGGGTTGGTAGGACTCACCATCGACTAGTAATGTCCCATTCAAGAGCCATAAGAAACAAGCTTGGTAGCATTCAGAAACCCTAATGGTGATGCAAGGTACAACTCTTCATTCAAAGGCAGTATTCTTCATAACATCTCACAACTATTGGAAGGCCAATAACTTCTGCTTGGATCCAAATGCTGATCCCAAATTCACCAAACTTTCCATGGAGACTGTTTGTCTTCAAACACCACAGTGCTAAAAGGGCCTTCAAACATTTGTGAGGTCTATTATAAGTTTGAGTTGTACCCTTAGTAGCTCCAAGGTTGCATGCTACTGTCAAAATCCCCTCGAAGAAAGAAATGATGACTGAAGACTAAACCAACCTAGAATATCGGTTGCTGCACTTCAAACTTTAAAAGAAGTGCCCCAGATATACCTCCCTTCTACAATCATATGGTCTATCATAGTAAAGGGTCTTGGGATGGGTTCCTCTTCTAGAAATAGAGCAAGAATGGTCATATCTTCTTCGGAATCTTGTTCATAGCATGTGTTTAATTACATTAGTTAGGCCTCTTTAGTCTACATTTAAAGTTCCACTTCCTTGTAGTATACATTTTCTTGCTCATCCAAAAGTCTCCCATGGAACATAGTTTTGTGTCTCACAAAAGAAAGGCCAAAATTCCCCTTAATAGTTTTAGATTTCGATAAAAAAGGGGCCTCGGGATAATTTATATTCAATGCTGAACTAACTCTAGACATGGTGGCGTTTGGTTGGAAAGGCTAGCATTAGATTGTTTGGAACCTAAAATCTTGATTAGCACCGGATGACAGGGCTACTGCCCAATTGATCAAGTGGTACCAGACCATGATACTTAGAAGATTTCTAATGAAGTTTTGTTCAAACTGGCGCCACTAAAAACCAGAAATGGGTTAATAGTATAATGGTACTAGAAGAAGGGAGGATAAGGCAACATAATAGTTGGGTGGTGCTGGATGCTCTGAACCAACTTCTCTAAAAATTCTCTCAATGAATAAAAAAAGTTAGCCCTCTTGCTTTGTAAAGCTTGGCACAACTTCTATGGAAGAGATTAACGATGGCATGTAGACAGCTAAGAATTATCTCAACCAACATTCCAACTTCCACTTGCACATGAGGACACGTGTGAAATATCACAAGACAATCTATTTAAAAAGAAAAAACATTAACCTAAATTTCAAACTATCTTCAAGCCTTAAGTTGGCATTGGTAAGCTAAGTTTACCTTAGGTGGAACCGAATGACTATGAACAATGTGATGCCAAGCTCTCCAAATGGTGTCACATGTTCTCAAGAGAGGAAAGGTGCAAAAGCGGCACCAGTCACTTTCCACTTTCCTTTACGGTGGACAAACTACTATGGCACTGATTGAAGTTGCCCTATCATCATGTGATGTCAAATGATCTCATATGAGAAAGTGACTGTGGATAATCTTACTTGCTTTTAGACGTGGTGCCAATTGCTCTCCCCTTCTTACAGCGCTGAAAGATCTTGTTTTAACAAAGAATTGTCACATAAGAGAATCTAATTCCATCTAACTCTTGGTGATGGTTACATAACTACACTAGACAAGGATGCTAAATTTCACCTAAGTAGTATTGTCCAATTCCACGATCCTAGATGCTGGACAATCCACTGACATCGGTCTATTATAGGGACAGCTCAGTTGGTACTATGCATGGTTAAGGTGGCTATGAATTGAGTGTCCCAGCTTTATTGGCTACCAAAATAACTACCAAGCGCACAAAACTATACATAGGGGTTCTCCCCTTCATTCCATGCATGGAGAATCATATTCCAAGTTCAACATACTCTCTCTCTCTCTCTCTCTCTCTCTCTCTCTCTCTCTCTCTCTCTCTCTCTCTCTCTCTCTCTCTCTCTCTCTCTCTCTCTCTCTCTCTCTCTGATTTTCTTACTAGTTCAAGGTGTTTGAGAGAGATACACCTAGGTTTTGCATTGTCTTTATTTTTCAAGGATTTTAGCTATAACCATTATGTGTATGCTCTACTATAGGCCCTTGTGGTCCGCCCCTTCCCTAAACCCCGCATAGGTGGGAGCTTCATGCGCCGGGGCTGCCCATTATGTGTATGCTCCCTATTTTTGAAATATTGACTTAGTTTTTGGCCTTCTTGGGGATAAAGTTTGATCACTTTCTCTATACTCTGTAGGACCTCGGCTTAGACTACCTAGGTCCTTGCCCACTTTTGGTGAAGCCTATGGCTAACCATCATGAAACTTAGAGCATTCTGCCATTAGCCATAATGATGTTACATAGGAGATTGATTAGCCTGGCTTTAATTACCCAAGTCTAAGCTGACTAGTGGCTAAACACTTAGCCATGGTTCATCCCAACATACTATCAGCCTAACCTAGCTTAAGGCTTAACCCTTATGCCTAATTAGACACATTTTCTCTAAAAAAGGCATAAATCATGGTCCTTAAGCCATTATTGGCTAATGTAAGTATTGGTCTACACCATATAGGCTTATGGCCTTGACATTTTGGGAACCTTGTGACGCATTATCAGCTAGACCTCTTTATGACTAGTCATATCTTGCTTATTGTCCCTTCTTAATACATTATAGATTCCATAATACCTATATGGCTCATCCTAGCCTCAGGCATATGGCTTTGTAATCAAATGATTCAAGATAAGTAATCATTTTCATTTGATTAATAACAAGCCATAAGTGGAAAAAAAAATTGTACTATTTTCTTTATGCTTTTCCTTGTTTTGCAAGCTTCATTCACCTCTCCAGACGTACAATGAATTCAACTTTTTCTTTTCTTTATTTTTCATTGTATGTGTGTGCTTTATGAATGGTAGTGACCATTTATATGAAAGATTAATGTGGCGGAAAAACCATCCAAAGGCAAGAGTAGGGGATCCACAACTCGATCCACCATCAGGTTGAAAATAGTGCCTTGTTCTACGAGTATCGAGTAGAACACTTGATCTTGCAAAGTCATCTCACCTGATACTAAGTGGGTGATACTTGTATAAAAATTGAAGAATTACAAAACAAATGGCTCATGAGGGACAACTTTCTTACTACGATTTGTTCGTGATCGCATATTATATATAGATACTTGTACATGTAAAGGTCAAGTATAGGAGAATACACAATTGGAAGATAATCAACAATACATAGAAGGAGAATATATTCAAATCTCCTACGATTTGGGTCAACAAACGCGTATACAATGATGCCTCCTCAAGTTGAGGGATTTCTAGAGATCAGCCATAAATTGTCCTTGACTAAGTTAAATCAGGTTGTCAACAAGGGTTTGGTCATAGTGTCGCCCAGTTGATTTTTTGGTGAAATATATCTCACATCCAGCAGGAACCATGTCACTTGACTTGTTACAACATAGACATCCAACTCAATATGCTCAGATTTTATTATTTTTATAGACACATAGGTGGCGACTTGGGCACAGATTTTGAAGGATCTTTATTAAGCAAATACATGATAGATTCTAAATCATAAACTCATAGGAATATCCATAAATGAGTGAAGATCATAATGTACTAACCATGTCTAATAATGTTTGGTTTCTTCTTTCATGCACTTCACTCAATTATAATGTTGCTAGCAGGGGCCATTGAGAAACAATTCCATTTTTTAGATAATCTTTAAATTCATCAAAGTTATGTTTTTGACCTCTATCAAATCAAAGAACCTTTAATTTCTTTCAAGTCAAATTTTCTACTTCATTCTTATAATCCTTGAACCTTTCAAAGTATTCTAGTTTATGTATCATCAAATAAACATATTTGAATCTTGAATGATTCTTAGTAAAACTAAGAACTAGACAAATCCACCTCCCATCATATGAGTCAAGGGTCTACATACATCAGTACCAATTTCAATAATTTTGTGGCTCTTTGAACGTTTCCCTTAAAGGGCAGTATGGCCATCTTCCTTATAGACAAGACTCATAAATAGGTAAGGGTTCCACATTAAGAAAACTCAAAGGTTCATAGCTTATTAACTTATTGATCTTGTCGACATTTATATAAATTAACCTCAGATGCGACAAGTATGTTGGATTTGTCACTTCTCTTACTCTTTTAAGAGATGACATGATTCTGGGATCTTCCACATTCTGGATCTTATAGTTAGAAGAAAACAAGATATAATCATTATTCCTAAGTAATCTAGTAGAACAACTTTATTACCAAATTTAGTAGTCATTCCATCATAAAAAATAGAAGAGTAACCATCATCAATCAAATTAGATCTAGAGATTAATTTTCTCCACATCTTAGGAACAAATAAACAATCATTCAAAATCTTTCTTCTATCATTTAAAAATAAATTGTAAGTGCCATTGCTTTTGCCTCTACACTGGCATCCATGCCCATCAACAACAAAACCTCTACATTATTTAGCTATCTGCTTTCCTTGAAACTTTGCAATGAATTGAACACATGAGAAACTGCACTTTAATTAAGACACCATGATAAAGATGATTGATCATTCACAATGGTCTCAACCACAAAGGTTTAGAACTTACCCAAAGGTTTGTTCTTATTAATAGATTCTATATAGGGCTTGAAATTTTGTTTCCAATGGACTTTCCATAATGGATCTAATTTCCATCTTCTACTTTTATTCATAACTGAAGGATAAAAATTTGGTATTTTTCTTCTTAGGGGAACTCTTCCAACTAAAGAAGTTCTTCCTCTTTTTGCTCTTACCTTTTGGTCTAGCATTTAAAGAACATTTCTCCCTTCAACAACTATTTTTCCTTTTTCCTTCTTGATCAAATCTCTACTTCATTAAGCATTCCACTCAATTCAAGTAGTGTGCAATTCAGCTTGTTCATATTCAAATTCATGACAATGTTGGAAAATGAAGTGGGCAATGAGACTAAGATCACATCTATTTGTGTCGCTAGACCAATATTGGCTACATATTGAACCATTTTAGTAATGGAACCAATGAGCTTGGGCATAAGCTCTCTAACGTACAATTGCACCTTGTTCCATTTTACTAGACACAAAGTTTATCATTGCATTTAATATTATAATGTAATGATTCTCCTCATACTTTTGCTTTATGCGAGTCATAATCTTTTGAGCATCATTGAACTTAGATGTACTACTTCTGTAAATCATTTTTCTTGGAACCCATGATGTTACACTTGGCCAAATCATACTCCTTCCACTTTAAATACTTTGTATATTTTTTATCTATTCCTTCATTCCCAAGGCACTTACAAAATTTCCCTTCAAGGACATAGTACACCTTTTATGAAATTAGGGCCAACTTGAGCTTACAAAACCAATCCTCATAGTTGAGTCCAGTCAACTTGTTTTTTTCAAGGAGCTTAGATAGAGGGTTGAATGAATTCCTCATCTACATTTAAATAAAATAGTAACAAATAACCATGCACATCACATCATATGCTAATTCTATATGTCCATCAAATGATGGTACCATCCATTTTTTAGTACCCTTATCTAAACATAAATGAACAACTAAGGACCTCATTATTGTTACTATAACTAGTTTTTGCTATGACATATAACTATTTATGACATGCCAACCATCTCTACTATACCATGTAACTATAGACATCATCAATAAGGCAAATAACTCCTTAATTATCAAAAGTATCATATACTTGACATTGATATCTCCTAGCCTCAAAGTAGAGATTACACCTCGTGTGTAATCTTCAAAGATATCTTGGTTAAGTTGGACTCCTTTACAATTATAATTTCATTTTATAGTGTGAAAGTAATGTCTTGTGAGTATTTCGTCCTAACTACTCCCATCAATTCCACTTATTATTTTAGTGGAAGGACTAAAATTTAATATATCCAAGGGTAATATCCATTCCATACTACACATTAATCTAACATACATTCATCTCATGAATTAAAACATAGCATGTAAAAAGCATACACACTTAATATGATGATTATGGACCTTGTTTCACGAAACAATTCATAAAACATTCTATATGATTTTTCATCAATTATGGTGATTCCTTGTGTGTGTGTGTGTGTGTGTGTGTGTGTGTGTGTGTGTGTGTGTGTGTGTGTGTGTGTGTGTGTAACACTTTATGCGATTTTTCATGAATTACAATGATTCCATGTATCCATGGAACATATCAATCTCCCACTTAAAAGTAGGATCCTCTTCATCAATCATTGCTTTGGGCTTTATCTCCATTTTGTATCTCAATGTGAACATTATCGACTCATCTATCAAAATCATCTAATCTAAAATAATATTATAACATAAAAGATCAAGATAAGCATTAGAAACTACTTACATGAGTAACTGCTCTTAGACAAAGAGAGATAGGAAGAGAAAGGGTGAGAGAACAAAAATAACCATTCACATTTCATCTCATAAATCACATTCACACATATCGATCCATTCATATGTGTAAAATTTGGTCCATATTCATCATATCATCATTTAAATTCATCGTCCACAATATTGCACTAAATTACCCCTAGAAAATTCAACACACCTCTGATTGTGGTAATTCTAAAGCCATTAGAATGCTACTAGAATTCCTTGTCAATGTCCTATATTCAACTCTTTGTATTAAATGTTAAATTGTTTGAGTTCTATGAGAAGTACTAAAAACAAATTTTCTTTATTTATCTTGAATTACCTTATAATTACAAGATAATTTCATTCAAATATATTAGGATCATTGTAAACATCCCTATATTTTAGAAAAATGTAGAGAATGATTATTTAGAATTTTGATTCCCTCAATTTTACAATAAATACTATTTACCATGTGTGGTTGAATTTTCATAAATAAATGCATATTATAAAAATGAAATGTAAAATCGTCAAAGCTAAAATTTTACTTTCTAAAACATTTTTAGATCTCTAAAATATCATGTTTAATAAACATTGAATTTATGATTATGTCAATATTTTTATAAATAAATGGATAATTTGATAAAGTCATACACATATCATAGACACCAAATAGTTTCATCAATTACATGAATAAAAATGAACTGGCCAAGGTTTCCTTTTGTGAAAGCTGATCATATATAACTATTATATATTCACAAATTTTCACAAAAATTCTATAAACCATTGACCAATAGTTGTTTTGGAAATATTATTTATGGATAATTTATCTCAAAAAGTGCATGATTTATCTCCATAAAATCATATTGAATAGTATAAAGAGAAACAATTTTCAAGTAAAAATTATTTTCATATAGACAAAATTCTAAAAATCATATATTTATTTTTCCTAGGTTCATAATGATAATAATTGAAATTCTAATTTTTTATTTTAATACCATGAATTAAACTTGCTAATCGTATGTGTCAAAACCAAAAATCATGTGATATGAACCATGCCTCTAATACCACTATTGGTCCCTTATGAAATATCCAAGCTTATCTAAAATCTATAATCAATTTAATTTGAATCAACCTTAACTGCATATCATATGGAAAAACCTCAGTTTTAATAGAGATTAGATAGTCTAAAATTAACCTTTCATACATATGAAAGACCTCACCGATCCACCCTTATTATGATCTTAACCTCTTCCTAAAAGCATGATCGTCTCCTTTGTATAGAGGTGGCTTCAATTGAAAAGAAAGTGTTGAATTAGAAGTCCTCTCTTCACAACTTGAAGAATTAGAAGCTAGAACTAAGGTGGCAATTTTTTGTCTTTAGAATGGCTTAGGGGTGTTGCACTTCCTTCAGTTAGATGGGGTAGTCTTATAGGTATATAAAATGTATTAGATTAAGTTTTTCCTAACTAAACTCCTCATCACACTATACACTTTCTTAATTAGTGTATCACGCTAAATAGGAAACTACCTCAGTTCTCTTCTATTCCATCAACTTTCTAATTTCTACTACAACAAGTTTAGGTATCTCTTATGTTTTCTAATTATAAACAATCTCATTTTTACTCAATTAACCTGAGTCTCATCCAACTTAACCAAATTTATCAATATTGCTGCCTTTGACTAATTTGTTAAAAATTAAGCAAGCCACGTGTTTACTAGAAGGTGCCCAACATATGTGGCCCGCTCAATGGACAAATATAAAGAGATATAATATGATTAAGTAATTCATCGCCAACTATAGTGTATGGTTCAACCAATTAAGAAAATTACACTCTTAACATTATTTTTTCAATTTATTACCTTTTGAATTATTTTACCAAATTGCATTCTCACATTTCCATATTTGCTTATGTATCTTTTGTGGACATGTGAATTACAATAAATTGGATGCTCATATACAAAAGTTCATGGGAGCCCATCATTTACTAGTGACTTTATTAAATTAATTTGATAAACTCATTTATCAAACATCATACATGGATCTCTCAAGTCCAGTTTATGATGGTCCTTCCTTGAATATCTTTTTCCATAAGGGTGTGGGTCATGTATTGGGCATCTAATACTCTTAGTGAGTCCAATATCTACTCCATAGTATTTGTGCATCGTCTAAAATTATATTCTACCTCTTATTACCTCAAGAATAAATATTGGGCTCACTTTAAGAACTATCAAGTCTAAGGGTGTATATGGGTATACTCCATCTGATACATTCTTCAAATGAATCTATTGAATGTTTTGACAAGTTGAGATCATGCCCTATGCACAGATATACTTTCATACACATTCACATATGCCTAGGTCTCTACCCATAAGATTAAGGATAATCATTTTCAATCTTATCAGTAGCATCACATTTAATAAGCATTCCATAATATAGATTTCTAGTCATGTTCTCACTTGATTAGGTTCACAGCAATTCAAACTTTCTATTCCTGCTTGTCTTGTGACTCTTTATTCACCTTGACACAGAATTCCTACAATGTTCCTAAGGTTCTCGTTGTCATCTCATGACTAACCAATAAGTGTAATATTCAATAAATTGAATTAGAAATAAAATAGAATAGACACAAAATTGAATCTTATTTAATATGTCACTATACGATAAATTAATTATTGGGTTCTAAGGTTTCCCAATAGTGTTAAGTTAAGGGAGGGGCCGAGCAGCCAAAATCCTACCTTGACCCATCCCATTGCCATCCCTCATACATATAAATGTGTTTGTGTTTATTAACTTAAAGAGCACATTTATGTATGGATGATTAGTTTACATGTGAAACAATTTAAGGATGAAATGTATTTCACTATGTAAATGTATATTAGAAAAGAAAGGGTAGCCTAGTGAATAAAGCTCCCACATATGAAGGGTCTAGGGAAGTGGTGAACCACAAAAAGTATATAGTACTAAACCTTACTTTGTAGTTCTGCAAGAGGTTGTTTGCATGCCTCAAACCTATGACCTCTAAGTCACATGATGACAACTTTATCATTGCACCAAGGAGTATAGATTATAAGGGGTTATTAGTAAAGATACTTACAAGGATAAATAAGTGAGGATCTTGATATGATAAGATCTATTGAATACGGAACTCAAGGTTATGATGGTTCATGAATGATGAGTAATCACATCTACTTAGCTAAACTATGAGATTTGAGAATAAATTCTTATGGAGAGAGCCTCAACTATTTAGTGATAGATTCCTTTCCTATTATCCTCCCTCAAGCTGAGATGGGTGTGAGCTAATCACAGGCTTGTGACATGTTGAAACAAACTATAGAAGAAGGTAATCCTTTGGTAAAGACATTGGCGAGTTGGGAAATGGAAGGCATGAATTTTACTTGAAGCTACCTACATAGAGAGTTGGCCTAAAAGATTGAGAACTTGATATTCAATTTTTTTCCAAAAGTTGTTTAAATGCTCATAGAGTCCCCAATTTATAGTTGTTAGCCATTAAATCCACTGGAACTCTAGCCATTTGAAGTGGATACAATTCACCAAAAGCTAGAATTTTATTTTTGAAAGTCACAACTAATGCACTTATTTGTTGAAATAGTGGATAATTTTCTCAATGAAATCAACTATTTTCTAAATATAGTAAAAATAAAATTGAAATACTTCTTTCTATAGTTGATGACTCATATATAATAAGCAACTATTCTTCAACCAAAAAATCAAATCCACTTTAATTCACATGCTCTTTCTAGGGCAGTCCACTAGATTCTTTAAGCTTTAAATGCAGTTTCAAGTTAAAACATCACATAAAGTTAGTTGTACTCACACAATAGTCGATTTGGAGTTTTGGTCGATGTCTTTCCTGAGACTTGAGTGTGAAATGACCCAGAAGTCACATCAAAACTTATGACTGTATTTCATAGGACAGCCAACTAGAATTGGCTTTGATCTTGGTATGCAATCGAGTCTTCTCGAGGCATTTCATTATCTTCAAAAAATATATTCAATCTTTCTGGTACAAGTCAACTAGTAATTTTGAGTAGACAATTGGCTAAATTTGCATGATGAAATTATGTTCACTTCATAACAATTGATTATGTCTTGAAGGATATTTGGCAGAAATAGTTAAAGTTAAGTATTTATTTGCCATTTAGTAAAAAATATTGATAATCACCTGCTCATTCATTGACAAATAGACTATATTGTGTAGATATTTGATGCTTTGATCTTCTAGGCTTTAATCTTACTCTAGTCTTCACCAAATTTCTTCTAATCTTTTTGGATGCTCTTGCATACTTATAGATGAAGTTAGAAACACATTGTAAAGGTTTTGTTATCATCAAACTAAGGAGTCTTGGGCAAGATTATCTCGCCGAATATTATATTTATAATCACTTTTTGTAATATCCTAAATTTTTGGTATAAATTAAGATTTTATTTAATAAATTAGATAAAAAAAATTTAGATGGAATTTGATCCTAAAAACTTAAGAATTAGAAAGTGCTCGTCGATGAGATTCCAACGCCATAAAGAATGTGAAAAACGGAGCTCAAACGAAGGAGTTATGAGCTGTTGAAATTATAGGGGTATTTTGGTAAATTGGCAGAGACATAAAACATAGGGCCGGAATTGATAACGGCACCCCCCTTCTTCTACACGTCTCTTCCAACTCTAGCAAATTTTCCAGAGAAATCGTCGGAAGGAGACGTGAAAGGGAAGAGTTTCCCTTTCCCTTTACCAATACAACCTATATCTCCTTCCTCATGGCCTTAATCACCACCACCTCTCCTGTTTTCACTGAGTTTTCCCCAAAACCCTAGCTCTGAAAAAATTCTAGTTTTCTGGCAAGTAGGACTCTGGCAACATCCACCAACGCCCAGCAAAATGAGGTAAGCCTTAAACCCTTGATTTTTATATTAAATAGGTATATTTGAAAAATAGAAAATACATGAAAAACCAGGAAAAACATAGTTTTTCCTGAAACTTTAGGTGAGCTACTGTTGGAGGGTAAATCCACTGAGGAAACCATATTAGATTTCAAATTGGACTATCCATCTAGCGTACAAGAGACCCAAGATCAAACCCTTTAAATTTGGGAGAGATCCAACGGTAGGTATTGCCAAAAAAAGTGAAAAATAGTACCTATGGAAGTTTTAAGAACATGGAAAAAATACTATAAAAACCATAGTTTTTAGAAAAATCAATGCAAAAGGATGGTAAAAATGGAAACTAGACAAAATTTTGAACAAAATGGCTCAAAAACCAAGTGATGGACAGCTGTTGGGTCACCGGAGATAACCGAAAGCCGGTCGTCTTCTCTGGCGCCGGTTTCCACGTTGCCAGTGTAACTCGGTGTAAACTAGGAGCCAGTGTAACCCGGGGCCGCCGGTGTAATCTAGTGTAAACTGGGCGCTAGTGTAACCCGGTGTAAACCAGTGCACCGCCCGACACCCTATAAATTAATAATATTAATTTATGAACTATTTTCATTAAAAAACTTAATTTTGAGAGCTACAGAGGTCCAAATCGCCATCCGAAAGAGGCGTTGTGACCATCTTGATGATGCGGACCTAGATTTAACCTAAAAACTTATAAATAACCACTTTTACTTTAGAAAAATTTTAAAATGGTGATGTGACATGTACAAGTACATCCGAACATATAAGTCAAAGGGATTTTATGAGCAAACTGAGTGATCTCACGTTGAGGTAGGTGACAAAAATTAATGTTTTCTTTTAAATTTTGAATCCGTGCATAAATTTTAGCATCATGAGTGATTGTAATTTAAATTGCATTTATTTCTAACTAGTGATTTTATGGGATTTAGAGTCATGGTATGATTATTATAAATTGCAATCATGTATTGAGTAAACATATGATAAATGATTTTTATGAGCATGATATTAGCTAATTATGCATAGATATCAAGTTCTTTTCTTTATTGCATTATGGAAAATAGGAGCTTGGCGGCTGGTCCTTTTATAGGTTAACCCCGGAATGAGGGGCGTGCCTTGGGGATTGCGAGCTACGAGTACTCTTGAGTTTTAGCATATACATACGATTTTCATGTTTTTATGTTTGTTGATGGGTGCTCTCACCCGGTGGGCATCATGCTAGGAGGGATAGGGCTGGCCACCCACCCTCTGAGATTTGTGATGTTATGAGATTGTGATATGATAGACCCCTACCTATAGATGGCATTCGGTAGGGGTTGGTAACATGGATAGTCCACACTATCGGTTAAGGCCTTTCCATGGGGACGAACGCTAAGCCTCCCGTTATGGTGTCATGGTGAGTGGTGGTGGTTGAGACCTATGGTGGGTTGACATTGCGGCATGATGCTCCATACTCTTCGTATGTGTGCTTGCATGATGAGCATAATGATGAGATGATATGCCTGGGTGTGACGACACTCAGAGGTTGGATATGAGTACTCATGATCAGTGATATTTGTTTATATGACACTTGTGGGACTCATTACCTTAAGGTGCCATTATTATTATTATATGCTCATTTACATTAATTCATATCATGTTTTAAATTCATGGAATGCATGTTTAGGCATACTTGATAAATGGATATTATGTCAGCATGAGTTATAATGATTTTATCTTCATAAATGATAGATATTTTATTTTCTCATTACTATTATTTTATTAATTGTCTATGTACCTACACAAGTAATAGCTTGCTGAGGTATTGCTTTGTTTTGCAATGCCTTAGATCTCAAGCACGACATCAAGAAAGGCAAGACCGTGGAGAAAGGTGATAGCAGTGGGAGATTTCCTTACTTGAGTTATAAATATTGATGTGAGTTAATAAACAGGACTACAATTCGACTTTCTATATGGACTATATACTTTTATTCTATGGATTTGATTAAGACACTTAACCATATGATGAACATTTAATGGGATGTTATGATGGATAAACCCTGAGCCATATTATTATTGTGTTTTGGATATTTATTGGTTTGAAAATAAAGGCGTCGATGCATTTTGACATTGATTGACATGTTTATTATTTCAATTCTATTATCACAAAATTATACTTATGTTGTGAATTAAAGTGTGATGTTTTGGAAAAAGAAAATAACACCCGGAGGTTTTCAAGAAATGTTTTAGTAAACAAATTAATAAAACCTTTTCTCATGGGATCCCAAATGCTATTATTATTATTATTACTATAAAAAAAATGTCAAAAAAAATCCCAGGGTGTTACACTTTTACAACCTATAGCAGTTGCATCAGGAGGAAAAGGGGTTAGATACCATGTATTTTGATTAACAAGTGATGTGTATTGTATTCATCTTGAATGGAAGCCACCCATCGTGGGTCTTTCATAACCTCTTCAAACGAGGTTGGTTCTACTATTGTTTGAGAGATGCAACAAGAGGGGAGTGAATATCATTTAGCTAGAAGAACTTTGGTTTTGAGATTAGATGTTCATAACCGTGTCACCATAGGATGAGTTGACTATATCATTAGTGGAGGTGGGATAGCTGGAGGTGTAGAGATGATGTCACATGTAAAGCAATGGGAAGGGAAGGTGTGGTTGTAGAAGTTAAAATTTTGGGATTAGACTGCTTCTCACGTGAAGGTGTTTGTATAAGGGATGAGGAAGGCATAGATTGAGATGGTGTTTGGAAAATATGTTGAAGGAGATAGAGCTATAGTATTAGGCAAGTAACTATTGTTAGACTACATTCATACAAGTGGTAATATTGACAATATAGTATTAGTATTTGGTAAATGATTTTGTAGCCAAGAAGATGAGGTGTATTCAAAAATTTTGGGTCTATCGTACAAAAGGAAACATGTCTTCATTAATAAGGTGATAAGAAATGTATACTTTATTGTGCTATTTGATGTATCTTAATTAATTGCCACAAGTATATGGCTCTATTGGAGTACAAAATTGGCAAATACGAATCGATCCCACAAAGACACTTTGATAAATGAAGTTAATTAGAATTTAGGTTATCTTACTTTAACCTAGCTTGACATTCAAAAGAAGGATTATTTTTAACTAAAACTAAAGACAAGGAAGGTAAAGACATAAAACGAGTAAATAAATGAAGGATACAAGGACTTAATTAAAAAGTAAACAACTAACTAAAAGGAAAATATGCTAACTAAGCAACTGGAAAATAAACCCTAAATTGAAAAGCAAACAACTATGGAAACTAAGAAATGATCTAAAAAAGCTAGGAAATAAACTATGAAACTTACTAAAACTACAACTAACTAAAAATTAAAGTAACTTTCTAAAACTCCAACTAACTAAGAATTAAAGTAAAGAGACAAATTAACTAAGAAAAAGAAAAGAACTATTTCATTAATGAAAAAATTACAAGAATTTGTTACATAAGAAATGAAAAGAAAGAAAAGAAAATGAAAGCCCTTCAACATGAAGCCCTTAGATAGGAATTTAGGTAGCTTTATGGATGGATTTGGACATTTCCTTAACCTAAGATGAAGGAATCTAAGTGGCTTTATGATGGGAATAGAATGATCATGCATCTAGTCTGCTCTAAGATGAAGGAAACTACTTTGCTAAACATGAACTACATAGAAAGTCATATGAGAAAATAATATGCAAAACTTAGGTAAAGCTAAATGAAAATATGCGTGCAACTACATATAACATGGATGATGCATGAGCAATCAAATTTTAAGAAGAAACCTAAGTGAAGGCATGCTAGAAGGTGAATGGAAGAGATGGAAGATGGAAGAGAATCAAAAAGGAAATAATCAAGGAAAAAAATTGGAATAGGTTGAAACCCTATCTTTGTCTCCAAAGTATTTGAACATGGAAGCTTGAAGGGAGCTTGGATGAGGGCGATCTTCCTCCTTCTATTTCTCATAGATTGAGCCTTGAGTTCTAGGGAAATTTGACACACCTTTATTTATAGATTTTAGAGTGGGAGTTAAGAGGGTTGGATGACTAGTACTAATCCACTTAATTTAGAATCTAATCAAAGGCTAGAGTGGAGATGGAAGGGAATAAGATGGGAAGAGAAAGGAAAAGAAAGAAGAAAGGCTAAGGGATGAAAGGACTAAGTAGGGAAAGGAAAGAAATAGAAAGATGAGAGAAGAGGTAGCTTAAGAATGAAGGGAAGGGAGGTGGAATCAAAATTAGATGATGCTTCCAAAGGTGGGGGGAGGCATATTTTTCTAATTTAGGAAAGTGAGGTTGAAAATGGGAAGAAACAGAATGGAAATAAAAAAGGAAAAAATGGAAAGATTAGGAATAAGTTGGAAAGGAAATTACTGGGAAACAAAGGAAGGAAAAGGAAAGAAGGGGGGCATGTTTTTTAAATGGGTGTTTGTGTGAGTGATTTAGAAGCCTTAAAGATGAAATGAGACTGGATGACATCTTCCTTTCCTTAGGGTTTTAGTTTGAATTTTCAACATAGGAGAGGTGGCCAAGGTTTCCTTCTTTGTTTGACTTAAATCCTAGCCCTTAGATCATACTTACCTTTAAATGGATAAATAAGATCCATTTATGATATGTAAATCTTCCTTAAACTTCATTTTGTCCTTACTATTGGATTGGATTGCCCTAAGATGAGTGGCCTTAATTCTTATAGATCTTCATATGCTCATGTAGACCAGTTATGCTTCAATATCTTGTATGGATAAGACATCCAATCATTGGTTGATTCTTCTTGCTTTGGTTGAGTAAGTGAGAGAAAATAAGTAAAAAGTCTTCATGTGAGTGCCAATCTTCTTTTTTTCTTGAGAAGCTTTCGTTGTTTATAATTTCATTGTATGTGAATTAAACCTCTCTCATAAGCTTCTTAAGATGGTGAAAGTATGTACATATGTTTGACTTAGAATTTTGTTACCTTTTTACCCTCATTTGAGTAGTTGTGCATAAAATTTTCGACCACTCTGACTTTGATAGTGACATCTAATGATTATTCTGAACTTCCAAGACTTCATTTTTGGCCTGTGAGACCCATGATATAGTTTGGAAGGTAAAACTGCTACTTTTGGGATAAAATTGTCAATTTTGTATATTTTTTCATTTTTATCCTAGACCTGTGAAATAGTAGAATTATTCTTAATTAGTGATAGTTAAGTAATATTTAGGGTTAAAACCTTCTAAATTTAAGGATATGTATGTAATATATATATATATATATATCACTAGGATCATAGCATGAATGTCCTTTGTATCTAGTAGGGTAGATCCTATATATACACATGCATTTATGCAAGTTTCCAATTTATTTTTGACCAAAGATCTAATAAATAGAAAATATTTACTTCAAAAATTCAAATATGACCATATGTGGGACTTTGGTTAAACGACTTTTCATATGGGTCTTTTTCTCTAGTATCAGGCTAGGTAGGTGATTTATTAGATAAACTACCATGTGAAAAGCTGTTACCCATAACTTTTTTAGTATTGGGATTGGTTTAAGAGATATAGTCTAATATATGGATAATTTTACTTGGCTATATTGTTTTGCTCCTTGTATGAGGACAAGATAAACAATGTAATATTCCTTTTTTGTTTTAAAATTTCAAAAAAATTTGGTTTGTAAATTTTTGTCCCACCATCACTTTGAAAGTACATAGAATTTGACTAGACATATAACAACCCTAGAATAAAAGTGAATAAAGTAATTAGTAACATCAAATTTACAAAATAAAGGAATTAGTATGAATATTGAATAAATTCATCTGTTCTTATAACCATTTCTAGCTAGTGTGACAATCTGTGTGTTCTTAAATGATCTTTTGAAAATACTTTTGTAAATAAGAAAGATATCCTTGAGATTTTTTATTTTTTACAATTAAAAAAATAATACATAATTCCAAAACCACTCTTCAGGCCTAGTGTCATTTTCAAAACTTCATATACAAGTAAAATAGCATAGAAGCATAAGCACTACCAGGACCTATTGGTCATAGCCCAAACAACTAAGTCAAATAATAAATTCTTATAATAGAACTTAGTATCTTATTATACGTCTGTTAACAATGTTCAAATAATAACTAAATGTAATAACTAAATTTAAAAAAATAATTCATCCTTTAACTCAATTGTCTCTTGTTGTCCCATATGCCAAGGTTGATCTACTACCTAGAGATTCCATTTGAAATTGTTTTCGAGGGTGAGTATGACCATTCAAATAGGAAATTCCTAAATTAGTAAAAAATTGTGGCATTCACATGTATGGATAGAATGAAAAGAATTTGGTTAATCATTCAATATCAAAATCTAAGTTTCACAAATCAATTTGAATTATCTAGAAATAAAAAGATATACAAAACATCTTAAATCAATGGTATCATATGATATCATATCATATCACTGAGTAGCAGCATTTTGCCACAAGCCCAATAGGTAATGGCCAATATCCTCATCAGCTGGTCATGCACTTGAACGATTTATACATAGGCTCAACTATGACCTACTCGATTGTTGGCTGCCCATACAAGTGATATATATATATATATATATATATATATGGACACTTGACTATCATCTAGTCGACTGCCACTACCCACACAAGTGAACCATTTATACATGTACAAACTCTAACCAAATAAGTGAATGATTTATGCATTCACAAACTTGACTATCATTTAGTCAACTGTCTGCTACCCACATAAGTGATTTATTTAAATGCATATAGACTTGATTATCATCTAGTAGACTAGTTAGCTACTCACTTGACTGTTAGCTTCCTATGATGTGAATTTAAAATGTACCACAAGTGCATGGATCCACTATATGGCTTTATCCCATGAGGACCCTTTGATAGACAAATTTAATTCAAACCTAAGTTAATATACTCTAACCTAGCCAAATATTAAGGAAAGTAAGAAACATAAGCATTAACTAAAGTAACTAAAATAAGCAACAAAATATAAGAAGAAATAAAGCAAGCAAGGAATGTAAACTAACTAAGAACAAAAATTAACTTTCATTAATAGAATTTGATTATAGTAAATTTCAATACAATAAAGAAAATAAAATAAATAAAGCAAATAAAGCAACGAAGCTTCCTTAGAAGTGTTCAATTTACTAATCCTTAGTTGAAGTAGGTTCTTTACATGTCTGCATCTTTGTCGAGCTTGAATTCCACTTTACACCCTTATTTGTTGTGTTACTCAACATGATTTTATACACTTCTCTTCAACCCATTATATCTACAGTCAATCTTTTCTTATCTTTTAATCCAACATGCACTTAACAAAATTTCAAATCCCAATTCAATAACCAACAACTATAAAAGAAGAAAAAAGAAGAAGAAGGAATGGAAAAAAGAAAACAAATTTGTGCTTCCCCTTAGCTAGAAACTCTATAAAGAGGGTAGATTTTTAAACAGAAAGCAAGAGGAGGAAGAAGTGTTCGTATTAATTTAGGGTTAGCCATAGAAAGAGGCTTCCTACCTTTAGGAAGAACTAGAAAAAGGAAAAATAAACTAGATACATTGAACCTTGGCATAGGACTCACCAAATTACAACTGTAGGAGAGGATGAAGGAACTAGGTACTTACTTGGAGTTTTCCTACTCTTCAACATGATGCCTTGGATGGTTTTATTACATGGAATTGATTCTTTTCAACCATAATTTATGATTGGAAGAATCCTTGGCTGTCGTAGAAGTGGCACAAGGCTTCTTCTTTTTCCTTATTGTTCTCAAATCCCATAGAAAAGAAAATAGTGAAAAGAGGAAGGGGATTGGTGCATGTAAGAGAGTGAAGGGGGAGTATGCATGTAGATTTAAGAGTGATTGGAAAAAAGATCAATGCATGCGACAGAAATGGAAAAGGCAATGCATGTACTGACTAAAGTGATGAGGGCTAAGGCATGGAAGGTAAGGAGGGGTGGATGCATGCAAGTGCAAAGGAACAACGTGTGCAAACTTAAGATTTGTAAGATGAATACTATGTGTGCAATGACTAAAGGTGAGTGCATGGAAATGAAGAAGTTTGTGCATGCAATCCTATGAGAAGATGGTAAGCTAGGGGAGGCAAGGAAATGCATGCAAATCTAAGAGTGTTGCATGTACAATTCCTACAGTGTAAGTCTAAGGCTTGTGCATGTAAAGAAGAAGCATAAAAGAGAAGGTGGTAGGAGAAGGCTAGGGAGATGAGATACATGTAATATCTAAGGTAAATAAAGGTGCATGCAATACTATGAAGATGTATGCATGAAAAGATGAAAAATGAGAAGGGGAATGAGAAAGAAGAATGAAAGTAAAGTAGAGAAATGAGGTTAATGGTTAAGGCCCTTACCTCTTCTCCAGGAATGTAGATGTGTAAACATAAGGGAGAGTTGGTGAGAGTGATCTCTCTTCCTCTATTTCTCAAAGTTGCAACCCTAAGGTCTAGGGAAAGTAAGAGATATGTTTTCCTTCTCCTTCACCTCTATTTATATTTTTCCAAGATGGAAACCCTAAGGATTGGATGACTATGATCATAAGGAGAAATGAGTGATAAATAGGTGAGGATTTAAGGAGAGTGGAAGGAAGAATTAGAAGGAGGGGCATGGAAATCAAAAGCAGAAGGTAGATGAGATATGGAGATGAGGAAGGAAGAAGATAAGGGTGGAAGGGAAGGAGATATGGGTGGATGAGAAGGAAGATAAGCTAGGAAAGAAAGAGATAGAAAGGAAATGGAGAAAATCAAGGAAAAAATGTGGGAAATGGAAATGAATATGTGAGGAGGCATGGGATTCTGTGTGTGTGTGTGCGCGTGCGCGTGCGCGTGCGCTTAAAGTTCAAAAAGTTTGAAAGAAAGATGGGCCATTGGATGGAAATGGATGGTGAAGATCTTTCCTCCTTACAATTTTACCTTGATTATCATGGACTAGGTGGTGGCTTTTCTTTCCTTTTTTCCTAGCTTTTGGATCATTTTTACCCTAGCTTGAGTAAATGAGATTCAATTGATGTTTTTTTATCCAAAAGGATCCTCATTTAGGGCTTTGTTTCCCTCCATCATTGGATTAACATGCTCTAAACTAGATGTCATAGATTCCTTTGAGATTTCCTTATCTACACTAGGTTTCTCCTTCTTTTTCTCTTAGCCCACCATTTTTTTCTCTAGCCAATGACATTCAAAGAAGGTGGGACGTCTGCCACCTTGAAAAAGACATTTTTCCTCCTAAAAAATGAGTAGCACACAAAAAAAAATCTCTAAAATGGGGCTTCAGTCTGGTCTTCATTGCAATGTATCTTCTCATTGGTTCATCCTTGTTTGATTAAATATGCAATGGTTGCTTAGGATATACATAAACAAAGATAGATCTTCGCCTTTAAATGCTTGAAAAGTAAGGGAGATTTTCAATCATAGATTTCTCGTAAATTGTCTCTCTCCTCTTCTCTTTTCTTTTTCTCCACCTTTCTTTCTTATATTTATTATGTAAAAATGTGGGGATTGAGTGTGATTCACCACCTAACAAGGAAAAAATTTTGCGTCTCCTTAGGTGGTCCCATCTTGTGATCAAGTAAGAGAGAAAGAGTGAGTAGAAGAAGTCTTCATGCTGGTCTCAACCCAGTCTTTTGACTTATTTATTTTAGAAAAGCTCTCATTGTATGTGCATCCAGTGTATGTGATATAAGCTTCCCTTAGAAGCTTCCCAATGTAGTGGAACGCTTGCAAGCATGCATAGAAAGTTTTGTCATCTCACTTTTGATACGAGCACCCTATATAGATAAGCTTGACCTTTCACTTAGGTTTTCCAACTACTAACTTTGATAACAACACCACGTATCATTCTAAGCTCCTACACTTCATGTTTGGCATGCGAGCCCTTGATATAGCTTGGACTCTAAACTTGATCTTTTGAGGGTTACAATTGCCAATTTTATGAATTTTTTTCATTTATATCCTAAACCTACAAAATGTAGAATTAACCTTAATTAGTGATATTTATGAAAATTTTAGGGCTAAAAACTACTAAGTATAAGGTTATTACATATCATATCTCTAAGTATATCAAAAACTCCCAGACTTACATTTTGCTAGTCCTCAAGCAAAACTACAAAATAAAAATAAGAAATCTAAATAAATCCTAACCACTTTCGCAGGTGTTTTTGTCTACATTTTGCATATAAAGAAAGCCTTTAAACCCCTAGGTTACTCCTAGTGAATGAGTTATAGTCTTGTAAGGGTTTCTAGAAATGTCACTCATAAATATTTCAAAACTTTAATGAAAATTCTTTATTTATCTGAGAGAATTTTCTTATATTCAACTTTCATAAATTCTTAACTTTATCATGCTAATAAAAACAAGTAATAATTCAAAAGTCTACCCCTATGCTAAAGATATCCTATTATTTCATCAAACTCGGAATGTGAGTATGTGAATATAATCAATATACATGTTTATCAGTTTTCAAGTAGATTATAACCTAAATTACCATCCCAAAGTATGCTTTGACTTTAAATCTCACAAGATATTTTGGACACTCAGAAATAAGTGACTTGGAAAAAGTTAAATCTCTCTTCAATATATAAGTAGAATAATGTTCATCAAAGTTAATTTCTCACATATTTCCTACAAAAGGATGATAACTTAGAAGAAAAAAAATAAAAAAATCTGATATTAGTCTCATGAAAGATATCAACTATTAGGAATGTTATACTCTACCAGAATCCCAACTCATCCACAACCATATCCAAGTCATACTTCTATTAAGATCAAGTTAGAACTTCTGTTAGGATGAAACAAGGGCTTAGGATAGGGTTATCGAAAGAATGGGTATATGGATAAAAAAAGATTGTTTTGAAAGATATGTAAAGGCCTAGTGTATTCACAACTTTCTATTTATAACGCCTCATATTTTAAATTTCATTTTTATGTAATTTTTACAATATTTATAAAATAGAATCAAATTTCTTAGAATTTTTAGTCTTTTTGGAGTTCAAAAAATTAAGAGAACCATAAGTACCAATTTTGAGTGTTGGAACCTCAAATTTTCAATTCTACTCGAAAAAAATATTCTAGCAACACTAAGAACACTAAAATTTGAGTTTGGATGAAAAAGTTAAACCGAAAGGGTTTTTTGAAAACCCAAGGGGAGTAGACATTCATTATCAAATCTCCATCTAGAATTATAGTGTTTCATTGATCAGGAAACATAATTATATGATTAAATAAAATGTATTAATAAAGGTTTAGAAACTAAATAATAAAAAATCATTATTTATTGAAAAGCGGGGCCAAATTGATATTAGTACCCATCCCTTTTCTAATACAAAAAAGATGAAAAGATCTGTTACTTGACGCAAAGAGAGAAGAGAAGAAGAAAGAAAAAGAAGAAGGAGAGAGGAGGAGCAGTTGTTCCATACTCCACTAACCATCTCCATCGTCGGTTGCAAAAATGAGAGATCGACGGTAGTGAAGGCATTTTGGTCTCAATGAAAAATAGGCAAGAAATTGACTTCAAAATGTCAATAAGCTCCGTTCATCTTATTCCTTATGTCATTTCAATGAAAAACCCTCTATTTTCTATGAAGATTGAAGAAGCTTTGGCATTAGACCTAAAACTAAGAACTCTAACAATGATTTTGATCAGAAATGGGTACATGTAGGGATTCTTTGATTCACTTTGATTTGTCTCTTTGTAACCTAACCATGCTTAGATCTAGGAAATCTATGATTTTTTTATTATAAATTATTAGATTTTAAGATAAAAACATGAGATATAAGGAAGAACAAATGTAGATTAGAGAAATTTTATATTGTTGATCTGACTCCAATTTCCAACATAGAGTTTCTAAAAATTGCTACCTATCGATTGACGATGGGAAACTATGATCTTGGCATGTATATTACTATTTTTGCACATTAAAACCATAATCTCTAGCCTACGATGATGATCCAACCTTTGCAGACTATTCGATGGTAGTCAGATGAGCAAAATTCAAACTAATTAAGTTATTTTTATGCGATCAAACAGAATTTGATAGTTGGACAATCTGGGGATTGAAAATCAGACCAACATCCAATGGTTGTAATAAGATAACCATGAATTAGATAGTTAATTAGTGATTAGGATTGTTGATCTGCAAAACCAGCTATTTGTAATGATGTAGATTAGTGGTTTCAAATATGAGTGTTAATCTGGACCATTGATCAAAACTCAATGGTGTAGATATGAGATTCTATCATCTGATGGATATCTAATCAATGAACGATGATTGGGAAAATCATATCAACATCTTAAATGGCTGAAATCGTGTGATTTTAATCATTAGATTAGTGATAGAGATTAGATCTATGATTAATATTAAGTTTCATCTAAGTTAGAAAGATCTGAACGATCAATCTATATTGATAAATGTACAATCTAAGAATAGATGTGTAGTTGTATACTATTATGAGATCTATGTTACAAGGTGCCCCCTGCCCATAACCACAAAAAGTGGTAAAGGATATCTACCGCCCAAAGAGGCATCTATCTAGACTAACAATTTGACTACTTTAGGTGTTCACGGCACCCTTTCTAGATTTGGCTGTAGTCCCCATGAGGATGCAGTTAGAGTTTGTCCAAGATATCGACTAGCACACAAAGCAGTGATCTAGTGGTAAGCATAGGAGCATCATGATTATTTGCTTTTGATCTATAGGCTGCAAACATGATTAATTGATAATGCTAGAGTTGTTTTGGTGGTTTTGGTACTGCAAGCATGATTGAGTGATAGTAACTTTGTAGATGATACACACACACACACATATACATGTGCTTGTGATGCATTCCATGTGATGGCTTGTGGCCATGTGATTTCATCATTAGAAAAACCTTTCTTTATACAATGCAACTTTATACAGTAATAGATAGTGTCGTAGAAAGATTCATATAGTTCCTTCTATCATACTATCTAAGTGTTAGAAAAGTACATATTTATTTGAAAAGGTTATGGAGTCTCCAATCATATTCTAAAAATATAAATGGATGTTTATCAGGTACTTTGCATAACATGTATTAAATGTGTTATGCCCAAAAAATAGGGAAAACTCTACCGGGGTGTTACAAATGAATTTAAAAGAAAAATATTCTTCCACTGTTATTATTTTTGTTTTTTAAATTGGTTTTCAATAGAGATTGATGGTCTTTTAGATTTAAAAAACTCCGGTTGTCACACTTTTTTACCCATAAGAGTGAACATTTTCTTTTTCATTGGTTATCTTCTCTTTTCTCATTTTTCCTTTTTAACTTTTGGTATAGCCTCTCTTTGAATTTTTGTCTTTTCAGCCCTTTTGTGTTCATCTCTTAACTTGTGTATCTCATACATTTTAAAGATATTTATTTAACCATCTCTATATATTTCTCAAAACAAATGTCATAATAGATATATCATATATATTATTAAGGGTACTGGTCAATGTGTTCACAAAGAAAGGTCTCTTTAAAAAGTATTATGGGGTTAACTAGAGAAAAAATAATAACTCAGGGAAGACTAAAGGCTCTAGGCCTACCAAGGATGACCTCTATCATTTCCTAGGTTTCATATGACTTAAATTAACCATAAAATCAAGAGATATATAGTGTAGTATTTTAGATGTTTTCTCAATAGTTGACCAAGATGAAGAATAATGAGACCAACTAAGAATTTATATAACCTCAGAAAGAAAGATTAGCTCTAAACTTGCATGAGTTAATAGTCTCCACTTATCTTCTTCATGATTTGTAAGTTATATTTTCTCTTTAACTTAAACTATATATATGGCTATTTTGTGCAATGAATATTTTGAGTTTTAATTTTCCATGTAAAATTTAAAAAAAGGATCAAATAGTGAACCAATAAGCTAAAGTTCAAAGGATATATTGAATATTAAAAAAATCAGACTTATATTAAACATTGTCCCTAATGTGGCTAGTAAAGGGTCAGAAAGATAGTACCTACAATCTAGTGATGGTGCATTCATCTACTGATGTGGCTAGTTATGAAATTATGCAAAAAATAAATAATCTACTTAACCTAAACCTAAACTAATTATGAAGGAGTTTCTAGAAAACTCATTCCACTTTTGAATCTCACGATAGTCTATGTATATTCTCTACCTAAAGATGTATGGATGGGACAGCATGATAACATGATGGATCACCATGCACTTAAATTTTTTGGGACAAGTCAAGGTGACTTGGCCTAGGAACTATCAAATTGAGGAAAGATAATGCCAACATCAAAGAGTTGATAATATTCCTCCTCTCTCACCTTGTCCTGATGGCTAGGGTTGAGTTGGCTCTGTATCTCCCATAAGGTTTGTTCATTTTCCTCTTGATGTAGAGAAATAAGGGGCTTAAACCTTGTTTATCATGTACTATACACCCTAGAGCCGATTGATGTTGGGCGAAAATATCAATGGACTCTCCTTCTGGTTTTGTAGTCACAAGTAACGTTTTAGATAAACCCAAACTCTCACATGTGAACTAATTGGTAAAGGTTGTAAGTCCAAATTAGGTGCTTTGTCACTAAATGGCTCACATAGATTCTCAAGAATTGTAAGGGGTCATAATCTAACTTTCCATTTTAAAGTATCCATTAAGGGAGTAGCAATCCAATAAATCATTTACTTCATCTATGTAGGTGTCGATATTAAAATTAAAATGATTAAGACATGCCTCAACAGGATCATTATTATTGGAGGGTAGGGATTGTGTAGACATTGGACTCTCTATCTCATAAGAATCTTCAAAGCCTAATACTATTTTTATCTCTCAGTAGTTGTTGATGGGCATCTCACAGTTCTCAACTTGGTTGTTTTCCTTTTTTTCTTTCTAAAAATCTTGTAGATATTTGACACATTTGGAACTCCAAGTTCATAATAGATTGCATGTGGGCATCCTTATTTTGTTTTAAATCATTCTGGACCTCAAAAGTGCTCTACATAAAGGAACTAAGGATCTCTTCTAAACAATTTTACCCCTTGTGTGGAGGAAACTATTGTTGTGGCATTGAATCACTATAGAAGGGTAATTATCTTGAGACCATGAGAAATCAAGATGCCTAGCCCATCCTAGATAGTAAGTCTCAGAATATACGTTGTCACTAAGATCTATGAATGCACTCTTTGCATTCATTTGAAAGTATTCAAGGTATGTGAAGCTTGATGAGCACGAAGTAGTTGGATGCATTGGACTAGAACATAAAGAACAAACTTCATATTGAGGTCACATAAATGACTCTCTAGCCAATATAAAGGCATCCAATGTATTAACCAGGTTATTTACTTCATCCAACCTATCCACTAATCTATCTATTTTTATTTTATAGATTAGGATTAGCCCCTATTTCATACATATATTCATATTTGAGGGGTTGTGAAATAAAATAATGCTATAATGGCTTTTTTGTTTCCTCTATTTTGTTGGTTATATCCAAGGCAAGGTTATTTATGTCTACTTAATTCCTTAACCCTTGTCTTATGGTCCATACTATCTCTGGATCTTAAAGCACTGAGTTTGGTTTCAGTGATCGACAACTTTGCATATACCAGTGGTTGGTGTAATGGATTATACTTTATATGCAATGAAAACAAGTCATTATATACAGCAAAGGAGTTTTTTTTTTTTTTTTTTAAATAGACTAGGGGATCCTAAACTAGACAATGCAACTCATATGCAAAATGATGCAAAAAGACAAAGGACAAACAATAAATACTATTCCTATAGTAAACTAGCTGAAAGGTTAATTTTTCTTTATTTTCTTTGAGGGAGTGATTTTTAGATTATTTCCAACCTAATTAGCTCATCCTCTCTTTCAAACTTGTCATATTGCTTAATAGTTGGATCCTACCTTGATCAACCACTTCACACCCTCCTCAGTCATCTGTAGGTGATCTAAGTGGCCCAATGCATTAGCAAAGTTAGTCATTTAAATACCAATGTAGTTGATTACACATGGACCACTAGAGTGTCAATAGGTTTCCTCCATCCAAGAGGGTCCTATGAGCTCGCCAACTACTATAGATCTCTTCTAAGTTGATTTTTAATTAATTTTTGAGGATAGGAATGTGCTTAAGGTGATGAGTAACCTAGGTAAGCTTAAAAGTGGTGATGAAATCCATCCTTGATCTTGTAGGATGAGTGCCCTTACTAATTCATTAAAGCATTCCCCACACAATTTGATCAACATATATTCACCTTAAAGTATCTAAACATGACCTAATATGTAAGAAAAAAATGCTTTCTATATGCTTTACACTACCATCCACAATGCAAAATTAAATTGCTTGTGTAACCTAAAGCTAAGAATTGGAAAGGAGATTAGGATAGTTCACATTGGGGTTCTAAAATTAGTCTTTCGTATAAGGGTGGGTGCATGTACAAACCACCTCTTCTTTCAAGTTATGATGGCCTACTCTTGTGCCTACTTTGCATGTGCAAACACTTTCATGCAAAACTGCATATGAATAATCATTTTTTTTCCTGAAATTCACAAGAACATAGTAGTTTTACAAGGCATATAAATAGAATATAGATTTAAGGTATCAATATTTCAATAACAACACAAATCATGTGTCTAATCACCTTTATAAATCAAATCCATGAATTGCATATATATTACATGTGTTAAATTTTCATATTTCTACTAAAAGTCTAATAAAGTCTCCTTTGTTTTTCAACCATTGCACATTTAACACATGTGACGGGATTCACCTAATAATCCATTATTTCATCTTTTATTATGAATATAAATGAAGATTCAATCTTTCAATATTAACATACCAAAATCATGTGCATATGTTATGGATAGATGCGTCAAAGTTTTAGAACATGCCAAAATCATATAAGATTTCTTGTGCATATAAGCATAAATTTAGCCATTCAAATCAAAAGAACATAGATTAATAAGTTTCATGTTTTGATGAGAAATTCATGATCTAGCTTAAGAGATTTCCTATGCTGCTACCTATTTTTCTTCTCTTTCTTCTTCCTCAAAACCACAATTCTTGAGATTTCATAACAATCTACTATTGATCTGATAAAAAGATAAAGAAAGCAATTAATTAACTTTCAAATTATAGATCTGCACATCAATTTATAACATGGATGATTGAATGATTACTGATCCATCATCTAAACTGCAAATGATTTGAGGTTTTGAATCATCTAAACTAACAAAATAACATTTATGGTCATAAATTATGGTCCAAAAATATTCAGTCAATTAATCCATCATTAGATCATGCAAATCTAAGCATCTGATTAATAAAAATCACGGATAAATAGTTACATTTCATTTTTCAGATCACAGATAATACTATTAGACATTATCAACCATTAGTTTATCAAATTTGATCTTAGGTATAAAGTCTTCGAGTCATCATTCTAGACCATGAATCGTTGAATCTATACATAAAACACATTGATCTACGTTTTGATATGGATTTCAATGGTCACATTCAATAGATCATCATCATCAAGACCTTATCCCAATTAGGGGTCAGCCACATGAATCTTATTCCTCCATTCCACTCTATTAAATACCATGTCTTCATTTAGTCCCAAAGTTTTTAAATCTTTCCTCACCACTTCTATCCACTTTTCTTTTGGGCCTTCCCCTTGCCCTTTTAGAACCTTCAACTTGTATTGTCTCACTCCTTCTAACTGGTGTCGTTGTTGGCCTCCTTTGAACATGTCCAAACCATCTAAGTCTAATCTCCCTCATCTTGTTACCTATTGGTGCTATCCCTAAATTTCCTCTAATATTTTCATTGATAATTCTATCCTTTCTTGTCTTACCACTCATCCATCTCAACATCCTCATTTCTGCGACACTCAGCCTATGAGTATGATGTTCCTTAATTGCCCAACACTCTGATCCATAGAGCATGGCCAGCCTTATAGCCATCCTATAGAATTTTTCTTTTAGTTTGAGTGGCACCCGCCGATCACATAAAACACCCGATGCACATCTCCATTTGTTCCAACTCGCTTGGATTCTCTGGGTAACCTCTCTCTCAATCTCTCCACTCTCATGTATCAATGATCCTAAGTATTGGAAGTGGTCTCTCATGGGACCTCTTGGTTATCAATCTTGACTGGTGCTCCACTCCTACTCTCCTTGCTAAAATTACATTCCATATATTCTGTCTTAGTTCGACTAATTTTAAATTCTTCCGATTCTAATGCTTCTCTCCATAACTCTAGCTTTATGTTTACACCCTCCCTTGTCTCATCAATAGATCACAATATACCAATCATTATTTGTTAAATCAAGACAATCATATATATATATATATATATATATATTATTTGATCACATTTCCAATAGTTAGTTTTGTAGACCATGTGTTAACAGCCATGGATTGAATTGGATCTAACATTTGAACAAGCATATTTAGTTAATCATGAATTGCAAGTTATAGAATAAAGTTATTATGGATCGACATCCTTGACAACAAATTCAACATGATCTAAAGCATGGATGGTCAATTTTGTGCAAATTATCACTCGATAGTTGCATGCTAAAGCACAATTATCAAAAAGGATGCTAATCTATCTTTTTGATCATGGATCAGTAAGGATCTTATGAAATGAATTGACTGTGTTTACAGGTCTTAAAGTCTGTTAACCAATCAGCAATTAGATTTTCAAATCATCAATGCTAGTCACAAATTGGTTTAGATTTAACTTTTAGATGGTCAAATAATCTCTATTCAAACTCTGATCATCATGGGCACATAAATTGGGCAAAGAGGATCCCAGATCTACACATTTTATCATTTGATAGTTTCCAAAAATGGGTCACTATTATTGGAGAAGGTGATTGAAAAATGGTTAATAGCGTGGACTATAAATTGCGCAAAAATTGTGAAAAAATGCATAAAAAGTTGAGGAAAAATGTAGATGTAAACCTTACCTTTATTTCCAACTATTTCAAAACTTTTTTGTTGTTGTTTTGGCTAGAAAAACATTTAAAAAAAAAAAAAAAAACTTGTTGAACTATCACCTTCGCAGAATTTCTGTGCAGTTAAAGATCTATGTTGATTCTCACCATGGATGGTATATTTGAGTTAGATATTCTTTGATCTATCATCCAAATTTAGTTTCACTATTTTTTCAATGGGTTCATGGAAATATCTTGTTGATTTTCATTTCTAAGTCACCAAAACATGATGCCAATTTTGGATATCTCTCAATTGCACGGTGAGAAGGGAGGTCATTTCGGGGGGCCTCTCTCTTATACTTTTTCGATTGGGGGTTCCATTATCAATTTTGGCCCCTATTTGAAATATTGGACCTTTCTCATTTGTTCTCCATTTTCAGTGTTCTTGGTGTCATTGAAAAATCTTTTCAAGTACTTTCCAAATCTTAAGGTTTCAATAATCAATTTGATATTTTTCAAATGTTACTTACCTTGAAACTAGAAAAATAGACTTTCACATCCGCATTTAATTTCAATTTAAAATTTGTCAAAAACTACATGAAATGAAATCTAAACATTTGGGTTATTAGAGCTAGGGAAAGAGATCGGCTCGAAATAGCCTAGTGTCTCGGCACTTGGATGGTCTACTCAACAGTGCTAGTTATTCTTATCAGCTCGTGCTCTAAAGAAACATGAAGATATGACCATTGTATGCACCTTGATTGGATATAAGCCATTTGCGCTCGTGCTGGCAAGGGTACCTTTTGTTTCCAATGGTTCTCAATGGAAAAATCAGATGAGTTATATACAGATGTCCAATCATTGTCGTGAATAAATTTATAAATGGACAAAAGATTTTTCTTAAGTTTCAGAAGTGGCATGAATCTGTCAATGAAACCAATTGAAGTGAGGCACCGAGTTGAGCTGCAATGCTCTTGACCAAGGAGGTGGTCGGCCATGGATTGAGAGCCGTTCTTGAGGTTCAACCATTGCTACTTCAAGAACAATACTTGGGCATAATAATTAAGCTAATAGGGATTCAGTAAGCGTACCATTTATCCACTCAAAACGAGTTGATCAGTTCACTTCCACTTAATCCTGATTTAGTGTTGTATCACTTCATTATCACAAGCGAAATGCTTAGGAGGAGCCATGCTCAATCCATCAATAAACTGATGAAGATCTTCCGAGTAAAGAGCAAGAGCTATTTGTGAATTCCACGTAAGATAGTTGCTTCTATACACTTGCTATGGACTGCATAGATGCAGTAGGATGTTCCAGAACCATCGGAATCGTGGAAGATGAGGAAGTATCTGAACCATTGGTGACTGATTCTTTTCCTAATAATATTATGTCTATGAATATCATGTATAAAATCCATGTTTCCATCTTTTCTTTTTTTGGTAGCCAAGCTGGGTTTTCATGGATAATCCAATGAGCATCTTAAACCCTGACCTAAGTACAGGAGAGGCCCTTCTTGCTCCACCTAATTAAGCTTCTCGAACCCAGACCTATTTTCAGGCTTAGCTCCTCCATTCTGCTCTCTTTAGGTTATACTCGTTATGAGCTATTAAAGTAAATGTGATTTTTCAAAAGTTAACCAAGAAGAAAAGCATTTCATTATTCGCAATGGAGCCCGGGATATAATTCCCATATGTACATAAGCATGTTCTCTTTTGGAGATCATTTGGTGGTCAGATTGATTTCTTGAGAAAGTGACTTAGCTAATACCTGAGGAGTGAATAATTGAAGTCCGTAGTTGATACCATTTGGATAATCTCGAAATTAACGTGCACACTTTTTGGTACATTTTGAAGAACATAACAAATTTGAATGGAAAAGAAGCACCCGTAGGGTTAGCAGACTGCTTCATTCCGGTTTCAATGGGAGTTCTTGCAACCGTGTGAAGTACCGAGCCTCACGAGAAAACTTTTAGAAGACACTCTTATACATGATACTTTGATCAATGAACAAAGAGGGTGTAAATGGCATATAGGCTACAGATAGTCAGTTATTATCGTGATTGATCCTGATCACATGACTTTAATTCTGGGTTCCACTTGCCGGCTATTACGTTCATCTTCTGGCTATCTTGAAATACAAACACAAGACAGACTAAAAACACAGACGACCACACACACTTGGCGAGAGAGAGAGAGAGAGAGATGAATTGATTGATAGTTATTTGGAATTTTATATTTAGAGGATTATCTTGATAAAAGATAAGTACCAAGATTCATCGCCTACTAAGAACTATGTTAGGATAATTTAAAGTTCTTTGAACGCCTGCGCTTGATTTCATATGATATTTCCTTTGGACACATGATACCTCGCCGTATATCACACATTCCACCCATTAAAAAAAATTTACTACTTCCAGGATCCACACATGCGCAACACAACCAACATAAAAGAAAACCTAGAAATCATCAAGATTAGAGAGAGAGATGATACGCGCAATCCCATGTTTGAAGTTGGGCTCTTGACTTTGTTTAAACCTTGTTCTGACCTTTCTGGAAAGTTTGTACGACTTGTTTCCTATTCGTTACCTACTTCTCTGTCGACACAACTAACTTGCCTTCTTGGCGCCCTTGGCAAGTCTAGGAGGTCTCTTTTTGGAAACGGAGGTGATACTCTCACACCCTTTGTTGGGAGTTTCTGGTACAAGTAAGGTCTACCATTGTCAACGTTCTACACCATTCACCTTACACTTTTCGCCTTAGATGGGCCATGACATGAAAATCATATTAGATTGGAAGATCTTACAATTGATTTTCCTAAAGCTTTTTTAGTTTAATTGTCATCATTTTGGAATTCAAAATAGTTTAGAAAATCAATAAAGAATACAATGTATGTAATTTTTAAGATGGAGCTGATCTAGACCAACAAAATTAATATGAATTGGATGAAAATACCACAAAAACCTAAACATATGTGTGACATTTGGTCGTAGAGAGATGTGCGAATATCACTTCCCTTCTAGTATGCTCATAGTCACAAAATTCTCTAAATAATTAATTTTTTTTGAAAAAGTCCTAACTTTTTGATGCCTTAACTTTTTTCCGCAAAAGTCATATGTTTCTACATTTTTTTCAGGTTCAAATCAAATTAATATCAATTTATAAAATAAAACTGAAATTTTAGTAATAATTTGTTAAATTCTTAAATAGTATTTACAAATATAGTTAAAAATTCAAATGAAAAGCTTAAACTTTTAATTTAAATAATTGCAAGCCATTGACTTGCAGCTTTCCAAGAGATGGTTGGAAAATGCAGAGCAAACATCTACATCCCTCAACAGATCCTTCTCAAATCAAGGCTCTTATTAATTGTCCAATAATGATCCATCAACAAGCATCCTAATTCTGTTTCTAGCTGCTTAAATATTTCCTCCAAAACATGCAGATATCAAATAAAACCACAAGATTAGTAATGAAAAAACTCAAGAATTTTGGTGCAGACATCTAAAACTAGTTCATTCTTAAAAAGGAAAACATCTAACACTAGTTCACGTTTTGCACGACTGAGTTTGTTGCTGTGGATCCTAGATCACTACAATTAGGCTGTAATTGGATAATTTTCTGTTTCAGAAAAATTTCTGGCTATGCCGTTTTCAAACGCAGCCTATAAGTGGTAGCTTCTCCAAACACATTGCTTTTCCCTTTCCTCGTTTAATTGGATTTCTGAAAAACTTTAAAAATAAATAAATAATTCCTGCATTCAAAACCATTTCATTCAGTATTTTTTTCATTATAAAAATTAGAACTGTAGAAAAAGTATCCAATTGCAGGCTTAGTAAAGTGTAAAACGAAAACAAGGTAGGCTATGGTCCACATCTAAGTCATAATTATGTTCGTTCCATTGAATTGGACTCTAATGGATTGAAACACATGGAGAGTGGTCATAGCCGAAAACGACACTAACTGAACCTTTGTAACTGTTAAGCCAAAAGACAGCCTCTTTGACAATCAACAGTAGTTATCAGCAATCACTTGCGAAATATCCGTTGCTGATATGCCAAAATATTAGAAATTCAAAGCTTTTAACTCAAAGAATCTATACAAACAAGCGGGTACGAAGTCCGAATAACTAGTAAATTTCACAGAGCAAGAGGAGAAGGTGTTCGTTTAACTTAGGTTATTTGTGGGCGGAGCAAACATTACAAGTTTGAACTGTTTGGTTTCTATTTTTGGCAACTTGTGTCGTCTTCATCCGAGTTCTTTTAAACCCTCTTTCATGGTTCGATACAGCGCTTACACAGCTAAGGAGCATACGAGATTTGTTTCGAGATCTGCAATCCAAATGTGCCACGTCGCCCAAACTGAACACGTTCTCTGTGGTCTTTTTCAATAAAAGAAATCCAAATAACCAGATTGACTGACAGAGATGACGTGTGAAATCCCAGCGCCACATCACACGCCACCAAAAGGGGCTTATACTGCATTGATTTACCTTCAGGCTGAACTAGGATTTTTCCTATCATTTGTCTTATGAGTCTGTGTTTATTCTTATAACCAAACAAAACTAAACAAAATAGATCAAAACCCAAGATCTTATTCTCAAGTTCTGATTGAGGGAGCGTCCCTGAAGCCACATGGGTTCTCCAAAATAACCGCAAATCATTGTTGCACTTAGAGCTTTTTAAGTTAAACAATAAGATCATAAATCTAAATAATTGAACAGGATTACATATTACGGGCAATGGAATCATCGGCATGAACCATGCAATCATTACTTAAAATTCAATCGAACTGTCAACTGGAACATGATTTTAAACAGACAAGCCAGGTTTTGAACATTCTGAGAAGTTGGATGTTATAAGACCTTGATCCCCAGTTAAGTGCCTTCACCAGTTACACCTAAAATTCGAAAATGCTCGTAGTAACCAATTTATTCCGTAATCAGATCTAAACTGGCATTTCTTGGACAACGATAAGCAGTATCATTTATGGCATTACATCGGAAACAGAACAAGGCATCTGATAAAATTTTTATTTAAGTAAAACCCAAGTTGCTAAACAATTTGCCAAAGGTTTCAAATTCTATTATAACATAGCTTAGGGTTAACAGTTGTGTATGATAGAGTATAACTCTAGCTTGAAACGCACTAAGCTCTCTGTGCTCTGAGCAAGTTTAATGAAGTGGAGATCTCGATGCTATCCTGATTCTTGAGAGTCAGACACTAAACTGATGTTACAAAAATGAAAAAAGAATTCCCCCAAGCTGAACTTTGTGTGGCCAGCGGCCAAATCTAGAATCTAAAAAAGAGGAGCCATGCCTTAGTATTTGTGCAAAAGATTACAGAAGCAAAAGTGTCAAGGGGAGAGAAAATTGGTAGGGCCTTCTTTGTCAGTCTCTTACTGCATCGGCTTCCAAAGAAAGAGAGGAGCATGTGCAATGGCCTAACCGTGCAGATAAGCCGCACCTCATGATCAGTTCCGTTCTCTGCCAAGGATGTAGAAACAGGGGTAGTATTTAATAAATGGTTGAGCTGGGCAAACTAACTTTCCTTTGGCTATACATCACGCCACACGACTGACCTCACCTGTTCTGCTGCATATGCATGGTGGTCCCCAACATTAATCTCTAGGGCCCGCAGTTGGCAGGGCCCATATTACTTTGGCGGTGGCCTGGAAATTCCTTCAACAACTAGAAGATCAGCAGCAGCATGGTTTCCTTCATTCCCTGAACTCGTACACACAACAATTGTTTACATGTACACCCTTTCCCACCGAAACGTATCCTCGCGAAACCCTGACTTTTCTGATATCTGCTGCGTTAATTAGTGGTCAATGACTTTTATCATTGTCTTGATATTCAGGGCCACAGACTAGAGCGATTTTCAGTTAACAGCCAAGATCTAACAAAAGATGGTTACATTAGAAAGACTGAAGAGGCAATTGTCACAATCTTGAGAGAGGCACAACTTCGGGACCCTTACTGGAAAATCAATATGCTGGTCTACCCCGTTAAACTTGAAGAGCTTTAACCAAAAGCCTACATTTTGTTTTTGTTTTTTGTTTTTTTTTCTTCTCTTTGTTTGTTTCATTTTTTGTTCCTTGTAAGGCATAAGACCGATATAGTCGAAACTAAAATCAATGGCTCACATTTGCTGGCGGAACCCTAAACACTTGCTGATCAAGGGGACCGACTTCGGGCTGCTGCACGTTGATTGACCATTAGATCGTGCCTATACAGCTCATATAAGCTTCAAAAGGTATTTGTTATCACTAAGCAAGGCAATAGCTTTCTTTTTAGCATTTTTTAATTAATACTAACGAGCTGATGAGATAGGGTATGAGTGTAGCGAAAGAGTGAGTCTTTATAGTCAAGTCAGTAGTTCGAAACTCCACAAGAGAGTATGTGTGAGAGTGCATTTATCCACGAATAAAAGAAAATAAGAAAAAAGCAGGACGATGAGATGTATGGTCTCATATTGTCTATGCAGGTTCTCTCTGAGACAGCCCATAAATTGTGGATGTTGTCTACGTGTGTTGCACATTAGAGACAAAAATATAAGTGAATAGACGGTGAGTGATCCTGATTGTTCATCTTTTGGGCCATATCTTAGACAACTGACACCCTAAAAATCCTCCATCGTTAGCCCTCTAATATCTTAAGAATTATTTTGGTGAATTCTGTACTTATTTGTAGATGCCTGGAAATGAGTGCTTAAGATCACCAGAAGTCTGAGCCCCCCATGAATTTTAGCTGAGGCTAAATTCGTATATTGATTTATTTGTGATAGACATCCACAACTATAAAGTTCTAATAAATAACATCACTTTGTTATATGATGATTCATAAGTCTGACTTTCGCAAAGGGGATTGAAACAAGTAGTGAAGCAGTGATTCTAAGCCTATCAAAAGAGACAAACATTGCCAACCCCATACGAATAGAGAAACTGTTTATGCCTCCATTAAATTTCTAAAAAAGCCCATAAATTCACAAAATTAAGCCTAGGAACACCTGAACAGGCTTTAAAGAAGTCCTTGCGTAGGAAGCCTGAAATTGGTTCTGGTTGCATTGCTAGATCAGCACGTTAGACTTTCTTAAAGTGGGATAAACATGTATAAATTAAGAACCAACTTTAGGGATGCCTAACATCGCTTAAAGGGTACATAAACATTCAAAACCAGTTTTTATGATTCACAAACTCCTTATTCCAGCTACATGAAACTAAGACTCAATTAAGCAGCATTTATATAGGGCTTAAAGAACTGTTGCTTCGCTAATTGAAAGAAAGTTTTGCTTGCAATTTGTTTGATAAATGGATGGGCAGAGACGATTATTTAAGAAAAAAGGTCAGAGATTGGACTATAAACCCTTAATATTAGCTAATATCAGAGATTCTAATCACCACTTAGAAACGAAAATTAAAGTCCAAGAGAACTTTATGACGTTCACATAAGGCCAAAATATTGGTGCCACTTGATTAAGTGGGTGTGTTTTTACTTGGTGTAACAGTACATGAGCTGTGTTTTATGAGCCGTGAGTCATGGCCAGAGGAGATGAGAAAGGCAGGAGACAGGAAATAGGCACTTTCATTTTCTTTTTTCTTTTAACTCACTCCAAAACACTCTAAACAGTGTGTTTTTACTTGGTGTAACAGTACATGAGCTGTGTTTTATGAGCGATGAGTCACGGCCAGAGGGGATTCGAAAGACAGGAGACAGGAAATGGGCACTCTTATTTCCTTGTTTTCTAACCCACTCCAAAAGCGTCCAAACAGTCCAATATGCATAGAAAATAATTGAAGGCCTAACACTGAGAAATAGCTGTATCTTAGTAATATATTCTGTCCATGGAAGAGACCAACCAGGAGATTTCACAATCTCTCTCTCCTCTCTCTGTCTCTCTCTCTGGAAAAGGAAAAAAAAAGGCTGTTTCTCACGGCTACTTAAAGGGTTGCTGTATTCCACTTTTCTTCGTAGACCTCTTGTCTCCCTCTGACTCTTGAGTCTCTCTTCCTCTATAGGGTAATACTATCAAAAAATTCATTTTCTACCATCTCTTTTCTTGGTCCTTGCCATTTAGAGTTCCTATCTTACTAATCACTGAACTCGTTTTTCTTCTTTTGCAGAAAATGGCTTCTGCTGCCGTGGTTCCATGGCTGGTTTTCTTTTTCTTTGCACCTGTTATCATGGCAGCTGCGCCAAGGAAACCAATAGATGTCTCATTTCACAAAAGCTACGTACCTACATGGGCTTTTGATCACATCACATACTTAAATGGGGGCAACGAAGTTCACCTTAAGTTAGATAAATACACAGGTAAACGAGCTAGAAGCTCATTGAGATATCAGTAAGCACTTACCTCAGCAAGTACTGAATTGGGTTATTTTATCCTGTTAAAAGGTACTGGGTTCCAATCCAAAGGCTCTTACTTGTTTGGCCACTTCAGTATGAGGATTAAGATGGTTGGAGGTGATTCTGCTGGAACAGTAACTGCCTTCTATGTGAGTAATTTTCAGTTAGGTGTCAGATGAGGATCAAGTTAGGATCAAATCTCGTGTTTAAACTGACCACTATTCTCCCTTTTATTGGTTGCTCTGCAGCTTTCTTCTCAGAACAATGAACATGACGAGATAGACTTTGAGTTCTTGGGCAACAGGACTGGGCAGCCCTATATTTTACAGACCAATGTGTTTACTGGTGGAAAGGGAGATAGGGAACAGAGGATTTACCTCTGGTTTGATCCAACGAAAGATTACCATTCCTACTCAGTTCTATGGAACATGTATCAGATAGTGTAAGTTCTTCTCACTTTCAAATTACTGACTGTTGATTATAAGCTGTCATTAGGAGAAGAAAGCTGTCAGAAGAACTGGGTTTTCTCAAGGAAGATGGGAGGGTTGTTTAAAGTAAAAGGATGGGGAGGGTTTCTTGATGGCTGTAACTAGTACCACCTAATCCTTTTAATAGTTCCCATAGCATTTAGAAATAGGCTATTGAAAAAATCAGGGTATATTTCATTAAAAGAACCTCGTCAAGATCCCTCCTAGAGATATCTCATAGCACAGTACAGACATCTTTTATTTAGCATAATAAATACCATTTCTTCCTCCTTCTCTAGATGCTTTCTGCTGTTAAGTCTTCTTTCAGATTCCCACGTTTGTAGGTTTCGATGTGTAACAGTAGAAGAGTTTTATGTAAAATCTATACTTAACTACCAAATGAAAGCCACGACCAGCATATCCTTTTGCTTTCTTACCAATATCTTAAAGGCCTGTTGAGCAAAACAGGGGATCCTCCACGAATCTCATCCAAACACTTCTAACAATTATCATATGACACGAAAGTGGATGTTTTTGTTGCATCATTATACCTACCATCCGTGCCTGTTATTTGAGTCTTCTATCTAAATATTCATTCTCTCTAGAATTTAATGTGAGAAATAGTTGCAGCTCTCAAGTGAAAACCATCAAATTTAAACCAATGAAGAAAGCAACCGGAAAAAAGTTTCTTTCTACAACTGGGTCTTATTCTTGTCTTTGGTTTTCAATTTTCCATTTTGTTCTCCTTCTAACCTACCAAAAAAACAAAAAAAAAGGATTCTGATTTTCTTTTCTGTGGGTTCAATCCAGATTCTTTGTCGACGATGTTCCAATCAGAGTTTTTAAGAACTGCAAAGATTTGGGTGTGAGATTCCCATTCAACCAACCCATGAAGATCTACTCAAGTCTCTGGAATGCAGATGACTGGGCCACAAGAGGTGGGCTCGAGAAGACTGACTGGAGCAAGGCCCCGTTTATTGCATCGTACAAAGGCTTCCACATCGACGGCTGTGAAGCATCTGCCAATGCCAAGTATTGCGACACTCAAGGCAGACGCTGGTGGGACCAGAAGGAGTTCCAAGATCTTGACGGCCTACAGTACAGGAGGCTGAGGTGGGTCCGCCAGAAATATACCTTATACAACTACTGCACTGACAGAGTGAGGATTCCTGTTATGCCACCGGAATGCAAGAGGGACAGAGATGTGTAAAGTCCTATTTAAGTGGCTGCTGCTATCTGAATCTTATTGTTTCTTGGGTCTTCTTTTTGATCCTATGATCTGCTTGATTATAGTCTAAAAGAAAAGCCCAGATGTTTATTTATTTATTCTCTTCAATTTCTGTCCCACTTCCGCTCTACCATACCATCATTTGTGTGTAATCTTTAGATTTTGTCATGTATAACCATGAATATTCTAATATATGAAAGATCATATTGGTTTTTCCTTTACCTTCTATTTTCTTATGCTGGACTTTGGGAACTGGATATATGGGAGTTCTTCTTTAGTGGGTGGTTCTTTTTCTTTCTTTTCTTTTGTTACCGTTCTGTCATTGTTATCTGTGTATGTGGTTTCAATGTGCAAGCTGTCTAGAGACCACGTGGGTATCTTGTTTCTGATGTTGGTTAATTTTCTTTAGTGTTTTTTCAGTAAGAATTTTCTGTTCTGTTTTAATGTCTTGGATAGTGAAGTATTAAAAGGATTAGTGGCAGGAGTTCCCATGCCAGTGCTTGTTATTTATTTCATTTTTTTGGAAAGAATGCCTTTTATTTTGTTTCTCTGACATTTCTTCAGAGGCAGATCCATAGGTCCTTCTTACGAAAAAAAGAAAAGATCCAAGCTCCTAGAAAGGCTAGGCCTATCAGTTCTTGAGTTATTGTTCATTGATAGTTTGTACAAAGGTGTTCTAGCTATTACGGTAAGAGGAGCCACTTGGATTTATTTCATGCTATTTGCTCTTTCTGATATGAGTTCTCAGACGAATCTGAATTGAAATTTTGATTTTCTTACAGTTTAGTTTCTTGAGAATTGAAAATATCCTGAGCGAGAAGATAAAACTTGCCGTACAGTCCCCCACTTTCACTGTGATGTAACCTAACTTTGATTGATGAGCCCATTCATCTTGCTTTCTAAATGTTAATAACTATTAGTCCTGAAACAATGCGGATTAGATGAGTCTGGAATATAAATGTGCATTGTGTCACATAGACGTTGTTTGATCAAAAATATTATTTAAAAAGCAGCCTAAAATAAACTAGTAAAATGTATATTTTTTTTGGATGTTACAATCACAAATTAGAATCATCCAAATATGGTAAGGTTTAGGATACAAGAGATCCATAGAATCATATGAACATGTCTTTCCAGCCAAGGATTGGACATACAATGATTAAAGTGGGGAGCTATACCACAACTTCTGTCATGGAAAGACTGTAGAGGAACCACCAACAGCAAATGAGACCTATATAAACAAGTATACGAATTATAATTAAGTTTAGAGGACATAATTTGAAAGGGCAACTGTACTATTTTAGAGAATCACTAACACATGCTCCTTTGAGCATCGGAAGAACCCTAGTAGAATTTCATTGACTCGCCTCTCTATAAGCCATTGCTCTCTCACTCTACAAATGTTAGCAGTCTTAAGGAATTTGTAAATGTCTTTGACCTTTAATCTCTGCATTTTATCATACAAGTACTTGTAGAAAAGAAATAATTATTAATTATCATTATTGATTAACATGTAATCTCCGTATTTTATTTGTATACCCAATGTAGGAGACGATGAACACGGAGTCGAATTAATCCCATTTTCAAACCCCTTGCTAGGTCTTGTCTCATAAGTGGTGATTTAACTATGTTATCACCAAACAATCTAAGATCTACATGTACAAGATTAATTACCTTATCTTTATTAATGAGTTTATAAAGGGTCCCAAGGTTTAGAGGCATATCAGATGTGTAATAACCCCAATTTTGTAAGATTATAAATGAAATTCAAGAATTTTAAAAAAACTAGGCTGGAATATTAGGTTATTAGAAAATCTCTTTTTATAGAGATTAAATCATGAGTTAAAACCTAGATAACCAAAATGTACTAAAAAAATGGATTCAAATATGCTAAAATCCGAGTTCAGATAAATTAAACCTATTTTTCTCAAATTTTGAATTAAAAAGGAAAAAAGGTCAAACCACTTATAATCAAGACTTAAGACATGAATATTTGGAATGTACTAAAAAAATCAATTAAAATGACACTAAATACGTTAAATTATGAAATTGGATGAAAAATCCTTAATTTTCTCTATTTTTATAAATAAAAGGGTAAAATGATAATTTTACTCATAACCAAGAATTAAGACATAAATATTTGGAATGTACTCTAAAATATAATCAAAATGACACTAAGTTCACTCAATTCCGAATTCGGAAGAATAAAACATATTTTTTTCTATTTTTGTGAATAAAAGGGAAAAATGGTCTTTTCACATTACCTTGGGGCCACAACCTGATCCAACGGCCAAAAACACACCATCATTGGTCAAACCACTACCAACTGGTAGTGTAGACAGAGGTGGAGTGGCAGGTTCACTCCCCCATTAAATAATTTAAAAGTAATGTAACATAATTATTAAGGTTAATGATGAAAATTCTCAAATTGCTTATATATACATCCTAAAATTTTTCCTAAAATTCCTCACGAGGTTCCCTAGACTCCCCTAGAATTGCAGCTCTAATCTCCCCCTCTATCTCCCCCAATTCCTCCTCCAATCTCCTCTTCTATTTTTTCCCTGGGAGAGTTACCCCAAACGCACCCGACAAACAAAATAATGTTTGCCATTGGACGCGTTGTCTTCGATAGAGCTAGGGCTTTTCCTAGGAACCCTAGATCCAATTAGGCATCCAATTCCAGAATGCTTTTCGAAGTTCCAAACTGTTAGATCTATTCAGCCTAAGCTTAGCTACAAAATACCTATACTTTTGAAATGATCCACCAGATGGATCATCAGAAAATGTGATGGGAACTCTAGCACCGGTACTGGGTACCATCTCCAATGATAAATCCAAGTTATTCTAGCCAATCTAGCCATTAAATATTGATCCTACACCATTAAACATCTTCAGCACGATGGGGTCTTCAAAACCCCCAAGGTTTCCCTTCTTCTCCGGCATCGGCAACCGGAATTTTCTTGATTGTATGCATTATCTGGCATTTAGGTTTCCTTTCACAGGCAAATCTCTTCTCCAATGAAATTTCTTCACTGGACTAGCACAAGTAGGCCATTTCCTCATCTCCCCTTTCATTTATGGCATGCCTTTGATGTTTTCCAACCATCCATGATCTCCCTTGGCTGGTGATCTGTTGGAAATGATGGATCCAGCAACAGGGGTTGAGATCTAATCATGGACGGCTCAGATGAAACATCTGAGCCATTGGATGGATTTTTGGGGCCCAAAAACCCTATGAGTTGAAATCTTGACCATTGGCTATCACCAGTCACCACCTCAAGTTAACCTAAGATCACAAGTAGCAGAGGAGGGCAACTGATCGTCCCCATACCATGATGATCAGATCAATTCTAAGCCATTTAAATGATTGTGAACTTGTTTCTTTGATTCTGAAGTCATCTGAACTCCAAATCAAGATCGAAAATAAGCTATTAAGAGCTTATTATATCTATTTTCTTCTAAAATCATAAAATCTAAGATATATGGTAAGAAACTTTCTGTTAAGAGAAATTAAGTTTTCTATTCCCATGATCTTTAAGACCTGGGATAATCAGACCTTAGGGATCTGATATATTAATGATATAATGTTAAGAAAATATGAAATTAAGGGTTGGATGCTACAGATATATGATAAATGTAAGGATCTATCCTTAATGAGAGAAAAACCCTAAAAATATGCATGGACCCTCTTAATTGGTGAGATCAAGAGTGATCAAACCCTATGGATGGGTTGGATGAATGTGATTATGATGAGATCCAGTGAGATCATGGATGAGATATGACAAAAACGTGTGGATATGATTTTGGACCCTTAGTGAAGTAAAAGCCCTTAATGTAACTAAAGCCCTTAATCTAAAGGATGAACATAAAATCGGATGGTTGGATCATGTTAAAAGTTTCTAATAATCCTAATCGATTGGTTTAATTGTCTCTTATTAGATAATAGAATTGTAAATGTGATTTATGTTATGAATTAGGAAGCATGTTAGTGTAATTCTTCAATTATAGCATATTTACCTCTAAATTTTCTTAGATTATTAATAGACTTGAAGATATGATAATCTTTAGGACCATGTTAGTTTGATTATGAGATTATATCATGATTCCATTAGATTACTAGTAAGATTACAAGTATTTCATAACTTAGGACCCATGTAAGTATATTTATCATAGTAAGGTATACTGCCTTTAGAATGATATAGACGTACAATTCTCTTATGATTTAAGGTATATGGTTATTTGATTGTCAAAGTATAGTGTAAGTATCTTAATTGTCTTTAAGTTAGTAGATATAATTGTTAAATTAGTAGTTATGCTTTAATGAAATATAGAGCTTCCTGGATAATTAAGATGAATGAATGACTTTGACTTAATTTTAGTAAGGGTTATAGTTAGTAGGACAATATAAGGAATGATTTACCATTTTCTTGGCCCAACTTAGGAGAATAATGAACATCCATGGATGACATTTTAAATGTCCATGAAAATAAGTTAAAATCAATAAGAGAAGGGACTTAGGGTAAAATGCTCATAGGAACCTTGTAGAAGGTTGAGCTAGCGTCACTCAAGTGGACTCTAAATATTGTGGTTATAGGGGGTATACAAAAGCTAAGTGCTTTTCCCTCGCCTCCCCTTGATGTTTGTTAAGGTATAAAGGCCTCCTTACATGAGGGCGGTATTAACCACTCTTTGAGAAGACTCTAATTGGTAAGCATTAGTCAATTCTAACATAAGGAGGAGCAGCCTAGACTTAGGAAGAAAATAAACCATCTTCAATCAGTAAATCATTAACTGGTTGAATAATAAGAACATAAAGGATATCAAATTATCTAATCGTAATAAAAATTGTAAGTAAGATAAGGATGATCAAACAAGATCTAAAAGGAGATCTTGGATGATCAAGAACAATAAAAGAAATAAATACTTCTTGATGTATGATATATATATATATATATATTACTTGCAATTTTAGAATAGAAGATCTGAACCCTTGATCATATGTGATTCAAGAAAGAGAGATTCAGATCATCCTCTTCAGGGATGATCAAAAGACCATGTAGGAAGTACAGTTGGATAGAGAAATGGCATTATACGTATGATTTAACAGATATATGTTGATTAGGATTGTAGCAGACCTCAAGGAGTGAGAATATCACATTGAGGTAGGTATATTTTAAGAATGCATTTGCCTAAAAAATATATGTTTTGATACATGATCTTATATTGACATACATGATACAAATGTATTGTGATAAATACCTTAAAAACAATTATGATACAACCAACTGATGAGAAAATATGCATAAAATGGTTAAGTTAGGAATTGAGAAAAACCTTAGATATACATAGTGAAGTAGAAAATATTCTAGCCATAGATAAATAGACAAATCATCTGATAAGCATAAAATAAATACTTTGGTATCAGTTATAATAAATGATCATCCTTGAACTTAAATGAATATGGGTATCATTTATATTAAATGATGATCCTTAAATTAAAGGTGAAATCATATCCTCAATATAAGTATATCGAAATACGAGGATGATGATATAAATAGACAAGTCATCTGATAAGTAAAAGATTACTTTACATACAACCATGTAGGCTTGTGATTTTGTTTTAAACAAGCATAAGCCTGGGAATGCTATGCTGTGATAGTTATGAGGGTTTGGCCTCCCGCTCTCCAAAATGTGATAATGTGATAGATACTGAGCCCAAAGAGAGGCTAAAAGTCAAGTAGGGTAATTATGGGAAGGCCTTACTATAAAAGTCCTATCTCTGCATGTGGTGTAATGACTCCAATTTTGTAACATTAAAATCCCAAGTTAGCAATGAAAAGTTCAGTTTTTGAAGATAAGGGTATTTTGGTCATTTCACTGTTCACCCTAACTAAACTTAGAAATTTGGTCCTGAAAATGGTACCATTAGGTGCATCTTAGAAAAAGGAATCCAACAAGACCAAAATCACCCAAAACGGAGTTAAAATGAGCAAGTTATAGCCCTTTGAAGTTCAGGGGCAAACATATAATTTTTATTAAAAAACGGATTTAGCCTGAAAAACACAACACCCGTTTTGATACGGGCACCCCCTTTCTTCAACCTCCTAGAGGGTTCTAGAACGGCAGTGTTTGGAGGAGAAATCACCGTCATTCTGGAGGTTTCTCCACCGCCATTCAAGGGTAGTGAGAGCCCCCTCCAGAACCCTCTTATAGCTCTACAAATAGAGCTCTTGGGCGCCTCTAATGGCAGCCCAAAAGCTTGGGAAAAACCTGTTTTGGAGAAGCAACCAAGAGGAGAAACGTGGAGAAAAACCCAGCAACGAACCAGGTATGCTCAAAATCCCTCCAAACTCGTCTTCCCATTAGTCATAGGCTAAGTTTCCCTAAGTTTTTGCATGAAAAATCATGCAAAAACGGGCCCTGGAGAGTCACAAAGGACCTTGGGACGATCCCAGGGGCACACTGGTTCGACAGGGTCGAACCAAGGCATCTCGAGGACGCCCCGGTCCCCCAATGAACGAAACGCGTTCTATGCATTGAGAGAACTAGACGGGCACGTCCGTGGACGCGCCCACAAACGAGAATGTCGAGCGGAAGATAAGTGCGTCGGCAGATGCGCCCGCTGACGCAGAATGCGTTAGCGTTCTGGGCTTCCACCTCTTAAAGGCCTTTATGTACATGTGAGATTAAAAAGCTTATAACTTGAGATCTAGGGCTCCGATTGAGGCACTGCAAAAGGCGTTGTGTCCGTGTCAACGACGCAGACACATCCAAACCATAAAATCCCTAATCAAGCAATATAAGGTGGGCACGACCCTTAGAATAGGATGGTGGCGGGTGGCCACTAGACCTTTGGAAAACTGATGATACCAAGGCCCAATTAGGACCTTAGGACACCCATAAGCATGGGGATGAATCCTTAATGCCTAAGTAGTAAGACCAACCACTCTAAAACCTATAAAAGATAGGCCAAACTAACCTTGATTCCTCAAACCATGTTCAGGAGCATACAAGGACAAGGGGATTAGCGCGACCTAGCCAGGTAGGTGCTCTATCCCTACTAGACTTTTAAAAAGAGCCATGATTGTTTGTGACTGCATGTTTTAAGTATACACATATGACTTGTTTAGCATATAAATGAATTCAACATGCATATGATAAATACATTATGCATAGACATGTTTTGCAATTAATTGCATATATTACATGATTTGTGAGCATTGAGTTCTTGCAAAATTGCATGTCCTTGAGGCTTACCAAAAGATGCTGGAGTGCCTAAAAGACGCTGGGTAGGTAGTTGTGAGAGACCCAAAGAGGACAGGTTTTGAAAAAGAGATGTTTTTTCTTGTTTGATCGTATATGATTTGAGCTAGTAAGCTCATGGGCGCTATGCCGAGAGGTTTGGGTTGGCCTCCAGCCTCTACCACTACTAGGTGGATTGGGTACCACGCCCAAAAAGGACATGTCCCTACGTCGACTGCATGTGGTACAAGGGGCTACCACTGGTGTCACGGCACTGGGTCGATGTGTCATATGCCCCGTGGAGGCTATGACGCTATGTCCCTAGGTACCCGGGGACCACACGGCGGCGAGGTCGTGGGCATAGTTGGGCCCTATGGTTTCGTGGACTTACTTGCATTTCATATGGCATGATATGAGGTTGGTCGACCATGCCATACTAGATATTCATGAGTTGGATTCAATGAAGCATCTTATGCATATCATTATATTATGATATATATGATACTTTCAATTTGGATTATGTGATCCTTTAAGTCGTTAGTATTCTAATTCGACAATGGTTTTTAATCCCAATATTGAGCATGAGTGTTCAAACATGCACATGTCTTGAAAGAGCATATGATTTTAAATATAGCATGCATTGTAAAACTAGTAGTGATAGATTCCTACTGAGTATAGTATATACTCACCCAATCCTCAACATTTTTCAGACACATAGTAAACACTTAAGGACGAGGTACGCTTGTGACAGAAGACACCCAGACTAAGTGCAAGTAAGTAAACCCCTACCTAATCTTTCAATGTTACTTGATTGTAGTTACTCTCTATAGCTGAGGCTGTGACTAACACTTTCTTGGGAATAACGTTGATTTAAAATTATGCCATGGCTAGATAATTTGAAAATGTGTTTTGACACTCGGGGTTTTTACGAAAGATTGTTTTCCAAAACAAAAAGATTTTCATGCATTTCATATTTATAAAACAAGAGATCTCTCCTTTTTATCAAATTTGCATCATATAAAAACCCGGGTCATCACAGTTGGTATCAGAGCAAGGTTTAACATTACTCACAGTTCAGTTATGAGGAGAATAACTTATAATCAAGTTTCATCCATGAAAGAGTAAGGGGTAATAGGATAACACCTACTAAGGTCTGGTAAATTACCTTGTGATTACATATGCCTAAGAAGAAAGGAAGCAATGCTCTAAGACCTGAAGCCCCACTAATGGACTCCACTGGGTCAGGCAATGGGATGGCTGAATTATTCCAGCAATTTCTATGGGACAATACATGAGTAGTCAAAGCCAAACTACTACCACCCGAGATCCTTCCCCTGATAAAGTAATAGATAGGACTAAGGTTCAGTTAGAAAGGTTTCAGAAATTAGCTCCCTCATTCATAGGAGAAGATGAAGCATCTACAGTTGAAAATTGGTTAATTGATATTGAAAAGATATTTAAAGCCATGAACATAGCTGAAGAAAGAAAAGTACCCATGGCCACATTTTTGTTTAGGGGAGAGGCTACCTTTTGGTGGGAAGCCATAGAAAGAACTTATTTTGACCAGCGAGAAACAATAGGATGGGAAGAGTTTAAAAAGGTCTTTAATGACAAATATTATCCTAAACACGTAAGAAAATAGAAGGAAAAGGAATTTATGGACTTAGAACAAGGAAATATGACTATCCAACAGTATGAAAATAGATTCATCAGCCTCCGAAGATTTGCACCACATGCTTGTGTTGATGAGGAAGATGTGGCAGAAAGATTTGTAGATGGGCTCAACCCAGGACTCAGGAGCAGAGTTCTAGGTTTCCAACCTTCCACCATAGCCAAGGCAGTAGAGATGGCCTCCTTATATGAAAAAGATTATCAAAGGAATCAGGCGATGAAGGAAACTAAGAACATCAACACCATGAGAAATAAAGGAAAGAGACCATTTCAGTCATCTGGACCCAGGCCACCTTTCAAGAAGCTGTTTGAAAACAAAGGAAGAAGACCAGACTGGAAAACATGCCCTAAGTGTAACAGGAGTCATTTAAGCAAAACATGTCCCATTTTCAACATCACTTGCTATCTTTGTGGAGAATTAGGACATTTTGCTAGGGATTGTCCTAAAAAGAAAGTTGAAGAGCGTATAGGAGATCAAGTTCCAAAAAGCCAAGGACGTGTCTTTGCCCTCACTTCCAGTCAAGCCCAGGCTTCAAATGTAGTAGTTGAAGGTATTCTTTTTATCTATGATATACCTGCTAAAGTTCTATTCGATACAGGCTCCACTCATTCTTTCATATCCCGAGAGTTTGCGTCATCCTTGGACATTATACCACAGGACTTGGACTTCACTCTAGAAGTCATGACTCCTGTAGGCCAGGCACTTCCCACCTATTCTTATTTCTAGGATGTTCCCATTTTGATCAAGGATCATTTGCTACTTGCCAATCTCATTCACATAGATATGAATGACTTCGTCATCATCCTAGGTATGGATTGGCTAGCCTTTCATCAAGCCTTTGTTGATTGCCACCAGAAACATGTCACTTTTACCCTACCTAATGGAGACACTTTCACCCTCCAAGGAAAAAAGGATTATTCTGGAGCGTGTGTTATTTCTTCCATGAAAGCAGTTAAGCACATTGCTCAGGGATGCCCCTTCTTCTTAGCCAAGATTGAATCTGTTGAGAGTCCCTAACCAAAGCTAAAGAATGTCGAGGTAGTCCGAGAATTTTCTAACGTATTCCCTGAGGACTTACTAGGTCTACCTCCACCAAGGGAAATTGAGTTTATCATTGACCTTATACCCAGTACTTCCCCCATTTCCAAAGTTCCTTACCGAATGGCTCCTGCAAAACTAAAAGAATTGAAGACCTAGTTACAGGAACTACTTGACAAAGATACGACCTAGCGTATCTCTGTGGGGAGCTCCAGTCCTTTTTGTTAAGAAAAAGGATGGCTCCATGAGATTGTGCGTAGACTATCGGATGCTAAATAGGGTCACCATTAAGAATAAGTACCCCCTTCCCCGAATTGATGATCTTTTCGATCAACTTCAGTCAGTCAGAGTCTTCTTTAAGATTGATCTACGATCCAGATACCATCAACTTTGAGTTAGAGAAGAAGATATTCCCAAGATAGCCTTCAGGACTCGATATGGCCATTATGAATTCAGAGTGATGTCCTTTGGTTTAACTAATGCTCCAGCCGCATTTATGGACCTCATGAATAGGGTGTTCAAGGAGTACTTAGATAAATTCATCAGTGTTTGTGGATGATATCTTGATATATTCAGAAACTCCTGAAGACCATAAGGAACATCTAAGGATAACATTAAGCACCCTACTAGCACACAAGTTATATGCAAAATTCAGTAAGTGTGAGTTTTGGCTAGAAAAGGTTAATTTCTTAGGACACATTATTTCTTAGGATGGCATAGCAGTTGACCCCGCTAAGGTTGAATTAGTACATAAATGGGAAAGACGTAAGACAGTCACAGAAATAAGAAGCTTCTTAGGACTTGCTGGATATTACAGGAGATTCATTGAGGGTTTTTCACAAATTGCTTTACCTCTAACTAAGCTGACCAGGAAAGACACAAGATTTGAATGGATGGATAAATGTGAGGAAATCTTCCAGGAACTAAAGAGAAGGTTAACTACAGCACCTGTCCTTACCTTACCTTCAGGAAGTGGCGGATTTGAGATATACAGCGATGCCTCTCAACAAGGACTAGGCTGCGTACTTATGCAACATGGGAAGGTAATTGCTTATGCTTCTCGGCAACTCAAGAAGCATGAAGCCAATTACCCAACCCATAACTTGGAATTAGCGGCCATAGTCTTTGCCTAATGAATCTAGAGACATTATTTATATGGGAAAAAGTTTGAAGTTTTTACAGATCATAAGAGTCTTAAATATATCTTTTCCCAACAAGACTTAAACATGCGACAAAGAAGATGGATGGAATACTTAAAAGACTATGACTTCTCCATTCATTATCACCCTGGAAAAGCTAATGTGGTAGTTAATGCATTAAGTAGAAAAATCCAAGGGATGTGAGCAAGTTTATTAACTAAGAGATGGTTAAGCAAGAACAAAAAGGAGATCCGGATATACAAGCTTTCATAGGAAAACCAGGGTTTACTAAAGGGGAAGATGGTAGTGTCTACATGCAAGGAAGATTAATGGTATCGACTAATGAAGAGTTAAAACAAGAAATCTTAAAAGAGGCTCATCGGTCTAAGTATACTATACACCCGGGAGGAACTAAGAGGTATCAAGACTTAAAGATACAATATTGGTGGGATGGTATGAAAAGAGACATAGGGGAATTTGTGGCAAAGTGTCTAACATGTCAACAAGTAAAGGCTGAACATCAAAGACCTGCGGGATTGTTACAAACCCTTGAGTTACCCGAATGGAAATGGGACCATGTTACCATGGACTTCATCATAGGGTTACCTAGGACCTCTAAGGGTCATGACATGATCTGGGTCATTGTTGATAGATTGACTAAGACAGTCCATTTCCTTCCTATACGCCATACCCAATCCACCGACAACCTATCTTAGCTATACATCAAAGAGATAGTAAGTTTACATGGCATACCCCTTAGTATCACTTCAGATAGGGGTAGCCGTTTCACTTCGCAACTCTGGAAGTCCGTCCAAAAATCCTTAGGATCTTCCTTGAACTTTAGCACAGCCTTCCATCCACAGACCGATGGACAGTTAGAGTGCACAATCTAGATAGTTGAAGATATGTTGCGAACCTGTGCCCTCGATTGGAAGCAGAGCTGGGATGAAAACCTACTGCTAGTTGAGTTTGCATACAACAATAGCTTTTAGTCGAGCATTGGCATGGCTCCATACAAGGTGCTATATGGGAGACCCTGTCGATGATCACCCACCAGTTGGAGTGAAGTTGGAGAGTCAAGGGTGCTCTAGTCTGAGCTGGTGGAGCAATGCGCCGAGAAAGTCAAACTCATAAGATGATGCCTCCTCACAGCTCAAAGCCGCCAAAAGAGCTATGCTGATCGAAGGAGGAGACCATTGGAATTCGACATAGGAAAGCACATTTTCCTGAAGATATCTCCCACTAAAGGAGTTATGCGGTTCGGTATCAAAGGCAAGCTTAGTCCGCGTTATAAAGGACCTTTTGAAATCCTGGAGAAAGTGGGAAAAGTGGCCTACAGGATTGCACTACCCCCTCAGCTATGTGAAGTGCATAATGTATTCCATGTATCTATGCTAAGGAGGTACATGCCTGACCCTGCTCATGTCATCAACCAAATACCCATAGAGTTGACGGAGGATCTCAAGCTAGAGACGAGACTAGTTGAGATCCGGGATCGTAAGAGTAAGAAGCTGCGGAACAAGGACATACACTTAGTCAAAGTTCTGTGGAGAAATGCCCACATAGAAGAAGAGACTTGGGAATTGGAGTCAGAAATGCGAGAAAAGTACTCCGAGATCTTTTGGCTGTATATATTGTAGAATTTTGGGGGCGAAATTCTCCTAAGGGGGTAAGAATGTAATGACTCCAATTTTGTAACATTAAAATCCCAAGTTAGCAATGAAAAGTTCAGTTTTTGAAGATAAGGGTATTTTGGTCATGTCACTATTCACCCTAACTGAACCCAGAAAATTGGTCTTGAAAATGGTACCATTAGGTGCGTCTCGGAAAAAGGAATCCAACAAGACCAAAATCACCCAAAACGGAGTTAAAATGAGCAAGTTATGACCCTTTGAAGTTCAGGGGAAAAAATGTAATTTTCATTAAAAAACGGATTTAGCCTGAGAAACACAGGGCCCGTTTTGATACGAGCACCCCCTTTCTTCAACCTCCTAGAGGGTTCTAGAACGGCTGTGTTTGGAGGAGAAATCACCGCCATTTTGGAGGTTTCTCCACCGCCATTCAAGGGCGGTAGGAGCCCCCTCCAAAACCCTTTTATAGCTCTATAAATAGAGCTTTTGGGCGCCTCTAATGGCAGCTCAAAAGCTTGGGAAAAACCTGTTTTGGAGAAGCAACCAAGAGGAGAAACGTGGAGAAAAACCCAGCAACGAACCAAGTATGCCCAAAATCCCTCCAAACCCATCTTTCCATTAGTCCTAGGCTAAGTTTCCTTAAGTTTTTGCATAAAAAATCATGCAAAAATGGGCCCTGGAGAGTCACAAAGGACCCAGAGACGATCCTTGGGGCGCACTGGTTCGACAAGGTCGAACTAGGGTGTCCCGAGGACGCCCTGGTCCCCCAACTAACGAAACACGTTCTATGTGTTGAGAGAACCAAACGGGCACGTCCGTGGACGCGCCCGCAAATGAGAATGTCGGGCAGAAGATGGGTGCGTCGGCAGACACGCCCGCTGAGGCGCATGCTGCTGACGCAGAATGCGTTAGCGTTCTGGGCTTCCACCTCTTAAAGGCCTTTATGTACATGTGAGACTAAAAAGCTTATAACTTAAGATCTAGGGCTCCGATTGAGGTGCCGTGAAAGGCGTTGTGTCTGTGTCAACGATGCGGACATATCCAAACCATAAAATCCCTGATCAAGGCCCAATATAAGGTGGGAATGACCCTTAGAATAGGATGGTGGCGCGTGGCTACTAGACCTTTGGAAAACTGATAATACCAAGGCCCAATTAGGACCTTAGGACACCCATGGGCATGGGGATGAATCCTTAATGCCTAAGTAGTAAGACCAACCACTCTCAAACCTATAAAAGATAGGTCAAACTAACCTTAATTCCCCAAACCATGCTCAGGAGCATACAAGGACAAGGGGATTAGCGCGACCTAGCTAGGTAGGTGCTCTATCACTACTAGACTTTTAAAAAGAGCTATGATTGTTTAAGACTGCATGTTTTAAGTATACGCATATGACTTGTTTAGCATATAAATGAATTCAGCATGCATATGATAAATACATTATGCATAGACATGTTTTGCAATTAATTGCATATATTACATGATTTGTGAGTATTAAGTTCTTAAAAATTGCATGTCCTTGAGGGTTACCAAAAGATGCTAGAGTGCCCAAAAGACGCTGGGTAGGCAGTTGTGAGGGACCATGCCCAAAAAGGGCATGTCCCTACATCGACTGCATGTGGTATAGGGGACTACCACTGGTGTCACGGCACTAGGTCGATGTGTCATATGCCCCGTGGAGGCTATGACGCTGTGTCCCTAGGTACCCGGGGACCACACGGCGGCAAGGTCGTGGGCATAGTTGGGCCCTATGGTTTCGTGGACTTACTTGCATTTCATATGGCATGATATGAGGTTGGTCGACCATGCCATACTAGATATCCATGAGTTGGATTCAATGAAGCATCTTATGCATATCATTATGTTATGATATATATGATACTTTTGATTTAGATTATGTGATCCTTTAAGTCGTTAGTATTCTAATTCGACAATGGTTTTTAATCCCGATATTGAGCATGAGTGTTCAAACATGCACATGTCTTGAAAGAGCATATGATTTTAAATATAACATGCATTGTAAAACTAGTAGTGATAGACTCCTACTGAGTATAGTATATACTCACCCAATCCTCAACATTTTTCAGACACAAAGTAAACACTTAAGGACGAGGTACGCTTGTGACAGAAGACACTTAGACTAAGTGCAAGTAAGTAAACCCCTACCTCATCTTTCAATGTTACTTGATTGTAGTTACTCTCTATAGTTGAGGCTGTGACTAACACTTTCTTGGGAATAACGTTGATTTAAAATTATGCAATGGCTAGATAATTTGAAAATGTGTTTTGACACTCGGGGTTTTTACGAAAGATTGTTTTCTAAAACAAAAAGATTTTCATGCATTTCATATTTATAAAACAAGAGATCTCGCCTTTTTATCAAATTTGATCACATATAAAAACCCAGGTCGTCACATGTGGACAGTGATATAATTTTTCCACCGTAGTATCAGTGATGAATTGGCAGTTATCTAGGTCCATTGAGATGGATTGAGTTGTAGCATAGTAGTTCTTTGAGTATTTTTGCATTATAATGCATGGCATAGTGAGATGCCTTATTTTATGGAATGATGAAATGCTTGGTAAATGTGATTACTGATATTGCCCATGAAGGGGTATTTACTAGCATTGGCTAAAGGATTGATCAATTGAGTATAAGTTGGCTATGATTATGTTTTGAGATATTAACTATTTTCATGATTTTTTACCTTATATATGTATATATATGATGTAGTCGTGATTGGTATGGAATTATGATAGAATGATCATGTATGGAATGGTTCATTGAATATGATGATTATGGATGTCGCGATTTTGAATTATATGAATTCATGTGCTTCTTGAATCCCCTACCAAGCATAGCTTGTTGAGATATTGTAAATGTTATGTTTACAATGTCTTAGATACAGAAAGAAAGGAATGGAGGGATACAACAAGGAAATACGAAGACCATACTATTGATCAAGACTACGGAATATTATGAAAAGATTGGATTGTATTTTTTATTTATTTATTTTGGACATCAAATGTATTAAGGGGACTATGTATGTGAACCACTGGATTGATCTTGCAATTTTAATAAAATGAATTTCTATGAAAATTTATGTTGTATACAAAATTATGTATATGTATGTGAGTGAATGTGGCATTTGAGTTTTTAGAAAAGATTTTCAAAGAAAATGTTTTCGTTGCTTAAGTTTTTAAAATTTTTACAAATTTGGCTAGCTACCTTTTGAAAATAAATATAAAAAATGTATTTTGAAAACCTAGATTGCCACAGTTGGTATTAAAGCATGGTTCATCCAATCACTTGCAGACCCTTATGTCCAATATGAAGATGACAATCCAAATAGAGGATGACAAATAGTGAGTGAATAGGGAAATAGGATAGTATTTGATGAAAATGAGTAGAAAATGATTAACTCATTCTTTGAGAATGAGTATAGGAAGGGTTATGTGATTAACTCATTAGTTGAGAATGAGTATATGAAGAGTTATGTGATTAACTCATTAGTTGAGAATGAGTGTAGAATAAGTTAATGTAATTAACTCATGAAGGAATATTAGAATATAAGTAGGTATTACTTAGTGAAATAACTAGAGATACTGCTTAGTAAGTTATGAATCCCAATATAGGGAATAGTAAGAAACAAGGAAAACATTACAATAGGAAATGATGTAATGTATGATATTCAGGTCTAAATTGAAGTCTTCAGTAAACATACATGTATAAAAGTAAAATACATCAATACTTATATATATATATATATATATAATCTTTACTAAGGGAAATAGTCAAGTTTAAGAGAAAGAGATGATAAATTGAAAAATGTGGTGGAAACAATGTAGAAGGATAAAATCCAATCTTTATAAGAAAGGTGAAATAGAAATTTATGAGAAATAGGTACTAAAGATAAAACCTTAGAATTATTGCAAACCTTGAAAATATTAATAAATAATAAATATAAATGTAAGAGTTACAATTGCTACATATATAGTATTATGGCAATTAGTTAATGAATCTAATCATCAACATAGAGATGATCTTACTTGAGAAGAATTTAAAAACATAAGTATTTTCAAAATTGGAGAATAAGAAAAGTTTTAATGAAGATAAACAAGGAGATAATTAAGTGTGTTCTCTCCAAAATTAGTAAAGGAGAAGGGTTTGAGAAAGATAATTAAAGAGATGATAAAATTTTAGAACATGAAGTAGTGATCTTTAAAATTAGAGTAAAATGACAAGGAAAGGAGATATAGCCATTGAAATGGGAAAATATAATCCCAAACTTATTAAGAAAAATAATTAAACCATGATAATATATGGTTAACAAAGAAATTATAATCTATACATATGGTGCAACAAATATGAAATCACTAAGTTAGAAATTATATTAGACATAATAACTCAATTGATGAGTGAGCACAAAAGTTTATCAAGATGTTGATTTTTATGGTGAATTTGGGGATATGACAATAGTGATCGCCTATAGTAAAGAGAAGTATATTTTGCATTGATGATAAAACAATTATGGAAAGTGAAGACCTATAAATGAATAGGGATATTAATATGATGAATTTTGGGATATGAAAAATAGTTATTGATTATAGTAAAGAAGAGTACATTTAGGGATATTGATTCTACTTATATGATATATTGAAAGAATTATTGAATATAGTGAGGAAAAATACATTTTGCATGAATGATGGAATAAACATTCAAAATGAAGACCTATAAACAAATATAAGTAGCTAAACTTAAGTTTAAAGTTTGGACAAATGAGATGATTATAAATGATGAATGAATCTAGATTTTGGAGAAATATGTGGTTAGAAATTTTAAGATTTTTTGAAGATTTTCAATTCAACATGAGATTAAATGATGAAATCTCTATAGAAGTTTAGAAAATGATAGATCAGGAAGAATGGAAGGACAATTGTAAGGATTGGTAAACAGAGGAGTGATTATAGTAAGAAGTTTACATTGAAGAACAATAATTTTCCTTAGAAAAATAAAAAGGAAGGATTAATGATTATGCATTAAATGTTGAATGATATTACTAAGAGTGAGTACCCTTTACTCTACATAGATGAGTTATTCCCAATCTAATATAATCAATTAGGAGTTAGAAATGAAAAACAGTATTTAGAAATCAAAACAAATTTTGAGTTATATGAGTTGGATAAATAATAAGAATGAGATTTATAAGATGAATTGGTGATGACCTATGGAAGTAGTGTAAAAAATCATGAGCATTTATAGAATGTATGTTAGACACTAACAAAACTTGTCAACTATCTGGTAAGTGTACATGTTGATTAAGGAAAGCAAAGTTAGGGTCATATAAATTCTAAGAATGATATGGAAGTTGACCTAAGAAAGACTGAAGATGATACTGAAATATGAAATGACTATGACAGTTAGAGAAATTTATCTCTTATTAATTGTTTAGAGTACTATAAGGACATTCTTTTAGTATAATCATGCCATTGTGTGTGTGTGTGTGTGTGTGTGTGTGTGTGTGTGTGTGTGTGTAAAGATTACTATGACACCATCCATACATAATCTTGAAAGAAGAAATAAGAAAGTCAAGTGCTATATATAAAGAGGAAATCATAGTACAAGAATAGTAATGAAAGTTGAGGAAGGAATTATTACAAGGAAATTCTCAATCAATACTAGGATCTGAAAAGAAATTTTTAGTAAAAATAAATAGTAAAGAAATATAATTATCTAGAACAAAAATGATATAAGTACTTCTAGATAATGGAAGAAACAAGAAGAGAAAATTGCTTCCAAATATTGGAAGATTGTTACACAAAATAATAGTTGAAATTGAAGAATCAATTCAATATGTCATTTTGGTAGATAGTCTATGGATTATACATATTATGGAAGATATGCCAAAACTTATATATGTTGAAAAGGAATAAGGTTGAGCAATAGAAGTTAGAATGAAAAAATATGAAGTATTATAAGACTAGTAAAAATGAGAAATAGAAATTTAGTATACCAGTCCAGAGAAATAGGAAGTTGTGAACAAAAGGATAACTCAGTTTAAGAGTCATTAATCCTTTCGAAAGTCTAGCAAGAATCAGGATAAGTGATTAATGCATTAGCATTATTACTTAGATGTGTGTTTATGTCAATAAATGACCCAAAAATATGATTTTTACCTTTAAGGAGAAGGTAACATGAACTATAAATGAAAGGAAATAGAGGTTTCCTTAAGTGGCAAGGCCACATTGGCAAAGCTATGAAGGAACTAATGAAAATTCATGAGTTGATATGCAAATTTCGAGGACGAAATTATTATAAGGGGGAAGATTGTAATAACCCCAATTTTGTAAGATTATAAATGAAATTTAAGAATTTTAGAAAAACTGGGATGGAATATTAGGTTATTGGAAACTCTCTTTTTATAGAGATTAAATCATGAGTTAAAACCTATATAATTGAAATGTACACGAAAATTCAATTTAAATATGCTAAAATCTGAGTTCAAATAAATAAAACCTATTTTTCTCAAATTTTGAATTAAAAAGGGCAAAATGGTCAAACCACATATAATTAAGACTTAAGACATGAATATTTGTAATGTACTTAGAAAATCAATTTAAATGACACTAAGTATGTTAAATTCTAAAATTGGATGAAAAATCCCTAATTTTCTCTATTTTTATAAACAAAAGGGTAAAACAGTAATTTTACTCGTAACCAAGAATTAAGACATAAATATTTGAAAATAAATATAAAAAATGTATTTTGAAAACTTGGGTAGCCACAAGGTGAAACTTCTAACTAATTCCTAGGTTGTTGTTGTAAAGTAGTACAAATTATTAATCGATATAAAAATTTTCATTAAAGACATTCAATATTATTATGAAAAACATAAATATTAGTACTAATCCAACCATTATGATTATTTAAGATGATTTTTTAACTATCTTTTCTAAGATGACTTTTAAAACCATCATATTAATATATTCCTTAACTATCTTTTTAATCTGGATTATTTAAGATGATTTTTAAGGTTCTTTTTAATTAGGCTCTTTTAAGATTTTTTTTTAATTGCCTTCTTTAGCGTTCTTTTTTAAGATGGTTTTTTCTAATAATCTTCTTAAAAGAATTTTTTGAGATGCTTTTTTCTAAGCATCTTCTTAAGTTCTTCCCACAAAAAACAAATGACTTTTTAAGACAGTTTTTTAAAACTCAACTTTCTAAATTTATTATGTAAGACAGTCTTTTGTAATAGTCTAAGAATTTTTTTATTAAGACAATTGCATAAAAATCGTCTTGTTTTTCTTGCTTAGAAAACACCAATTTTAGTTGTGACTCCTAAAATTTTCATTTTTTTGTCTCCAATAAATGAATGCCTTAAATAAGAAGTCTCTTAAAAGTCAAAAACTGAATTTGTCTATCTAACACCTTTCTTTGTCTACCTAAAAAACAATTTATCATTTTTTGTATATTCAGTTAGTTTAATAAACCTATATATATATATATATATATAAAGTGATGTTGGATCTTAAGCCTCAAAGAGTATGATATGGACACACAAGCTCTAAGTCTCAAAGAATACAAATACTTGCTATAAGATTTCTAGTCTTAAGCTACGATAATCTGATAACTATATGGTTTGAGTGTCATAGAGTATGGAAGCTTATTTTCATATTTCAAGTTCAAAAGAGTATGAAAATCTATATTAAAATAAGGTTTTAGAGAGATTAGACTTAATAAAGATCTTATAGAATCTCAACTTCAAACATCTCTAGAAATCTTAGCAGAGCATTCTTCAAAACCAAAATCCAAAATTAGTCATCAAGAGGCCATAAGGAGCCATGGGCTTGCCTACTGTAATGTTGAGGCCCATCAAATAACAAGCATGTGTGAAGCACATATGCCCACAAGCAAGCCCATGATGGTATTGATATGGACACACTCATTAAAGAACCTATTTTTTCAAGTTCAAAGTAAAGAGAAGTGAAGCCTTTATAAAATGGTAATTCTTCTCTTCTCCCTTTCTCATAGGCAATGTGGGGCTATCTTTGATAGTTCCAAGTAAAACTTTAAAAATAATCCAAACAATCCTATCATATAAATCTATAGCATTCCACTTTTTTATTAAAAAGTGATATGCACATCATGAGTATCTTGCATTATGTGGGGATAGTTGTAACTTCAGGTAAGCTCAGATTTGTGAAGATCTAAACATTTTGCTATAGCCCTTGCCCTAGCTAGGCCATGCATCAAATTTCTCTTCCATTAGAGGATCCTGGCTAACCAGTATTTTCTATAGTGGTAGAAAGGATGATAAAAAATTTCATTATCAATTTTACAAATAAAAGTAGTTGGTAGGATCATCCATTAGATGAGAATTTTAGCACATGGCCAATCTAAGTTAAGAGCAACATTTTGAATGATCTGATTTTGGAAATTTGAGTTCACTAGACTTAAAGCCATTCACATCAGGGACTCGTGGTGAGATCCATTTCCAAAGGATGCATATATCACTACCCTCTTTCTTTTCATAAGTTCTATATGAGTAGTCAGAGAGAGAGAGAGAGAGAGAGAGAGAGAGAGAGAGAGAGAGAGAGAGAGAGTGAGAGAGAGTGTAATCATGCATGCCAAGATAGTAGAATCCTAATAGGGTTTGCTTATTTTCAAAAGAAAGTAATAAATTATAGAGAGAACCATTTCCTTTTTCAAAGGAGGCAACTTCTTAGTTTTCCATAAAGCATATTAATAGCTAATTTATATGATGGTTGTAAGGTCAGCCATGTTCTATGGATGAGAGTGTTAGACAATTAATGAACAACATGTACATAGGATGAGCAATGCCGAAATGCAAATGTTGAGATGGATGAGTTGCAAGACAAGAAAGGATATAATTAGAAATGAAAACATTAGAGGAAACATAGGAGTAGCACTAATAGGTAACATGATAAGTGAGATTAGACCTAGATGGTTTGGACATGTCCAACAAAGATAAAAAAAGGTCACCAGTTAGGATTGAGGAAATCCAAGTTGAAGGCTCAAAAGAATGTGGATAGATGTGGTGAGAAACGATTTATAAACTATGGGACTAAATGAAGCTATTATATTTAATAGAGGGGAATGGAGGAACAAGATTTATGTGACTGACCCCTAATCGGGATAAGGTCTTGATGAATACGACGACGATATATTAGAGACATTGAGTTATAAATATATATAGTATATTTGAACAATATGTGCACATGAACAATAAATTCTATGGTATTAGTCATGAATGTGTGCACATGAACAATATGTGTAATAGATTAATTTCTCTTTTATAGGTGTTAATTTTCACAAGCAATAATCACTTTAGTGGTGGTGTTAGTTTTCCACTAAAAATACCTTTTCTATGCAATTTTTTGTTTCTCGAATACCCTTCCACCCATTCTTCAAACACTTTCCCACTTATTTCCCTAATATATCCTTCATGTATCCCTTCTTGTATGTAAATATATAGTGTTTAGAAAGACATTAATATTTGATATTTTATAACATATACTATATTCACACACACACACACACACACACACACACACACACACTCTCTCTCTCTCTCTCTCTCTCTCTCTCTCTCTCTCTCTCTCTCTATATATATATATATATATATATATATATATATAAAGCAAAATACCCCAATAGGTAAATTCATTTGTAGTTCATATGAGGGATGCTTGCTTTATATAAAGTATAGATAATAGACAAATATTACAACTCTCCTAAGTTGGTCTGTGTTCAACTTAGGGAATTTTCTTTATATATAGTAATAGTCACAAAGATGTCTTACATGTCTGAGATAAGAAAATAATTATACTTACAATGATTTTTATTTTTAATTGTTGTAAAATACTGCTGTAAAATCCAAAAGATAATATGTCTTTCATAGGCAAACAACTTTTTTTTTTTTACTTTTAGTGGCGTGTTATTTGTTGTTGGAAAAAAAGTCCACTTTCATACACACTCCACTATGCCTTGAATACCCTTCCACCTTTCTCAAAATGTACTCCCACCTATTTCTAAAATACCATTCCATGCATTTCTACATAAATTATAGACATATAATATCTTATATTATTGTATAATTATATTTGCAAATTGGTTGTTTCATCTATTATTGGTACCCAGCTATTTCCATTATATGTAATATAGATAGATGTTGTACAATGAATTGTGCTACAATTACAAATAAATGCTAGAGATAGAAACATTGGACACAAGAAATAATATGATGATGGCCGTATAGGGCATTTCACTTAAGTTACCCCATATTTATACTATATATAAGGCGAACAACCCTTACAGGCATAACAGTTGATGGATTCAACAAAGCATAAAGAAAGTAAGGTAGAATGATATAATAACTATATTAAAATGGAAGGGTACATGGAAAAAGAAAAGAAAAGAGTAAAATATCTTATACAGTAAAGCTAACAAACGTTATGGTAAAAAGAAATTTGTATGTAGAAGGTGGAATATTGACAAATTCATCAAAATCTATAGAGAAGAAATGAAGCAGAATGACACATTCACAAATATATAAAAATGGAAGGATACGTGGAAGAGCATGAGAATATAAAAAATGGCTTTTATTAGTAGTGATTTTGCCTCAATTAAGCTAATAATATGATGGTAACGTTTTCCTATTGAACTCTACCTTAAACCTCCTTTCTCCAATCACATGTGCACTTGCACGTGCATGTGTTGTTTACTTGTTTTCCATGAAGGGGGTATACTTATTGTAATTCAACAAGTTCATCTTATCTATCTCTCCTAGCATGACCACTGTAGTGAGAATTTGATAAGTCTATAATCTAAAGAATGAAGAAATTAACAATACTTCTTTATCTTTAGAGTTATTCTGTCAAATAAGTCACCCAAGATCTTTGCTTTCTATCTAGACCCAATGAAAAAATTTAGATCACTTCTTATGGATTCATTGAGAATGATTCTGAATTTTGTATAGTTTATCACATGGATGGTTAAGAGCTTGTAAAAAAAGGTCCAAATGTAACTCTAAACACACTATTTTTGGGATGCTAGATTCATCCAATCCTCATCATTCTAGTTGGAACATCCAAAGGTGGAGCCCTTTAATTGTTAGGAGTTAAGCTTCTCTTGGCCCCACCATTTTGATTACCATGATTTAGATATATTTCAACCTAGGGAACCACTTTGTGAGACTACTTACAGTATGTGTCTATATATATATATATATGTATGTATGTATGTATATATGTATGTATGCATGTCTGTGTGTGTGTGTGTAGTGAAGAGTAATCATGTAAACTATCTAGAACCTATAATCCTAATTCATAAATATACTTGAAATCTCTCCAATAAATGGAAAGTGCCACCTCGAACCTCTGACCAAGCGTAACGAGGACTTGAATTTTAATATTCCATTTTCACATACCCATCGAATTGCAATCAAATGTTTCAATAGCTTGGAGCATGTAACAGTATTTTTTGTCACTACACAATGGTGGTCCTACAAATGAAAAATCTAGATCATATAAAAGTCACATGAGTGGACTCTTATTATGTGCTTCCCAAACTTTTTAAAGCAGTTTATTAAAGTAGAACCTTATTTGATAGGAAGAAACAAAATTAGATCATGTTGAATCCACCATGTCTAACATATTTATTTCTTGACTTATGTCTAACAATTGTTGTGAAGGAATATTATGGTCCTGTGTGGTAGGATAGAAGTTGTTGTACAACTCATTACCTTACCATGATGGCCCTATCTTTCGTTGATCAAACAATGTCATTTGATTTCTTTGACTCTTGATATCTTGTATCCTAAATATTACCGTAATAGATGATTTCATTATCCAAAAAATGTGCCTTTTACTATTGATTTTGTATAATTTTTTAAATAGTGTTTCTAAGTTTCAAGTATCATGAGAGAAAGATTCTTTTCAAATTTTGAACTCATCCTATCCACAAAATTTTAGGGTATGTAGTCATCCACAATAAGAGAAATCAGATGAACGGGTCTGATTAACTAATGTATTTGTTGATAGTGTATTGAGATATTTAAACTCAAAAAAATTTAGTATTACTTATTAGGATATCGTTTAAAAATTAGAATTTGTAAAAATCAACATTGTTAATAGGAAAAATCTTGTTTTTTGAGATATATGGATATTTAGAGGCCAACTTAGTTGTAGTATGTAAAGGGAAGGATTTGGTCCATCATAGCAAAATAGTAAGAAAAAAAAGAAGACAAAAATAAGTACTAGGATTTTTGCAATATGTTTGGTTTTCTATCTGAGATTGAAATTATGATCTCTTTTGAGGAGTAAATATTGCAAATCCATAATCCTTTGCATTGTAGAAATGGTCTATTAGTTCTTTTATAAATTAGATATTGAAGGAGCCCAAATTATATGCTTATGATTTCTCTAGATACCTTCTTTCTGTGCACCATATGCAAGTATGCTTGTCTTCCAAGAGCTTTGTAGTTTATATTTACTATTAGGTTGGCCTACAAGTTGTAAATGAAGCATGCACTTTTACTTGTAACTTTTGTATCAACCATGTACTATGTTTTGTTGTAAAGTGTACCCATATAACTTGAATGAATTAGTAATATTTGCTATCAAAGAAAGAGGCATGTAATAGTCTTAGTGGTCGACCAAAGCACATGATTAATTATTAGTCAACAGATCATTTGTCTAAACTGATCACCTAGGTGTTTACTTTGTATGGTTCAGATCACATGGTCAGATAGGGTGACACTTAAAGCTACCATGACACTTATTAGTGGGCATGGTTACTTAAGTTTACATGGTATTGTCAGATAAACTTCTCCAAGATAATGCTATGAACCTTTGGGTCTAGGGATAAGTTAGCTAAGGGCTCATGTTTGACATGGACTTTTAGGGATGCTCTTTATATTTTATGGAGAGAATTAGAATTAGAAGTGATTTTCTAATTCTCTCCAAAAGATTTCCTTAACTCAAGGAAAGCAGAAAAGAGAGAAAACACAAGTTCTTCCTCTCTTAGGAATTTTCTCCTTTGGCTTCCATCTCTAATGATGTGGACTTGTGGAGTTGAATTTGGATCAACAAGAAGGTCTAGCATGGTTTCTCTCTAACTTGTACGTTCATCATCTTATGTTCTCTTTATTCCTATAGATTATTATTAGATGCATGGTACTTGGAGAAACTCTATCAATCAATGGAGGTAAGTGATGTCTCCGTTGATTTACATTTTTTCTAGATCAATTTGCTAATGTTCATCAATGACAATGGATACTGCATTTTCATTATTTTGCATGTGTTCAAGGACTAGAGGACAATCAGGGCCAATATTGCTATCAAAGCCTGATTCTCGAATCTTTGATCAAGTATAGACGATAGATCTAATAGTTTTTAGGTGGTATGGATTGGGCGTATGATATGGAAAAATCATTGCATCCATGTACACCATAGATCTTAGTTTTTGGGATTATTTGTAGGTTTGATTCAACTCCACCACTGTTGGTTCTAAGTTCAAATAAAAAGGAGGGTTTTGCATCAGGTGCTAGCCAGCAAGTAAAAATTTTTGAAAAAGTTTAAGATGATTTCATTATTTTCTCTTTTTAATTACAAATGAATATACAATATTGTAAGGAAGAAGAGAAAATAAAGAAAATCATCTTCAACTTCTTCACTTATGGAAAACCTACAATGACATGAATAGATCATTAACATTCCCTCAATCATGGATGTCCCTCATAAGCAATACACTGCATTGGATCCCAGGTGGAGTGGAAAATGGGCAAGGGATGCTAGGGCATCCTTTTAGAAGTGATGCACTACATCAAGTCCTAGGTGTAATGGAAGCATTCCTTCATAACTGATTCCCAGGTGCACTGCAGAGTAGGCATGGGTTCATGTCATGGGGATTGAGAAGTGTGTGGGTAATAAGCTAGCTTAGGAGAATAAGATTTGTATTGTCAAAAGGAATATAGGTACATTGACAGGTAAGAGTCTGGAGTTAGTAGATATAATGAAATATAAGAGAGTTAACATTGCTTATATCCAAGAAGCCAAGTGGAAAGGGGCTAAACTAGAGAAATTGATGGGTATAAGCTCTAGTACATAGGAAATGACAACAATAGAAATGACCTAAGGATAGTAGTGGATAAAGAATTAAAGGATAAAGTTGTAGATGATAAAAGAACTACTAATAGAATTATAATAATAAAATTTGTTTTAGGAGAAAAGATCATAAATGTTATAAGCACACATCACAAATAGAGTTAAAAGATAAAATCAAAAGACAGTTCTAGAAAGATATGGAGGGAGTCATGTAAGAAATTTCCAACACTAAGGGGATAATTATAGATGTAGACTTAAATGGTCACATAGGACAATAAAATGAAGTATATGATATGGTTCATGGAGGGTACAGTATTGGAGAATGAAATGAGATGGGAGAAACTATCCTCAATTGTGCTTTGGCATATAACCTAGCCATAGAAAACACAGTCTTTAAGAAGACGAATGAACACTTAATAACCTTTAAAAGTAGACTCTATAGAAGCCAAATAGACTTTGTGGATTAATATGGCAGAAGTAAATACCATGTGGATTAATATGGCTGGGTCCATTAAGAAAGTGGCAAAAGATGTCCTAGGAGTATCCAAAGGTAAAAGGCAATTAGTAAAGAAAACTTGGTGGTGGAGTAAAAAAGTGCAAAAAGTTATTAAGGAAAAATGATGTGTTTTAAAGCATGGTAGAGGGCTAAAAATAACCAAATCTTTAAGCAATATAATAATGCTAAAAGGTTGCTAAGAGAATAGTAAGTGAGGCTAAACTCAAGGCATATGATTATCTCTATAATAGATTAGGATTACGAGAAGGAGAGAAAGATGTGTTTAAACTTGTAAAAATGAGAGAATAGAAGGGTAAGGACTTAGACCACATTAAGTGCATTAGAAGTGATGACCAAAGGGTACTAGTCAAAGACCATGAGATCAAACAAAGGTGGAAAAGTTACTTTCAAAATTTTCTAAATGACAAATGCGCTGGGAATATAGAAATTGAAAGTACTATAAACCCAAAAAGTATTGAATTTTATAGGTACAACCATAGGATTAGAATACTTGAAGTGAAAGAGGCCTTGAAAAAGATGAAATCAGTAAAGGCCCTGGTGCTTGATGGTATACCAATAAAGGTTCAGAAGCATATGGGAGATACTAGAGTAGTTTGGTTAACAAAGTTAATTAACAAGATTGTAAAATGAAAGAAAATGTCAGATGAATGGAGGAAGAGCTCTATTCAACAATTTATAAGAATATAGGAGAAATATAAAGTTGCACTAATTATCAGGGGATCAAACTTATTAGCCACACTATGAAACTTTTTGAAAGAATGATTGAGAAAAGGCTATGGCATGAACTAGTTTGCTTTCATGCCTCGAAAGTTTACCATGGAAGCTATTTTCCTACATGACAATTGATAGAGAAATATAGGAAGAGGAGGAAGGACCTCAACACGGTCTTTATTGACTTAGAAAATGCTTATGATAGGGTTCCTAAAGAGTTAATATGGTGGGTGTTTGGCTAGAAAGGGTTTCATGGGAGTATATAGATATAATTAAAGATTCATATGAGGGAGTGGAAACAAATGTTAGTACCACTTGCAGAGAAAACTGGTGATTTTCCTATCACTATTAAGATTACACCAAAGATTGGCATTAAGCCCGTACCTTTTCACATTGGTTATGAATGAGTTAACAAAATATCTGCATGAGAGGATTCTATGGTGCATATTATTTACAGATGATATAATTTTAATTTATGTGATAAGGGAGCACGTAAACACAAAGCTAGAGTTATTGAAAGAAGCATTAGATTTTAAAGGATTTAAAATAAGAAAAACTAAGATAGAGTACATGGAATGCAATTTTAGAAGGAGTGGAGCACCAATAAATATTGATAACCAAGAAGTCCCCCTAAAAGACTGCTTTTGGTACTTACTATTGATAATTCACAAGAGTTGAGAGATTGAGATGGAGTTTACTCAGGGAATCCAAGGTTGAAACAAATGGAGATGTGCCTTTGGAGTTTTGTATGATTGGCAGGGGCCACTCTAACTAAAAGGAATATTCTATAGTATGGCTATAAGGCTAGCCATGCTTTATGGATCAGAGTGTTGGATAGTTAAGGAATGATAAGTGTTCAATTTTGTATAAATTGTACCCAATTAGTAGCCCATATGTTATAACTTATAGTGTTAAATTTAGGTTTTTTGCCAAAATTTTGTAACACATGCATTTTTGACCTAATAATTCAAAAGTTTGTTATTTTGTAGGTTTAGGAGGTAATCTAGAGTAAATTTGTGAATGATCATATCTAGCTAGGATTTAATTAGGGTTTTCTTCTTTTGTAGGAATTGAGAACGGAATCGAAAGGCCAAGCTTGATTGAGATAAGAATTAAGGCCATTCATGAGGAATTAGGAAACTTAAGCATGCCAAAGCCTAAATGACATCAATCCAAGGTGTGATGAAGGTTCAAGATCATCCTAGGGCATGCAAGAAGGCAATTGAAGAAGCAAAAGGTGACTAGAAATGACCCAAGCCCAAGCCATGCATTTCCACCACCTTTGCCTTGAAGCCATTCAAGCTACTCAAGCTTTAAAGCCAATCATTGAAGCCACTTAAGCCACTAAGGAATGAGCAATCAAGCCAAAGATGAGTACCACATGGAGCCACACAATTGGAGCATCAATTGAAGCAACTATCCTATGTTAAAAGTGTGACTTTTAAGGGATTTTTTAGAAATAATTGCAAAAGATAAGATGATCAAGCATTAAGGGACCTATCAAGAGAGAAAAATCCACTTTCCTAACCCATTTCCCATACCTAATCCAGCATTCATCCTAGGACTCTATGTTTTTAAGTCAAGGAAGGATCCACCATCTAAGAGGAGGATACCCCCTACTTAGTTGGCAACTCAAGTGGTTTCCTAATTAGGAAATCTTAGATTTAAGTCCACACAAAAATGTAGAAACCTTGAGTTTTCTTCTAGAATTTTCCTCTTTATTTTATTATTTTTCTTTTTTCCCATTGTTTCCTCCAACCAATCACCATGAAATTATGAGGGTGGAGAGCCACTTTCCTTCCTAGGAAAATGATGCCTCCTTTGCAAAATTAGTAACCAGCCATCCCGTGCTTACTCATCTCTCTTATGTCATCTTTATGACATCATTCCTACCTAAATTTCCTCTTTAAAAACTCTTCCTAACCTTCCTCATTAAATACCATAACCCTAGATCCACTTTCCTCATGTATTCACCCTTTTCTTTGTTAAGAACCCACCCATCTATGTTTAGCCCATGGTTCATAGTGACACCTTGAAACATGGCACTCCTTTGGTACTTAGTTGCTACTAGGCTTTGGAATTCCTTGATGCTTTTCTTTAATTGGACTTTAAGTTATTATTATTTTTATTTGCTCTCCAATTCAAGTTAGTAGTTTGCCTACTTTGGTTTAGTTTTCATTACTTAGTTTCACTTGTTTTGCTTTCTAGTTTCTCATCCTTCTTTCCATCTAGCTTCTCTTATCTTCTTTACAACAATTATATTAGTCTTCTTTACTTATTTCCTCAATATTCAAGTTACTTCTTTTGTGGTAGTGACAGCCAAGAGAAGAAATAACTTGTAACCTTGACTTTCTTCCTTTGAAAATGACATTTTTCACCTTATTCCCACCATAGTTTTAAGTCAATTTCCTTGCCTTAGTTCACCTATGTAGCCATCTTTTCTATTGAATTCATGTCTGGGTCTTATTTGCATGTCAATGTACTCTAGTTCATGAGCATGAAATTAAAATTTTTATGTTGTTTAAATAGGATTTTGTGCTTAGGAATTAGACATAATTTCTAGCAATTGAATATGTATTATGCACCTAATTTTGTATGTATTTTGGAGATGATTCAATAAAGTTCTTTGAGGTTTCTTATTATAGAATGTTTCCTTCATCAAATTACTTTAGATCTATTTTTTTTTCTTGCATAAAATTTGTGTTTTCAATTGCTTCCTTATGATTGATTTGTTTGATATTCTTAAGTGGTTAAAATCTAGAAATTTTCTCCCCTTAAATTTGTGCTTTGTTTCCAACCATCTAAATACCTTATTTACTTAATTCTTAGGCACCCATTTATCTTTTCATGTTATTTATTAGATCCATTAATTATTTTTCAATGATAGTTCACTTTAGATTCATCAATTCTAATCACTTTTACTCTAAAGAACTCTACGTACAATCCATGGATCATGCACATGGTACTAGGTCACTTTCCTTTTTAGTTCTTGCTTAGTTTAGTTGTATAATCTTATTTTCATAGTATTTAATTCAATTTTTACATCTTAGTTTAGATTTGGAAAGTTTCCTTTCTTAATTTTAGCAAGTTCTATTTTTGGTAAGTTTTAAGTTAGGAAAGTGTTAGAATATGAAACTTTCCTTTCTAGTAGTTTTCTTCAGTTAAGTTACTTAGTTTGATTTATTCTAATTTAGCATTAGTTTTCTTTATTTTCTCATATGTTAGTTTAGTAAGTTTCCTTTCTTTATTTTCTTAATTCTAGTTTCTAATTCCAAGCATGTTTTCTTCTTAGTTTGTTTTAATTTCCTAGTTTAATTACATCTCTATCTCCTTGGATGACGTTAATTGATCTAAATAGAATCCACTCCATTACAAATCTATGAGATTCCTCATGGGATTGACCTCACTTGCGTGAAAATACTACATTGATTCATGCTCATGCAAGTAATTTTAAAGCTACATCAAGGAACATCACGTACATAGGATGAATGTAGCATAAATAAGGATGTTGAGATGGATGTAAGGCAAGACAAGAAATGATAGAATTAGGAATGAAAACATTAGAGGAAACTTAGGGTTAGCACCAATATGTAACAAGATGAGGGAGATTATACTTAGATTGTTTGGACATGTTGAACAGAGACTGAAAATGGTACTGATTAATAGTGAGGCAATTCAAATCAAAGGTTCTAAAAGGGCAAGGGGAAGGCCCAAAAGAATGTGGATAGAAGAGGTGAGAAAAGATTCAAAAAGACTAAATAATGAAGCCATAATACTCAATACAAGGGAATGGAGGAGCAAGATTCATGTGGCTAACTCATAATCGGAATGAGGTCTTGGTGATGACTTTTAGACTTGAATTTCATGCTCCCATAATCTTTTATCTTGATCCAAGATCCATGTAATCTAACATGTTCTGAGAAGTTTATGATCAACCAACTACCCTAGCCTAATAAAAAAGTATAATAGCATGCAGATGAAAGTGTCCAATAATGTAATAGAACATGTTACTGCCATGTATGTTGTGGCCAAGGAACTAACTAGTCTTGGAAATCTAATTCTTGACAAAATGTAGGTTTCTATTATTATCAACAATTTTACATGTAGCCTCCTAGGACATAGTTATCATAGCCCTAACACACTTGTGTGGATTCTTGGGGTAGAGGCTTAGAGGAGAGTGATAAAGGATTCTAATAGTGTCTCCCATATGAAATTAGCTAAGTCTAAAGGCAAGATCTTCTAAGCTTAACTGGTTCTCCAGGAAGAAGTTGTGTAAAAGGAAATGTAAGAAACCTTCAATAGAAGGATAGATAAGGGAATAAAGATCTGGCTGTGTTAGATCTATGGCTAGTGATAAGTGTTTAATTCTGTATAAAAAGTACCCAATTAGTAGCCAATGCATTATAACTTGTAGTGTTGGATTAGGATTTTTCATCGGTATTTTGTAACACATGCATTTTTGACCTAATAGTTCAAACGTATGATATTTTGTAGGTTTAAGAGTTAATCCAGAGTATGTGAATGATCATAATTTGCTAAGATTTAATTAGGATTTTTCTTCTTTTATAGGTGTTGAGAAGATAATCAAAAGGTTAATCGAGATAAGAATTGAGGTCATTCACGGAGTTTCTTGGTCTAATTAGGAAACCTAAACAAGCCAAAGCCTAAATGACATCAATCCAAGGTGTGATGAAAGTTTAAGATCATCCTAGAGAAATAAGTAGGCAATTGAAGAAGTAAAGGGTGATTAGAAATGGACGCAAGTCCAAGCCATGCATTTCCACCACCTTTGTAGGGGGTCATTCAAGCCACTTAACCATCAAAGCCACAAAAAAGGGTGATAAGCCAAACAAGCTACTCAAGCCTTGAAAGCTATGCATTGAAGCCACTTAAGCCACCAAAGAATGAGCCATCAAGCTAAGGTGGAGAGTCACTTGGAGCCACACAATTGGAGCATAAATTCAAGCAACTTTCCTATATTAAGTGTGATTTATGAGGAATTTTGAGAGATTAATGTAAAAGGTAAGATGATCATGCATTAAGGGACCCATTAAGAGAGAAAAATTCACTTTCCTAACCCATTTTTGATCCCTAATCCACCATTTATCCTAGGGTTCTATGTTTTTAAGAGAAGGAAGGAGCCACCATCCAACACAAGGACGCCCCCTTGCTTAGTTGGAAAAATCAAGTGGTTTCCTAATTAGTAAACCATATATCTAAGACCATACAAACATGTGAAAACCATATGTTTTCTTTTAGATTTTTCTCTTTATTTTTTTCCTTTTTCCCACTCTTCCCACCAACCAATTACCATTCAATTAAGAGGAGGAGAGCCACTTATCTTACATGGAAAAATGATGCCTTCCCTTTCCAAAATTAGTAACCAGTCATCCTATGCTTACTCATGTATCTTATGTCATCTTTATGACATCATTCCTTTCTAAATTTCCTTAAAACTCTTTCTAACCTTCCTCATTGAATACCCTAACCCTAGAGCCACTTACTTCTTGATTCAGTCTTTTCTAAGTTAGGAACCCCCTCATCCATATATTACCCCCATGGTTCATACAAATTTTCCAAGTAGAGGTGAGTGAGACACCTTGAAATATAGCTTCTTTTGGTGCTTTGTTGCTGCTGTACTTTGGGGCCTTTTTTTATTTTCATCCTTTCATTTTTTAGTTATTGTCTTGGTTAATTGCTCTCCAATTTGGATTAGAAGTTTAATTATTTTTACTTAGTTTCATTGATATAAGTTTTCCCTGTTTTGTTCCTTACATTTCATGCAACTTTCCAACCCTCAATCTCCCTCCTCTCTTGCTTCAATTCTTTATTTTTTCTTTGATAATTATGTTAGTTATTCTCTGGTAGTGACATCTAAGAGAATAACTAGCTTAGAACTTGGAAATCTCCTCATCCACATTTTTTTTTTCCTTGTTCAGCACTTTAGTTTAGGTCCATTTTTCCTTAGCTAGTTCACCCTTTTAGCCTTCTTTTCTCTCAAATTCCTTTTTGGGTTTTCTTTTCATATCATTATGTTTTATATTGAATTTTTTTTGTAGTTTATATATAGTTTTGCAACCTTGAACAGTGCCCAATTTGCATAATTTGTAGATAGTTTTATGCGCATAATTTTCTTGTAATTAGAAAGTGAATCAATATAATTTTGTCAAAATTCTTGTTATGGAATGTTTATTTTATTAATATACTTTGAATTTGGGTTGTTTTCTTGCGTAAAATTTGTGGTTTCAATTGGTTCCTTATGATGGATTTGTTTTGACTTTTTTACGTAGTTGAAATCTGGAATTTTTCTCCTCTTAACTTTGTGCTTTGTTTCCAGCCATCTAAACACCTTATTTGCTTGAACACTTAGGAACACATTTATCTTTTCATGTTGTTTATTAGATCCATCAATTAGTCTGCATGATAGTTCACTTTAGATTGATCAATTCTGGTTACTTTAGCACCCTAGAACCATGTGTACAATCCATGGATTATGTGCATGGTACCAAATCACTTTCCTTTTTGGTTTTTACTTAGTTTAGTCCCATAATCTTGTTTTGGTAATAGTTAATTCATCATTTGCATCTTAGTTTTGGTTTAGAAAGTTTATAAAAAGAATTTTAAATTCTAGTTTCTAACTCAATGCATGTTTCCCTTTTAGTTTGTTTTAAATTCCTAGTTTAGTCATATCTCTATCCTTTGGTTGAAGTTAATTGATCTAACTAGAATCCATTCCATTCCAAAACTATGAGATTCCTCTTGGGATCGATCTCGCTTGCATGAAAATGCTACACTAATTCATGCACTTGCGAGTAATTTTAAAGCTACACTAGCCGGATGGGCCTCATGAAGGCCAAGTGCACTAGGAAAGGGAAGGGTGGGGAAAAGGTCCCAACAATAATGGTAGGAACAACGAAGGGGACATCTTCTACATGATCATGGAGGGGCTGATTGTAGGAACGGATGAAGTTTCCTGGTTGCTGGATTCTATTACTGCATGTCACATCACTAAGTGCAAAGGTGCCTCTCCTAAGTTTAAAGAGAAAAGAGTGGGAGAGGACAAGGTGTATATGAGAAACAATAGTTTCCATGAAGTTTGTGGCTTTGGAATTGTTCACATTGAGCTCCTCAATGGCAGATATTTGGTGTTGACTAATGTATTGTTTGCACCTAATATCAGGCTTAATTTGATTTTTGTTCCCAAGTTAGCCTCAAAAGTGATCAAGGTTAGGTTTAGAGCGAACAAGGTTATAGTTAATAGCCATAAGCTAGAAAAGATGTCTAAATATGGTTTAATACCTAGAATATAGAAGAAACTGGAACTATGTGAACATTGTTTGTTTGGGAAAATGTATAGGAGTCCCTTTGGTAAAGGTAAAAGAGTCATTGAGCCCTTGAAGATTGTTCTTTTTGATGTATGTGGGACACTAAATGTTAAAACCCATATAAGAATGATGTATTTCATCACATTCACTAATGACTATTCTAGATTCGGATATATTTATCTACCAAGTAAGAAATCCAAGGCTACAGAAAAGTTTAGGTAGAAAATCAGCTTTACAAAACTATCAATATCCTAAAGTTTGATTGAGGCAGATAATACAAGATGACGTAATATATTAGTCTTGTAAAAATTATCGTATTATGCATCACTTTATCATACTTATATACCATTGCAAAATGAAGTTACTAAAAGGCAAAATAAAATCCCATTAGATATGATTTGAAATGCATTGAACAATTTTGAGTTAAGAATTTAGTTTTAGGGAGAGGCTATCTCCATAGCATTGTACATTTTGAAATGAATACCCTTAAAGGATTCCAAGCGACACCCTATGAGCTATTGACTGTTAGGAAACCAAACATAAGTAATCTTAGAGTATTGAGTGCTGGTGCTCGTGTGAGAGTACTGGACCAGAACAAGTCCAAATTGGAACCAAAGACTATAAGATGAAATTTATAAGGTATTGCAATCACTCTATATAATACAAGTTTGTTGTACACTATTTTGATGTGTTAGTGGGATTCATAGAAAGTAGAGATCATAGATTCAACTCCTAATGTTGATTATATTACTAAACTTCTAAGAGAGTGAAGCCTTTTACTTCCCTTAGAGATCACTTTGAGATGTAGATGAACATCTTCAAGATCATGATCCCCAATGTTATTTTAAAGTTGTTAATGCTAAGGATACAAGAAAATGGCTTAGTGTTACTCAGGAGGAAGAAGATTCTATTAAAAGGAATCAAGTTTGGTTATATGATAACTACTTGAAGGCAAGGTTACCTTAGGCTGCAAGTGGATATGCAGGAAGAAATTGAAGGTTGATGGATCCATTAAAAAGCACAGGGATAGGATTGTAGCTAGAGGCTTTACTCAAGTTGAGGGGATCAATTATTATGAAATCTTAGCTTCGGTATCTACATTTTCCTCAAATAGAATTCTTTTGGCAACAGTTGCACACTTGGATTTGGAGATACACTAGATGGATTTAGAAATGACATTCCTCAATGATGATTCAGAGGAAGAAATTTAAGATAAGTTTGTATAAAAGGTACCCAATTACTAGTTCATGTGTTATAAATTATAGGCATTATCATAAGTTTTTTTCAAAAATCCATGACACATGCATTTATGAGCTAATGATTCAAAGTGTTGATTGGGAGTAGGCATTCTTTTTCTCTCCACAAAGTGTTGCCTTATTTGAATCCTTTTGTGCTCTTTTATATTTTGGTTCCTAAGTTTTCTAGGGTGACTCAAAGTAAAGTAGAGTGGTGATGAAAAAAAAGGCAAATTGGATGGCAAGGATTAGATATAGGAGTGGCTAATTAGGGTTTTCAAAAAGGAAATCAAGAGGCCAAGTTGGAATGTATTAAGGTGGGAGGCACCAGTTTTTTAGGAGGGGGCCTCTCCCCCTTGCAAAAATTGTGAAGAACTTTTGAATATAGCAAGTTGGTTGGGGAGATGAATTGAGAGAGAGAGAGAGAGAGAGAGAGAGAGAGAGAGAGAGAGAGAGAGAGAGAGAGAGAGAGAGAGAGAGAGAGAGAGAGAGAGAGAGAGAGAGAGAGAGAGAGAGAGAGAGAGAGAGAGAGAGAGAGAGAGAGAGAGAGAGAGAGAGAGAGAGAGGTGGAGAGTAAAAAAATGGTGATTGGTTGGGCTAAAGAGAAATAAGGAGGGTAGTGGAGTTGAGAGATGATTGGCTAAATACTTTCCTTGAAAGTAGGGATTGGTTGAATGGATGGAATAAAAGTTTAGGAAGGTGGGAGAGTCTTAGAAAATAGAACTCTTAAATGGAAAGTAAAATTCGTAGTGCCCCTTAGTAGTGAGGTAGAAAGTAAGAAAAAAGTGAGAAAACATGAAAAAACAATAAAAAGGATAGATATCTTCCTATTGGTCAGCATGTTACCTTATCCTAGTGGATTTTCACTCAATTATCTTCAAAATTTCTCCATAAAGCCTAAGAATAATTCTTTGGATTCTCCTCTAATCATGGCCTTCCATGTAGCTTAGCTCATGTGGCTTGATGACTAACTTCGAGAGCTCCATTTTCTTGGCTTCATGGCTAGCTTAGATGACTTTATTAGCTTAGCTTGATGGTTCAAATCTTTGGCTTTGGTGGCTGGCTAAGCTTCTTAGCTTATCACCTTGTTCATGGCTTGAATATGGTTAAGTGGCTTAAGTGCAACCCATGCAAAGGCGGCGGACTTTGCATGGCTGGTGCATTGGCCCACTTTGGCCACCTTTGACTCCTTCCACTCTATATTCAAGTAAACATAAGATGATCTGGACCCTTGATCTCATGTTGAAGTGATGAATTTGAGTCTTTAACTTGATCTTTTGATCTTGATCGTCAATTTTCATTTTGATCAATCTCAGTCATTGGATCCTCATCTCGCTACCTACAAAAAGTTAAAACTCTAATTAAATATTAAAAATTTTGATTAATCATATACTTACCTTGAATTGGCCTTTGGACCTATAAAATATCAAATATTTTATTTATTTGGTTAGAAATGCATGTGTTATAAATTTTGGCCAAAAATGCTATTTTACCCTTATAAGTTATAGCACAAGGGTAACTAGTTGGGTGATTTTTATACAAAACTAAAGACTTATTATATTTTTAGTTCCATGTGCATAGTTCTAGGTCTTTTCATTGCTTGATCAGCTTAAGGTTGTTGCTTAGTTCTCTTTGATCCAAGGCTAGCTATCTCTTGTAGTGATAGCTAAGAGTTAGCAGCCTTTGAACCATCCTTTTTTTTTTCCTTGCTTGCTTTGTTCTAATCTTTGCTTTAGATCATCCTTGCTTCCCATCTCTCTCTCTCTCTCTCTCTCTCTCTCTCTCTCTCTCTCTCTCTCTCTCTCTCTCTCTCTCTCTCTCTCTCTCTCTTGGGTTTCATACGCATGCTACCTTGGATTGGATATTGATTGTTGGATTACTTGAAGATTGAAGATTAAACTCTTATTTTATACTTTCAATGTTGCACACACTTTTTGGTGAAAGTTTTCAATTTGAATCTCTAATGTATGTAGTGCAACATGCTTGTAATTTTCTCAATGCAATGAACTATGTTTGTCTTAGCATCTGCTTCTCTTTCTTGCTTGATTCTAGCAATTAACGTCCATTTAATCTTGCATTTCCTACTTCCATGTGCAACTTTATTGCTTAGTTTTTTAGTAACCCATTATGCATATTAGTTTAGTTGATGACTTATTAAGATTTCATGTGCACAATTCCAAATACCATGCGCACCATGCCTACTATCCATTACATGTTTCATGCTCACTCTTTTGATTTTGTTCCTTTAAATTGAATGTTTTGGTTGCATTATTTAGGTTTAGTTCTTGTTTAGATCTCCTTGTTTAAGTTAGTGCATAGTTATATTAGTTTTAACAAGTTCTACTTTTAGAAATTTTCCTTAGTTAAATTTCTAATTCCATGCATATTACTATTTCCACGTGTTTTTAATTCCTATGTAGTTCAAAATAGAATCTTTCTTTGGCTAGGATAAGGAATCTAAGCAAGTTCCAAATATATACAAATGTGAGATTCCTTGTGGGATCTACCTCACTCGCATACATTTACTACTTTGATTCGGGCTCTTCCAAGTACTTTTAAAGCATGCACCAATTTGCATGAATGTTCCTAAAGGCTTTGAGGAGTAGGGCCTTGAAGGTAAAGTGTGTAGGTCACTTAAGGCCCTATATGGTCTAAAACAATTGCGAAGACCATGAATTATGCATTCCATAAGGTTATCTTGGGATATGGTTTTATACCCAACTGGTATGACCATTGTGTTTACTCTTTGGCTAGTGCGAGTATTTTTTTGTCATTATATGTGGATGACATGTTGATGGACAACAATATGAGTATGATTGTCAAAACTAAAGGGTTCCTAAAGACTTGAATTAATATAAAGGATTTGGGTGAAGCCTTTTTTATCTTAGGAATCAAAACTGAAAGAGATAGGGAAGCTAGGAAACTTACCTTATCTCAATTATCACACATTGATTATGTGCTGAAGAAATTTGGTGTTGTTGGGTGGAAACCCATGGGCTCGCCTATTTATAATCGTACTCATTAAAGTAAGAAGATGGCTCCCTCAAGTGATGAGGATAGATTGGTAATGGACTTCAAGCCATGTGCTAAGGTAGTTGGAAGTCTTATGTATGCCATGACATGCAATGGACTAGATATGGGATATCTTGTGGGGCCACTGAATAGATTTCAAGGTGACCATGGTATTCCTCGTTGAATGTTGTGAAGTGGATATTTTGCTATCTGGTCGGTAAAAAGGACTTGAGGCTCACCTTTTAGGCTAATGAGCTTGTATCTAATGACGTCACAGATTTTAACTTTGCGAGTGACCTAAATGAAAGGAGATCCATAGATGGTTATGTGTTCATGTTTGTGGGTTAATAGTCTCATGGAACAGCAAGCAACAAAAGTCCGTTGCCATGTCCACCTAGAAGCTAAATTTGTGGCCTGTAGTTTAGCTAGTTCTGAAGTTGTATGGATCAAAGGTTTGTTAGTGGATTTCAAGCTAGAAACATGCCTTGACCTTCCTATAGAACTAATTTGTGATAACTTAGCTATAATGTATACATTTAAAAATGGTGCAGTAAATTGTAAGGGTAAACATATAAAAATTAATTATTTGTATGTGTTTAATATACCATAGAAGAGGATAATGACTGTGAGTCATACTCCTGTGACTAATCCGTTAATAAAGGCATCAACATCAAATTTATTCTTGAGTCATGGATACTCATGGGGATTGAGGAAAGATTGATGAGTTTTTTATAATTCCATGTCTAGTCGACCAAGTAGGAGATGATAGTCCTAATGGTCAACCAAACCACATGATTAATTATTAGTCATCTGATCTATTGTCTAAATTGATCACCTAGAAAATTGATTTGGTTGGTTCATATCACATGATCCTATAGGGTTACACATAAGTTATCATGTTTCCTCTTAGTAGGCCCTAGTCACTTCAGTTAACCTGGTATTATAAAAAAACATCTCTCACATAATGCTAGGGACCTCTGGATTGGTTTAAGTCAACTAAGGATCATATTTACGATGGCTTTTCAAGATTACATTTTATATAATATGGAGAGAATTAGAATTAGATATGGATTTCCAATTCTCTCCGAAAAGATTATGGTACCTTATAAGGATAGTTAAAAAGAGAGAAAATGTAAGTTTTTCCTCTTTTAGCCATTTTATCCATTGGCTTCATCTTTGAACTCCTTGATGGATAGATAGTGTAGCTTTAATAATACTTGCAAAGTGCACAAATCAATTGTAATAGATGTATGTGGATGAGGTCGATCCCACTAGGAATCTCATGGATTATCAATAGATTGGGTCTTATTTAAATCACTTAACTTTAGCCAAAGAGAGAGTTAATGATTAAACTAGGAAATTAAAATAAGAAGGAAATATGCATAACATTAGAAACTAAGACTAAAGGAAACTTGATAAAACAAAGATAAACAATGAAAATTGAAGCTTACCTAAGTAACATGCATTCAACTAAAGGAAACTAATGCCAAATTAGAAACAAAGAGACTAAGATACTTAACTTCAAGAAAACTACTAAAAATGACTCTTTCCTAAATTAACACTTTCCTAGACAAGAACTAGAAACTTTCTAAAACTAAACTAACATATAAAAATAAGTAACCAATGAAATCTAACTAGATTTAACAAGAAATTAGAAACATGCATGTAAATGAAAACCACAATTAAGGAAACTTTCTAAATTTAACACTTCCTAATCCTAAAACTTTCTAAAGATGGAACTTTCCAAAACTCAAAATGAAACTTTCTAAACCTACAGTAAGATGCAAAAAGCTAAATAGAAACTACTAAAACAAGATTAAGCAACTAAATTAAGAAAAAATCAAAGAGAAACTAGTACCATGCCCATGATCCAGGGATTGTGCGCATGGTTCATAGGTTGATGACTAGATGTGATGCTTTAAATCAAACTAACATGCAAGCTAACCGATGAACTCAATAAAAAAAAATCTGAAAATCTAAATCGGTTCCTAAGGATTCAAGCAATTAAGATGTTTTGATAGCTGAAAACAAAGAATAAAGATTGAAGGGAGAAATTTCTAGATTTCCAATACTTAAGAACATCAACTTAAGTTAAGCATATAAAGCAACTAAAATAATAACTTTTATGCAAGATACCAACCTAGATATAAAGTACTTTGATGATAAAAACATTCAATAATAAGAATCCTTAAAGAATTTTATTGAATTAATGCCAAGTTACATAAAAAATCTAGGCATAAAAAAAGTGTAAAAATTTGGAAATTGTGTAGGATACTAAGCCCTAAAACCTAATGTAAACAACAACAAAAACTCAATTTAAAGTATGATGACATGCAAAGAAAACCTAGAAAGGAATTCAAGATAAAATAAGCCTACCAAGATGAACTATAGTAAGGAAAGTGCAAATAAATTAAGATGAATCTAAGGTAAAAAATGTGCAAAACTGAGGGACAAAACCAAGTCTCTAAGCTATCTCTTCTCTTGGATGTCACTACTAGATAGGAGTTAACTTAGATCTTGATTGAATAAGGAAAGTAAACTAGAGAATTGAAGCAATAAACAAAGGATTTAAGGGCTAGAATTATGATTATGGAATTCAAGAACAAAACTAATGCTAAGAAAGCCAACAACTAACCTGAAGTGAGAGGAATTAACAAGAGAAATAACTAGAAATCCAAAGGAAGAAAAGCACCAAAGAAAACCAAACTCCAACTCCAAATGTAACCAAGCAAAGAGTGCAATGTTTTAAGGTTGTCTCTTGGTAGAAAACGTGGGAACCATGGGGGATTTATAGATGGTTGGATTCTAACTTAGGAAATTCTAAATCAAGGAGGAAAGGAGATATAGATATAGGGTTTTAAATTAAGAATATTATGTGAAAGATGGTGTATACTAGATGATGTAAGAAAGAGAGTTAAGAAATTGCATGGCTGGCTGGTTTCTAATTTAGGAAAGGGGGGATGTCTTTTTCATGGGAAGGTGGTTGGAATTTCAACCCCCTTAATTGGATGGCGATTTGAATGGTAGAAAGGTGAGATCTATGGTGATAGGGAAAGGTAGGAAAAATGGAAAGAGATTTAGGGTTTTGAGATGGGTTGAATGAATGTATCTAGGGAACTTAAATTAAGCATCCAAAGAAGGGGAGGCATCAACTTCTACGAAGGTGGTTCCCTCTCAAAGATAAAATCATGGAACCCTAGGATAGAAGGGGGAAAATGAATTGGAAAATAGGATTTTCTTTCTTAAGGGTCCACCAATGCATGAGCATCTTACCTTTTACAAATATCTCTCAAAATCCCCTTAAAATCACACTTTTAACATAGGATCGTTGCTTGAATTAGTGCTCTAATCATGTGGCATTCATCCATGGCTTGATGGCTAACTTTGATAGCTCATTATTGGGTGCTTTGAATGGCTAATTTCCTTGAATGCTTGACTGGCTTGACACATAAAAAAATATGCAAAACATAATATAGGCCACTTAATTATCTTCTCACTTCTTACAAAAAGAGTAAAAGCCCTAATTAAATCCTAAAAAATTATGATGACTCACATACTTACTCTGAATTTGTTTCTAAACCTACAAAATATCATACTTTTGAATTATTAGGTCAGAAATGCTTGTGTTATAAAGTCTTGAAAAAATGCTAAGATAGTGCTTATAATTTATAACACATTGACTATTAATTAGGTACTTTATATATATAATTGAACGTTTATCAATAGAGTTAAATCTAGATCAACAAAAAGGACTACTAAAGTTTCTCTCTAACTTGTAAGTTCATCATCTTGTTTTTTCTCTTGTTCCTAGATATTGTTATTAGATGCATGGTTTTTTGGAGAAACTTGATTGGTCGATGGAGGTAAGTGATGTCTTCATTGATTTTATTTATTTACATTTATACTAGATCTATAAGCTAATATTCAACATTGATAATGCATGCACCATTTTTATTGTTCTTCATGTGAACGATTATTGGAGGACAAACTAGACAACAAAGCCAAGATATTTAAATCTTCAAAGAGCATCCCAAAACTAGATTTTGTGAAATGCTTAATATTATAAAACCTTAGAAATAATGGTTGGTAGATCGTCAATAGAAGAGAAAGGCTTTTACCATAAACTTAAAAGAAGAAGAAGAAGAAGAAGAGAGACTAATGAATTTGTTGATCTCAACTGAAGAGTGTTCAATTCTATATAAAAATTGTCTAATTACCGGTCATGTGTTATAAAATATAAGCATAATATTAGGCAATTTTCAAAATTTTTGTAATGCATGTGTTTTTTGACTTAATGACTCTAAAAGTTTGATATTTTGCAGGTTCAAAGGCTAATCTAGAGTAAGTATGAGAATAATCATATTTTTCTAGGATTTAATTAGAAGATTTGAACTTTGTAGGTGATGGGAAGGTAATCTAATTTTCAGGAATGATCAAGATAAGAATTATTTATGAGGTTTCCTAATCTAACTAGGAGCCTATGGAAGCCAAGCGATAAATCCAAAGGTGCGATCAAGATCACCTCTAAAGCAAGAAAAAGATGAAGTTGGAAGAGCTAAAGGTGTTTTAAATGGGCCCATGCATAAGCCATGCATTTCCACCACCTTTGCATGAGAAGCCATTCAAGCCACCTTCACCATATAAGCCATGAAGAATGTGACAAGCTAAGGATCCTAGCCAAGCCATTAAAGCAAAGGGGGTTGAGGCACTAAGCCAAGCCAAAAATTCCCAAAGCCAATAATGAAGCCAAGCCAAATGAGCTCTTAAAGCAAGCCTTCAGTCTACATGGAAGGTTACAATGGGAGGAGAATCTAAGGATATTATCCATGCCAAAATTGGGATTTTTAGGAAGATAATTACAAGATATTAAAGTAAAAATCTAATTGGGTAAGATAGCATGTGGTCCAGTAGGAAAAGATCCCACTTTTTCTTTTTCCTTCTCTTTCCTTCACATTCTTTTTCTCTTTCCCATCTTTTTCTCTCTGCATATCTCTCACTCTATATGATTTTCATGTGGAAAACCATAGTGGAAGGAGCTCCATGCCCAACTCCTACAAAGTAGGAGCCTCCTTCCACACCTCATCTTCCCCACCCTCCCCCCCATCTTAACTGTCTTAGATCTCCAATCTCTCCATGCCACCTAACTCATCTTCCCTTATCTCTCTTTCCCTATCTCTCCATCCTTATCCTCACCTCTTTCTAATTTCCATAAGCCTCTAGGATTTTTTCAAGGGGAGAGGCCCTTTCCTAAAAAGTAGGGTCTCCTACCTTGTCCTTTTCTTAGATCCCTCCCAATTGTTCTAGGTTAACCAATTTCTCCTTTGCACCTCACCTCTCCCCTAGCCTTTAGATAGCATCCAACCCATATAAATCGAGGAGATTTCTCACGTGAAAGGACTTTTGGAGAAGGGGAGAATACCCCCTCATAAGAATGGGGCATCTTGACCCTTTTCTTCTTCCCCAACGGATCCCCTCTTTCTGCCTCCAAAGACCTTCCATGCCTCCTCCCTTGGAGCGGCCATTTTCCTCTAGCATTCCATGCCTCTTTCATGCTTGATATCTCCTTCAAAGTTCAGGTTAGTTGTCTCTTAGTTCTTTGTTTAATTGCCTTTGATTTCTTACTTTGTTTTGATCTTTGATTATATGCTTCAGTTACCTAGCTTTATTGTCTTGTTTCATTTGATTGTTGTCTCTTATTTTGTTCCTTAGATCCTTGAATCTAGAGGTTATAACTCTCTTATTGTGACAGCTAAGAGAGTAGAGCTACTAGATCAAGTTCCTTCCTCACCTTTCTCCTCAAATCTCCTTTCCCATTTCATGTTTTCTTTCGCTTCTTTTCCTCCTTTGTTTTCCTTAGATCATTTTTGGTATACACATGCTTAAGTTTTAAGTGTGGGAAGATTTAATGATATGGACTTTTGATTGTATTTTGGAGCAAAGAATGGTGAGAACATTTCATGGATAGTGTGCACCACATTTCTACTTGAATCCTATTTAATAAGATTGAATGATTAGATCATGATTGAAATGCAATGTTCATGGATGTTCTTCTTGCTTTAAAGTTAGTGTTTCATGGCTGTTACAATCTCTTTCCATGCTCAGATTCCTTGTGTTTCATTTTAGGTTAGGTGTATTTGAATATATCACGAAGCACACATTTAGATCATGCGCATGATCTTGATGTGTGACCCCTTAGATTTTTAGATTGTTTTTCTTATGTTTACATACTTAGTTCAGATCCATTCATGCATTCCATATAGGTTAGTCCACATCTTAGTTTCATATCTTTAGATCTCATAATCATCTGCACCATGCTCTCCATTCTTACCTTTAATTCATGCATCAATCTATGTAATGAATCATGGACATTCTATTTTGCATTAGTGCATATTAATTGGCTATTAATTCTTTAGTTTGCTTGTATAGTTTATGTTTCCATGTATTAATTGATTAATTTCATGCATTCCATGTTTGATTAGTTTATACCTTTGTTCACAGATACTTTCATGTTTAATTCAGGCACTTTAGGTTACTTTATTTCATGTAATTTCCATGTTTGAATCACACATCAAGTTAGGTTACATTGCATGCTTTGTTATCTTAGATTATGTCATATTTATGTTCAATTGATCATTTTTTAGGTTTAGTTGCATGATAGGTTAGTTTTCGAAAGTTTCCATACTTAGATTTAGAGCATTCTAATTTTATAAAGTTTCTAATTTCATGCACTTTTGGTTCCCATGTTAATTTAATTCCTTAGTGTAAGTTAAAACCATATCTTTTGGCTAGGATAGATTATTTAAATAAGGATCTACTTAACATGCAAAGTGTGAGATTCCCCATATGATTGATGTCACTTGTGTGCTTATACTATAATCAATTCCTGGGCTTGCAAGTTAATTAAAACATTAGCCAACATTAGAGATCATGGTAATGATAAAAGAAGGTGGATTCTTGACCAAAGTGGGATTTTCTTTATTACATCTTGCTTCCAATATCTCATTGGGCTTTATGAATCAAAACCAATTGCTAAGGTTTGGTCATGGAATGTGCTCTGTGGAATTTACCCTTTTGGCTGCCTCACTTGTCTTGAAAAGGTTCTTAACTAAGAAATTTTGATGGCTAGACAATGATAACTTGCAGATAGATGCCCATTATGTCCTCTACAAAGCGAGAATATTAACCATCTAACTATACACTGTTCTTATTCTTCTAAAATTTGATTGCAAGTTCTCTCATGGTTTGAAGCCTCATAAGTGATTCATGTTTCAATTTTAAATATCATATTTACTTAGAGATTGAACACAAAATCTACTAAGGCAAAGAATCTATTTCTATGGTGTTTACAACTACATTGTGTTGATATGGAGAGAGAGAGAATTGGGAGAATTTTTAGATGCTCTTCTATCCCTCACCATATCTTAGCATCTCAAATTAAATGGCTTGTATCATCTTGGGCAGTAGGTGATCAATCATTAAGGGTTATACCTAACAAGTTAGTCATAGATCATGATGACTATTGAACAACTAAAAGAGAAGAAACATGTTGTTTGGAGTGTTCCAAAAAAGGAGGATGGATTAAATTAAATTATGATGGGTCCTCTAATGGAGAACATGATCAACTTGGAGTAGCTAGAATTGGAGGCCATAATAGAGATGAAAATAGGGATGTACTCTTGGAATTTTTTGTTCTGCTCAAAAGGAAAGGAGCGATTGACATGCTGGTAATGGCTCTTAGGGTTGGAATTTTAGTTGCAAATAGATATCTAGAAAAACGTTTATGTAGTGAAGATAATTCTAGCATGGTTGTTGGGGAGCACTACTAAAGTTAGGCCTTTCGAAGATGGCAAAAGATGATTTTTTCATAGCTGTCTTAAAAAAAAGAAAGATGATTACAACAAAACCATCTTAGAAAATATTTATAAGAAGATGGCTAGAGAACCATCTTAAAAAGTCATTGGTAGGAGTGAAAAAAATTTGCAGGAGAGCTTAAGGAGATGATTTTAGAAAACTTTAAAATTCATGCTTAAGAACACAGTTAGAGAAACCATCTTTAAAAAGCCATAATTAAGAACATGATTCTTAGTAGCTATCTTAAAATAACGCTAAAGAAGATGGTTTTTTAAAACCATCTTTAGAAAACATGGTTTTAAAGATAGTTTTGGAAAACCTAAACTTGCTTATAAAACATGACATTACAACTCTTTTGTTTTTTTCCTGTCCTCCTCATCGACTATCTTCATCCAATAAATTGATGGAAGGATGGCATCATCCTCCAATTCCTCTCTCTCTCTCTCTCTCTCTCTCTCTCTCTCTCTCTCTCTCTCTCTCTCTCTCTCTCTCTCTCTCTCTCTCTCTCTCTCATCGCCATCCAGTCATTGGATTTTGATCATTGTGGTCAAATGGTAAGAATAGTAAACCACCTTTTCTATCCCATTGTTCTTATTAAATTTGTGAGGATTATTGTGCTTGGAAAGCGGTTTTGTGATGGAAATGTTGGGGTCAAAGTGCCAAGATTCTAATAAAATTGTGCAATTTCAATGGATACAAAAATGCTTTTCAATCTAGAAAACCTTTTTTCATTTGGGGTTTTTATTTTCTTTCTTCCATGTTGCTTGGTGGTTAGTAGAACCCCCCATCATTGCTGAATTCCATGGTGAAACTCTTGGTCCCGCTACCCTCTTCTTCCATGGTGTCACGAACACTAACTTCTTCCCCTTCCCCTCCCCCCCCAGTTTCAGTCCACATTAGATGTTTGATATGGGATAAAAAAAAATTCAAATGCATGGCTAGATTTCAGCATTTTAGTTGTTGGAAATTTGAGAGTTTGTGAGTTTAGTTACTATTCATACTTAGAGTATTGCTTATATGGAGTAGATGTCTAATGCTTCGATAGTCCCACATAGTTTAGTTTAGTTTAGCTCTAATAGTTTAGTTTTAAAATACATTCACCTTTTCATTCCTCTTATTTTTTATTTGGGAAAGTAAGTCAGTAATATTAGTGCTACACAACTCTCCTTTAAGAGAATTAACATAGCACTAATGTACCTAGAAATCCAAAATTGACTTTTTTTAGACTTCTTTGAGTTTTTATTTTCAATTTTCAAGGTCATTTTTATGATCTTCATGGTGGACTTAATTGATTCATTATAGAGATATTCAAGACCTTAGAAATCTAATTATTAATGTTGACAAGCTTGGTCTTGTGGCCTTTATTTCCATGTGGAAACTCTATGTTGAATGATCTATATATTAATAGATATGACTTCTGCTATTAATAACAATGCCTATACCATTAAACAATAGATCCCTCATATGTTTTTATGTTGTAATCTTATTATCTATAACATCTTATATAAATCTCATTGATTTTTGTAATACACCTAGAAAGGCACCATAGTACCCATATGTAATGTTCAACACAGAGTCAACTAATTGTTTCATTTAATGTATAAACAAAAATAAATGCAAAAAAATTTCCTTCTTGCTATTTTTCTTTCTTTAGGGATGCGACTTGAAAAATCTCTACTAAATATCTTTCCTTTCACTTTTATAACTTATCTTTTAAAAGTTTTAACCTCTCTTCTTAATAAACACCCCTGTGGTATGTAATTGTATTTAATAAAAAGTGATACCCACATTATTTATCTAAAAAATTATATTTTTTAGAAATTGTTCTCATAAAATTTATTTTGAATAAAATGTTGCAATGAAATACATCATTTTCTTATATTCAAGTAGCTAAAAGGGAATGACTACCAAAACAAGTTTTACAAGTATGCTCAAATGATCAGAGAATTGGTACACCAACCAAACATGCCTTCCATATAAATGAAAGCATGCAAATCCCTATATTAACTATGAATGCAAACCATTTTACAACTTATTAATTTTTTAGCAATGAATAGTTGACCTTGGGAGTGCAAGTTATAGTCATTGAGTTTGGGTTTGGGAAGAAATTATCACGTCAGATATTCAGGATATTAGAATGTAAGAGAAAAAGGTTAGGAGAAAAGGCCAGAAATTTTAAGCAAGATGATGTGAGTTTAGTTTTTAATTTGTATTTTAACTAGACTCATAAGCAATTTTCATGAATTAAAAAAACATTCAGTCGCAACCTATTTTTACTTTGTACATTTATGTCTAATTGGAAAATTTTTCATTGCATTTAAAATTTGAGAGCATTTTAAGGATTTAATTATGCAGTTGGATCACTTTCAATGATTCATCTAGGGCTCCCATTTGTCGTTTTTAACCGCCTGCGGTAGTTTGAGACAATCTCATCAAGAGATATATTTTTTATCCAAGCTCACATGTTGGAAGAACTAATTATCGCTTTGTGGAAGGGTCCAATTTGTCCATTGGCCAATTTTAGTAATCCGTACCCTGAAGGCATCTATAGGCACTTCCTTTGGTCTGGAGTCAGATAAGAAGACGATTACAAATGGTTCTTGGGAACAAGCATGCAGATACAAGGAACACGGGCCTGTGGAAATAAAAAAATTTCAAAAGATGAACTAAGCTTTGATCACAAAATGGAGATCGAGATTTTGCACAGATAGAAGTCACCTTCGGAGACAGGTTCCTGCAAGCATGGATCAGATTGGGAGGATTGCAATTCATTACAACTTCTGAGCACGGACGCGTCTTTCTTTTGTGAAGGAGTTCCTTCGTAGATTTCTTCAATAATGATATTTGATTTCACCCTCAGATGGGTGATCGGATTAAATTTTAGATCATCTTTGTTGTCAAAACGTTCCTCTGAAGAAGATACTCCTTCGCATTCAGGCCATTGCTGCCAGAAAGACGCGTGTGTGGCAGACTTGATTTGGGTTTAAAATGATAATGTGTGCTGCAATATTCAAATGAGGAGGCCTCTGCATGACTTCGATTTGTAGGTGTAGGAAGAATTGTTGGAAATTATTTCCAAAGGATCGCTTGATTTGAATAGGGAGTACATAATTATTTGCTAACGAGGTGGTCGACGCTCAATTTGATTGTAACAAGTTGTGGAATATGCCAGGACTGCCAAGAACTATTGCATTTACATAGATTATGCTCTGGATTGAGATTCTCAGTCATAATCAGCTTAAACATAGGGTGGCTCATGGAGGACTAATAAGTTCTCTATTCCATCATGAAGAAACTTTGACACATTTGATGCTTCAACGTATGAAAACAAATTTTTTGTTGACTAAGATGATTGATTTATTTGGGTTGAAATGGGTCCAATCAAACTTAATTAACGCAGTGAGTCTTGGAGATCACCAAAAGTGCACAGGAGCGGAAGAGTGATGTGGAATGCATGTTTTCATGGTGTTGTTTGGTCATTATTGAAGGCAAGGAAGAGAGCTCTTTTCAGGATGAACAGCGGTGTCTTCAGAGTTTGCGAGATCAAACATTTTCAATGATCTAATTTTGGTTCACTTGAGATAAGGATTTCGTAGGTGTCTTCCCAAATGAGGTGTGCAGGGGTTGGTACTGTTTCATGTAGGTTTCATCTCACAAGGCTTAAGTTATAGAAAGAGGGAAACCTCAAGGACGGGATTCATCGAATTCAATTTCGATGGGTCGTCGATCGGAAATTCAGGGAGCTCTGGGGTGGGAAGTTTGTTGACAAATTCTGCTGGGGAGAGTATTTTCAAGTTCTTAGGTCCTTGGTGTTTGCAGGGCTCTACACTAGCAGAAGTCCAAGCAATTGTTCATGGAATCTGAATTTGGAAGGAGAACTAGATCTCACCAATCGCAATCGAAGGCGATTCCTTGAATGCCATTCACTGTTCATCCAATGAAGAGGATATCCCATAGATTCTTGAATGAATTTTAATTTATCCGGAGAAAACTCACTGATGTAGACCATGATTTCTATCATGTTAAAGGATCATCCGACACAGGAACCGACGAATTAGCCAAACAAGGAGCTTCAAGGGACTTGGTTATGATTCGAGCTTTGAGGAAGTTGCTTATTTCTTTCCAAGCTTTATTATGACTAGCTCAATCATTCTCAAAGTGAGCTCAACCATTAAGAAAAGAAAGTGTCGGAGTACTGTAACTTCTATTAGAAAGTCCTATAAAACTTTAAGGCTGCTATAGTTGTCAATTTGCATTCATTCCAGTTGGACTTCTTGGAACGTTCGGTTCTGGAGTAGAAAAAAGAATGCTACTGACAAGAAAATTTGGGTCAAAATTCCTGTCTATTTCGATCATTTCAGCTGGTATCAGTCATTGTAGATCAGAATTTTGGTGAACTCTAGTTTTTTCTTGTACTTATTTGTATTTTCCAACCACTGCTCATATTTAGTGACTGGAATTTTGTTCTGAAATGGTCAAATCTCGAATCATTCTGTTCCAGTAGCCAAAAACATAACAGTTGACAACTATGGGCTGGTTAGTTCTTTATGTGATGCCATTTTTACGAATGAGGTCTCCCGTGTAGGTGTGCGCCATACCCCTACCTTTGCTGGCTGATGCAACTTTCAGGACGAAATAATTTTCCTTTAAGTCAAGTAATGAGTCTGCCAATGCAATATGGGAAGTTCATTGTATCGATTTGGTGTTCCCTAATTGGATCTCTGCTAGTTCATATGCAGGGTGCCAAATGAATTGACTTCGAGAAAGTCCTTCAAGATCTATCGAGTGTATTCTACTTCATTGTCCCTCTGCAATAACATCGAATCAGCTTTATCTATCAAGCATTATCGACACTCTGCAAGATCACAGAAATTGAACAAAGAATCAAGAGGCCGTAGGGGCCACTCTTTGATGGTGTCTACGATATCGATGGTCTGATAGTACAGCTTGTCCGTATATGGATTCAGATAATGTTAATAGTTACAATGGACACCGACAATGTCTGTCCTGCTCATACTTAGTCTGAAGCTTCGTGTAAAGGTAATGTCCGTCCTGTTGACTCATAGTCAGAAGCTTCGCGTAAAGGTCAGCATGGAAAGTAGAGCTTTTGCTTGTCCACGCGCTTAAGAGTGATTCTTGGTGACTACTTAATCTTCTCAGCAGTATCTTGCATTGGTCATGCCCCGGAAGTTTAGAAACAATGGCTGTTAGGTTCTAACCACCAAAGTCAAGTTTATGGATGAAGCATCGCTTATCTAGGATTTGGCCCATTGCCTATCTAAGGTTTGGTCCAGAAGATGAATGGTTAGTTCATAAACGTCAGGCAAACCAGACAAGTATAGTCTATTTTCTGGATATCTGATATGTCAGAAAATATATAATTTGGATGATTCTAACGGTTCATTATTTATTGAAGTTCATAGGGCAGCTAAAAGTTCAAGTAGCCCCAAGCCTTTGGACGATAAATATTGGGCCCCGTAAATATTCATCTTCTGGTCCTTTAGCCAGGTGATAGGATCATGTTCCACAAATGTTCTCCATTGGGCCTGTAACATATAGAGGGTGGAAAAGCCAAAATTGTCAATATGAAATAATCAGATACGTCGGCGAAGATAAAGAGGAATCAGGAATGGCAAAGGAGACTTAGAAGAGCCCCTTACAACCACGATGTTTGCACTTTTTATTGGACGAGGGTTTTGAATTAAGAGTATTTCTCGTACAAGTTTCTTAGTTCTCTTGATGGGATGAAAAGTGCAATTTTTAGATGTTAGAATCATGCAGTCTGACGCATTTTTGGGCGTATTATGAACTAAAGCAATATGAAGAACGGGTTAAATCAAAATTAAATATATTTAATTGATATTAAAATATCCTACATGAGACTCCTATACGCCCGAGTGCGCTCGTCCAAGAAAGGTATGCCCTCAGACGTTACTGTGCGAATACATTTGCAATATTATAACGTGGAGCTCAAAGGCTTTAGGCATTCTATGCAAGCAACTTCAGGGGTTTCGCACTTGAAGTAAGTGAGCCCACCGTGATATTGTGGCCGGCCACTCACACATGAGTGTCGAACCAAGAGCAAAGATGTCACTGTCAGAGCGTGGACCGATCACATTTCCCGAAAGAATAAAGTGGTCGTCAATTTGCCAAAAGAAGTTTAAATGACGTGGCTGAATCGCGTGCACCGTGTCGCCACAATCATGTACCCCCATCCACGCCCCCACAAGTAAAGTGGTCATAAGAAGTCTCAAATCACGTGGCTAAATCACGTGCACTGCATCGTCACAATCGAATAAAGCCATCCACGCCCATCTTGCCTCCCCTTGTCAGTGAAACTGGTCGGCGACTAACACCATTACACCACGCCTTTGCATATGTGCAAAAGAAAATCGGGATCACATTTTAACTTACTACCTACTCCCATAATGTAAACCGAATTTGACTAATCTGTGATTCTTCGCAAAAAGAAGGGTTTGCTAGGCGAAATTGAGGGAATTGTCACAGGGGGAATTGTTGGCCCATCTCTTAGGTCCTTGCCCTTGCGTTCCACATTAGATGGCTGTTAATTTGGTTTGTCTTTCCCCTTTATTAGAGGGATTTAAGCAAACCCTAGCACTAATTGTATAAACTGATTGGATTTTTCGTTAAAGAAATTGGAAATAACTAAAGGTGGTTAGTGTAATGCATTCGTCAATTTGTAGATAATTAGGATGCAGGAATTCATTCCAAGCCGATATCCTATTAGTGAATTATATGAAGCGAAATGATATTTTTGCCCCATTCTATTAACATATAACCCCCTTAATGATTTTTTGGGTATTTAGCGGTGGTGAATCGTTGACTTTTTTGTTGCAAAAGTGTAACTGCTCAAAAGACCAATAGGGGTACGGCTGCTAACCATTTGGTTTTGGTTTGGACATCCGTTTCCATAATCAAATCAAACATATTTTAGGTTCAGTTTATGTTAAAGATTTTACTTTGGTTATTCAGAACCTAGTCCAAATCGAAAGTGTTTGTTTCAGTTGGATTTCTACATTATATTGGATTTTTGTTTTGAAAAGATATAAGTTTTTGGAAAAAATGTTCAAATTCTTAATTTGCTACAATCAAAGATAGATTGAACATCTTATATGTCCAAGCATTGGATATATAAATCTATAATCAAGCCACCGCTTTCCCTTAGACAGGTATTAGGTTTGGGAGAATGTGTGGGTGATTTGCTTTTTAATTATTCATTTGTAACCAAAAAGCATTGGATAGATAAAAATAAATAAATTGTGATATGGCCAGAGTTCTTATATTAACTAAGATAGCTACTCAAGTCAGCAAAAAATATGACAAAATGCCTTCTAATGCAATAGTGTCATGAGCCTCTATGGTGATACCTAGTAGGTCACGTCTTCTAGCTACTCATAGATGTGTGTTCGACATTAAGAAGAAAAAGTCAGCAAAAGATAATTCATCGAGGCACTAAATTAGCTACTCAAGTTACCAAAGATAATTCATCAGCTTCAATTCATCTTGCATCACAATTTGTACACAATAATTACATTTATTTTTATTTTTTTGGTAAGAAACAGTAAGTTTATATTGCAAAGTCAATAGATACAAGAACAAGTTTGCTGCATAGAAATACATTCCCAAATTTAGAAGAGGTAAAATTACTATATATCTAAATAAACACTTAGGTTGGGTTATATACTAATACTATAACTTGGCTTCATCAAGATGGGCAAGACTGAAAATATGAAGTCCTACAATGTAATTTCTTGTTGTATTTTTTTTAAACATTTGATTATGAAGAGATTTTATTCTCCTAAAGAGTAAAAACTTCAATAAAATTAGTAGGAGCATTTACTTTGATAAAAAATTACTTATCACATTAGATAATCCTCATGTATTGATTTTTAGTTAGTAACCAATCAGAATCAAATTGGAGGTTAAAAGTTGAGTTCAATCCATTCCATGATTAGCTTTTAAAAATCCCTATCCGCTGCACTTGGGTTGGCTTGGATGGAATTTAGATAATTCAATCCAATTGACAGCTATAGGTAGGAGTATATCAATAGAAGGGATGGAATACTATTTTCCTTCAATATATTTTTTTTTCTTACAAAAGTGTCACTACAACACAAGAGGCTTTTAAAGTTGATAAAAAATGATAATAGAAGTTGGTTAAAGAGCAACTTCTATCCAATCGACTTCAAAAGTCAATAGCTTTTAAAGTCATTTATGTAAACGACTCTAGAAATCAAGGACCTTTTTTGTTAAATGACTTCACAAATATCCAACTTCTAAAGCCATTTATCTCTAAATGGCTTTAAAAGTGGTATATTTTTTAAGTCGTTTAACACTAAATGACTTTAAAAGTAGCCCATTTTTAAAGTCATTTAGCCCTAAACAACTGCAAAAGTGAGCTACTTTAAGGTCGTTTAGAACCAAATGACTTCATTTAGCCCACCACCTTTGCATGGGCTTCACTTATGTCACTTAGGCATATTCAAGTCATGAAGAAGATGACAAGCTAAGGAATTGAGCCATCAAGCTAAGCCAAGAGAGCCATCTAAGCTAGCTATGAATCCAAGATAATGGAGCCCTAAAAGTTAGCTATCAAAGCCACATGAGCTAAGCTAAATGGAAGGCCATGATTGGTGGAGAATTGAAGAAGTATCCTTGGAATTTATTAGGATATTTTGAAGAGAATTAAGAAAATATTCACTAGGATAAGGTGGCATGTGGTCCAATAGGAGACCCTTTTATTTTTCATACTTTTCCATGTTTTTCCTACTTTTTTTTTTTTTTATCACTTTCCATCTCACCACTAAGATGCACAACGAATTTCACTTTCCATTCAAGAGTCCTACTTTTCTAAGACTCTCTCACCTTCCTAAACTCTTATCCAAACCATCCAACCAATCCCTACTTCCTAGGAAATTACCTAGCCAATCACTTTTCTCCATCTCACCTCACTTTCTTCCTACCTCTCTCTTTCCTCCCATCTTCTTATCTCTTTCTTACCTCACTCAACAAATTTTCAAAGGGAGAGACGCCTCCCCTTAAAAATAAGGTGCCTTCCACCACATGACAATCTTAAGGCAGCTACTTTCCACCTCTTGTAAAACCCTAGCCATCCAATTTTCCTTATTTTCTTCCCCACCATACCGCTAACTTCTGTTACCCTAGAAAATATAGGAGGAAAAAATATAAAAGAATAGAAAACCAAAGTGTAGAGGCATCTCTCCTTGGAAGAAAAAGATGCCTCCTTTACTTTGAGGAGGGTGTCCTTTTCCTTCCCCCATTATTTTCAACTTTTTGCCTTGAGCTTTCTTCTCTTTTGGGTGTTGATATACATTCCAACATAGGAATGTATCTTCTCTAAGTGTTCCACACTTAGACCTTGGGTTTGTGGTTTTTCTTTGAAAGGTTGGTTGGTTCTCTTTAATTCTTCTTCTCTTTGCTTCCATTGTTGCTTTGATTGCTCTTGGTTTCATGCTTAGTTGTTCACTTGATCTCTTTAGTTTCTTTGATTGCTAGCCTTTTAGTTTAAGTTCATAATCTATTGATTTAAGAGTTATAAATCTTCGGTACTAACAACCAAAAGAGTATAGCTATTAGATCAAAGTTCTTGTCCTTGAACTTCCTTGAAGTCATGTTGATTCTTGTTTCTTATTAGAGTTTTCTCTTTGATTCTTCATGCTTCTTTTCCAATAGTTGTTTTCAATGGTTCACAAGCAACTTTCTAAAGACTTGGATATTGATTAAGATGTATTAGGGATCATACTTGGATTACAACTTTGCAAGGCATGGTGCGCTTATCTCATGAATAGAACACACCATATTTGGTAGTGTTCCTTCTTTTCAATACTTGTTGATGTTGAATGAAATGTCTTTTAGTTGATGGATGATAATGAGTTCTTCTTATTTACTTGTTACATGTAGATGTCATGGTATGATAATTAAGTGAATGCTTTGTCTTAATTTCCCAACCATTCATCCAAAAACTTATGGAAACCATGTGAACAACTCAAAAGAGTAAACGCATGAGAATTGAAGGTTTTAGGCTAAAGATAGTAAACATTGGAATTCTCGTTAATTGCTTGTAGATCATTAGTTTAATTGTTCATTTTAACAAGCATGAAGACAAGGGATAGTCTTAGGTAGATAGTTTCTATGGGGCGTAGACCTCCAAAAAGGTATACTTACCAAATCATGTTCATATCATGCGTGCAATCTACAATTGGTGCATATGGTTTTGAATGATTTGGTGGTGTTAAATATCAAGCTAGTTGATTCCATTCATGTTAGTGAAAATTAATTTAATTAGCATTTGATTGTTAATCTAGATTAAATTGTTAGTGTGTTGTTTGATTAGTTTGTTACTTGTTAAAGTTTTCAATCCCATAATTTTCATTGCATTCTTTAAGATTTGCATGACTAGGAAAGTAGTTGAATAGTTGCATGTTTTCTTAGATTAAGTGCTAAATTTTATGCTTAGGAAATTTGATTTAGGAAAGTTGTTAAAATTGTACTTTTGAAAATTTTTAGTTTAGCAAAGTCAAAAATTTAGAAAGTTATCATTTAGGAAAGTTTTATTTTTAGAAAATGTGTTTTAGGAATGTTTTTAAGTTTAGTATGTTTTAAGTTTTGGCATAATTTTCATTTTCATGTGGTAATTTTTATTCTTAGTTTAGGAAAAATCTCTTGAATTTGGCTAGGTTAGATAATTTAAAGTGGGGACCATTAGTATCACATCCACTCGATTCCTTGTGGGATTGACCTCCTCGTGTGAATTACTAAAATTAAATTGTGTGCTTGCAACTTTAACTTAAAAATCACTACAAGTTTTTAGTGGCATTGATGAGGAGTCACAATGGTTTGTGTAATGGACCATATCTTAGATTATTTACCTCTACTATAGGTTTATGATGCATTAGTTTAGGGTTTTGTATTATTTGCGATTTTTCTCATGTTGACTATTGTTGGTTGATTTTTGTGTGAGAAATTGGCAAAGGAACGATGACAATCCTATGGGCTATGACTTCATCAACATGGATTAGGATTTTATTTAAGATTTGAGTGAAATTTTAATGAGGTTCGTTGTAATTTTAAATATAATTTTATTTAATTTTTAAATGGGTTTGTAATAATACAGAGCATGTGTGGGGTATGGTGGCCCACACTTGATCATCATCGGACCCTTCATTGTGAGCAAATCTTCACCCAAATTTTAATCTTTAGGATAAAGTACATTTACTATAATTTTATATTTATGATGCTAGTATAATTCATATAGATTAGGGCCGTGCATTTATAATTATTGTATAATTCTTAGGATTGTTGCATTAGTTCAAGCATCTATTTAACAAATGTCAACTTAAGGTCAGCTATAACCAAAGCATAGGTTGCATGGTTATAGTATTCCATCTGCTAAGGTGCCTGACCCTTTGTTAAGTAGCATATTGGTAGGGATTAGTTTGATTTTTGTTCTACATTGTCACCTACTCCTTAGCCCTCCTAAGAATCAATCAACATCCTTGTATGTTGCAATCCCAACTCTTGAATGCTAATTTAAAATCAAGTAGGAAGAGACTTAGGGTGCCAAGCTTATGGGACCTTTTAGAAGGACGTGATGTATTATCACTCTAATAGTTTTTGAGCACTATGGTTATAATGGGTATCTTAAAATTTAGGTGATCTTCCCACAGCTTTCGTTGACATCAGTTGAGGTCTAAATTCCTCCTAACACAAGGATTGTATTAACTACTTTTGAGAAAAACCTAACTGGTAAACAATAGTCAAATCTACATAAAAGGAGGAGCTGTCTAGATCTAGGCCTAACAAGCTATCACTTATGCAGTAAGAAATGATAATTACAATACTGCTCTATTAGTGATTACTAGGATTTGATTGTGCATCACTTAGAGTGAACATATAGTTAGAAAATTTAGATTAGGATAGTTTATGCAAGGGCGTCAATCTCAAAACTTATAGTTAGTAGCTTTCAATTCAGAGATTCAATGCAACCTTCGACAAGGGGAAAGAAACTAAGTTCCTATCCCCATTTCCCAATCATTAGTAGAAATGAAACACAAAGCTATTAAAGATTTTTCTGTGCCACTCCAACTAAACAACTCATCTTGCACAGCTCTACCCCAACTTCGACTTAAAGTCGGGAATCATACAATTACTCCCCACTTTTTATGGTCAAGACCAAGAAGACACATACCTACATATTAAGTAGTTCATTGATATTTGTGCCACATTTAGGTTCCAAATTTTTTTTGACGATGCTATTAGGCTTAGGTTATTCCCGTTCTCACTCAAGGATAAAACTAAGTCATTTTTATGGTCAAGACCAAGAAGACCCATACCTACATATCAAGTAGTTCCTTGATATTTGTGCCACATTTAGGTTCCAAAATTTTTCTGACGATGTTATTAGGCTTAGGTTATTCCCGTTCTCACTCAAGGATAAAACTAAGTCATGGTTCAACTCCTTGAAGGTAGGTTCCATTAATACATTGGATCGATTTTTTAAGAAGTTTTTTGTAACACCCCAAACTTTTGTAAGGAGATTGAATAAATAAAGAAATTGAAAATTTCAAAGAAATTTAGGCTAGAATATTAGGGTTATTGGAAATGCACTTCTCATAGAAGTACAATCGATGTATAATACATGTATAATTAAAACATATTCAACAAACCCTTCAAAATGATTATAAGCACGACAAAATGGTCTTTTCACACATTTGTGGGGCCCACAAGGGACACAAAAAGGGATCCAAGGGTTAGAAAATAGGTCATCATGAGCCAAACCACTACCACCTGCTAGTGGAGAAGGAGGTGGTAGTCGGAATCCTAAGATAATTTAATAATTAAAAGAATTAAACATGATAATTATAAGTAATCATGGAAATTTCCAAAAAACCCTATAAATAGCTCATAAAAGTAACAAAAATTCTCCTAATATTCTTAACGAGGTCCCCTAGAATGCCACAAAATCACAACTTTAGAATCCTCCCCAATCTCCCCCAATTCTTTCTTCTTCTCCTCTTGTTTTTTTTTCTCTGTAAGAGCGTTTGCAGATGCACCTAGCACTCTAGACTCATTGGAGATGTCAGGCGCATCCAGGGACGCATCGTCCCTGATGAGCCAAGGTTTTTGCCTGGAAACCCTATTTGAATTAGCCATCACAGTTGAGCCATTAAAATTCAATCTCCACCTTTAGATCTGGTCGGACAAGGGCGATCTACAAAAGCCCTTTAGTTCCATGATGATCTACAACATGGATCATCAAAAGATTCAAAATGAAAACCACTGAGAATGATTGTAAGCACGACAAATTCTGAATTCGGATGAAAAATCTTTATTTTTCTCCAATTTTAAGAATAAAAGGGTAAAATGGTAATTTTACAAATAACCGAGACCTAAGACATCAAAATTTAGAATCTACTCAGAAATACAAATCCAATGCCACTAAGTGCGATCAATTCTAAGCCCGGGAGAATAAATGAATTTTTCTCCATAAAAGGGCAAAATAATCTTTTCACACATCTATGGGGCCCACAAGGGACCCACAAAAGGGATCCAATGGCTAGAAAATAGGTCATCATGAGTCAAACCACTACCACCTACTATTGGAGAAAGAGGTAGTAGTGGGAAGCCTAAGATAATTTAATAATCAAAAGAATTAAACATGATAATTACAAGTAATCATGGAAAATTCCAAAAACCCTTATAAATAGCTCATAAAATTTCCAAAACTTCTTCTAATGTTCTTCACGAGGTCCCCTAGAATGTCCCAAAATCCCAGCTCTAGAATCCTCCCAATCTCCCCCAATTCTCACTTCTTCTCCTCTTTTTTTTTTTTTTTTTTTTTTTTTTTTTTTTTTTTTTTTTCTCTATAAGAGCGTCTGCAGATGCACTTGGCACTCCAGACTCATTGGAGATGTCAAGCATGTCCAGGGAAGCATCCTCCCCGATGAGTCAGGGTTTTTGCTTAAAAATCCTATTTGAATTAGCCATCATAGTTGAGCCATTAAAATTCAATCTCCACCATTGGATCTGGTCAAACAACGGTGATCTATAAAAGTCCTTTAGTTCCATGATGATCCACCTCATGAATCGTCGAAAAATTCAAAATGAAAACCACTCTGGAACTAGTTATCGTCTCCTTCAGCCCCAAAAGTTGAAAGGTTCTATGGCAAGGATGAGTTTAAGGGATCATATGTCTCCTTCATAGGCTTCCTAACCATTGGCATCTTATAAATGCTCAAAAGTAAATATGTGAATCCTTAAATATTGTGGGCCAATAAAAACCACACAACAAAACTTTTACAATGGTCTTCCTAGAGCTAAACTGGTTCCCACATGGATGATCATGACAAAAGAAGATGATTTGATTGTGTTCACCATCTGGTACTCATCTCCTAATCACCTGATAGGGATAGTACTTGAACAAGTACATGTCGTCCCAAGTAAAATATCTAACCTGGGTCAAAAATCTCTTTTCACCTTATTTCGTCCAATGATTAGGAATTTGACTAGTAATAAGATAATTTACTATGTTTCAATATAAGGGCAACTGAGAAATATGCAGTAATTGTTCATTCGAGAAGGATTCAATTATAGGCACATGATTGCTATTGTGCTCCAACACTAATATGGATAAGTGGTCTACTACAACAATTTTGAAACCTTTCTGATCTCAAATTTCTAAGTCAAATTCCTTTAGCAGTAGTATCGAACAGATCAACCTAGGTTTTGCATCCTTTTCAGAAAGGAGGTATTTTAAAGCCTTGTGATCCTAGTACACTACAACTTTACACCCTAACAAGTAAGATCTAAAATTATCCAAAGCAAACACTACAACTAACAACTCTTTCTTAATGGTTGAATAATTGAGTTGTGCATTATTTAGTGTTTTACTAGTGTAGAATATCACATGAGGAAGTTTATCAATGCGTTGTCCCAAAACAGCTCCAATGGCATAATCCAATGCATCACACATGATCACAAATGGTGCGCTCCAATCAGATGGTCATATAATGGGTGTAGAAGTCAACTCAACCTTTAGTGCTCACATGCTTTCTTATAGTTATCATCAAATTCAAAAATGGAGTTCTTTATAAGTAGATTACTCAAGGGCTTGGCAATTTTGCTAAAATCTTTGATGAATCTTCTATAAAAACTTGCATGTCTTAGAAAGCAGCCAATTTCCTTCACCATCCTTGGTGGATGAAGGTTGGCTATTAAATCCACTTTTTCCATATTGAGTTCTATCCTATTGGGTGATATTATGTGGCATAAAACTATCCCACTTTGTACCATAAAATGACACTTTTCCCAATTTAATACAAGATTCTTCTCTTGATACCTTACAAGAACTAACTTTAAGTGTGCATCCACTCATCAAAAGTTGACCCAAATACTGAGAAGCCAACCATGAACACCTCAAGTAACCTTACCACCATAGCAAAAAAGATGCTCAACATATACCTTTAAAATGTAGCAAGAGCACTGCAAAGCCCAAAAGGCATACATCAACAAGCAAAGGTTCCAAAAGGATAGGTGAAGGTATTCTTCTCCTGATCCTCAGGTGCTATAAGAATCTAGTTGTAATCAGAATATCAATCAAGGAAATAGTAATAGCTATGTATGACCCATGTCTCTTGCACTTGGTTGATAAAAGTTAGAGGAAAGTGGTCTTTCCTCATGATCATGTTCAATTTTTTTGCAGTAAATGTAGACTCTCCACCTGGTGGTCATGCAGGTGGGTATTAACTCATTTTCTACATTTTTTACTACGATGACCGCTAATTTCTTGGTAGAACCTAAACAAGGCTGACCTAAGTGCTGTCAGAGATAGGGTATATGACGCCAACATCTAAAAGCTTTAGGACTTCATCTCTAACCACATCCTTCAAGTGGGGATTTAGTCATCTACGATGTTATTATCATAGTTAAGTTTCATTTGGTTCAAGGTAAGAATATTTAGAGGTTGTAAAGCAAGGGTTTCAAGGCCAGAAAAGGAGGATGCTCTGTAGAGGGTATGCGGATAGACTTTAAAAGAGGGAGTGACTCCACTTAAGGGCCCCACTTAGAGGTATCCATGATTTAGCAGCTTCTAGAAGGTTGTTTACCTCCTCAATAGACTTGTCTCTGTAAAATCTTCATTAAAATGCATGAGACAAGCTTCTAGTGGATCAGAGATTGAAGATGGTGGATGAATGTCGTGAATTAGACTCTTGATCAAATTCACATCACAAGAATCATTGAAATCAAAATGTTGTTGATCGATGTTAAAGAAATTTAGCTTAAGTTTCATCTTACCAAATGATAATTTCATTACATCATTCCTATAGTTAATAATGGCACTAGACATCGCTAGGAATGGACGTCCACGAGTGACCGAGATGAGATACAGGCTCGGTGTCCAATACAATGAAATCAACTCAGTAATAAAACATGATGTATTTTGATAGATCTATCAACTAATTATAGTGTGGTAGTAGTTGGTTTTAAATCAATGAGTCTTTGTTACTCATAGACAAAGTATGGCAACAAGGTAACACTAGCTCCTAAGTCAAGTAGTGCCCTATCTATGACATGGTCTCAAATAATGCAAGAAATGGTAGGACACCCTAGGTCTGTAAACTTTTGTGGAGTCTTGTATTGTATCAAAGAGCTCACTAGTCGGTGAGGAAATCCTTTTTTTAGTCATTTATCTTTCTTTTTCTAGTGAAGGGGAGCCTTGGCGCAACGGTAAAAGTTGTCGTCATGTGACCTTGAGGTCACGAGTTCAAGGCGTGGAATCAGCCTCTTGCAAAAATGCAAGGTAAGGCTGCCTACTTTAGGCCATTATGGCCCACCCCTTCCCTGGACCCCACATAGGCGGGAGCTTTGTGCACCGAGGCTGCCCTTTTTTATCTTTCTTTTTCTAGTGCAAATTTCTTTCAAGAACTTGGCAATAGCTGGGGACATCTTTCATTGCATTGAGTAATGGAATATTAATCTGGAATGTTTAAATACATCCATTAACTTGTTGAATTTTGTTCCCTTTCTAGCCTTTTTTAGTAACTTAAGAAATGGGGCTTTAGACACGTAGGGTGCCTCCACAAAAGGTTCTACAAGGATTTTTGTCTTCTATCTCTCCTGTGTTTTGTTCTTTTCCTCTTCATTTTTCCTTAATCTGCCCTACTTTGTTGTCAATCCAATGATTGCTCCTAAGCGTGGTTATAGAATTGGCATGCTCATGAGAGTTAAGGTTTGGAGAGTTTGACCTTATGTCAAATTGGCACATAGGGTTAAGGATGCGTTGACTGGGGAACTGGCCTTTTCTGATGTTGTGTAGAGTAGCTGATAATTGGCTCACCTGCATATCTAACTTGGCTATAACTTGAGTGTTGACATGGGATGAATGTCTACTATCATTTTCCAACTAGTGTACAACCATTTTAGTGCCTTCAATTTCCTTTAAATATCTTTTAAGAAGGTTTCAAATGTTTTCCTCAAAAGATGGTTTCTTTTGCTAAAGCCAAGTGGCTAGTAGGGAACTGTGGCTCTAGGAAAGCTTTGGTTAGGGGGTTCATAAATGGTCCCCATAGTAGTTATTCTTTGACCAAGAGAAGTTTGGATGCCTAGCCCATCCAAGGTTGTAGGTCTCAAAGTATGGGTTGTTATTAGAATTGCAATACCCATTCAACAAATTCACTTGTTCAAAAAGATAGTCATTAAGCGCTCTATTTGATGGACAAGATGTGGTGATGTGGGCTTAACTGAATAGAGTGCACAAATCTCTGACAAAGGCTTAAGAGATGGGGTAGCATAAAGGATTGAAGCATAGTTTCAAGCTTGTCTGCTCTCCCATCATACTTATCCATTTTTTCTAGTACAGAGTCAATTTTATGGGATATATCTATATGTACTCCTAAACCCCCTTTCTTTGGAAGCTAGTCATTTCTCTCTCTTCTACTGAAGTAATCCCATTGCTGAGACTTATCTGCTAGTGTTTAAAATAACTTACAGGCCTCAGTCTCATCCTTTAACATGAGTGCCCCTCCACTGGTTGCATCTATCCTTTACTTATTCTAAGGCATTAATGCCTCATAGAAGTATTGAACTTGATGCCATTTCTTGAATCCATGATGAGGGAATTTTTATAGCAGTTCATTCAACCATTCCTGGTGATGTTTTCCGCAAGTGCATGGGCTATTGTAGTATAGTTATGCAAACACAGGTCGATCCCACAGGGACTTGCTTTAGAATTTTAGAGTTTTTAATTAAATTCAATTATTTAAAATTCAATCAATTGACAACAATTAATAGAAAAAAAAAATAATTTGAACTTCAGATTTTGTTTTGTAATGAAATTCCAGAAGTCTATTTCCAAAACAAAAAACAAAAAAAACCCACTAAAACCTTAATTAAAACTAAAACTAGAAAAATTAAGAAAATCTAATTCTCTAGATTAATACTGTCCAATTTCTTCACAATAGGTCTAAGAAACCTTGATCAAACTCCTTAAATATGTTCAAAAAATATGGGATTAGTGATCTGATGGATGAATTTGTCAGATTCATCAAAGTGTTACAAATCCAAGCAAATTAAGGAGTTGAGGTGCAGACGCCTGGGCTGGAGCGGTTGCCACCGAAGAAGATGCCTGGGCTTTTTGGATCAGAGCCTGACTTGATCTGGATTGGGCTTCCAGAGACACTAGATCATCTAGTGCAGAACCAGACGATCTGGGTCATTGTCTGTGCCATTCGGATTAGATGGGGGTTCACATGACTCCTTGGAGCAGAATAACTAGGCGGTGAAGACGGAGGACAGGGGAGAGGGAGATGACGCCTGGTCGCTGGTCATGGAGCAAGGGAGTGCATGGAGACTGTCGATGAATTGAGGAAAAACACAGGGGGGACTGGGTGGTGAATTGGGTTTGTTCATTAGAAGCAGACGATGGGGGGTCTAGTTCGGTTTGAGAGATAGAGATGTTTGGTCAGCGCTATGCAGTTTGGTGGTGTTGCCTAGTGTGATGGGAGCAGAGAAAAAAACAACCGGGACTTCGTCTGGTATGGTGATGAAGGAAAGATGGGGTGATAGTGAATGGAGATGTGCAATGTTGAAGTGAACAGAAATTGAAAGAAAAATGCGAGTAAAAAAACTAAAATAGGAGATGGAGAGATGGGTGTGATGGAATGAGAAAATAAAACAAAATGACGCCTTTGGTCTGAGCGCTGTCTGAAACAGAGAAGCCTGGGCAAGGACGACTGGCTAGTGCAATGAAGAGGAAGAAAACAATGGATGGATTGGTTTGTGCTGTGAATGGAGGACTGGGTTGTTATGTAAGAAAATAATGGATCGAAAATAGGAAAAGAAGCACTCTCAATAGACTGAAATGCAACTAAAGAAAGACAACCAAAACAAAAAAAAACTAAAACTCCCCTTTCCCCCTACAGTTACCCTCTTTATAAGGTTTACCCTTTCCTAATCTTCCTCCACCTCCTTCCTTTTAGAGGTAGATTCTTATTAGGACTTTCTCTACCAAATTAGAACTCCTCTTCCACTAGGAAACCTCTTCTTTTGCCATCTTGATCTTCAACTAATCTGCACCATTGAAATTAAATCCGAGCCATCCAATCTCTTTTAGTTGATTTGCAAAATAAAAGAATAAATTAGAATCATCTAATAAGCTCTAATGATCATTTGATCATTGATTTTGAAAAATTAAAGTTAGGATGGTCAATTTGAGCTAAATTAAAAATCAAGCTAAATTTTACACTTTTGAACAATTAGATGATCTAAATGAAAGCTAAACTAAGGGTCTTTTAGCCAAAATTAAACACTTAACACACCCCCCAACTAGCATTTTGCTAGTCCAGTGCAAAATGTGCAAACAACTATTTTACACAAAACTGGTATAAGATGCCACTTTTGTAGGTACTCATGATTGCATTTAGCACATGCAACAAGCCCTTGAACTGCTAGGTTACCCCTAGTGGATGCATTAGGCCTCGTGAGGGTTTGCAATAAATATACCCACAAAATTCAATAAAGTTGACTTCCTTATTTTATCTTAGAGAATCCTCATTCATTAGCAAATTGACTAGTTTTTTACAACTTAATGAAGAGGATTTGACAATTTTACACACCATATACATATTAAAGACATTTTATTTGAGCTATTTCTGAAAGTGCATATGTGTGTGTACAGCCACATAAATCTTGACTTCTAACTGGATATGCTTAATTTCCATTGGAAATATGCCTTGACCTCAAATCCTCACAAGTATATGCTGAGAAATAAAACTCTAGATAAAGGTTTAAACATATTTCTCTCATTATGTGACCGAATCCAATTAGCTGATGGTTCACATAATTCTTTTAAATGCTCATGAGACAAATGAAAGTGATCCCTAAGAGTGGATGTTAACACCCAAAATATGAGGGGTCTTTCACCTTAATTCTTTCTTCTTTTTTTTATATCCTCTTTAAGGTTATGTCCACCTAAGATCAATAGGTCTTTAGGTAGGACGAAATGTAAGCTTAAGATAGGTTTAGAAAAGAAAGGTATAGAGAATTCAAAGGTTCAAAATTAAGTAGATGTCTTCAATGAATATCTGTTAGGACAACTTTTCTTTTCGTTTGTACTTGAAGTGAATTTCTCTTTCATATTTTTTTCTTTATTTTTTTTTTTTTTGGAAGAAAGACAGCTAATTTTTCTCACTTCTTTGACTTTTTGTCCTATTTTTGACTTTTTTCTACTCTAATCATTTTGAAGATGAGTAATGGTTATTTATTTTAATGGGTTATTCTAGGTTAAGGTGAATGAGGTTAAGAAAGAAAAGGCTTAATAACAGGCCCAAAAGGCTAACGATAAGCGCATAACGCGTCAATAAGTCTCATAGACCAGTCTTTCCTATTTGGATTGTTTGTCTTTTCTAGAATTTGCTTTATTTCCCTATTGGGGTAGCTATCCTATGGTTGACACCATACTTTTTCATTAAGTTCTCAAACACCTTATTACAAAAGTGTTTCCCCCCATCACTTATTATGGCTCTTGGAGTACCAAACCTTGCAAAAATATTTTCTTTTAAAAACTTTACTACAATCTTCTGATCATTGGTTTTTCATGGTATAGCCTCCACCCACTTGGACACATAGTCCACTCCCAGTAGGATATATAAATTTCCACAAGAATTAGAAAAAGGTCCCACAAAATCTATGCCCCAAACATCAAAAGGTTCTATGACAAGGATTAGGTTTAAGTTTATCATATATCTCCTTCCTAAACTTCCTAACCTTTGACACTGTGCACATGTTTTGCAATAAGCATGGGCATCCTTAAATATGGTAGGCCAATAAAATCAACACTGCAAAATTTTTGCAGCTATCTTTCTAGAGCTAAAATGGCCTCCACATGCATGATCATGACAAAAGGAGATGATTTGATTATGTTCACTATTGGGTATGCATCTCCTAATTACTTGGTTGGGGCAATACTTAAATAAGTATGGGTCATCCCAAGTAAAATATCTAACCTCAGTTAAAAATCTCTTTTTATCTTGTTTGGTCCGATGATTAGGTAGTTGTCCTGTAACAAGATAATTAACAATATCTCCATAGTAAGGTAATTGGAAAACATGCAATAATTATTCATTTGGGAATGACTTAGTTATAGGCCCTTGATCGCTAGTGTGCTCCATGACTAATCTGGATAAGTGATCTACTACTACATTTTCTGAACCTTTCTTGTCCCTAATTTCTAATTCAAACTCTTGTAGCAGTAGTATCCAACAGATCAACCTAGGTTTTGCATCCTTTTTAGAAAGAAGGTACTTGAAAGCCACATGATCCGAGTATACTATAACTTTAGACCCTAATAGGTAAGATGTAAACTTATGCAGAGCAAACACTATAGCTAACAACTCTTTCTTAGTAGTGTAATGTTGAGTGCCGCATCATTTAGTGTTTTACTAGAGTAATATATCACATGGGGAAGTTTATTAATGCGCTGCCCCAAAACAACTCCAATGGCATAATCCGATGCATCACACATTATTTTGAATGGTGTGTTCCAATCTGGTGGTTGAATAATAGGTGCAGAAGTCAATTCAGCCTTGAGTTGCTCAATTGCTTTCTTACAGTTCTCATCAAAGTCAAAAGTGGCCTCCTTTGTAAGTAAATTACATAGGGGATTGGCAATTTTGCTAAAATCTTTGATGAATCGTTTGTAAAAGCCAGCATGTCCTAGAAAAGAGCGAATTTCTTTTACCGTCCTTGGTGGAGGAAGGTTGGTTATTAAATCCACTTTTGCCTTATCAAATTCTATCCCATTGGGTGATATTATGTGGCTTAGTACTATCCCACTCCGTACCATAAAAATGGTATTTTTCCCAATTTAAGACCAAATTCTTCGCCTGACACCTTACAAGGACTAACTTCAAGTGGTACAGGTACTCATCAAATGATGAACCAAATACTGAGAAGTCATCCATAAACACCTCAAGGAATCTCTCTACCATGTCTGAGAAAATGCTCAACATACACCTTTGAAATGTAGTTGGAGCGTTACAAAGCCCAAAAGGCATATGTCTGTAGGCAAAGGTTCCAAAAGGGCAGGTGAAGGTGGTCTTCTCCTGATCCTGTGGTGCTATAGGAATTTGGTTGTAACTAGAATATCCATCCAGACAATAGTAATAGCTATGTCTGGCTAACCTCTCTAACATTTGGTCAATGAAAGGTAGAGGAAAATGATCTTTTCTCATGACCGCGTTCAACTTTCGATATTCAATACAAACTCTCCACTAGTGGTCATGCAGGTGAGGACTAGCTTGTTATCCTCATTTTTGACTACTGTACCCCTAGATTTCTTAAGTACAACCTGAACGGGGCTGACCTAAGGACTATTAGAAATAGGATATATGATGCCAACATCTAAGAGCTTTAGAACTTCATCTCAAGCCACATCCTTCATGTAGGGGTTCAATTGCCTTTGAGTCTCCCTAAAAGGTTTTGCATGTTCTTCTAGATGTATCATATGCATGCGTACGGTTGGACTTATCCCTTTTATGTCTGTTATTGTCTACCCTAGAGCAGTTTTATGTTCCTTAAGAACATCTAAAAGCTTACCTTCTTATTCTTTATCTAAGTCTAATACGATTATTATGGGTAAGGTTTCGTCTGGGCCTAGATATGCATATTTCAAGTTATCAAGCAAGTCATATGCATCGTTCCTCAACTCTTCCAACTCATTGAGTTGGAGTTTTCTATGGTTTCTAGTAGAATCTAAGTAGAAATTAAGCTTTTTGATAGCCCAATATGCCTTGTGCTCTAACTCTACTGGTAAGTGGCAGGTCTTTCCATAGACCAAGCTGTAGGGTGACATTCCTATAGGGGTTTTATATGATGTAAGATAAGCCCATAAAGCATCAATAAGTTTTAGAGACTAGTCTTTCCTATTTGGATTGACTGTCTTTTCTAAAACTAGATTTATTTCCCTATTAGATACCTTTACTTGACCACTAATCTAAGGGTGGTATGGGTAGCTATCCAATGGTTGATACCATATTTTTTCATTAAATTCTCAAACACCTTATTACAAAAGTATTTTCCCCCAACACTTATTATGGCTTTTAGAGTACCAAACCGTGCAAAAATATTTTCTTTTAAAATTTTTACCACAACCTTGTGGTCATTGGTTTTGTAGGGTACAACCTCCACCCACTTCGACACATAGTCCACTCCCACTAGGATGTATAGATTTCCAAAAGAATAAGGAAAAGGTCTCACAAAATCTATGCCCTAAACATTAGAAGGTTCTATGACAAGGATTGGGTTTAAGGGTATCATATGTCTCCTTCCTAAACTTCCTAACCTTTGACACCTTACACATGCTTTGTAGTAAGCATGTGCATCCTTAAATATGGTAGCCCAATAAAATCCACACTGCAAAATTTTTGTAGCTGTCTTTCTATAGTTGAAATGGCCCTCACATGCATGATCATGACAGAAGGAGATGATTTGATTATGTTCACTATCTGGTATGCATCTCCTAATTACTTGGTTAGGATAGTACTTGAATAAGTACAAGTCATCCCAAGTAAAATATCTAACCTCAATTTAAAATCTCTTTTTATCTTGTGTGGTCCAATGATCAAGCATTTGTCATGTAACAAGATAATTACCAATATCTCCATACCAAGGTGACAGGGAAACATGCAATAACTATTCATCTGGGAATGACTCAATTATAAGCCCTTGATCGCTAATGTGCTCCACCATTAATCTGGATAAGTGATTTACTATTACATTTTCTGAACCTTTCTTATCCCTAATTTCTAAATCAAACTCTTGTAATAGTAGTGTCCAACGAATCAACCTAGGTTTTGCATCCTTTTTAAAAAGGAGGTACTTTAAGGCCGCATGATCCGAGTATACTATAACTTTAGACCCTAACAGGTAAGATCTAAACTTATCTAAAGCAAACACTATAGCTAACAACTCTTTCTCAGTAGTGGAATAGTTGAGTTGCGCATCATTTAGAATTTTACTAGTGTAATATATCACATGGGGAAGTTTATCAATGCGCTGCCCCAAAATAGCTCCAATGGCATAATCTGACACATCACACAATATTCCAAATGGTCCATTCCAATCTGGTGGTCGAATAATAGGTGCAGAAGTCAATTTAGCCTTAAGTCACTCAAATGCTTTCTTAAAGTCTTCATCAAAGTCAAAAGTGACCTCCTTTGTAAGTAAATTACATAGGGGCTTAGCAATTTTGCTAAAATGTTTGATGAATGTTCTGTAAAAGCTAGTATGTCCTAAAAAGGAGAGAATTTCTTTTACCATCCTTGGTGGAGAAAGGTTGGCTATTAAATCCACTTTTGTCTTATCAACTTCTATCCCATTGGGTGATATTATGTGGCCTAATACTATCCCACTCTGTACCATAAAATGGTACTTTTCCCAATTTAAGACAAGATTCGTCTCCTAACACCTTACAAGGACTAACTTCAAGTGGTGTAGGTACTCATCAAATGATGACGCAAATACTGAGAAGTCATCCGTAAACACCTCAATGAATCTTTCTACCATGTCTAAGAAAATGCTCAACATACACCTTTCAAATGTAGCTAGAGCATTACCAAGCCCAAAAGGCATATGTCTATAGGCGGAGGTTCCACAAGGGTAGGTGAAGGTGGTCTTCTCCTGATCCTCTTGTGCTATAGGAATTTGGTTGTAACTAGAATATCCATCTAGAGAATAGTAATAGTTATGTCCAGCTAACCTCTCTAGCATTTGGTCAATGAAAGATAGAGGAAAATGATCTTTCCTCGTGATCACGTTCAACTTTCAATAGTCAATACAAACTCTCCACCCAGTGGTCATGCAGGTGGGGACTAGCTTGTTATCCTCACTTTTGACTACTATGACCCCAGATTTCTTAGGTACAATTTGAACAGGGCTGACCCAAGTACTATCAGAGAGAGGGTATATGACGCCAACATCTAAGAGCTTTTGGACTTCGTCTCTAACCACGTCCTTCATGTGGGGGTTCAGTCACCTTTGAGTTTTCCTAGAAGGTTGTGTATTTTCTTCTAGATGTATCCTATGCATGCATACGGTTGGACTTATCCCTTTTATGTCTGCTATTGTCCACCTTAGAGCAGTTTTATGTTCCTTAAGAACATCCAAAAGCTTACCCTCTTGTTCTTTATCTAAGTCTGATGCTATTATTACAAGTAAGGTTTCATCTGGGCCTAGGTATGAATATTTCAAGTTATTCGACGAGGGTTTTAGATCCAAAGATGGTGGTTGCTCTATTGAGGGTATGGGGACAGATTTAGATAGTGGGAGTGGTGCCACAAAAGGACCCCACTTAGAGGTATCCATGCGTGGTGCAACATCTAAAAGATTGTTTACCTCCTCAATAGGCTTGTCTATATCAAATTCTCCATTAAAGTGCATCAGACAAGCCTCTAGTGGGTCTGAGATGGACAATGGTGACTGAATCTCATTAATTAGATTCTCTATCAAATTGACATCAGAGGGATCATCGAGGTCTAAATCTTGTTGATTGGCATTAAAAACATTAAGCTTAACCTTCATGTTGCCGAATGAGAGTTTCATTACACCATTCCTACAGTTAATAATGGTGTTGGACATTACCAAGAATGGACGCCCAAGGATAATTGGGATTTGACTACCAGGATCTGATACAGGTTGGGTGTCTAGCACAATGAAATGAACAGGGTAATAAAACTTATCCACCTATATCAGGACATCTTCAACCAAACCACGAGGTATCTCGATAGCTTTATTAGCTAATTGCAGCGTGATAGTTGTTGGTTTCAACTCAATGAGTTTTAGTTGCTCATAGACAAAGTATGGCAATAAGTTAACACTGGCCACTGAGTCAAGAAGTACCCTATCTATGACATGATCTCTAATGACGCAAGTGATTGTAGGACATCCTGGGTCTCTAAATTTTGGTGGGGTCTTATGTTGAATCAAAGAGCTCACCTATTTAGTCAGGAAGGCTTTCTTTTGCACATTAAGCTTTTGCTTTCCTGCATAGAGCTCTTTTAAGAATTTAGCATGGGCAGGAATGTCTTTAATTGCATTGAGCAATGGTATATTGATTTGTACATGTTTAAATGCCTCCATTAACTCATTGAAGTTTGATCCCTTCCTAGCGTTTTTCAGTAATTGGGGAAAAGCAGCTTTAGGCACATAGGGTGCCTCCACTATAGGTTCTACAAGGTTGTTCTGTCTTTTCTCTTTTTTTTGTATTTTTGTTGCCTCTTTTTCCTCTACAGTTTCCTTAGCCTACCGTTCTTTGTTATCAATTTGATGACCATTCTTAAGGGTGATTATGGACTTGGCATGCTCATGAGGGTCAAGGTTTTGAGACCTAGATCCTATCTCAAATTGACCCTTAGGGTTAGGGATGGGTTGACTAGGAAACTGACCCTTTCCTCTATTATGTAATTTATCACACAATTGGCTTATTTGCACCTCTAACTTAGCTATGGCTTGAGAGCTGACATTAGCTAAATGTCTACTATCATTTTGCAATTGGTGTAAGGCCTTTTTAGTGTAATCATTATCTTTTGCAAATTGTTCCAACATGGTGTAGATGTTTTCCTTTGAATATGGTTTCATTTGTTGTAGAGGTTATTGAAAGCCAAGTGGCTGATGGGGAACTGTAGTTCTAAGACGAAAGTTTTGGACAGGGGGATTTACAGATGGCCCCCCTTTGTGATTATTCTTTGACCAAGACAAATTGAGATGCCTAGCCCATCCAGGATTGTAGGTCTCAGAATATGGATTGTCGTTAGGTTGGCGATATGCACTCAATGCATTCAGTTGGTCTACAAGATATTCAGGTAATACTTTATTAGATGGACACACTGAGGTTAAATGGGCTGGACTAGAACAAGTAGCGCATACCTCTTGTGGAGGTTTTTGGGATAATGTAATAGCCAAGAAAGATTGAAACATAATTTCAAGCTTGTCCATTCTTCCATCTAATTTTTCTGCAACAGAGTTGAGCTTATCGGATAGATCGGTACATGCTCCTATCTCATAAATACCTCTTTTCTTAGTGGGCTATTTAGTTCTTTCTGTCCTATTTGAATAATCCCATTGCTGAGAATTATCGGCTATAGTTTGGAAGAATTCCCAAGCTTCACTTTCATCTTTTAACATGAGGGTCCCTCCACTCTCTGCATTTATCATTTGTCTATTTTGAGGTGTTAATGCCTCATAGAAGTATTGAACTTGCTACTATTTCTCAAATCCTTGGTGAGGGCATTTTTGTAGCAATTCAATCCACCATTCCCAACATTCATAATATTGTTCATCATCCCTTTGCTGAAAATTTTTAATTTCACGGCACAGGGCATTTGTTTTGTGAACAGGGAAGAACTTGTTCAGGAACTTCTTAGACAATTGGTCCCATGTGTGTATAGAACCTACCTCCAAGGAATTAGAATGGGAATAACCTTAACCGAATTGAATCATCCGAAACATTTCAGAACCTAAATGTGGCACAAATATCAAGGAACTCCTTGATATGTGGGTATGGATCTTCTTGGCTCAACCATAAAAAGTGGGGAGTAATTGAATTAGTCCTAGCTTTAACTCAAAGTGGTTAGAATCAGTGGGAGGTAAAGCTATGTAGGAGGGGGTATTAAGTTGGAGCGGCGCATAAAAATCCCTAATAGTCTTGCACTCAATCTCTGCTACTGGGTCAACCATAGGGATAGGAATTATGTTTCTTTCCCCTTATTTTGGATGCGTTGAATCTCTAGATTTAAAGGTAGTAGCTCAGGATTCTGAGATCGACGCCCTTGCATGAACTATTCCTAATCTAAAATGTCCTACTCTAAATGCTAACTCTAACTCTATGTGATGCAAGAAAAAAGTCACAGTCAAACACCTGAGGCTAATAAGCAATATATTGATTTTCTTGAATTTGTGTGGGGTGGATGCTTTTAATTAGCCTAATCTAGTACTACTCCTCTCCTTTAGACTTGATTATTCCTTACTAGTTAGGTTCTTCGCAAGGTAGTTAATACAACCCTCGTATAAGGAGGCATTTAGACCACACAAACGTCAATAGGAGGTGAGGGAAGAGAGAGGCTCTATTAGGCAACCTTCAATAACCATAATGCTCAAAATCCAATGGAGTGACAATAAATCTTGTCTTAGTAAGAGGGTCCTACGAGCATGTGATGGCCCTATAGGTCTCTTCTGATTAATTTTAATTTGAATTGAAGAGTAGGGTAGCGCGCTTGAGGTGATTATCCTAAGTGGGCCAAGGAGTGGTGATGAAATCCACCCCTGATCTAATAGGGGCAGGGTACTCTTACTAATTAATTTCACACTCCATGGCAGTTCGATCAGCATATATATCACCTTAAAGCATTAATCATGTCCTAAGATGCAATGAAAAGCAATAAACTATTGCAAAAACCTAAAAATGCAACAATTATAAGAGGATGCTTTCTATATGATTTATACTACCAAACAATGCAAATTTATTCTAAATGCACCCTAATCTAGGAATTTAAATGAGAAAACTTACAATGGGATTTCTGATGAAGATCAAGTATGGGCCACCTTATCCCACACTTGCCCTGTATTATTACAACCCTTTAAAAATTGAAATTAAAAGAGCAAATTACAAAGGGGCCTCACTACAAGATTCACTCAAAAAAAAAAAAAAAAAAACCTAATCTAGGAAAGCAGGAAAATTTCCATGTTGATGAAGATCTTCTTGTTAATTTTCTCCACTTTCCTGTTTTCCTGAAAAGAACATTAGAAATAAGTACCAATTTCAGGAAATTATGTGCTTATGCACTAAAAAAATTAAAAAATGACCTAAATTTACCAAAAATGTTGAAACTCTGCAATTCCTACAATTTTTTATTTTTTTGGATTTTTCTAATTTTTTCAAAATTTTTAAGAATTTTGGATTTTTTAAAAATTAAATTCTATAAAAACTCCTTTGTGAGTCCCCAGCAACGGCGCCAAAAACTTGTTGATGTTTTTCACAAGTGCATAGGCCATTGTAGTATATCTATACAAATACGGGTCGGTCCCACAGGGACTCGCTTTAGAATTTTAGAGTTTTTAATAAATTTTAATTATTTAAAATTCAATCAATTGACAACAATTAATAGAAAAAAAAAATTTGAACTTCAGATTTAGTTTTGCAATGAAATTTTAGAAGTCTATTTCCAAAAAAAAAAAAAACCCACTAAAACCTTAATTAAAACTAAAACTAGAAAATTTAAGAAAATCTAATTCCCTAGATTAATATTGTCCAATTTCTTCACTATAGGTCTAAGAAACCTTGATCAGACTCTTAAATATGTTCAACATATACAGGATTAGTGATTTGACAGATGAATTTGTCAAATTCATCAAAGTGTTACAAATCAAAGCAAATTAAGGAATTTCATGATTAATGACTTAGATCAGTTTTTAGAATCCAAAATGATGATCAGAAATAGTACTTGCTCTAGAAACTATCCTAACAATATTCAATGAAATTTAATTGAATTTCTGAAGTAAAATAAACAATAATTTAAAGATTATTCATTGTTAAACGAGAACCGTTAATTTAAACAGTAATGAAATAAGACAAAACGTGAATTACCAGAACGTGAATAACATAAAATGGGAATAACAACAATACAGGGCATGGAATGTAAATTAAATTATTCAAGCAAGGGCAAAATTGGAATGTTTCCCAAAAATTCCCAAAAGCTCCCTTAAAAACTAGAGGAGAGCACTGGAGAAGATGACTTTGGCCAGAGGAGTTGAGGTGCAGATGCCTCAACTAGAGCAGTTGCGGCTGGAGAAGATGCCTAGGCTTTCTGGATTAGAGCCGGACTTGATCTTGACTAGGGCTTCCAGAGACATTGGATTGTCTGGTGCAAAACCGGACGATCTGGGTCGTCGTCTATGCCATCCGGATTAGATGGGGCTTCGCACGACTCCTTGGAGCAAAATAACTAGGTGGTGAAGATGGAGGACAAGGGAGAGGGAGATGACACCTGGTCGCTGGTGATGGAGCAGGGGAGTGCATGGAGACCGTCAATGAATATAGGAAAAACAAAGGGGGGACTTTGTGGTGAATTGGGTTTGTGCGATAGAAGCAGACGATGGGAGGTCTGGTTCAGTTTGAGAGATAGATATAGATAGAGATGGTGGCCCGAGAAAGGAGAGAAAAGGGGAACTTGGCTGGTGGTATGCGGTTTGGTGGTGTCGCCTAGTCCGATGGGAGCAGAGAAAAAAAACAACTGGGACTTGGTCTGGTATGATGATGAAAGGAAGATGGGGTGACCGGTGAATGGAGATGTGCGATGTTGAAGTGAACAGAAATTGAAAGAAAAATGCGAGTAAAAAAACTGAAATAGGAGATGGAGAGATGGGTGTGATGGAGTGAGAAAATAAAACAAAATGATGCCTTTGGTGTGGGCATCATCTAGAACAGAGAAGCCTGGGCAAGGATGCCTGGCTTGTGCAATGAAGAGGAAGAAAACAATGGATGGATTCGTTTGTGCAGTGAATGGAGGACTGGGTTGTAATGTAAGAAAATAATGGATGGAAAGTAGGAAAAGAAAGCACTCTCAATAAACTAAAACGCAACCAAAGAAAGACAACCAAAATAAAATAAAACAAAACAAAACTAAAACTCCCCTTTCCCCCTACAGTTACCCTCTTTATAAGGTTTACCCTTTCCTAATCTTCCTCCACCTCCTTCCTTTTAGAGGTAGATTCTTATTAGGACTTTCTCTACCAAATTAAGACTCCTCTTCCACTAGGAAACCTCTTCTTTTGCCTTCTTGATCTTCAACTAATCTGCTCCATTAAGATTAAATCCGAGCCATCCAATCTCTTTTAGTTGATCTGCAAAATAAAAGAATAAATTAGAATCATCTAAACTGCACATTAGTCATCTAATAAGCTCTAATGATCATCTGACCGTTGATTTTGAAAATTTAAAGTTTGGATGGTCAATTTGAGCTAAATTAAAAATCAAGCTAAAATTTACACTTTTTAACGGTTAGATGATCTAATTGAATGCTAAACTAAGGGTCTTTTAGCCAAAATCAAACACTTAACAGTTCCTAACATATGGTAATATTGTACATCATCCCTTTGTTCAAATTTTATAATTTCTCGATGAAGGGAATTTTTTTTGTGAATGGGGAAGAATTTGTTCAAAAACTTCCTAGACAATGGGTCCCATGTATTATTGGAACCTGCCTCCAAGGAATTAAGCCATGACTTGGCTTTGTCCTTAAGTGAGAACGAGAATAGCCTACGCTTAATAGCATTGTCCAAAAAAATTTGGAACCTCAATGTGGGGCAAATATCAAGGAACTCCTTGATAAGTAGGTAAGTGTCTTCTCGATCTTAACCATAAAAGGTGGGGACCGATTGGATGACTCCTAGCTTTAACTCAAAATGGTCTGTGTTCCTAGGAGGTAAAGCTATGTAGGATGGAGTGTTGAGTTGTAGAGATGCATAAAAATATTTAATAACTTTGCCCTCGACTTCCACTGGTGATTCAACAATGGTGATAGAAAATTGGTTTCTTTCCCTTTATCTAAAGTTGCATTGAATCTCTAGGTCTAAAGGTGTTAACTCTAAGTTCTGAGATCAACACCCTTGTATAAACTATCCTAACTTAAATGACCTAATCTATATGCTGACTCTAAATCTACATGATCCACAATCAAATCCTAGTATCCACTAATTAAGTATTGTCCTTGATTATTGATCCTTAGTGCATAAAAGGTAGCTTTATAGGCCTACATCTAGACAACTCCTCCTTTCTTCTAGATTTGACTACTGCTTACCAATTAGGTTCTACTTAAAAGTGGTTAATACAATCCTCGTGTTAGGAGGCATTTAGACCTCAACTAACACCAACAAAAGGTGGGAAAATCACTTGGATTTTAAGACACCAACTATAACCACAATGCTTAGAAGCCACTAGAGTGACAATAGATCATGTCCTTCTAAAGGGGTCCTAGGACCTCGATACCCTAAGTCTCTTTCTACTTAATTTTAATTAATGTTCAAGGGTTGGGATTGTTAAATACAAGGATGTTGATTGGTTCCTAGGTGGGCCAAGGAGTTAGTGATGAAATCCAATCCTTATCCTATAATGGTTCTTGTGGGACCCTTACTAGCATTAGTTCCATTACACCAAAAGCATTTAAATATGCGATGTAAAATAAAAGCAAACTAATGCACCCTATATGCTAACCAACCAAAGTTAGATAGGTGCTTTCTGATGTAAAATCCAAAATAAAGATGAAACAATTAAAGTGAATGATGCTAATCTATGTGATTTATTTGACCATCTAGATGCAATTCTACACTAAATGCAAATTATCCTACAAATTAAAATTTAGGTGATGATTGCTCATAATGCGGGGTCTGATGATGATCAAGTGTGGACCATCATACCCCACATTTGCATCTATTATTACAACCCATTGAAATTGAATAATAAAGAAATTGCAAATGACAATGGGCCTCATACAAACATCAAAGAAATATGTTAGTATGAAGAAAATAGCAAATATATGCAAAAAAAAAGTAAAAAACCTAATCTAATGCATGCTAAACCTAGACTAGAGGAAAATAATCTAAAGTATGTTTACTGCACAAATGTTGCAATCCAGGCAATGGCACCAAAAACTTATTATTATTTTAAGTTAAACTTATAAGGGCACAAATCATTTACAATATAGCATGCTAGTGAGGTTGAATCCATGAGAAAATGAACGAATGTGATGCTAGTGGTCCCTACTTTAAACTATCTAACCTCTAAGTATGGAAATAAAACATGGAAATAGAAATCATGCTAAAGTTAAAAACATGCTAAATTTTAAAAAATTCCTAAAACACACTTCCTAAAATTAACACTTTTCTAAATTAAAGACTTTATAAATTTATGACTTTCCTAAAGTGAAAACTTTCTTAAAATGCAATTTTAACAACTTTCCTGAGTATGAAATTAAGAGCATGCAATCTTAGTTCAACATTAACTAAGCAATCTAAAGATCTAATTGGGTGCTTGAAAATTCAAGTGAACATGAAGTGCATGGAGTCGAAAATTAAGCAAAACTAACCATGAAAAGAAATTTCAATTGCATAGTAGTTGAATCATTCACTCAATAGAAAGTGTAAAGCATGGAATTAATCAACTCTAATGTAAGAAAACATTCAAGAATGTAAATACTAACTGTTGGACATCAACATGAATTGAAAAATCCAATAAACTTTATTGAATTACATTAAAATCCATTAAGACAAATCTCCATTACATGTAATCCATATATGAAATTAAAGTCCTATTACAATGAAGTCCATTTGATCTTAATCCATCCACAACTACAATCTAATTCTTCTTCAATTGTACCAACTATAAATCATGAATAAATGTGCTTGAATTCAACAAAAATTCTGCCTGAATACCAGGGCAAAACTTAAAGGAAACTGAAGAAACAAGTATGGAAATCAAGGAACTTAAAAGAGAAACAAAAGGCAATGAAAGGTAAAGGAAAAAACTAGATTCAAGATGACTTCCCTTAGCTATCACTTCAAGAGAAAACCATTCTTGAATGTTAGTCTTTAAGGCAAGGAAATATAAAAGAAAGCAAAGCAAAAGCTAGCATGAAAAGAACTAATATCAAACAAGAAAGAAGGTAAGATGAATCACCCTTGAAAGGAGAATCAAATACTCTAAGGGCTAGGCATGGAATGGCTTGGAGGGATGCCTCATACCTTAGTAAAAGAGTAGCACCCAAAGGAGATCCAAGGAAAATAAGCAAGAGAGTGAAAAAGAAGGCCAAGGAGGAGGACATCTCCTTCCTATGGAGGAGGCATCTTTTTCCTAAGTGTAAAATACTCTCTCTTCTTATGTTTGTTCTAGTTTTATAGTTTTTCTCCTATTTTTCCAATGTTACGCTTATAATGAGGTATGGTGAGTAGCTAAGGTTTCGAAAGAGGAAAGTTGGTGAGAGGTGGTTTCCTTTTGGAGGAGGAGTAGGTGGGAAATGCCACCTTTTTAGGAAGGGGCATATCCCCTTCAAAAATCTTTGAACACCTTACCAAAATAGGAAAGTGGGTGGGGTAGTAAGATAGGAAAGTGATGAGGGGAAGGAGGTGGAGAATTATGGCTGGTTGGGTAGTTTGCTATGAGGTGGAAAGTGGTTTGGTGATTAGAATGGAGTTTTAGCATTGTGATAGAGTTTTAGAACAATGCAATTCTAGAATAAAATTTGAAATTCGTAGTGCATCTTAGGGGTGAGGTGGAAGGTGAGGAAAAGGTCAAGAAAAGTGAGAAAAATACCAAAAAAAGAAGGATCCCATCCTATTGATCCACATGCCATCTTATCCTATTAATATTTTCCTTAATTATCTTCAAAATATCTCATAAATAATCCTCTTGAATTTCTACCAATCCTAGCCAACCATTTAGCTTAGCTTAATGGCTTTGATGGCTAACTGTGAAAGATCTATTGGCTTTGCTTCATGAATGGCTATCGAAGCTTCCTTGGCTTGGCTTGTTGGTTGGCTTGAATTCCATAGCTTGTCACCTTGTTTTTTCACTTGAATTTGGGTAAGGTAGCTTGTGTCCTCCTTGCAAAGGTGATGGAAATGTATGGCTTACTTCATGGGCCAACTTTGGCCTCCTTTAGCTCCATTGATTGCATCCATTGCTTGCCTTAAAATGATCTTGACCTTTGGATTGATGACTTTTAAGCTTTGATGCAATATTTTGATGTTGATCTTCAATTTCATCCCAATCAATCTTGGCCATCGGATCATCCTCTCTTCCTACAAAAATTGAAAAACTCTAATCAAATCCTAGAAAAATATGATTAATCACATACTTACCTCAGATTAGCCTCTAGACCTACAAAATACCAAAATTTGCTCCATTAGGTAAAAAGTTCATGTGTTACTAATTGTGGTCTAAAAATCCTAATTTACATTCATAAGTTGTAATATATGGATAACTAATTTGGTGATTTTTAGGAGAAATTAGACAATTATCATCCACCACTAGCTTACATAAGTGGTATAATACAACATTTTTTAAACCTTTCTTATCCTGAATTTTAGGATCAAAGTCCTATAGCAGTAGTATCCATCACATTGGCCTAGGTTTTGCATGCTTTTTAGAAAGGAGATATTTTAGCGCTACATGGTCCGAGTGTACTATAATCTTAGATCCTAATAAGTAAAATCTAAACTTACCCAATGTAAATACAATTTCCAAAAACTCTTTTTCTATCATTGAATAGTTGAGTTGGGCATCATTGAGTGTTTTGCGATCATAGTATATCAAATGGGGAAGTTTATCAATACACTATTCCAAAACAACCCCAATTGCATGGTCTAAAGTGTCACACATTATCTCAAATGGTGCACTCCACTTCGGTGGTCAAATTAAATGCACAAAAGTTAACTCAGGGTTTAGGGGTTCAAATCCTTTCCTACAATTGTCATCAAAGTCGAATGATGCCTCCTTTGTGAGTAAATTACTTAAGGGCGTGGCAATTTTACTAAACTCTTTGATGAATCATCTGTAAAACCTAGCATGGCCTAGAAAAGAGTGGATTTCTTTCACTGTACTTAGTAGAGGAATGCTAGAGATTAAATCCACGTTGGCTTTGTCTACTTTGATTTATATGGCTTAGAACAATGCCATTTGGCACCATAAAGTAACTTTTCTCCCAGTTCAACACTAAGTTTTTCTCCTGACACCTCTTAAGAACTAAACTTTAAATGGCATAGGAACTCATCAAATGAAGAAGTGTAAACCACGAACACCTCAAGAAACCTCTCCACCATGTCCAAAAATATGCTCAACATACACACTTGTAATGTGGCTAGAGTATTACAGAGTTCAGAAGGCATATGTTGGTAAGTGAAGGTCTCAAAAGGGCACGTAAAAGTAGTCTTATCTTAATCTTCAAAAGTTATAGGAATCTAGTTGTAGATGGAATAACCTTCAAGAAAGTAGTAATAACTATGACAAGCTAACCTCTCAAGCATTTGGTCAATAATGGGAAGAGGAAAGTGATCTTTCCTCATGACCATGTTCAATTTTTGGTAATCGATACAAACTCTCCCTTGGGTGGGCATTCAAGTGGGAACTAACTCTTTATCCTTGTTTCTAGTTACTGTGACTTTGGACTTCATGGGGACAACCTAAACCAAGCTGACCCCAAGTGCTGTCAAATATGGGTTAGATAAGCCCAACATCCAAGAGTTTAAGCACTTCATCTCTCACCACCTCCTTAATGTTCGAGTTTAATCTCCTTTGTGTCTTCCTAGATGGTTTGGAATTTTCTTCTAGGTGAACCTTGTGCATGCATGTAGTAGGGCTAATCCCTTTAATGTTTGCTATAGTCCACCTTATAGCTATCTGATGTTCTCTGAGAACATCAAGAAGCTTACCTTCCTGTTCATGATCTAGATCTGATCCTATAATGGTAGATAAGGATTCATCTTGTTCAATGTACAAGTATTTTAGATTTTTTTATAAGGCTTTTAGGGCTAGGGTAGGTCATTTCTTGATAGAAGGTATGGGGACAAACTTTGATGGAGGAAGTGGCTCCACATGAAGTCCCCATTTGGAGGTATCTGTGATTGGTGTTGCTTCTAATAGATTATTTACATCTTCAATGTTCTTGTCTATATCAAAATCACAGTTAAAGTGCATTAAACATGCCTCTACAGGATCTGAGATTGATAATGGTGGATTGGTATCTTGAATTAGACCTTAAATTAAATTTACAATGTAAGAATCATCTAGGTCTACGTGCTAATGGTCAGCATTAAAAACATTGAGTTTGATTTTCATATTGCCGAAAGATAACTTCATAATACCATTTCTTCAATTTATGATGGCATTGGATGTTGCCAAAAATGGATGTCTAAGTGTGACCAAAATTTGACTATTGGGGTCAAACATAGGCTGGGTCCAATATAGTGAAATTGCCAGGATAGTAAAACTGGTCCACCTATGTCAACACGTCTTCAACCATATGATGTGGTATCCTTACTGATCTATCTGCCAATTGTAATAAGGTGTTGGTTGGTTTGAGGGCACCAAGCTTTAGTTGTTCATAGACAAAATGTGGCAATAGATTAACACTAGCCACTAAATCAAGTAGTGCCCTATCGATGATATGATCTCCAATGACATAATAAATGGTAGGACAACTTAGGTCTCTAAACCTTAGAGGGGTCTAGTGCTGGATTAAAGAGCTCACCTACTTAGTGAGAAAGGCTTTCTTCTGCACATTAAGCTTTTGCTTTTTTGTGCATAGCTCTTTAATAAACTTGGCATAAGTACATATATGCTTAATAGCATTGAGTAATGGGATATTAACTTGCACATGCTTGAATACATCCATTATCTCATTGAAATTTCTTTCCTTTTTAGCCTTGTTGAGTAATTGAGGGAATGGAGATTTAGGCACATGGGATGCCTCTACTATAGGTTTAGGAGGAGATTTCTCTCTTCTCTTTCCCCTGTATTTTAATTATCTCATGCTCCTCTATACTTTCCTTAAGCTTCCCTACTTTATTATCAACCTGACCGCCACTTCAAAGGGTCATTATGGACTTTGCTTGCCAAGGGTATTTTGGGTTTATGATCTAGACCTTATCTCAAATTGGCCCTTAGGGTAATTAATGGGCTGACTATGAAGCAGTCCCCTTCCTCTATGTTGCAATGCAACAAACAACTGGCTTACTTTCATTTCTAACTTGGTAATAGCTTGAGAGCTGGCATGGGCAGAATATTGACTATCATTCTACAATTGATGAAGGTCCGTGTTAGCAATGTCATTTTGTTTTAAACATCTTCCTATTAGTAACTATGCATTCTCCTCAAAAGTTGGGTTCCTTGCTAAGGAAGGTGGAAACTAGGTGGTTGTTAGGCAACAGATGCTCTAAGAAAGTTCTACGTAGGGAGGTTCATGAATGATCCTCCCTAGTAATTATTCTTCGACAATAATAAATTGGAGATGCCCAGCCCATCCTTGATTATAGGGATCAAAGGAGGGTTTGGTGTAGCTTTAAATTTACTCACAAGCACACGACCTAAGATAGTACAGCACACAAGAGAAGTCAATCCCAAAAGGAATCTCACAAATTTGTATGTTGGACAGATCTTATTTAAAGTTCTTAACTTCAACAAAGGATAGAGATTGAATTAATTTAAATTTAAACTAAGAAAGTAATTGCATGAAATTAGAAAGTACAATTAAAGAAAACTTGCTAACATTAAAACTAAGCAATGGAATTAGAAACTTACCTAAATAACAAGCAATCAATAAGAGAAACTAATCCAAGACAAGCATGACTTAAAATAAGCAATTAACTTAAGGAAACTACTAAAAAGAAAACTTTCCTAAACAAGAAACTTTCTAAACCTATACTAATATGCAAACAACTAATTAAAAACTATGAAAACATGATAAAACAACTAAATTAACCATTAACCTAATACCACACATATCATCTATGGATTGTGTGCATGGTTCATAGGTTCAAAGATAACCAAATTTGATGCTTTAAATGCAAACTAAGATGTTTTGATGGCTGGAAACAAAGCATAAAGATTAAGGAGAAAATTTTAAGATTTCAAGTACTTAGGAATATCAACATAAATCAAGCATATAAAGCAACTGAAACTATAATGTTTATACAAGATAACAACCTAGATCTAAAGTACTTTGATGATAGAAACATTCCACAAGAATCCTCAAAGAATTTTATTGAATTAATTCCACAATATAAAAACTCTACTCATAAAACATGTTGAAAAGCTAGAAATTATGCAGCAAACTAAGCACTAAAACTTGATCTAAAATACAACAAAATCTCAATCTAATGCTTCTAATCTAAATTATCATGACATGTAAAATAAATTCCAAAAATTATTTCAAGAGAAAAGATGGCTAGATCAATGAACTAACTTTGAAAAATACACCTAAAACTAGGTAGAATTGAAGGAGAAAAACATGAAATTCCTAAGGGGGAAAGTAAGGATGTAAGCTATTTCTTCTTTGGATGTCACTACAAAGAAGATCTAACTTGAATCTTGAGGGAATAAGAAAGAAAAACTAATGAAAACAAAGCAAAGAATGGAGGGAAAGCTAAGTGGAATGATGAGTGTAGAACTAGAAAGCAAAACAATGGGAAACAAAAGCAATGAAACTAAAACAATGAAAGAAATTTACTAACCTGAATTAGAGAGAAAATAACTAAAGAAATAACTAAAAATACAAAGGAAGAATAGTACCAAAGAAAACCAAAGTTTAGCTCCAAAGATAATCAGGCAAAGACTAACTATGTTTCAAGGTTGTCTCACCTAATCTCTACTTAAGAAAAAAATGTGGAAGGCTTGGGTTTTTAGAAAGTTTTTAGCTTCTAAATTTGGTTTGGGCTTAATTGAGGAAATGCAGGTGGATCTAGATCTAGGAATTCAATTAGGAATGTTAGGTGGAGAATAAACTATGCAAGTGACATTATGGTGAGGTAGGGTGGCCGCCATATATTTAGAAAGGGGAGGAGGAATCTTTTTCCTTAGAAGGTTAGTGGATCTCCTTCCCTTCTAATCATATGATGAGTGGTTGATAGAACGATGGAGAAAAGAGAAGAGAAATAATAAAGAAAGATGGAGAAAAGTCTTGGGTTTTTATGTGCTTTAAATGGACTTAGATCTAGAGTTTTCTAATTGGGAAAGCACTTGAAATTGCCAATTAAGCAAGGGGAGGCATCACCTTCTAAGAAGGTGGCTCCCTCCTTAGGTAAAAAAACATAGAACCCAAGAGTATGGTGGATAAAAAGATTAGGAAAGGATGCTTTTCTCTCTTGATGGGTTCCTCAATGCATGATCATCTTACCTTTTACAAGTCTCTCTCAAAATCCCTTGAAATTCATACTTTTAACATAAAATAGTTGCTTATTTTAATGCTCCAATTGTGTGGCTCCATGTGGAATTCATCCATGGATTGATGGCTAACTTTGATGGATCATTCCTTGGTGGCTTTAGTGGCTTGAATGATTGGATCATCTTCTCACTTCCTAAAATAGTAGAAAAACGTAATTAAATTCTAGAAAATTATGAAGATTCACATACTTACTCTAGATTAGCTTTTGAACTTATAAAATATCAAACTTTTGAATCATTAGGTAAGAAATGCATGTGTTAAAAATTTTCAAAAAATTCCTAGAAATAACACTATATTTTATAACACATTGGGTACTATTTGGGTACTTTTTATACAAAATTGAACATATCACATCCCCCAACTAGTATTTTGCTAGTCTTGAGAAAAACATTATAAAAATCATTAAAACACAAATAGTTCCCATTTTTGTAGGTACTCACTATTGCATTTAGCATATTCAATAAGCCCTTAAACTCCTAGGTTACTCCTACAACATGCGTTAAGCCTCGTGAGGGTTTGTAGTGAATTTATCCACATCAATCTCGGAGTGCATGTGTGTGTACAGCTATATAAGTTAGGACTTCTAAATAGATATGCTCATTGCTCCATTTGGAAAGATGTCTTGACCTCAAATTCTCACTGGTTATATACTTAAAAATAAAGCTTTCAAAGAAAAGGGATCAAACAATTCTCTCACTATGTGATTGAATCCAAAGATACTAATGGTTCACATAAGTTCTTTTAAGCGAAAATAAGACAAAGAAATGTCATCCTTAAGAATGGATGCCATTACCAAGACTAGTTGGGGTAGTTTACCTTGATTCCTTCCTATTTACATCCTCATTAAGGTTATGTTTCACCTGAGATTATTAGGCCTTTAGATAGGATGAAACGCAGACTAAAGTGGTGGTTCTAAAAAGAAAGGTACAATTATTCAAAGTTCATATTAGAGTACAAGTCTTAAATTCATGTTGGACAACTTTTCTACTTTGACTATATTGAAATGAATATCTTTTCCGTATTTTCCTTTCTCTTTTCTTTTCTCAACATTTCTTTCATTTTGTTTTTCAAATACTTTTCTTTGTATTGCTACGAAGGAACTTTTCTTTGTAATTTTGATATTTTTTACTTCTTTGAATTTTGTCCTTTTTCTAATTATTCTATCATCTCTACTCATTTTTGAAAGGTAGGTAATGCATATTATTACTAGGGTTTCTTTGGGTTAAGGTAAATGAGGTTTTGAAAAGAAAAGGCTTAAAGGGTCTAATTACTGGTATAATATATTGGGCAGGCTTTATATCTATAGGCTAAAACAAGGATGGCCTATGTCATTTCTTATGCTTCTTAAAATCTCTCAAATTCAATAAATGTTTGGGAAAAACATAGTTAGTACTCCTAGTTGATTTTTGGCAATTGGCCAAAATAAATAATACTAGGATCTTTCAAAGTAATGTTCGTTAAAGAAAATAGGAAATTATGTATAACCCATAGAAAGATGATAGTCTCTAAAACCTCAATGGGTGTGTAGGTCTCCATTGATTTTCCTTAGTCCTTTTAAGTCATAACCATCTATTAGTCTAGACTTATGCATTGTATGTAAGTGTATTTCAATTTTTAACTTTTATAAAACACTTTAAGACATGAATAATAAACTTTTGACAATCCAATTCTCATCATAGTAAAAGAACTGTGACCTAAACGCTTTCAAAAACTTAGAAAAATTCAAAAATTATTTTTTCTAAAATATGAAGAAAAACTCAAAAATCTCATGCATGTCTTCACCACCCAACTAGTGCTAAACATTCTCCTCAATATTTTAAAATATAGGAAGCTTATATAATGAATGGGTAATGTAGAACTATGAGACTCTAAAAACCCTAGGTTGCATCTCAATAAGCGCTAAGTTTAACATCTTCAGCCACATATTAAAAATCATAATTATGATGTATAAGACAAATCCACTGGATCAAAGTTAAACAACGGTGGAAAAACATCTAGAATTAGATCTTCAATCATATTGCAAGAGTCATCAAGATCTAATTGTTGATAGTTGACATTGAAAAAATTGAGCTCAACTTTCATATTACCAAAGGATAATTGCACTATACCATTTCCAAAATTTATGACTGCATTGGACATTGCTAAAAATGGGTGTCCAAGAATAACTGGGATTTGGATGCTAGATTTTGACATAGGCTGGGTATCCAGTGCAATGAAATCTAGAGGAAAATAGAACTAGTGCACCTTTATTATCACATCCTCAATTATACCACATGGAATTTTAACCGATCTATCTACTAACTACGATGTGGTATTGGTTGGCTTATCTATGAGATGATTTCCAATGGCACAAAATGGTAGGATACCCTGGGTCTTTAAACTTGGGAGGGGTCCGGTGTTGTATTAAAGGGCAAAACAACTCAATAAAAAGGATTTTTTTTCCACATTAAGCTTTCACTTTGTGGTGCAAAACTCTTTAAGAAACTTGACATAAGTAGGAATATCCTTATAGCATTGGGTAATGGGATATTAATTTGTACATATTTAAACACTTCCATTATCTCATTAAAATTTGTTCCTTTCTTATCCTTGTTGAGTAATTGAAGGATTGGGCTTTCGGCATATAAGATTATGCCACTATAGGCCTAAATGGAGTAGGAGATTTTTTTCTACAGTTGAAGATGGTATTCAATGTTGCCACAAATGATATTCATGAAGGACCAACATCTAACACAGGCTGGGTATCCAGGATAATAAAATCTATAGGAAAGTAAAACCGATCCACCTGTATTAAAACATCTCCAAACATACCACATGGAATCTTCATTGATCTATCTACTAACTACAAAGTGGTCTTGGTTGGCTTAAGGTCACCTAGCCCAAGTTGTTCATGGACAGAATATGCCAATAAAATTTACAGTAGCCCCCAAATCTAGTAATGCCTTATCAATGACATGCTTTCTAATAACACAAGAGATGATAGGACAATCTGGATCTCTAAACATGGGAGGGATCTAGTGCTGGATTAAAGAGCTTACTTGCTCGGTGAGGAAGGCTTTCTTTTGCACATTAAGCTTTCCCTTTTGTGTGCTTAGCACATTAAGAAATTTGGCATAAATAGGAATGTCTTTAATAGTGTTGAGTAATGGAATATTGATTTGAAAATGTTTAAATACATCCATTATCTCATTGAAATTGGTTCCTTTCTTTACCTTGTTGAATAGCTGAGGGAATGAGACTTTAGAAACATGACGTGCCTCAACTATAGACTTAAATGGAGTTGGAGATTTATGTCTTTTTTCTTTCCCCTATGTTATAGCTGGTTCATTCTCGTCTATAGCTTCCTTAGTCTTCCCTACCTCATTATCTATTTGGTAGCTACTTCTAAGGGTAGTTACGGACTTTGCTTGCTCATGGAGTCATTGTGAATTTGAAGTAGACCCCATTTCAAACTGTTCCTTAGGGTTTGGAATTGGCTAAGTAGGAAACTGTCACTTTCCATTATCAATCAATGTAGCTGATAACTGGGTCATTTGCATTTCTAATTTGGCAATAGCTTGGGAATTGATAGCTGATCTCTGTCTACTCTCATTTTGATATTGTGTAAGGCCTTATTATTCTCCTTTTGTTTCTTAAGGAGAAACTCCATATTGTCCTTAACTAATGGTTTCTTTGGTTGTTGAGAAGCTGAAAACTAAGTGGTTGTAGGGGAACTAAAGCTTTGGAAAAGTATGGTGGTGATTGATGGTCCTCCTTGGTAATTATTTTTAGACTATGATAAGTTAGGATGCCCATCCCATCTTGAATTATAGGTCTTAGAGTAAGGATTATTGCTAGGATTGTAGTATGCACTCAATGCATTAACCTATTCCAAAAGATGTCCAATGTACACATTATTAGATGGACAAGTTGTAGCCAAAAGTGCTTAGCTAGAACAAACCTTTTGTGAAGGTTTCATGGAGGTGCTGCCACTTATGAAGGCATTAAGTTTTGCATCAATTTTCTCGAACATATTTTCTACCTTTTCCATTTGTCTCGCCAAGGAGTCAAATTTATAAGACATACCTATGGTCACTCCTATTTCATATAGGCCTTCTTTCTTTTAAGTGTGGGTATGTCTCTCTCTCTCTCTCTCTCTCTCTCTCTCTCTCTCTCTCTCTCTCTCTCTCTCTCTCTCTCTCTCTCTCTCTCTCTCTCTCTCTCTCCCTGTGATTAGAATAATTGCATTTCTGGGAATTTTTAACTAAAGTCTTAAAACTTCCATGGCCTTGGTCTCATTTTTTAACATGATGGCCCCTCTACTAGCTACATCAACTATTTGTTTATTTTGAGGTGTTAATATCTCATAGAAGTACTAAACTTGTTGTCAAATTTCAAATCCATTGTGGGACACTTTGCCAACAATTTAATCCACCTTTCCTAGCATTCATAATATTGTTCATCATCTCTTTGCTAGAAAATGATAATCTCCCTACTAAGGGTGGTAGCTTTTAGACCTAGATCTAGATAGCTCCTCCTTTTATCCAAACTCAACTATCGCTTACTAAGTAGGTCCTATCTTAAAGTGGTTAATGAAATTCTCACGGAAGGAGTTGTTTAGACCTCAACAACTGTCAATAAAAATAACTTGGATTTTGGATACCCACTATAACTACAATGATTAAGACCCACTGGAGTGACAATAGATCTCCTCCTTCTAAAAGGGTCTACTAGCTCGAAACCCTAAGTCTCTTGCTACTTGATTTTAAATTAAGCTTTTAAAGGTTGGTATCGTAAACATACAAGGAATTTATTTGATTACCTAGGTGGGCCAAGGATTTGGTGATGAAATCTAATCCTTATTTTATGCAGTTCCTATGGGCCCTTACTATCAATGTGTTCAATCCACCATAAAGCAGTAAACATGAAATGCAATACAAGGAAAGGAAACTAATACCTACCTATATGCTATCTAACAAAGCAAACTTTGTTAAATAGGTTCAATCTAATGCAATAACCCTAAATAAGATGTAACAACTATAATGAATTATTCTAAACTATATAAATTACTCTACCAATAAATATGCAAGCTACATTAAATGCAATTACACTAAGAAAATAAAAGAGAGTAAGAGAAGCTTTGGCCCATAAGATCGCTGCTGCTCCTTTTACAAAATTCACCTTACACAAAACAAAGAAAGATGTCAATTTGTAAGGAGTTAGCAAAATATGCAAGATGATGCAAAAATCCTAATATAATGCAACCTAAACTATGACTAGAGCTAAACAATCTAAACAAAGATCCAACCACAAATTTGTTGTGATTCCTCAGCAATGGCACCAAAAACTTGATGTAGCACTAAAAACACTCCAAGTTCACAAATCAAAGTAGTAATTGCACATGAGAGACGTTGATACCACAAGCAATGTCAATGAATTTTCAATTGATTGGATCTTATTTAAAGTGCTTATCTTAGCTAAAGAAAGAGGGTTTTGATTAAACTAGGAATTTAAGCAACATGGAACAGGAAACATGCATAAAATTAGAAACTACAACTAAAGGAAACTTTCTAAAAATAAATATTTTCAAGGAAATTAATGAATCTAGAAACTAATGCAAAACTAGAATGAATGAATCTAGAAAACATTTCTTAAGCAAACATGCTAAAAATGAAACTTTCCTAAACCAACACTTTCCTAATCCTAAAACTTTCTAAAACTAAATTAGAAACTTTCCAAACTAACATAAGATGTAAAACAAGTAACTATAATCTAAACTTAACTCAAGCAAAGAATCAACCAACAATTTAGACATGAATTTCAATCACCTCGCACATGATCATGAAAGTGTGTGCATGGTTCATGGAGTGAAAGATGACCAAAAATTATGAATTAAAAGCTCACTAACATGCAAACTAATCAAAGAACTCATTAAAGTAACTAAAAAACTAAATGGGTTCCTAGTCAGTCATGCAAACAAAGTGTATGGACTATTAGACATTGCACATGAAACATGAGATGAAAGATTCCATCAACATGGTGTGTCTGAAACTCAAATCAAGCAAGGCATGGAAAGAGAATTAGCAAGAACTTTTCATGGAATATAATACTCAATATTTGAATTACTTTACAACTAGAATTAAATAATAATAGTGCTTTTAAAACAAGTTCATTCATAGACTTGAAATTTCATCAAAAGGGGTGTGTACGTACACATAGAATAAAGCTGAAAGTTACACACCTTTCCTAAGCAAGATCTCAACTTCAAATTAAAGATTAAACATACTCCAATGATGTCAATCTAAACTTAGATATCATGCATTTGCATTCAAGATTGAAAATCAAAGAAAAAGATGTATGGAAGAAGCAAAGAAAGGGCAAATAGACAAAGGAAAAACAAGGTGATCAAAGCAAGAAACAAGAGAATATTAAGAGGGAAACAAAAGGGATTCAAGATACTATTTCTCTTACCTATCACTACTAGAGAAAAGGAGACTTGGATCTAGAAGAATTAAGTAAGAAAAATAAGAGGAGTGGAAGCAAGAGTGAAAGGAGATCAAAGAGGAATTATGTTATGGAACTTAAGCAACAAGAAAATAAATTAAACAACAATGAAATCAAGGAAATTAAAGCAAGGTACTGACCTGAAGTAGAGCGCACAAAACCAAAGAAATAAATCGAGGAAAATGTTGCAAAAGACAATGAAGAAGCATTATTGATGTTTTCCGCAAGTGCACGGGCTATTGTGATATAACTAATCAAGTGCGAGTCAATCCCAAAGGGACGCGCATTAAGATTTTGGATTTTTTAATAAAATTTAATTATTTAAAATTAAAATTAATTTAAAAAATTAGCAAAAATAAATTACACTTCATCTTTAGTTTAATAGTGAAATTCCAAAGGTCTAATTCTAGAAAGAACAAAAAAAGAAACAATAAAACCTTAACTAAACTAAAACTACAAAAAATTAAGAAAAATCTAATTCCCTAGCTTAAGTACTATCCAATTCTTCAATTTGGGTATCACAAACCTTGATCAAACTCCATCAATATATTCAACATATCCTGGTTTAATATTCTGATGGAGGAATTTGTCAGATTATTCAAATTTTTAGAGATCTAATCTAATTAAGGAATTTAAGATTTAATGGCTTAGATCTCTTTTTAGAACCCAAATTGAAGATCATGAATAGAAATTAAACTAGAAAATATCCTTAAAAACATGTTAGAAAATTTAATTGAAATTTTCAATTAAAACAAACAAGAAATTAGCGTTTTTTTTAGGACAAACCAGAACCCTTGATTTGTTTAAACAAGAACAGATAAGATAGTTCATGGATTAACTACAGAACAACACAGAACACAAATTTTCAAAACAGAAATAACATAAAACATGAATAGTAATAGTAATGGGACAGAACATGTAATGTGAAATATTCTTCCAAGGGAAAAACTAGAATTTTATTCCAAACTTCCTTAAAAATTTCGTAAAACCCAAATCCACCGGAGAAGACAATGGTCCTGGTCAGTTGATGCCAATTAGCTGGGCATGTCATCGAGTGTAGGTTTGAATCAAATGTCGGTGAAGAGATAAGCATCGTACGCCAGTGGAATCACTCGGCCGGTCGTTGCTTGTCCGATGAGAGAAAAATGATGCCTTTTCTGGGCGCTGTCTAGAACAAAGCCGACTTGTGCCTAGCTATTGATGCATAGATGCTGATCATCTGGACATCGTCTGGAGTAGAGCCAGACGATCTAGGTCTTTTGTGCATTGTCTGGAATAGAGTCGGTGAAGATGATGCATGAAGCAGAGGAGGAAGGGAGGAGGGAACTGGTGCGATGTGGGGTGTGCAGATCATGCCGATAATGGATCGTGGAGATAATCAAAGGTGGGCTTAAGCCTAGCCGGTGAAGATGATGCCTGGCTAGAGGGTGCCCTGGTTTGGTGCATGGAGATGCTAGATAAAGGGGGAATGGAGCAAGTAAGTTGAAGATGATGGTAAGCAGGGGAAATTGTGAGACAAGGTGCGATGGACTAAAGAGGAGATGGGTGCGGTGGAAGCAAGGCTAATGGTGATCTAGGTTGAGGAGATAATAAGGAATGGATAGTAACGACTTAGAGAAAAAAATTGGCAACATAAGTAACGATGAAAGCAAGCAATCTGAGACTAAAAGTAACACTACCAAAGTAAACTCCCCTTAACTCCCTATGGTTCCCCCTCTTTATAAGGTTTTCCCTTCCTAATTTTTCTCCTTTCCTTTAAGAGTTAGTTTCCTATTAGGAAACTTCCTCTTCTTCCCATTTAGGACTTCTCTTCTATTAAGACACCTTCTTCTTTTAGGAACCCTTCATCCCTTGCCTTATTGATCTTCAAACTGATCTGCACCGTTGAAATTAAATCTAAGCCATCCAACCCTCCTTTAGTTGATCTACAAAACCAAAGACTAGATTAGAGTCATCTAAAGTATACATTAAGCATCCACTTAGCTCAATTGATCATCTGATCATTAATTTTGACAATTTACTGTTAGATGGTCAATTCAACAATTTGTTCCAGCATGGTATGGATGTTTTCCTCTGAATATGGTTTCTTTTGTTGTAGAGGTTGTTGAAAGCCAGGTGGCTGATGGGAAACTATAGTTCTACGAGGAATATTTTAGACAGGGGGATTAACAGATGGCCCCCCTTGGTGGTTATTCTATGACCAAGACAAATTGAGATGCCTAGCCCATCCAGGGTTGTAGGTCTCAAAATATGGGTTATCGCTAGGTTGGCAACATGCATTCAATGTATTCGCTTGGTCTACAAGATATTCAAGGAACACTTTATTACATGGACAAGCTATGGTTAAATAAGCTGGACTAGAAGAAGTAGCGCATACCACTTGTGGAGGTTTTTAGGATAATGTAGCAACCACGAAAGATTGAAACATAGTTTCAAGCTTGTCCATTATTTCACCTAATTTTTCAGTGACAGAGTCGAGCTTATAGGATAGATCGGTATGCACTCCTATCTCATAAATACCTCTTTTCATAGTGGGCTGACTAGTTCTTTCTCTCCTATTTGAATAATCCTATTGCTGAGAATTATCAGCTATAATTTGAAAGAATTCCCATGCTTCACTTTCATCTTTTAACATGGGGGTCCCTCCACTAGCTGCATCTATCATTTGTCTATTTTGAGGCGTCAATGCCTCATAGAAGTAATGAACTTGCTGCCATTTCTCAAATCCATGGTGAGGACATTTTTGCAGCAATTCATTCCACCGTTCCCAACATTCATAATATTGTTCATCATCCCTTTGTTGAAAATTTATAATTTCATGACACAGGGCATTTGTTTTGTGAATAGGGAAAAACTTGTTCAGAAACTTCTTAGACAATTGGTCCTATGTATGTATGGAACCTACCATTAAGGAATTAAGCCATGACTTGGCTTTGTCCTTAAGTGAGAATAGAAATAACCATAACCTAATTGAATCATCCAAAAAATTTCGGAACCTAAATGTTCCACAAATATCAAGGAACTCCTTGATATGTAGGTATGAGTCTTCTCGGTCTCAACCATAAAAAGTGGGGAGTAATGGAATTACTCCCATCTTTAACTCAAAGTGGTCAGCATTAGTGGGAGGTAAAGCTATGCAGGACGGGGTATTAAGTTAGAGTGGTGCATAAAAATCTCAAATTGTCTTGTGCTCAATCTTTGTTGGTGGTTCAACCATAGGGATAGGAACTATGTTTCTTTCTCCTTGGTGTTGGATGCATTGAATCTCTAGGTTTAAAGGTAGTAGCTCTAGGTTCTAAGATTGACACCCTTGCATGAACTATTCTTAATCTAAAATGTCCTACTCTAAATGTTAACTCTAACTCAGTCAAACACCTTAGGCTAATGAGCAATATATTGATTTTCTTGAATTCATGTGGGGACAATGCTTTTAATTAGCCTAATCTAATGCTCCTCCTCTCCTTTAGATTTAAATATTGTTTACCAACTAGGTTCTGCGTAAGGTGATTAATACAAGCCTCATGTAAGGAGGTGTTTAGACCTCACAAATGTCAATAGGATGCGAGTGAAGAGCAAGGCTTTATTAGACAACTCCCAATAACCATAGTGCTCAAAAGCCACTGGAGTGATAATAAATCGCGTCTTAGTAAGAGGGCCCTACTAGCATGTGATGGCCTTATAGGTCTCTTCTGATTGATTTTAATTTGATTTGAAGGGTAGGGTAGTGCGCTTGAAGTGATTATCCTAGGTGGGCTAAGGAGTGGTGATGAAATCCACCCTTGATCTTATGGGGGAAGGGTGCCCTTACTAATTAAATTTCACAGTCCATAGCAGTTCGATCAGCATATATATATATATATATATGTATTGCCTTAAAGCATTAATTGTGTCCTAAGAATGCAATTAAAAGCAATAAACTAATGCAAAATCCTAAAGATGCAACAATTATGAAGGATGCTTTCTATATGAGTTACACTAGCAAACAATACAAATTTACTCTAAATGCAAGCCCTAATATAGGAAATAAATGAGTGAGGAAACTTATAGTGGAGTTTCTGATGAAGATCAAGTGTGGGCCACCTTACTCCACACTTGCCCTGTATTATACAACCCTTTAAAATTAAAATGGAAATTGAATTTACAAGGATCCTCACTACAAGATTCACTCATAAGAAATATATATATCCTATTCTAGGAAAGTAGGAAATTTTCCAATTTGATGAAGATTTGAAATTTGATGGATGTGCACTAAAAAAAATGCACCTAAAATTGCCTAAAATGTTGAAACTCTGCAATTGCTACAATTTTTTATTTTTTTGGATTTTTTTATTTTTTTAAAATTTTTGGATTTTTTAATTAAATTTTATAAAAACTCCATTGCAAGTCCCTAGAAATGGTTTCAAAAACTTGTGATATATTTCACAAGTGCACAAGCTATTGTGGTATAGCAAATGCAAGTACGAGTCGATCTCATAGGGACACGCTTTAAGATTTAGGAGTATTTAATAAAATTTAATTATTTAAAATTAAAATGAATTAAAAAAATTAACAGAAAGAAATCATACTTCATCTTTAGTTTAACAGTGAAATTTCAGAGGTCTAATTCCAAAAAGAACAAAAAAGAAACAATAAAACCTTAACTAAATTAAAACTTTAAAAAATTAAGAAAAATCCAATTCCCTAGCTTAAGTACTATTCAATTCTTCAATTTTGGTATCACAAACCTTGATCAAAATCTATCAATATATTCAACATGTCCTAGATTAATGATATGAAGGAGCAATTTGTCAGATTCGTCAAATTTTTAGAGATCTAATCTAATTAAGGAATTTAAGATTTAATGGCTTAGATCTCTTTTCAGAACCCAAATTGAAGATCAGGAACAGAAATTAAACTAGAAAATATCCTAAAAGCATGTTATAAAATTTAATTAAAATTTTGAATTAAAACAGACAAGAAATTAGTGTTTTTTCGTGGTTAAACTGGAACCCTTGATGTGTTTAAACAAGAACAGACAAGATAGTTCTTGGATTAAGTACAAAACAACACAGAACATGAATAATCAAAATAGAAATAACATAAAACATGAATTGTAATAGTAATAGTAATAGTAACAGGACAGAACATGTAATTTGAAATATTCTTCTAAGGGCAAAACAGGAATTTTATTCCAAATTTCCTTAAAAATTTTCGTAAAACCCAAATCCACCGGAGAAAACAATGGCCCTGGCCAGGCAATGACGATGAGCTGGGCATGTCATCAGGTGTAAGTTTGAATCAGATACCGGTGAAGAGATGAGTGTCGCATGGCCCTGGAATCACTGAGCCAGTGGTTGCTCGTCCGATGAGAGAAAAATGATGCCTTTTCTGGGCGTCGTTTGGAACAAAGCCAGTGAAGATGATGCATGAAGTAGAGGAAGGGAAGAGGGGACTGGTGTGATGTGGGGTGATCAGATCATGCCGATAATGGGTGGTGGAGATAATCAGAGGTGGGCTTAAGCTTGGTTGGTGAAGACAACGCCTGGCTAGAGGCTGCTCTGGTTTGGTGCGTGGAGATGCTGGATAAAGGGGGAATGGAGCAAGTAAGTTGTAGACGATGGTAAGCAGGGGAAATTGTGAGACAAGGTGCAATGGACTGAAGAGGAGATGGGTGTGGTGGAAGCAAAGCTAATGGTGATCTAGGCTAAGGAGATAATAAGGAATGGATAGTAAAGGCTTAGAGAAAAAAATTGGAAACATAAGTAACGATGAAAGCAAGCAATCTTAGACTAAAAGTAAGACTCCCAAAAAAACTCCCCCAAACTCCCTACGGTTCCCCCTCTTTATAAGGTTTTCCCTTTGTAATTTTCCTCCTTTCCTTTAAGAGTTAGTTTCCTATTAGGAAACTTCCTCTTCTTCCCATTTAGGCTCCTCTTCTATTAAGACACCTTCTTCTTTTATGAGTGCACCATTGAAATTAAATCTCAGTCATCCAACCCTCCTTTAGTTGATCAGCAAAATCAAAAACTAGATTAGAGTCATCTAAACTATACATTAAGTATCCACTTAGCTCAATAGATCATCTAACCATTAATTTTAGCAATTTACTGTTGGATGGTCAATTTGAGCTATTTTAAATATTTTATCCAAAAAATTACCAAATTAATGAGTTAGATGGTCTAATTAAATGCTAAACTAGGGGTTTGTTAGCCAAAATTAAACACTTAACAAGCACACAATGTGTTGAAGTCCAAATCCCTAAGAAGATCTTCAACTTGAAATGTTTTGATCTCAAGGAGTTAGAAGCAACTCCCTTGCTTGAATTGGGTGTGGAACTCCTTAGGTATATATAGATTTTTGGGTTCCCAATATGCTAAGATCTTACCCTAGGAAGAAGGATAGTTTCAACTAGGACTCAAGGTAGGAAAGTTAGGAGGTGATTGGAGATAGAAGATCATATGGTTAGGTGAGGTGGACTTTCTAATTATGATTCATGGAAGGGGTGAGGCATTGAATTTCACCAAGCATGAGGCATGGATCCCTTTCCTTAAGGTATATCACATGGTAATTTGGAATGAAATTAGCAAAATGTATGAAAGATGGGTGAAAGAGGTAGGAAAGTGAGGTAATTGAGGAAGAAATGGAATTAGAAAGTAGAGTAAGTGGAATGGTGGAATTAGAAGGGTGAAAAATGGAGGAAAATTTTAAGGAAATTTGGCTTGGTTTCTCTCTTGATTGGATGCATATTTGAAAATGGGCCCATAAAATTTATACCCCAGATATAAAAATGTTCCACTACTAATATTGAGTTTAAGGGCATCATTTTTCTACATCCCACACTTCCTAATTTTCAGTAATGGTACCATGCTATATAGTGAGTATGGGAATCCCTAAAAGTTGTTGGCCAATAAAACTGCAAAAAATTTTACAGCGACCTTTCTTGCACTAAAGTAGCCTTCACAAGAACGATTGTGATAGAAGGAGATGATATTATTATGATCATTATCTGGCACACATCTCCCTAGAATTTAGTCTAGAGAGCACTTAAATAAATACCGATCATCCTAGAAAAATGCTTTACCTCAGATAAAAAACTACATTTATCTTGTTTTGTGATTAGGCATTTGACTCATAATAAGATAATTGACAATATCAGCATACCAAGGTACATGAGAAATGAGCTGAAGTTGTTCATTAGGAAATGATTATATTATAGGCACATATTCATTGGACGACTACAATCAACTTGCACAGATGATCTACTACAACATTTTTAGATCCTTTCTTTCCTAAATCTTTATATCAAATTCCTGTAGCAATAAAACCCACCAAATCAATCTATGTTTAGCATTTTTCTTGGAAAGAAGGTACTTCAATGCTGCATGAGCTGAATAGATGATTACTTTAGATCCTAACAAATAAGATCTAAATTTGTCCAAGGCAAATATGATAGCTAATAACTCTTTCTTCATAGTAGAATAATTGAGTTGGGCTTCATTCAAAATCTTTGTAGCATAGTACATCACATGGCAGAGTTTATCAATATACCAACACAACACCGATCATGTAGCCTGAAGCATCACACATTATCTCAAATGGTGTACCCCAATCTAAGAGTCCAATGATAGGAGTAGAAGTAAGCTTAGCCTTTAAGTGATCAAATGGTTTCATGCAATTGTCATCAACGTCAAAATTGTAAATTACAAAGCAGCCTAGAAATTTTGCTAAAGTCTTTAATGGATCATCTATAAAACATAGCATGGCCTAAAAATGATTGGATCTCTTTCACTAACTTAGGAGGGGGAAGATTAGAAATAAGATCTGCTTTGACTTTATCAACTTCTATGCCATTGTGTGATATTATGTGTCCTAAAACAAATGCCACTTTTTATCATGAAATGACAATTTTCCTATTTAGCACAAGATTTTTGTCTTAGTACCTTCCTAATACCAAGTCTAGGTAGGCCAAGCATTCTTCAAAAGATGACCCAGATACTGAAAAGTCATCCATAAACACCTCCAAAAATCTTTCAACCTTATTTGAAAAGATACTCATCATACACCTTTGAAAAGTTGCAGGTGCATTGCATAGCCCAAAAGATATGCATCTGCAAGCAAAAGTTCCAAAAGGACAATTGGAGGTAGTCTTCTCTTAGTCCTCGATGCTATTGAAATTTGGTTATACTTGGAATATCCATCTAGAAAATAGCAGTACTCATGTTTTGCTAACCTTTCTAGTATTTAGTCAATAAAAGGTAGAGGACAGTTGTCTTTCCTCGTGATCAAATTCAATTTTAAATAGTCAATGCAAAATCTTCACCCCACGGTCATGCAGGTGAGAGCTATTTCATTATCCCCATTTTTTGCTATAGTGACACCAGAATTGAACTAGGCTGACTCAAGGACTATCTAAAATGAGATAAATTATTTCAACATTTAACAATTTAGGTACCTTTGCTCTAACTACTTCCTTCATATTAAGGTTTAACCTCCTTTGCACCTCCTTAGATGATTTAGTATTATCTTCCAAATGGATTGTATGCATTCAAATAATAAGCCTAATTCCCTTAATGTCTACTATTGGCCATCATATAGCTGCCTTATGTTCCCTAGGAATAGTAAGTAGCTCACCCTCTTGTTCTTTGTCTAAGTCAAATGCGATTATCATAGACGTCTTAGACGGACCAAAAAATGTATATTTCAAGCTGTCAGGCAATGGTTTTAGGTTAAGAGTAGCAGGTTTTTCAATAGATGGTACACTAGTGTCAGGAAGTATCAAACGTTCCACTTTAGCTTTCCATCTGAAAGTATCTAAAATTGGTACAGTATCTAATAGTGCATTTACCTCACTAATGGATTCGTGTATGTCAAAATCCTCATTAAAATGGGATAAACAAGCTTCTAGTGATTAGAATGGTAGGATGTAAGGAAAGTACTATGAACTAGACTCTTAACCATGTTGACTTCATATGTATCTACAGAGTTTATATGTTGTCTGGCACTAAAGACATTCAAGTTAATCTTCATATTGCCAAAGGACAATTTCAAGATGTCATTCCTATAATTTGTAATTGCACTAGATGTGGCTAAGGATGGACACCCCAAAATTACTAGTATCTGATTACCAGGATTGACTATAGGTTGGGTGAATAAGACTAAAAATTCAACAAGGAATAGAAAATTTTCAACCTATACCAAGACACCTTTGTAATAACCCTCAATTTTAAGTTTCTTTCACTATATTTTTATTATGTTTAAATAGAATGTAAGCGTTGAGACAATTCCAATAACACAAAGAACACTTAAATTGGACTTCAGATGGAGAAGTTATGATAATTTGAATATGGATGGTATTTTGGTAAAAAAACAGACATTTTCTTAAAGGGAGGATTTATTTTGATAATGACACCACCCTTTAAACACAAAGCTGACACCAAACAGAAAAAGGAAAATAGGAAGAAAGGAAGACGAAAAGGAGGAAGAAGAAGAAGAGGGCGAGAAGGAAGAGAGGAAGGAGAGAGAAAGAGAGAGTGTAGGGAGAGGATGCCTACCAGAGGGAGAAAACAGAGGGAGGCTGTGCATGGGAAGATGTAGGTCACCACGAAAAATTGTGTCTCAGATCGATGATTTGAGCCAACCATCTTATGCATTATGGACAAACAACCAGGACTCGCTATCCATCTAATTGATCCAACCACATCTCACAAAAAAATCAGCAACTGAACCTCGCTTGAGATGCCAAGCTCATCAGAGAAAATGGTGGCTCATAGCAATGATTTGAACCGACCATCTTAATCATTTTGAAGAGATGATAAAGAACCATTATTTGATTTCATCGATCCAGCTACATCTCACAAAAAAAAAAAAAAAAAAATCAACAATGGAGCTCACTGGAGATGTTGGGTTTGCAAGGAAAATGATGGCTCAAATTGATGATATGAGCCATTCATCTTCTTAAGCAAGATGAGAGGAAAAAATTCCCTAAGCTTGCTTCTAATTCTGATGATGTTTTATTGGAAAAATAGAAGAGAGAAAGTGGTGAGGATAGAGGACTTTGACAAAAAAATTGAGTAACTAATTGGATGATCTGAACCATTCATCATGTTCTCCTCGACATTATAAACAAAACCCAACAAGTGATTCATATATCCGCGAAGATATGATAGAGATCGAGGGATAATGTGATGCATGGCTATGATCGACATTTATCATGATGATTTGTCACCTTTAGCTTTGAAATCCATTGCAATCTAAGGTTAGAAGACCATATCTAACATTAAATCTAAAGTCATTATGGCGATCTAGCAAATTTTGTTCAATGGCTAATATCAACCAATGATTCAAGTATGAAATTGGATCCAATTTGATGATCAACACCATTCAAATGATTCACTAAGACTACTTAATTATATTTACAATATATTCTTTGATTTGGGGTGATCAAGTAGACGATTATAGCCAGATCATACGAATAGGCTAGATTGGGCACCTTCATGACCAACAAGAGGTATAATAACCATCCTAACCATTCAATTTCATCGATTGCAATAATTATCCAAAATTGAGTATGATTTACATGTGAACATGTCCGATTAGTTGATTTAGTGATGGATCATCTGAAATCTAACCTGATATGAGTATGATAAGTCTGGAATACATTATGATATGATCAAGAAATGAATATGTTAATTATTAATGGCCAAGTTCAAGGTGATATATGTTATTAGCCAAGTGAGGTGGGCCCCAGCTTAAGATCGCATGGTTGTGAACCATTGGATCACAGTAAATTAAGATCTGAAATTATAATAATTATTTTATAACTAAAAATCCAACCTAGATTGATAAGTTGGATTAAAAGTTACACTAGGATGTGATGTGTACCTAGGTAGTGGGACTGAAACGGACTAATTAGAATGGAGTCTAATTTTGATTTGATAGGTATGGATGAGTGGTTCTTCATCTAAGATAGGTGATGATAATTACTAATGGGAATGTTTCTGTTTTGAAATTACAAATTTTCATTGCATTAGCTCAGTGTTTATGAATAAATTTTATGCATATATTATTGTATCATGATTCTTATTAAGATATTTGTCTTATTTGTAATTGATGCACATATGCATGATTACATCGATTATTGTTTTTCCACAAATGCATGGTTTGACTATTATAAGTTGTATTTTATAAGCGATAGCAAAATCACATGATTGTAGCTCATTTCCATGACCTGTTAAAGTTATTAGATGGTGATTATTTTTTATATTGCATGTTGAGGCACTTTGATCCTTTGTTTTATCACTTATTTATCCATGGAATGGATTAAGGAGGCATGGTGGCTAGTTCTTGAGAGGCTAACCCCATGATAGGGGCAATGCTCTGGGATGGTAAGCCATAGGTGGTCTTGTGCTTTCTACATCAAATATTTCCTCTTATATTTGATTTTTGAGATATTGAGATTTTTGTTTGTTTTGCAAATTAATGACGGGTGTTTTCACTCGGTGGATGCTATGCTAGGAGGGATTTAGGGTCAACCACCTGCCCTTTGACTTTGTGAGATGATAGACACCCACCCCATAGAAAGACAAATATCATAAAGAGTGGTATCATGGGTAGTATACACTACAATTTAGATCCTCACTCATGAAATATAGAAGACTAGTCTCCCGTTTATGTATCAACAGGGGCAACAGTTGATAGACCTAGGAGCTAATTATCACTATAGCATAGCAATCAATGTGTTTCTTAATGATTGATTTTATCATACTACACAATGAGTGCACAGGGTTGAATATTCCCCTTGTACCCACAATGTGACAACACATGGAGGATTGGTGTGTGTGCTCATGACCAGAGATTTGAGTGTATGTTATACTTGTGGAACCTGCATGTTAGGGGGCCCAGCATTTATGATACTCATCTTTATATTAAGATATTCTTGAGCTTTAAATTCTCTGTATTGGTATGTTGGTGAGCCTTATTGATGACATGCATATTCATCGAGATATTCCTCGCGCTTTTGATACACGATACTGATATTTTTTTTTACACTCTTGGGACCCGTGTCTGAGGGTACCCTTATTGATGACATGCATATTCATTGATATTTTGAGCTTTTTATGCTCTGCTCTGATGTGGTTTTGGAATATTTATGAGCCTCAGAAGCTTAGTTGCTATAGCATATTTTCACACATGTAGATGACTTGAGTTGCATCGATTTGATATTGACATTTTGACGAGCCTGAGAGGCTCTCTATAGTTGTCATGTTTTTTAAAACATGTAGGTGGAGTGGATGCATCGCCCATTTTTAAGAAATTTTACGAGCTTTGATGCCTTGGTTATTGCATGTTGATTGGGTTGGCTTTGCATGCTATTGATGCTCTACTTTATCACTACAGCTCTTATTATCAAGATCATCTTATAGCAGTTTTCCATGCAAAAGTTGACATTGATGTCCTAAGATTTGATATTTAAGCTGTTCATTTTATATTAAATGTTCATGAAATTATTATTAGCAGTCACCTACATAAGCATAACTTGCTGAGGCATTGCAATATTTTGCAATGCTTCAAATATTGAGAGAGGCAGCAAGAATGACACATAGCCCTGATGCAAGTAAGAGCATTATCAGCTTTTAGCAATGTATGAAGGAGATCTAATCCATGTATATGGTTTTATGTGGTTTGAAGACTTTACATTTGAACATTGTAGATGGACTATATATGTGTATGTATGAATTACATTTATATGACATTGAGGTATGGATGTGTTTATGTTGGATGTGATGGCTGTGTGAATAGACCCTAAGCTAAGTGTTGTTTTTTAATTTGTATATCACTATTGATGTATATGTTTTTATCAGAATCCTATACATGATCAAGATGGAAAGTTATGTTGACTGAGTCTCCCAGTTACGTATTTTTTTATTTTTTTATTTATTAGGTACATGTCCCACCAGATGCATTGAATGCGTTGGCCCAAAATATAGAGGAGACTCTGTCAAATTTTGTATAGAAATGGGAAGATCATTTCATCATTAAGTTTGTGGTTTTGTGGGTCATATCACTTCTAGGGTTTTGAAACAATTTTTTTCATTTGAAATGTTTGTTTTTAGTCAATTTTATTTGAAAAATTCTAACCAGGGATCCATACTTTTGAAAAAATTGTATTTATATAATGTGTAAAACCTTGGGTGTCATAGTATCTCACATGGAATCTTCATTGATCAATCTATTAATTACAATGCGGTGGTGGTAAGCTTCATCTCGCCCAGCCACAGTTGCATATAGACTAAGCAAGGCAATAGGTTTACACTAGCCCCTAAGTCAAGGAGTGCCTCTAAATATTGTGTTCCCCTATCACACATGATATTGTGGAACACCCTGGATCTCTATATTTTGAAGGGGTATCATGTTGGATCATAAAGATGACCTGCTCTCCGAGAAAGGCTTTCTTTTGCACATTCAACCTTTTGCTTCTGTGTGCAAAGATCTTTTAAGAATTTGGCATATGAAGGGATTTCTTTAATAGCATTTAATAATGGAATGTTAATGTTGACTTGTTTGAACACATCCATTATTTTGTGGAAATTGCTACTCATCTTTGCCATGTTTAATCATTGAGAGAAGGGAGCCTTAGGAACATATGATGCATTTGGAAGAGGTTCAGAAGAAGGGAGAGATGGTCTAGTCTTATTTTTACCCTTCTTAGTATGTGTTGACTTTTCTTTCTCCTCAACTACCCAGGAATCCTTAGTTAGTCCTACCTTGTTATCTGTCAGCCTTCCACTCCTAAGGGCAGTGATTGATTTGGCTTGATCTTGATAGTTTTGCTCCTTAGAAGTGTTACCAAGCTCATATTGACCCTTATAGTTCAATATTTTGTTGGCTAGGGAATTTTCCTTTCTCCTTTTCACTTAAGGTAGCAAACAGTTGACCCATATGATATTCCAACTTTGCAATAGATTGTGGATTAGCTTGTAGAGTTTGTTTAGAGTCATTCTGAAACTGAGAACTTTGCATGAGTAGATTTAGGGTTTCCTCAATTGATGGTTTCTTTTGTTATTGCAAAAACTATTGAGGAATTTTCTGCTATGACATTGGAGCACAATGAAAGGTTGAGGATGGGGAATTCTAGATCCCCTTGGGTGTTATTCTTAAGCCATGAAAATTTTGGATGCCTAGCCCATCCCGGATTATAGGTCTCCAAATTAGGATTATTATTAGTAGGGTTTCTAAATGCATTCATTATATTCCCTTGATCTAAAAAGTATTTAGGGAATGTGTAGCTCGATGGGTATAAAGTAGGAAGATGCATGAGACTTGAGCAAATTGAGCAGACCTCATATTGAGGTTTCATCGAAGATATGTTAGAAAGCATGAACACATCTAACCTGCGAGTAAGACTAGTAATTTTATCTTCCTTATGGGCCAATATATCTATTTTGCTATATAAGTATGGAGTGACCCCTATCTCATATAGACCACCATTTTTTTGAGGTAATGAATTTTTTTCCATTTTGGTTGAATAATACCATTGTTACGAGTTACATACAAGTGTTTCAAAGATATTCCAAGCCTTCACATCACTTTTAGTCAAGAAGGCCTCACCATTTGTGGCATCAATCATACATTGGTGTTGTGGGGTTAGACTTTCGTAGAAGTATTATACCTGCTGCCACTTCTCAAAAATGTGGCAAGGACACTTCAATAACAAGTCCTCCCATCTCTCCTAGCATTCATAGAAATGTTCACCTTCTTTCTGCTGGAAGTTTATTATCTCCCTCTTGAGGGCATTACTTTTATGGACTGGAAAATACTTGTTCAAGAATTTCCAAGATAGATGATCCCATGATGTGATGGACCCTCTTAATTGAGCCATACCTTTGCCTTATCATTCAAAGTAAAAGGAAATAGTCTCAACCTGATGGAATCATCAAAAAAGTTATGGTATTTAAAAGTTGCACTTATGTCAAGGAACTCCTTAACATGGTGATATTGGTTCCTCTGTATCTAACCCATAGAAAGTTGGTAAAACTATATATGAAGGAGAGTTAAATTATACTGGGAAAGAATAGTCTCTTAAAGGTTTAACCTCTATTGCTTCGTTAGACAAGTCTACTTCAAGGTTATCGATATCCACTTGATTCTGTAACCCTTATCTTGTGGTTCATTCAATATATGGATCTAAGAGTAACTAAGTCTAGGTTTAATAATTAATGGACTATCATGCACCAATAATAGATGTAGTGGACTCTATTTTTTATACTACAAAAACAAGTCATTGTATGCAATGAAAGGGTATTTTTTCCTTTTTTTATTTTTCTAAACAAAGGAAACCCTACACTGTATGCTTTTCCCTATATGCGAATGATGCACAACAAGAAGGCACACACAATAAAACTACCCCTAAGGAAAACAAGTTGATATTTATTTTTCTTGAATTTCTTTATGAGAGAGGCTTTTAGATTATTTCTAACCTAAGTAGCTCCTACACTCTTTCAAATGTGCCTTACTACTTGCCAGTTAGATCCTAACTTTGATGAACCACTTCATACCATCCTCTGTTAGCCGCATGTGATATGAATCATCAAATCTATTGACAAAGCCAGGCATTTAAATTATTATGCACAACCTATTCTAGGTCTCTTCTAAATTGATTTAATCTAGGTGGCTAAGGATGGTGATAAAATCCACGATTGATCTTTTAGGGCTAATTGCCCTTATTAATTAAGCATTCCCACAACAATTCAGCCAACATATAATCACCTTAAAGTAGCAGACATGCCCTGTAATGCAAGGAAAGTAATAAATCTAATGAAAAATCCAAAAATGAAACAATTAATCAAAAATCACTATAAGAAATTAATTATCAACAAAATATGACTAAATTATTATGCACAACCTATGCTTGAAAATGGAGTTTAGAAAAGTTCACGATGGGGTCCTTGATAAAGTCTTCTTGTACAAGGGTGAGTTCATGTACATACCATCTCATCTTCTAAGTTAGGATGGTTCACCCCTTACCTGTATTTTACAGCCCTTTTATTTGAATGAATCATGATAAAAACAAAAAAAAACAAAAAATACTAGTACAATCTCATTATAATTCACTCAAAAAAAAATTGTTATCTATCCTAAAATTCCTTCAAGTCCTTCTCCAAGTTCCTAGAAAAATAAAATTAAAAGTGAATACCCAAAAATCACTGGAATTGGAAAAAAATGTATAAATGCAACTAATGTATGCAATCCTAATCTATGACTAATTTTAAAAATAATTAACCTAGATTTTAATTAAAACTCCGTTACAAGTCCTGGCAATGATGCCAAAAACTTGATGTGTTTTAAATTCGTAAGCGAACTTGCCCACTATAGTATGGACACGGTAATTATGGGTCGATCCCAAGAGAACTTCAAATTTTATGAATTTCAATTATAACATAATTTAATCACTTTAACCAAGCCAACGAATTGAATAATTCTAAAAATTGTTACAATAAAGGAATCTTTCTAAAAAATATGAAATCACTTAGATACAAAACCTAGGATATAGAATCCATTATAATACAATCAAATGAGACTATGACCAAGAAATTGGAATTTTTACAATTCATTTAATATTTTCTTTAAAGCATTATTTCATAGAATTTTTTATTTTAAATAATTAACATAGATTAACATATTTACTCAATACATAGTCTACTTTTGAGGCACAAACTGTCAAATTTTATATGCATTAATCCTTACTAATCCATCATAGTTAATATCTCTACCATAGGAAGAACAAGATAAAACCTATGTAGAAATCATTAACTATATGAATTAGTATTAACTTCCTTAAAATAATACTAAGCACTATTTTTATTCCAAGTTTTACTAAATCAAAATTCATTCAGATCACATCATAACTTCATCCTAACCCTACGAAAAAGAAATTAGCTGCTCATTTTTAGCATTGAAACACATTTAAATGTGATGATAAAACAACATAAAACCAAACTGAATTCTAACCTAAGACTATCATGAATTAAGTAGGAAAGGAAGTTCTAATATTAGCTTAGGTTAGTAAAGTTTCTAACCATACTTATGATGGATGAAAACCCTTCTTAAGATGGCTTAAAGGTTCACTAAATCCTAGCCTAAACTTAGCATAAGATTAAATTAAAACCTAAAATAAATAACATAAGCTAAAGCCAAAACTTACTATTAAATCCTTAACTAAAGCATGTAATCTAACCGCTAAATTTGATCAAAAGAACATGAACTTTATCACATATTGAAGCAAATTACAATTACTTGATGAAACTACAAAGAAAACCAAAAAGAAGGAAAAATCTTCCCTGGATAAAATTGATGCTCAAAAGAACATGAACTTTATCACATATTGAAGCAAATTACAAATACTTGATGAGACTACAAAGAAAACCAAAAAGAAGGAAAAATCTTCCCTGGATCAAATTGATGCTCAAAAGTCCCTATGTGTCAGTCATCAATACCTTAGGATCTTCTCCAAGCCAAGCAATACATGAACCTTCATCATTAGCATCTCACTCACTTCTATTAGAATCACATTGAGTGCTTTGGCCGCAGCTTGAAGATGACAAATTAGTTGAAGATGTTGTAAAGGAAGATGTTAAGGGGCTTGAATAATCCAAACAATGGAGGGAATGCTTGGAGAAGAGAAACACATTCTACTCATATGTGAATCCCAGCCAAGAGAAAGAATGGGGCATTCCAACTAGCAACAACCACATCTTGCCTAAGCTGCCAATCTTCTTTTGAGAGAGATGCCTCCTCCAAGAAGAATTTGCCTTCCACTAATCCCAACTCTCATGTATTTATACATGTCCAAGCCTAATTGTAACATTTCAAAAAAAAAAAAAAAAGACAAAAGGGTATTCTAGTAAAAAAAAGAAAACAGAAAAAAATCAAAAATCATAAAGAAGGGGGGCTAAATTGATATCGGCACCCCCAAATCAAAATGCGAAAACAAATGCTAGGTCTATTCCTGCATCGACGAAGAACAAAAAAAAAAGGAAGAAAGAAGAGGAGGAAGACAACACTGGAGAAACCCAATGCCAGGAAGGAGGGGAGAGAGAGAGAGAGAGAGAGAGAGAGAGAGAGAGAGAGAGAGAGAGAGAGAGAGAGAGAGAGAGAGAGAGAGAGAGAGAGAGAAGGAGAAGGAGAAGGAGAAGGAGAGAAGGGGGAAACTCAGCGCACCTGGAAACCTTAGGTCGCCTCGATAACAGAGAATGAACCAAGGGGGAAATAGCTGGAGAGGAGAAGGAGAGAGGGGGAAGAAGAAGGAAGAGAGAGAGGGAGAGAGCTGCGTGCAGGCGTGGAAGGGAAAACGAGGGTTTTCCTAGGTCGCCGAAGACGACGCCAGCTCGAATCGACGATCCGTCTGGTCAGGTTGTTCAGCACGTTGAACCGAACGAAACCCCCAAGTTTATTGGGGAATCTGACGTGATCTCAACCGTTAATTGAAGAGGGGAACATTACATGGCTATGATTGGAGGTTTCACGATGGATCTGAGCCAATCCAACCCATCCAATGGTGGAAAACACATGGAAACACATCTATAAGGTGAGATCTACAAAACCCAATTCAAGAATTTTAATTTTTGGATAAATCCATACGGTTTTACATGCGATCTAAGTTTAGGGACGATCTAGTCATCCTTTTTTAAGTCAAAGCTTAGGGATAGCTAAGTTAGGGCATGATGTAGCTCTGATCACACAACAAAAGTTAGATCTAGGCTAAAAGTGATTGGACAATCTCAGCCGTCCGATCGGGTACTATTCACATAGTAACTTCGTGATATCTGATCGACAATCAGACACCACAGATGAGTTCCTCGTCATAAAAAATGATAGGATGGCTAGAATTATATGAAATTGAAGTGAAACGGATCGGATGATATAGGCCGTCCGATCTTCCACTATTTAAACAGACACCTTGTGATGTCAGATCAATGATTATATGTCACATGTGGATTCCCAAACTATGAATTAGCTTAGATATGATATAAAGTATGGAATTTGGATAAACTAACAGAAAGAAAGTGAGTGATATGAACTGTTCATGATGCTCATTATATCAGTCTAATCTAAGAATACAATTATAGGTTGTATTGAAGACTATAGCATGGGAAATAATGCCCAGCTCTAAACCAAGAGTTGATTTGGGTAAGAATCAAGGGTCAAGACCACTGACCAGTGAAAGTGATTTGCAGTCACTTAAGAAGAGTGGTGGGTAGCCAATCCAAGGCCAATGGTATGGATTAGAAAATCCAGTAACTGCTTGTCATTCAACTAGCTATCAACCAATAGCTAATGAAACACTCTTAGTATAGAAATAAGCACTGTCATTTCGCCTTGTGATGACTAGTGTCAGGAACTAACATAGAGGCAGCTTTCATACTGAAAAAGCTAAGAAAAGTCCTAGAATTGTATATCTAAATGAGTGTTGCATTGTTGCAGAGGTGTGATTGATTAGGAGCACACATGCTATTTGCTTCATAGAACCTAAAGATCTCCATTTGAGGTAGGTGAAATTAAGATTACTATGATTTTTGCTATATATGCATCTGTATATGAATTTCAAGCATTGAAATGAATATTTTCAGTCTATACGAAAGATAAGATGAATGTGCATGCTGAATTTGAATTATGATTAAACTATTATGCATAAGCTATGCATTATTGTGAACCATGTGAGAGAAATGTAAGACTAATACCAGAAAATTGTAAAATGGCTCGTATCAGTAAGAGGGGTCGTTATGATGAGGGTAAGCCTTCGGGCTGGACGAGCTACCAATCCATGAGATTTAGCCTCATTGTTTGGGGAGTTTGACGCATTCTAAAAGGGGCCATTATGATGTGGGTGAGCCATGAAGTCGTTATGATGTGGGCCGGCCTTTGGGCTGGACGAGCTACCGATCCCTAAACCCCATTGTTGGGGAGTTTGACGCGTTCTGAGAGGTGGTTACGATGTGGGTGAGCCACAGAATCGTTATGATGTGGGCGGGCCTTCGGGCTGGACAAGCTACCGATCCCTGGGATTTAACCCCATTGTTTGGGGAGTTTGACGGGTTCTAAGAGGTCATTATGATGTGGGCCGGCCTTCAGGCTGGATGAGCTACTAGTCTCTCAGGAGTAAAGCCTTGAGGTGTGTCTTTGGGTTTAACCCATTGCGCCGACTCACTACGCCAAAGAGTGAACTTGATGCACACAACAACGCATTGGGATTTGATATGTGAAATGGCTCATAAGAGTGAAGACTGGTATCAGGAAATGTAAATGACTTGTAAGTTTGACATGTGATTGCATACTTTGCTTTTCAAAGAACGTGTTTCATATTGATGCATTGGTATTCCTTCTATTTTGGCATGGATTCATGATTCTGATAAATGTTGAATGATTTCAAGTTAAATGATAATTGAATTGTTGTTTGCATGATTTAGCATGACTAAATTGATCTATACATAATTATAATGATTTTTGTTTATATAAAATATTGCGTCTTATTCCACCTACACAAGCGATTGCTTGCTGAGGCATTGTTGTGGTTTGCAATGCCTCAGATACGGAGAATAGTATCAGGTTTAGCATGTTGACAGTATTGCAGAACAAAGGACTCCCAAGGAATAGGAGCTGCTTACTGATAGGAGTCTGCCAACAGAAGCTTCGGAAGAGGACAAGTAAGGATTGGTCTTTTAATTGAAGTTGTCATATTAGAAATGAGAAAGAGACTGTATTGTATGTAATTATGTTAATTTGGAAGACTTATGTGACTAGGTTGTGCTATGGAGGTTCTGGGTGTATTGTGTTGAGGTAAACTATCTTTGTTTTGTTAGATGTATGAAAAAGACACAGAGTCTTCATTTATATTTTAAAATTGTCAATAATGTTTATCAAGTACTTCACAATGACATGCGTTAAATGTCATATATCCAAAAAATCGAGGAAACTCTGCCGAATTTTTCATAGAAATAAGCACTCATTTCACCGAGAATCCTTGTTTTTGATAGAAGAAAAATGACACTCGAGGTTTTTCAAAGTGAATTTGAAAGAAAAGATTTTTTGCTGCATTGCACTATTTTACAAAAATTATTTCAAGTTGGATCGATCCTGCATTAGAATTTAGTTTGTATTTAAAATTTCATTTGAAAACCTAAGTCGTCACACTAATCGAATTCAGAAAACCAACTAGCTTTTAAAAACCATAATTCAATAGAAATTTAATGGCTTGCTTTTCCAACACATCATGTGCTCCTTTTGGAAACCAGGCACTTTACTTTGCTTAGATTATCTTGCTGAGTTGCTTGATAACTCCAAATTCTATTCCACTTTTTAGCCATATCAAGATAAAATAAAATAACATTTGTAAACCTTTCCTTAACTTTATGGAATCAGCCCAACGTATCTCTCTTTTGTCATGTCATATGCTCCTTTCCTCAGAAAAGATCCTTCCCCATCAACTCCTCTTCAACCGACCCATGCTATAAGCAGCTACTTGACGTCCTTGTCCAACATCTCATGACATCTGTTTTTTATTAAAGTTCTTTAATCGTTTCAAGCTGCCTCTCCTTTAGTTTCCTAAACTTGAGATTCTCATTGGCAGACTTAACTACTCCACCTCCAAATTCTCATCAAATGACACCTTTTTCCATCAATCCTGGTCACCCAAAATCATTAGATCATGACATGTTTATCCTTCTATCTTAGCAATCCATATAAGGCTATATAAAAGACATCCTATATGAGATATTAATCACATGTTCTTGAATAAATCTAATCCAATCCATGAATTCACATCACATTTGGCCACCTTGTGTGCATCTTTGCATGGCAACAAACATTTAAGTTCTTGATGTGTACTACAAATCCTAAATTGATATAAGCCGTCCATTTCAATCTAAACTTCATTAGTGTTTTGGAATGTTGATAGCTTGATCTAACCACTTATCTACAATATCCATGTAACTTTTGACATGTAGATCAGAGGAATTTCTTGAATCTCATACTAGCTTCCTTTTCAGGCTTTAATTGCCACAAATGTTCACTTTTCTCAATTGTATCTTAATCCTACAAAAATGCAAAAATAAATCTTAATTGGTGCCAAATTAAGTAATTTAAGGGTTAAAAATGTAATTTCCAGGGATCTTAAATGTAATAATTATGTGTATATCAAGTTTGACCGCACAACATAAGTTAATTGTTATAAATATTTACATTAAGGAGTGGTGAGGAAAGATTTAAAAGCTTTGGGACTAAATGAAACCATGGTATTTAATAGAGTGGAATGGAGGAATAAGATTCATGTGGCCGACCCCTAATTGGGATAAGGTCTTGATGATGATGATGATGATGATGATGATGATGATGATGATGATGATGATGATGATGATGATGATGATGATGATGATGATGATGTACAAGAAATTAACCTAATAGATATCTAGAAATTAAGTGGTTGAATTTAGAAGGAGAGGAGATAACATCATTCACAAACAAATTGATGGTAGAAGGAAAGTGGAATAATGAAACGATAAACACCATATAAACTGATGTGGTTGAGTCTATTATAAAAGTGGCAAAATATGTTCTAGGAATATCTAACGGTAAAAGGAAACCAATAAAAGAAACTTAGTAGTATAGTGAAAAAGTGCAAAAAGTTATTAAAGAGAAATGAGTGAGTTTTAAAGTATGGCATAGCATAAGAAAGAATAAAAACTTTGAGCAATATAAGAATGCTAAAAAGGTTGTTAAGCAAGTAGTGAGTGAGGCTAAACTCAAAGCATAAGATGATCTCTATAATAGATTAAGGTCAAGAGAACGTGAGAAAGATATGTTCAAACTTACAAAAATAAGAGTAAGAACATAGTACTTACAAAAATAAGAGAAAACAAGAGGAAGAACTTATACCACTTTAAGTGCTTTAAAACAATGACCAAAGCATAGTAGTCAAAGATGATGAGAATAATCAAAGGTGGAAAAGTTACTTTGAAAAATTGCTAAATGAAAAATCTACAGTGAATATGGAGATTGAAAGAACTGGAAACCCAAATAAAGTTGGATTATAGAGATATGAACATAGGATTACAATACTTGAAATGAGAGAGGCAATGAAAAAGATGAAATCGAGGAAGTCCATGGGCAAGATGGTACACTAATAGAGGTTTGCAAGTATAGGGGAGATATTTGAGTAGTTTGGATGACAATGTTGTTTAATAAGATTGTAGAATTGAATAAAATGCTAGATGAATGGTGGAAAAACTCTATCGTGCCAATTAATAAGAATAAAGAATATACACAATGTTGCACTAATTATTGTGGGCTCAAACTTATGATCCATGCTATGAAACTTTAGGAATGAGTGATTGAGAAGAGGTTATGATGTGAGGTAAGTGCATCAAAAAACTAGTTTGGTTTCATTCCTAGGAGGTCTAACATGGAAGCTATTTTCTTTCTTAGATAATTGATAAAGAAATATAAGGAGAGGAGGAAGGACATTTACATAGTCTTTATTGACTTAGAAAAGCTTATAATAGGGTTCCTAGAGAGTTAATATCATGGGTGTTGGGCAAGAAAGGGATTTCACGAAGGTATATATACATAATTAAATATATGTATGAGGGAGTGGTAACAAATGTTAGGACCACTAGCGAAGAAAGTGATGATTTCCCTATCACTATATGAATACACGAAGGATTAGCATTGAACCCGCATTAGTTAAGGATGAGTTAACAAAAATTCAGCACAAGGGGATTCCATAGTGCATGTTATTTGTAGATAACATAGTTTTGATTGATAAAACAAGGGAGGGTGTATACACAAAGCTAGAGTTGTGGAGAGATGCTATAGAATCTAAAGGATTTAAAATTCACTGAACTAAGAGAATATATTAAATTGAATTTGAGCAGTGAGAAGAGTGAGAGTGAAGTACTAGTGAAGATTTATAACCAAGAAGCCACTCAAAAAGACCACTTTCACTACTTGATATTTATTATTCATGAGAGCAGAGAGATTTAGAGAAATGTTACCTAGAGAATCCAAGTGGGTTGGAACAAATGGAGATGTGCCTATGTTGTTTTGTGTGCTTGTTGGTTGCCACTCAAACTAAAAGAGAAATTCTATAGGATAGCCATAAGGCCAGCCATAGTCTATGGATTAAAGTGTTAGGCAGTTAAGGAGCAACATGTACATAGGATAAGCATAGCTGAAATGAAGATGTTGAGATGGATGAGTGGTAAGACAAGAAAGGATAGAATTAAAAATTAAAACATTAGAGGAAACTTAAGAGTAGAACCAATCAATAACAAGATGAGGGAGGGTAGACTTAGATGGTTCAGACATGTCCAATGGAGACCTAAAATAACACTAGCTAGAAGAAGTAAGTTGATCCAAGTTTAAGAAGCTAAAAGGCCAAGGGAAAGGCACATAAGGAAGTGGATTGAAGGGCTGAGAAATGATTAAAAGCTTTTGGAGTGAATGAGGCCATGACCCTTGATAGAGGAGAATGGAGGAACAAGATTCATTTAGCCAACCCAATTGATCATTTATCCAATTCACTAAATGAAGTGGAATGTACTTTGAAAAATAAGATTTGATTCAAGTAAGGCCTACTTTTGAAAATAAGGTGGAAAGGAAGATGAGAGACAGACAGACAGACACACACACACACACACACACACACACACACACACACACACACACACACACACACACATATATATATATATATATATAGAGAGAGAGAGAGAGAGAGAGAGAGAGAGAGAGAGAGAGAGAGAGAGATTTTAGGTTTTTCAAAGCATTACAAAGCACATTACTAACTGACTCTCACTCATTAGGCATTTGTTGGCAGATTTTAGGGTTTCTTAATATTCTACAATTGATACAAATAGAAGTTATTAAGAATGTATTTATGTGTGCGTGCATGTGTTTGTGTATGTGAAAGACAGATGAGGGTTACATAAAAAATAGAAAGGTCAATGACTCTTGATGAGTCCCCACCTATATGAAGAGACCTTAAATACAAATAAATATATACAAAAGATTATAGAGGTGGAGACTTTCTAAATTGATGGTAGATGATATATTCAATTAAAATATGAAGTTGAAGGAATTAGGATACAAATGCCATGTGGCTCAAAAGGAGAGAATGGATAACAGCAAATTCTGTAGAGGCTTATTCATTCAACAAATGAAACACTACAAAATGAAAGTAATTAAAATATTAAAAATTCTTACATAGCACAAGAGAAAATAGGATTAAAGAAAATGCCACATGGCACAAGTAGAAATAGGGTTCAAAGTGCTAAAAAAGACTATTTGCTTAATATATATATATAGTAATTATGCGATATGCTATTACTATCATGCAATATTAATATAATTAAGGAAATCAAACGGTATAGATAGAAATATCAAAGAAAATTTTCAAATGCCCTTCTCCCTTTTTAAGCAATGTTAAATATCTTTCCATGTTTCCAAAATTTCAAAAACCTAGCCGTTTTTTTTTTTTTCCTCCATATATCCACCTGTCATTAAGAGCCACAGGTAAGGGTTTTATTCTTTACTAAAAGACTCAAATACGTTTAGTAGCTATAACTTAGTCTTATTTTACATATGTTAGAACAATGTACTTTAACTTATTTTTTTAAAATCTCAAAAATATAAATTATGAAAAGGTGGAAAACCCATTGCATAGCTGCTAATCTTATAGTTGTAGCCTTGCAGGTAAACAACAACCAGTCTTTCTTCAGTTTTCAATCTACAAAGCAAAGCTTGCTGCTGAGCAAACCTCATACGATATTCAATCTCCACTGGGGCATTGGAACATCTAACCCTTATATCTTTTGATTTTTGCTCTTTTTCGGCATCTTATTATGTGCTTAGATAGTGCATAATGGCAGCCCTAGCAATTATCAATACGTCAAAATGAGGAGTTTAAGAAGGAAATGGTCTGGAAAACTGTTAGGCCAACCATTGTCAAGGTTGCTACATTCAGATCCCGCTAGAAAGCATTTCTAATTTCAAAGCATGTGAGTAAAATTACTCCACATTCCAATTATTTCTCAAAATCTAGGAAGATCTGAAGTATTTGATAAAAGGATTCTAGACATACAACATGTTAGCTGTAACGTTAATTATGAATAAATTTTTTATATGTTAACTCATATAGCTCTAGATATATGATTTGGGCCTATCGATATAGTTTAGGAGAAAACAATAACTGCTTCCAAATTTTATTTAACAAAGATAACTAAGAACCTTTTTTTTTTTTAAGGCATAAATAGTTAAGATATTAAACGAGGCATTAAAGTCTTTTCCATCAAAATAACCATTGCTAGGTAAAATACCCATTGAAGAAAAGAGGAAAGCTAGCTGGTTTCTTGAGATGTTAGAAAAAAGAGGAATGCAAGGCCGAAGGCCCTAAATCAACCTTACCTAGAAGTGCCTAACATTTGGCATTAAAGAGGCCTACCTGTGAATAATCTAAGCTGTTCGTCTTATTGTTCTAGTTTTGAATAACTAGTAGTTCTAAAAATGTGTAGATCAAATAATTCTGTCATTTGAAAAACTGTACTATTTATCACAAAAAATAGACGATTAGAATTTTGTGTAGCTACAGCCTAAATTCAACTAAAAAAAAAATGGTATGTATGATGTTAGAATCATCCAACATCTTAAGTTTTGATATGCTAGTTATCCAAACCTAGAGCAACAAGATGAACGAATAAAATCATTCAAACAGCAAGTCTCCTTAGTACTAAATGGTGGGTGAATCTGGCTGTGTTCATATAGGACCTTTGGCCTAGCATTCCTCTGTAAAAGATGAGATGGTATTCAATATTGCTTAGAAAGGTTGCTGGGTATTTGATAATTTTCCAAATTAAATAAATAATTTATGCCGATGATAAGATACTCTGCCTAGTAGACAGGGTTTTGAAGGATCGTCACGATCTGAAGTAAACCGTAATTTGCATCTTACCCGAAAGATACGGAAAGATGGCGTATTTGGGTTGCCAGCTACTGTAGAATCCGAGGTTCGCTTGGATCAAATCAAGATAATCGTCCTTTTAATATTAAAAAAAGAACAAGAAAGGAAAATCTCTTAATATTCTACAAAAGACCACACCTTCGGATCACTCACTTTGCTTGGTCGTTGGCCACCATCACGATTAGCCCATGCTTCATGATCTTTAGATACTTGTAATAAGCCACATGGTCTACTCTGTGCTGTAGAGCACAGGTTTCCGTTTCAATGGTAGATGAGAGTGAGAAAACACTGTACGTGTCGTTAGAGAAATAGACATGCTGCAGTAATGCTGGAACGTGCATATCTCTTGGAAAATGGGCCGGCAAGTGACAAGTTTTGGCCGCCACTTCTATCATCCGAAGTTCAAACCATCTATCGTGGGCCTTTAGATTAAGACTCAAATCAAACTTAGAATAATTCTGAGCCTCCAATTGTTGCCGTAAGCAAGGTCATACATTTGACGAACGAACCATCAACATTTAAGGAAAAAGGGCAAACCATCAACAAACAAAGGGTCTTGAAAGCGTCCAGTTGTGGAATTATATATATGACTCGGTATGAAAGTTAAAGTTATTTGAACTTTACATAGGTTGGTCGCTGGAGTAAGCGCAAAGGAACAGTTTCTTTTCATATTTTTCCTATTCATATAATCACTATAAAGTATGCCTAAATTTTTCACTTCATCGTTTGGATATCCTAAACGCATCGCAAGCTGAATGATACATGTTATGGAGGTTTGACAGTCGGGAAATATGTGACTTGTCATATGAGTATTTCCTCTCTCATTGCTGAATATGGTATGCTCTTCACACAAATAAGAACTTCTAAGTTGGGGATTTCTATCTCCTTTGAATTGACAATGAATTGAAGTTTCAAAGTTGAGAGATAAAGGTTTTATATTTAATTGCTCTAGTTTCAAGACACATTCTTCTAGGTAAGTCACCTGTTCTCTCCTTGGGAAACTCGATGCCCCTTAGTTTTTATGGAAATAACTTTTTCAAAAACTTCTTTAAACTAAAATTTGATGTCCCTTTTTAAAAGAAAAAAAAACTATTTTAAAATGCATACAATAGTATAGCTTATTCCAAAAACACTACTTCCAATCCTGAGTGTCAATTTTTTTTTAAACTTTGAACATACAAATATATATATATATATATATATATATATTTAAGCACATCCAAAATCTACTTATCACAATCCATGGCAACTAACAAAACCATCCAAATATTTTAAGATGTACTTAAAATTAGAGCACTTATTACAATATTATTGAATGTCATAGTTCATGAAAATACACATCAACTAAGTTTCCAAGTCTTAATTTTATTTTATTTTTGGTTCTTGCTCCTCTTAGCTATTGAATTTCAATCGGTTCCTATTTTCTTGAACCTTCACCTAAAATGTTACTATAAGGATGTAAGTACGACAACTCAGTAGGTATCTACTAAGTTAAATAAAACATGCAAAAATACATGTATGCAAGAGAATATAGTATAATGCATCTCATTACCCTCAATTTTGTCAAAATCTTCAAAACCAAGATAATCTTAGAGTAATACTTCATTGATCAAATGATATACCACATATCAAATTCATTATGTAAACTGATCAATTATTAGATCTTAGATAACAAATCAAATAGTAGTAAACTATTGAAGCTACGAAGCACTCTAGTCCTTAATCCTTTAGGATTGGTATTAGAGCACATAGCGAAAGTGGCTTTTTTATCAGCAAAAGTAGATAGAAAAGCTACTCTAATAAGCAACGTAAATGTTTAAAGTTTAAAGTTGAAATCATAAAATTTAAAGCTTCATCAATTAAAGAGTTACAAGATTAAGAACAGAATGAAGGAACAAAGATGCCTATTTGATTGAACCTCCCTTTTAGGAATAATTCAATTAAAGTAACCACATAGAATTGAAATATATGATGAGATGAGAATTTTTTTAGAATTATTTAAAAGGTAACATGAAAAGAATTTCGAGGACGAAATTCCTGCAAGAGGGGAAATGACCCTAATTTTTAAATTCTATTTCAAATAATTTCTAAATTATTTTTGGATGAGATGCAAATTGGAAAATTTTATGTTTAAACTTCTGTAGAATTGACCTTTTGAAAGATGCTTGGTTGATTCTTGAAACCTAAATAATTCTATTATACTCAAAAGAACAAATCCAACAGTACAAAGAACACTGAAAATCCTTATTTCTATAAAAGGAAAAATGGTACTTGGGATTTTTAAAAGTGTTCTCATAGAAATATTTTCATTGTTTGTTTTCTAAAAAGTCTTCAAAACTCGGGGACCACATTTCCAAAAGAATTATGATATAAAAACCTGGGATGTCACATGTATGAAGGTGATTACGTTATTTTGAATTTGAATATGAGCAATAAATAATTAGACTTTATTTCATATATCATAGACTTGGACTTATGGATGAATGTGGACTCATGATGGATAAACCCTGGGTCTTATTGATTTTTGGTATTCTTTGTATCATTACCTTTGTTTCAGATAGAGTTTTCATGTAGTCAAATGTTCTTTCCTTTGTATTATGTGTTGTTATTATTCATCTACATTCAGGACTATCATGATTTCTTTATCAATCATTTAACACCTAGGGATTTTGGAAATATATTGTTGTTTAGAAATTTATTATTTTAAGTAACTATAAAATTAAAATTTTACATTGATTTATATGTGTGTTTTGTGTTCTAAAAATTTGGCGTATCAAAAAAGGTATTTCTTTAATGGCATTAAGTAATGGAATGTTAATATTGACTCGTTTGATCACATCCACTATTTCATGAAAATTGCCACACTTCTTTGCCAAGTTCAATCTTGGAGGATAAGGAGCCTCAAAAGTATAAGGTGCAACAAGAAGAGGATCAGAGGAAGGGAGAGATGGTTAAGCCTTCTTAGCTTGTGTAGGCTTCTCTTTTTCCTTCATAACAGGGGAATCCTTATTTAGTCCTACCTTGTTATCTATCTATTTTCCACTTCTAAGGATAGTGATTGATTTGGCTTGTTCTTGGAATTTTATTTTTTCTTTAGAAAAGTTGACAATCTCGAATCAACTCTTAGGGTTTGGTACTGGCTAACTAGGAAATTTTCCTTGCTTCCATTCACTTAAAGTAGTAGATAGCTAACCCATTTGATATTTCAACTTCTCTTCTTCTCCTCCAGACATCCCAAATTTCTCTTTCTTTTCTGAATTAGACATTCATGCACCAAGAGATTTGGGAGTTTCTTCCTACTTTGAATGTCTCCCCTTAAGTGTATTTATCGAGTTCACTTGTTTCCATCTTAGATTAGAATTAAATCCCACCTCCTTCTAATCTTTTTCTCTGGCCAATCCCCTTCTTGGAAACTTCCCTTAGATTCTTTTAACCCCCTTGGTTACCTCCATTATGTTTCTCTCTTCTCATCCCAACTTTCCTTCATCCAATATTCTTGAAAATCATATCCAAAGATCTTAAGCATTTCATTTCTACTTTGTAGATCAAATCTTATCCATTCTTTCTTATTTTATCATCTTTTGTTCCAGCCCTAGTATGATGTACAACCCTAGAGTAGATGGCTAGGATTGTTGCTTTTCTCCTCTTTATTGCCTTCCTCTCATCATGCTTGACCTATGATAGAGGGTTGAGATTAATTTGAAATCTTCTTTCCTTGATTCTCTCCCTAGCCCACTAGTTTTTCCTCCATCCAATCACAAAACCAAGATCACCTATATTTTCTCCTTGTAAAGCACATTTTTAGCCTCCTTGAAAATCATGTTTGGATTCTTGTTATAAAAAATAAAAAAAAAATGGTGGACAGGGCATTGAAAATTTCTCAACCCTAGTGTAAGTTATTTCTTATTAGTTCTTTAGTTTGGCCTAGATGCAAAGATGATCTTAACCTTTAACCCTTCAAAATTCAAGATGCACCATGACTGTGGATTTCCCATTTATGCTCCTCTCCCTTGTTTTTCTTCTTCTCAAATTCCTATATTTTCTTCATGAAAATCAGGTGTAATTAGGTGCATGACATATCCTTCCTTATGGAAAAAACATGTAATGCATGTGGGTTCCTTCCATGTGTGTGTGTGTGTGTGTGTGTGTGTGTGTGTGTGTGTGTGTGTGAGAGAGAGAGAGAGAGAGAGAGAGAGAGAGAGAGAGAGAGAGGATGAGAATAGTCTGCTTGCGAGTCTTGGGCCTTGCATAGTTGTCCGTGCGCATGTGCCTTCATTGTATATGAATTTAGCTTTACTTAAAAGCTCTCCAAAGGTGATGGAATGCGTGCAAGCATGCATGAGAAGCTTGGCACCTTGCCTCTTGATAAGGACACCCTCCCTTGCATGGATAAAATCATTTGATGCCCCTTAGGCTTTTTGACAGTGCTGAATTCTCAGCATTCTTAGTTTTTCAACCTCTTGGCTCTTGGCATGTGGATCCATAACTTTACTCAAATGGTGGAAATAGCTTTATTTTAGGGTTTTGAGTTGTTAAGAATAGCATTTTTCTTAGTTGTATCCTAATCTTGCAAATGTAAAATAAACCAAAATTAGGAATATTTAAAGAAATTTCAGGGTTAAAACTATAAAATCTAGAACTATTACATGTAATATTTCTATGTATATCACCTTACATCTAAGGTCAACTACATGAATCTTATTGCTTACTAATATGATTTGCAATGTCAGATAAAGATAGCATGATAAATTTATATGATTTGCAATATGAGAATTAGAACTATATGCTACTATATACAATGTCAAATTAGAACTACTACCTCGTGTGTCAATCATTGTCCTTGTTAATTATGTACAATTGTTTATTTATGGCTAGGCATATCTAATTTTGTATTTAATGCTAGACATAGCTAATTCCATTGAATTTTGTCAACTTTTTACTTCTTACTACATTGTATTTGTACTTAAATGCTATTTGGTGTACCTGAGTCATTCTAATTAAGATGTAAGCATCTATTTGGTTGTTTCATATTTTTAAAATGTAGCCAATGTTTTCAAGGAAAAGATAGGGTGATCGAGTCTCCTTTTATAATTTGGAATGTGAAATGAGGGCATATTAGGTAAATTGCATTGCATGCATAAAATGTGCAAGTTAAAAAAATAGATGAATCTCTGCCAGATTATTAATAGAAATAAGGGGTTTATTTTTGTAACACCCTTAATTTTTAAATTTATTTTATGTGAAGGGATTGAATTGAAAAGAAAAAATGCTAAATCTAATTTTCAAGATTTTTATTTTTAAAGATAACTAATGAAAGACATAAAATTAACTATTAAAACATTAATATTAGTAATTTATTCAAAAAAATTGAACCCAACAACCCTTAGTATGCCAAAATCAGAATTCAGAAAAAAAAAAAAAGAAAAAGAAAAATCTTAATTATTTTAATTAAAATATTTAATTAAATTAACTAAGTAAATAAAATGATAAATTAACTATAGGTTGGATTCACGTGACGTCACACACAATTATTAATCGTAACAGATAAATACATTACCCGCAATTATGACATGTAATGATTACAAAAATAATAATAAATAAGAAAAATAAAATATTTTCCAAAAATCAACATTTAATGCTAATCTCGGCATTAATTCCTCCGCACTCTCTCTCGGTCGATCGATCGACCAGGTCGCTGGTCAATTCCCCTGCCAAGGTCTCTTGCTGGTGCCGCTGCACCCCACAGACAGCCCCTCCTACTCTCCCCTCTTTTCTCCGGCAACCTGGCAGCACCCTTCTCCCATGCTTATTTTTCTCTGTTTGATCTTTCACCAGCAAAGCCTTCCTCTGCCGAATCTCTCTGTATTTGAGCTTCCCCTTCCCCACCTTCCTCCCCGGCGCCAGCATGAGTACCCTCCTCTTGCGACCTACTTTCCCCCTCTTCCCTTGGCGCAGCCCCACCTCCAATCTCCTTCCCATTTTCTCCAGCGCCACAGTTTTCATCTATTGGCGCAAAACACCCATTTCCCTCTTCTTCGTTCTGCCAGCAAAGCCCAAAAGGTAAGGGTGCCTGGTTTCTCCTCTGGCGATGTACCGCACAAAAATACTTTTCTCTCCGGTTTTCCTCTCCCCTTCCCTGACGTCGACATGACTGCACCCGGAACCCATCTCCCCGATCGTCGTCCTCCACCGGCACAACGAGACTCGACTGCCTGACCAAACCGACCGCACCACCTCTTCCTCATTTTCTCTCCTCCAACATAACAACCTAACTCGCCATGCAAGCTTGCACGTCCGGACCTTCCCCTTCCCCCCTCCGTTTCCCTGTGACCCTCTTGAATTCCTTGTGCCCAAGCCAGAGGGACGACGGACCCCACGCCCCGCAGAACAGGAACCGTGCTTAAGGCACGAGACGCCCGCACCAGCAACATAGTTGTTGCTAAACCACTACAGCCCTCTCCCACTCACTCTCTCTACAAAGTTGCATGGGTGGGCCCCACTATTAGCACCCACCCAGCATGACCCATCTTTTCATTTATTGATCGGAGAAGATCCAATAGTGGATCGTGACCAGACCCTTTATCAAACATTAGATCATCTGATCTATGACCAATTTGACCATTCATTACGGTCTGAAATATTCATCGTGATTCTCGTGATGTGTAAATTGAGAACTATATTAGAGATCTTTGATCTAGATCATTGTTGAAGTCATTTGAGCAATCTTGATCAAAGGGTGAGATCAATCGAGGGTATAGGTATAAAATTGGATTCTATTTAATGATATATATCTTTTAAATAATTCATTAAGTTATTTAATCATATTTATTAATGTGTTCTTAGGTTTGGGACAATTAGGTGGATAATTATGGTTGGAACACTATGGATAGTCTAATATGGCACCATCGCAACAATCACTTAATGATTAGGCATCACAGACAGCTAGATGTCATCAAATTTGGCCTACAAGGTAAGATTTCCACCTTAACTCTTTAATTTAATTGATTTGACTGAAATTATCTATAATTGAGTAAGATTAGACCTTGTACAGTCTAGATTTGCTAATGCTAAGTATCCAAACCTTAATAAATGACTAATTGATAATATGATAGATGAAATGATCTAATAGTTAGATTGTCTAATTAATTAATTTGGACCATAAGATAAGACAAGGAACATAGATCTAACCATCATATCTGAGCAGGAGTTAGCAAAGGACAAATAGACCATAAGAAAACTAAGAAATACATGTAGTCAAGTTAATTTAAATATTAAAATAGATGATTAAACCAATCTAAAAGTTAGATCATCCCGATAACATCAAATTTAGTAAGATTAAATCTTTGAAGCAACAAGAAATTATCAATCTGACTAATCAAGATTAGATACAACCATCAAATGGATGGATCAACCATTAAAATGAGAAAAGCATTGTCTATGAGTCATAGATTGATTGAGATAAAGTCAAAACCAATTATTAGGACTGTTGATCTTTAATCTATAGCCAAGATCTGGTGACTAGACATGACATGGAGAATAGATCTATGATCAGTGATGACTAAATGCAAAACCATCTAAATTTAAGATAATCAAAGATGATCTAACTCTAAAATGAGATGGACAGAGTAATAAGTGATGATAGATGATGTGTGATTTGACATGAAAGCTAGATTACATGGACTAGAGGGGTTGCATGCCTTAAGGGATTACTCCCTTGTTTTGAAGTAATTGACAACATTAAACATTAGTATGTTTTCTATTAAAATCATGGATTTCATTGCACTACTTCCATGTTTATAATGGATACTATGTATACATGTTGTCACACTATGATCTTCATGAAACTACTTTCCAACATGTATGCATCTCATACTTGCATTAACACTTTGATTTTTATGTTTATGTGGACATATGACTTTTATCATATAAATGTAATTATTTCATAAGTAATAGTGAAAATATATGATTACGAGTATGATTTCATTATCCATAGAAGACATTGGATTGTGACAATATTGTTATCATAAACTGAGACATTGGATGATTTGTTTTATTGCTTGTGTTTATTCATAGATTTGTTGATCTTTAGGAGACTTACCACGTGATAGGGGCAGCGCTTTGAGACGACAAGCCACAGGTGCTCTTGTATTTTGTACTTCAGATAATTTTTTATTCATATCTTGATTTTGAGATATTGTACAATTTGTGAGATTTTACAAATTTTGACGAGTATTTTCACTCGGTGCCCTCTATGCTATGAGAGATTTATGTCCGTCATTGACCCAATGACTTTGTGAGATGATAGACACCCCATTCATAGATGGGAAACATTGTAAAGAGTGCTATAATGGGTAATCCACACTATGTTTCCAATCCTCATCCATGTGGGATGAATGCTTAGCTCCCATTTTGGGGTCAACAGGAATCAACATTTGATAAACTTAGGCATTGGTTATCAGTGCATGGCAGTCAGTGTGATTATTCTATGTTTTCATTCAGCATTGCGAGCACACTAGGATATACATATCCTTATGTACCTACTATGTGACGATGCCTAGAGGATTGGTATTAGTATTCATGACTTGACATATGATTATGTGATACACTCGTAGGACTTGCGTGTTAGTGTGCCCCTCACTAATGACATGCATATTTATATTGAGACATTCTTGAGTTTTCATGTATTGATATATTCATGAGCCTTGAGGTTTTGTATTATTACTTGTAATATTGATCAATTTCACATACTTTTCGTGATTTCTCTCACCCTTATTTATCATTATTATTAGAAATCATATTAGCTATTCTTTCATGCACAAACTAGTTATCACATGCTTTTAAGACTTTGGCACCTAGACCATGTATTACATGTTTAATTTCTTAAGTTATTATTATTATTAAATGTTTATGTACTTATCAAGCCTAACTTGCTAAGGCATTACATTGTTTTTGCAAGGCCTCAGATATAGAGAAAGACAAATAGGAGTGAAGAAGGATTAGGTGAGTAGCTAATGGAGACATCTTTTATTGAGGGTGTGTTTTAATCATGCTTGGACAGTATATGTACATTATGTATTGACTTTTATTTACACTGATGTAGAGATTATGACTGTCGACTGGATGGATCTTGAAGAAGTAAATTTATTTTTAAATGATTTACTTGAAAAAAATATTTTATTTGAGTTTTTCAAGATTGAAAAATTAGACTAAATTATGAATAAATTAATATTGAGTTGAATGTTGAAACTTGGCATTTTTAAATGAATTTCATTGAAATTATTTTTGCTATTTCTAAAATTATTTTCAAACTTGGGGCCTCACATTTTGAAAAGAATTTAAAAAGTGTCATAAAAACCTGAGTCATCACAGTTGGTATCAGGGCAGATTCATCAGCTCACAACTAGTCCAAAAAGTCTAAGTTGAGACGACAATCCAAGGTGAAAGTTAGAGATTGTATGTGCTAAATCATTTAGAAACATTTGAAATTTGGATAATACAAGTTAGAGGGGTTGGCAGAGGAATTAAAATTTGCAAAGTTAGAGTATGATTGAATGAGAACTATATCTAAATTAGATTCATATTATTAATGGAAATTGACTCAGTTACAAGTCATGAATAGTCAAGAAAAAGAAAATGATTGAGAAAAATAAAAGTAGATTCTTAAGAGTATGATAACATTTTTAAGGTAAGAAAATAGAGTATAGGGTATATGAGTCAGTGTTTCCAACTGAGAACATTATTGTTGATCAGTCTTAATGAATGAGTATTTTACAAATTTAGAAGATTATGAGAATGAGTTTTGTCAAATAATAGATACCTCTTAGTGCTAATTTTATGTCATGATAAAAAAATTGATGGAGATATTGAGATAAAAAGGATCTAAATGTTGTGATAGAAGAAATGTCTATCTATAGAAATGATTTGATCTTGGATTATGAATTTGGATAAGATTATGAATAAGTGCTTGAGATAGAAGATTATAGTGTAAAAGTAGTATATGACAAGTGAGTATTTGATATAGAGAAATAAGATATAGATATTGTATATATTATGAATGAGAATGAAGGATTCTCTAAAAAGTATTATGAGTATCTTGTAGGAGTCTAGAAGACTTTGATATTGTTGGAATAGAAGGATCTAGTTTATGATGTATTTATTCTACTTAGTTGATAGAATTCGATATGTGCAGGTTGTTGCATACAGTAATATAAAGTCGAAATATGAAAGAATTAATTGGTAACTTGTGTATACTATTGTAAGAGAACCATAAAACTATCATGTGAAAGTACATCTACTGATTGAGATAGGATTGTCAATTTTCTCTAGGTTTGAGTTCTATGTAATTGATTGCACATTGTATAAATAATCATACACTAGTGCAAAGAGATACTTTTGGTACATGGTCAATGAGAAAAGATTTGAACCTACTGAACATTTTCATTATAGCATTAGAGGCACACTTAAATTACGGATGATTTGATTGTGACAGGTAAATAAGAATCTAAGTAGGAATACAGATAGGTTGGCAAATAAATGATTGTAAAAGGACTTGTATGAATGTGTATTATTTATAAAGCATAATTGACCTTGGTGTATAAGCAAGGATGTAGTATGGATCACATTTGTGAACTGGATGAGGAGGTTGATTAAAAGAGAAGAGTGATAGAATAGTAGCGGAGACAATAGTGGGATCAAGTTTAAGAAATCATATACTTGAACTCAAGGAGATTGAGTTAATAAATAGAATAAATTCTGAGATTTTAAGTGATTAATGTCTAAAATGTTGCAATGAATAGAATGCTATGAATGATCATTAGAATCAATTAGAAAGAAAAGTATTTTTATTGGAAATAATACATGAAAATTAGTTTCACCCTGTGATTTTTACGTCGATGATGCATATAGAGTTGAGAAATCTATTGGATACGTCACATTGTTAAGCTGCATAAACGATTATAGTAAAGCTAGCAAAAAGCAGATACAATGATAATGTGCAAGCGCCGGCCGAGGTCCCTTGCATGTGCCATTACAGCTTGGCTACGGCGCCTTCTCCTCTCCCCTCTTTTCTCCGCGACCTTGCAACGCCTTTCTTCAGCACTCAATTTTCTCCATTTGATCTTCCATTGGTGAACCCCCCCTGTCGGATCTCTCTGCTGTTGAGCTTCCACTTCCTGACCTTCCTCCCTGACACTGGAACGAAAACCCTCCTCCTGCGACCTCCTTTCCCCTTCTTCCTTAGGCGCAGCCCCTACCTCCAATCTCCTTTCCATGTTCTCTGGCATGACAGTTCTCTCTAACCAGTGCAGAAAACCATTTCCCTCTTCTTTCCACCGCCAGCAACACCCAAAAGGTAGGCGGCCCGGTTTCTCCTCCAGCAACGCACCGTGCAAAAACCCTTGGCCACAAATGGAACCCATCTCCCCGATCGTCGTCCTCCACCGGCGCACAACTCGACCGCTTGAGCAAGCTGGCCGCACCACCTCTTCCCCATTTTCTCTGCTCCACTAGAATGGCCTGAGTCACCGTGTAGGCTTGCGCGTCCTGACCTTCCCCTTCCTCCTCTTGTTTCCCTGTGACCCTCTCAGGTTCCTCACACCCATGCCAACGGTACGATACCCCCGCGCCCCGCAACACAGGAACCGTGCTAGAGGCACGACACCCCCGCGCCAGCAGCACGTTCATGGCCGACGACTACAGTCCCTTTCTACTCACTCTCTTAGCTGAGTGGCATGGGTGGGCCCCACTACCAGCACCCACCTTGAGATTAGATCTCTTCCACTGCCCAATCTAGGGGGCTCTTGCATATCAGGGATAGTCAGTGTCATAATTGCAATTTGAGGAACAAGACCCATCTCTTCGTTCATTGATCAAAGAAGATCCGACTATCAATTATGACCAAATTCTCTATCGGACATCAGATCATCTAATCTATAACTGATCTGACCATTCATCATGATTTGAACCATTCATCATGATCCTCATGATGCACAGATTGAGATCCATAGTAGAGATCTTTGATTCAGATCATTGTTTAAGCTAACTAACCTTTATCAACAACTAAGATCAGTCAAGGATACAAGTATAAAATTGGATCCAATTCCATGATCCACACCATTCAAATGATTTATTAAGATTATTTAATCAAATTTATTGATGATTCTTCAATCTAGGATAAATAGTGGATAATTATGGCTAGATCTGGATAGCTTGGTAGGGCATTATCGTGATGATTAGTTGGTGATCCAACGTCACAGACAAGTGGATATCATCAAATTTGATTTAAGAGAGTTAATATTTCTACCATAACTCTTCAATTCATTGATTTGACTAAAATTAGTTATAATTGAGTAAGATTAGACATTATATAGCCTAGACTTATTGATCAAAAGTATCCAAACCTTAATAAATGACTAATTGATAATCTAACATGATAGATAAAATGATGTAATTGTTAGATTTTCTAAGTAAACCAAAAATTAATTAATTTGGACATGGGATAATATAAGAAACATAAATCTAATTGATAATAATAAGATCTAACTGTTAGATCCAAGCTAGAGCTACCAAAGGACAAATAGACCATAAGAAAACTAGAAAATACATGCAATCAAGTTAATTTAAATATGAAAAAAGATGATTAAATCAATTTAGAGGTTAGATTATTTGATAACATCATATTTAGTAAGATTTAATCTTGGAAGTAACCAAAAACCATCAATCTAACTAATCAAGATTAGATCCGACCATCAGATCATTGGATCAACCACTAAAATGAGAGAAGGACTATCTACCAGTCATAGATCGGTGGAGATAAAGTCAAATCCAGCAATCTAGTTTGCTGATCTTTAATCTACAACTAGGATCTAATGACTAGAGATGATATGGAGAGACAAATCTATGATCAGTGATGACTAAATGCAAAACCATTTAAATTTAAGATGATCTAAATAGGAAATAAGATGAACAGAGTAGTAAGTGATGATATATGATATGTGTGATTTGGTAGGAAAGCTAGACTACATGGACTAGAGAGGTTGTATTCCTTAAGGGATTACTCCCTTGTTATGAAGTAGATGGCGACATTTAATATTAGCATATTTTCTATTAAAATCATGGATTTCATCGCACTAGTGCCATGTTTATAATGGATATTATGTATATGTGTTGTCATACTTTAATCTTGATGAAACTACTATCCAACATACATGCATCTCATACTTGCATTAACATTTTAATTATTATGTTTCCACAGATAGGGGTAGTGCTCAAGGATGGCGAGCCACAAGTGCTCTTGTATTTTGTGCTTCAGATATTTTTTCTTCATATCTTGATTTTGAGATATTGTGCAACTTCTAAGATTTTATAGATTTTGATAGGTGTTTTCACTTGGTGCATGCTATGATAGGAGGGATTTAGGGCCAACCACTTATCCTCTAAGTTTGTGATATGATAGACACCCACTTCATAGATGTGCAACATTATAAAAAGGGGTATCATGGGTAGTCCACACTATGGTTCCAATCCTCATGCAGGCGGGATGGTCGCTTAGTCTCCCATTCTGATGTTAATGGGGAGCAGTTGTTGATAGACCTAGAAGTTTGTTATTACTACAACATAGCACTCCATATGGTTATCGAATATTTTTACATAGCATTATAGGCATACTAAGATAGACATATCCTTCTGTACCTACAACGTGACGATGACTAGAGGATTGGTATGAGTACTCATGACCTAACTTACGAGAGTGTGGTACACTCGTAGGACCCGCATGCCAGTGTGCCCTTCACTAATGACATGCATATTTATATTGTGATAGTTTTTAGTCTTAAATACTATACATTGATATACTCATTAGCCTTGAGGCTTTGTATTATTACTCGTAATATTGATTGGTTTTATATGCTTTCCATGATTTATCTTGCCCTTATTTATCATTGTTATTAGAAATCATATTATCTATGTTTTCATGTACAAACTGCTTGTTGCATGCTTTTGAGACTCTGCACCTAGACCATGTATTGCATGTTTAATTCCTCAAGTTATTATTATTATTATTAAATGCCTATGTACCGAGCATTCCTAGCTTACGGAGGCATTGTTTATTTTTGCAATGTCTCATATATTGATAGAGACAAATAGGAATGAAGAGAGGATCAAGCGAGTGGCTGATTGAGATATCTTTTGTTGAGGGTATGTTTTAATCACACTTTGATTTTATGCTTATATATTGTGTATTTGGAATTTTATTTGCAATGATATAAGGACTACAACTATCAACTGGATGGATCTTGAAGAAGTAAATTTATTTCTAAATGGCTTACTTGAAAAATAAAAAATTTATTTGAGTTTTTCAAGATTTAAAAATCAAACTAAATTATGAATAAATAAATGTGGAGTTGAAGGTTGACACTTGGGATTTTAAAATGAATTTCATTGAAACCATTTTCGTTGTCTGTTTTCTTAATTGTTCTTAAGCCTAGGGCTGCACATTTCGATAAGAATTTAAAAAGTGTCATGAAAACGTAGGTTGTCACAATTTTACTATCATAATTTGTCTTTAAATGCATTACATCAAATATTTGATTTTATTGTGTTCTCTTTTACAAGAAAAATGGAATGTGAAGAACATGAATGGCAATCCAATATAACCAGTTCCCAAAAGAGAAAGGGTAGAGGATGAGCAACGATGGAAAAGGTCATTAAGAGAAAATCAAAGTGAACAAAAGAAGTTGTCACATACAACAACAAGGGGCAAGAGATAGGTGAAACTGCAGCATTTTGTAGAAGTTAACTTAGCTTCACATTAAACTACACGAGCCTAATTTACTTGATGATTGGAGGCATGTGTTACGAAGAATCAAAGATTCAATATGAGAGATGGTAAACTTATGCAAATGTTATATGTATTATATAATACAGTAAGAACATTATTTGTCCTTTTTAAATAGAGTAAATTTCTTGTTTCTCCTTTGTAATCACCCTTTGACGTTCTTGAGGACAAGAAGATGTATGCATTGCAAGGATCTGGTGAGCAATGAAGAAAATAAAAGAATTATCTTGTTCACAACTATGTAGTTCCAAATATAGATGATTCATCATGATTATATAGAGTCCCTAACATTTATTTTAGCATCATCAAGTAGGATGTATGGAATGAATTTGTAAAGAACCTCATAACTCCTGAATTTGAGGTATGTGCTAAACCATTGTTTCATTGAATTGATTTTAACATTCGATTAAGCTTAATTATGTATGCATCAAATGTGTAGAGAAAGAGAGCAAAAGAAAGAAAGGTGCATGAGACTAATAACATGCAACACTACTTCTCTAGGTTGTATGCTAGATGGGAAGACCACGAAGTAAGTATCTACAAGAGTTTATTTCTTTCAAATTATACCATAGTTATACATGTTTAATTACCTAATCATTGTGTTTGCATTAACAACAAAAGAAAGGTGGGACTACAAATCCCATTAATCACTCCATTCTATGCAAGATTGCACATTGGTGGGCCATGACACATAAACCTTCAAAAATGAAGCTATTTCAGAAGTTGCTTCTCGAATTATAAGTAGTTGCATATGTCTAACATTATATTAATTAAATTTTATACATTAATTGATAGAACTAATAAAGTTGTTGTAATTAAATTTTGTAGGAAACTTAACCCAAAAAAACTCATATACAAGAACTCTAAGCAACACTTCTGCAAAGGATGACATTCTATATAGGGCTATGGGCAATAAGGAGAGCACCTCGTTAGAGTAAGGGGGCTAGGGTGAGGTGCTCTTCCTTCTACCTTCATTCGTTGAAAATGCTAAGTCCAATCAACAAGGTGAAATTTCAAAAGTATAAAGGAGATTTGTTTGATGAGATAAAGATGGATGTAATTAAGGGACTACTTATGGGAGGTTTATGTGTAGTTTTGTAGACCACTAAACCTTGCTCAAATGCTAGCTATAATTTTATGAAGAAGAAGATCTGGAATAACAATTAGTCAAGGAGGTATATACATAGTCACGTTTGCCTTTTCATTGTCCAATTTAGTGTCCTACGTCATCCTTTCTTATGAAACTAGTATTTTCTTATTTTAGGTGGGAAAATGCCTATTGGCCATGAATACTCATGAAAACTTCATCGCAATTGCTTCATCGTATGAGGTTGACTCTTCAGTTTTGCATGGTTCGAGTATGCCTCCACACACTGGGGCCTTGCATGTGAATGCCTACCTTCCATTTCTGATAGAATCCAATGATCTTTTCACCATTGAAAACGCCCTTAGCTATCACATCGCTTGGTAAGAGAAATTTGTGATTCCTGTATAATCTAAGGTATATTTTTGTCATGCCATCATGCATCTTCATAATAGTTTTTAGAGACCTCTATTTAATCATTTATCAAATGCATCTAATGTTAATCAAAAGCAGCAACAAATTCCATCTAGCCTGACTTCCTCTTCATCATCTCATCCCATCATAGCAATTGAATTGGTACTAGTATTTATGTTTATTTTCATCACCTCAATGAATGGTTTATTAACTGCATCTCAGAAGTAGTAACAAGCATTATCGAAGCCGACTTATTCTTCACTATCTCATCCCATCATAATAATTGAACTGGTACTAGTATTTATGTTTATTTTCATTACAAAATTGAATATCTTCAATGAATAATGTTGATTAAAAATTATGCAACTTCACAGTAATCATTGAGGGATCAGCTAGAAGTCCCACCTGACACGCCTCTATCTCTACGGGGCCTCTACATAATCATTAATGAAGATAAGGTAATTAACCATGTACGTCTCAAAGCTAGAGTGGTCACATATGACATAGTTGAAGTACCACTTTTGGATGAGGACCTCATAAGAATTTGAATGGATCAACTCGAATTGCCTCACATTATTTCTTACTAGGGTATATATATGCTAACATCTCCTTCAATACGGTACTTGAAATGACATGTTAATTAGTAATTTTTCTTTTATGCAGCTACCTAGACAATACAATATGGGAATTAGAGTTTGAGAATGTACTTTACCAATTCCTTGACCCTAGTATCTCCTTCAATACGGTACTTGAAATGACATGTTAATTAGTAATTTTTCTTTTATGCAGCTACTTGGACAATACAATATGGGAATTAGAGTTTGAGAATGTACTTTACCAATTCCTTGACCCTAGTATCATTTGTAGAGCCGTGAAGCAATGGCTAATTAAGAGGCAAGCTATAGTTATTCGATTAGGATTCTTCCGTGCCTTGAAGGGGCATGCTTTAATGATTCCCTATAATAGAAGGTAAGTTTTTACTTATCTTGCCAAATTATGTTCCATACATAAGGATTGTAAAGTTCAATTGCAATTTTATGTGATTGTGTACATGTATAGGTCTCATCGAATGTTATTAGTTTTAGATATGCATGGTGGGCATGCACTGTTTTTTTTATTATTGTGAAGCCACATTTGTTCCTTGCTCATAATTGATCTTTCATTGATATTTAATGCATTTGGATTGTTTATTTGAAGTGCATCGCTTAGATGGGCTCAAATAACTAATAATCATCACTTAGCAAAACTCACTTGGAAGAAGGTTGAGGTAATATAAATAGTTACTTACTCAATTTTCTAAAGTAAAATTACAATTATACACACATGGTATTTATTACACCTTTTTGTCTTCTTTATTGCATAGTCCCATTTACAAAATTTCAATTGGGAGTGTGGGTACTATGTGCTAAGATATATGAGAACCTTAGTACATAATAGTGTTATGTTCTCCCAATTAAGAAAGGTAACACCCCTTTTACTAGTCATAATCTTATATTTTTTCACAAACTTTGACTAATTCTAGCTTAAGGATTGTAACTGAATTAAAAATGTGTATTGTCCTTATAGGAGCTAAGCTGACTTACTCCAAGTTATATCCCAATGATGTAAGAAATGAATTGGCATAGTGTGTAATGTGTTTCAATTATAACACTTGTACAATTTAGATCAATATATAAATCATCGTATTTATTGATATAAAATTAAACTTTTTTAGTTACATGCATGTCTCTTGCAATTTTCATTAATTTCCTTCAAGTATATATACATGATTTGTTTATGGGGGTTGAATAAGGGAAAGATGGAGCATAAAAGTAAATGCATTTATGTGTATGGAGTAGTGTGGAGGTACATGTGAAGTTTTTTCTCACACCTTTGAATTTTTTAGGGTGGAATTGAATGTAAATATATGGATTTTGAATGTCAATGTTGTAGTGAATGTAGCTTGTTGTAATTTTTATTTCCAAGTCTTTACAAGATTGCACGAAGACTGTATAATTATAAGAAGGTTATATACTTAGGATTTACATTAAATGTATATAGGAATGTAGGTTAAGATTGAATGCATGCAGTACATTGATTATGTCTAGAAATGCAAGTTAAGATTGCAGTGTAAAGTAATAAAAAAAAATGTTTTTACTTAACTTTTAAAGTCAGTTTTTTGAAATTGATTTTAAAAGTCATGGACTTTTAAAGTGGATTTTTTGAAAACCAACTTTAAAATCCACAACTTTTAAAGTTGGTTTTCTCTGTTCGACTTCAAAAGTCCTTGACTTTTAAAGCCAATTCAAAGTACTACAAATTTAATGTCTTTTGAAGTTGATTTTAAAACGTATTCTTTTCTTATTGATTTTAGAAGATGGCTCGATAGACGACGATTTTTGTAACCGTCTTCTGTATATGTTTTTAACTTAGTTTAAAACCCTCTTGTCTAATAGTAAAAGGAAACAAGTCATATAATCTTTCTTTCTTCCTTACTTTTCAAACTCTTTTTGTTTTTGTGGCTTATTTCTATTCCTATAAAAAGTAATGTTTTATCTTTTATATCAAAGTGGGCTTTGGTGGACCTATTTCTTTATTGAATAAGATGTTTTATCTAAATTTTATCATTAAAATAAAACTTCTAAAAGTTTTCAGCTTTTTAATTTATCAAAATTTATCTTTAATAAAATTGATTGTGGCATCTTTATCAAGTGAATTAACAATTCTATTTTAATTTGATCAATTTGAATTTAAAAGTTTTGAGAAAAATTACAAGCTAGTTATGAGAGTTTATTAAAAATTAAAAATTTATCATCATCATCATCATCATCAAGACCTTATCCTAATAAAGGGTCACTCACATGAATCTTATTCCTCCATTCCCCTCTATTAAGTACCATGCTTCATTTAGTCTTAAAGTTTTCAAATCTTTTCTCACTACTTCTATCTACATTCTTTTGGGCCCTCCACTTGCCCATTTAGAACCTTTTACTTGCATTGCCTACTCCTTCTAATTAGTGTCATTTTCAGTCTTTATTGGGCATGTCCAAACCATCTAAATCCAATCTCCCTCATCTTGTTACTTATTGGTGCTACCCTTAAGTTCCCTCTCATGTTTTCATTCCTGCTTCTATCTTTTCTTGTCTTGGTACCCATCCATCTCAACATTCTCATTTCTACTACGCTCATCCTATGAACATGATGTTCTTTAGCTGCCCAACTGTAACATCCTGGGTATTTCGAACTTTTATTCATTTTAATTTTAATTTTAAAGGCAGTGGAAATTTCCTTATTTTTGAAAACAAGATCAGAATGATAATATATATAAGAAGGTTTAAAACTCACGAACTTCATTCTGGAAGTTAACTAAGAAAACCTCCACATATGAGTAAAATAATAATCATCTAACCTAAGGATGGTTAGAGACACGTGCCACAGGATCTACCACACAATCACAATTAGAGTCACAATCCTTTTAAGTAACTTAGGGTAACTATGCTACAAGTATCCAAAATGTCAACAAAAGTCTTGAGTTATGCATAATACTCCAAAAGGAAAATCCTATACATGGATTTCTAGCAAAAGTAACTACATAAAAAAGTATGTTCTTTTCATGTCTAAAGTGATATTGGAACCTTTGCCTTCTTAGAATCCTATGCTCCTAAACTACCTGGGGTGTCACCTGAAATGTTTGGTTGCAGGGGGTAAGCAAAAACAATAGCTTACTGTAGGGTGAGAAACTAATACAAGATGGTACGCCTAAAATAGGTCAAGCGGTAGCATAAGTATACGCATTGGCATGATTATGCACATATACATATATAATTTCTGGAAGAAAAAAAGGATGGTTGATGCACGTGTGATAAAAGTCACCAATGTCTATAGAAATCAATTTAGGCTTAGGATTTCGAGTTAAACTTAAAAATCTGTTAAAATCTAGGCATATCAAACCAATGCTATCAAACCAAGGCATAAAACCTCTGATCCACAAATGGATGAAGCCATGCTCACATCGCTGTAGAAAAATTGATCGCTTAAATTACAATGGCATACAGTCCTGCCATCCTAGACGAGGTCTAACTCTCGAGACATGACCCACATATATATCACACGAACTAGATGACTATGCTCATAGGGCTCTATCATCACCCACAAGCGACTACTGTAGCCTCTACGTCTGCTCTTAGATACCTGCATGAACCATAACTCACCAGACCTCATGGGGGCTACTCGGCTACCACTCAGAGCACTTCCCCATGAGAAGCTACTCCTACTTTCCACCGTCTTCATTGCAGGGTTAGTATCAAATCATCTTAGAGGTCAGTGGCCAACTGCACCTCCTAGCATAGGGTCTCAGGACTTACAACACACAGTAGGCCTTTAGGACTTACAGTACTCCTAGAGCACCAGCCAAGCAATCTAGGATTTAGGGCACTCCAAGAGTGCCTGCCCAAAATATCGATGAAATCATATCTATAAGGACTTATAGTTGCTTGGAGAACACTAGCCTAAACATCAATAAAACTGCATCAATCAGGATTTAATGCCACTTATAAAGTACCTACCAAACCATCGATGAAATCTATAATCATTAGGACTTACAATTGCTCATAGAGCGGTTGCCTAAATATCGATAAAATCCAAAACTATTGACTTGTAAAACAAATCCAAGGTTTATGCGACTTTATCATAGTCCAAAGCCTAGGTGGTTAAGCTTAAATAGAAAACTATAAGAGGTTTCAATCTTAGGTTTAATAAAAAAATTTCAAATTATCCAAGTTTTAATCCAAGGGTAATTTGGTAATTTCTCATACTTTAGCCTGAAACATCTTTTTATCCTTGCTCATATCTAGTTTATAAATTATATTGCGTTAATCAATCTTATGGTAAAATGGCGGGTGAATTTTTATCAAGGGATTCAACTTCTATAATTATTTAGAATTTTAACTTAAGGGTAGTTTTGTAATTTTCTCTTATTAGGTGAATTTACCTTTATACCCTTCATCATTTCTAATTGATGGGTGGGTTGTATTATAGTTAGGGTTAGTGAAGTACACTAGAAATTTGGTTACATTCCTAGCTCAATAAATATAAATCTTAACAAAATTTTCTCTATGCTAGAATTTTAGAATTCCTAGAAATTCTACGTAAGTCATATTTTTACACTAAAAATTCCTAGAACTAGAATACTCAAATGACTCGAGAATTCCAGTCATTTTCTACCTCTTGAACATGTTCTCCTACCATTTTTGAACATACAGTAAGCTAAATTGTTGTCCCATTTCAGAGCTGTTCTTTTTAAATTTACAATCTTTACTATCCATTTCTTGTCCAATTCAATTTCATTTAAGAAAACTCAATTGAATAGAGTTATTTAAGATCGGGAAACTCATGTTTCCCATATGCATAAGAGAAGAAACAACACCATACCTAGTCTGTTGGTTCGAGATTTGTAATCACATTAGGTGTATCTTTAGGAGTAGGTTCCATTGAAAACTATAGATTGCAATGTCATCTTTGAAACTCAGATCTTGTTTACTTTCATTAGTTTAAGAGATTTTCATGTGGAAACTAGGCATCCAAGACTACCAGTAAGTAGAAATCTAGGCACGTCCAATCCCTTGCTCCTATTTTCCCCACTCAATTTGTCCTTCTTTGATTACAATTCTGATCAATTTACATTCTAAATTTCAAATTCAATCTACAAAGAGTAATACCCAGATTTCACTTTGTCTTAATTTGATCAAAATCTAAAAGTTTTAAGGATGGGAATGGGTGCATCTTGCATGCCTGTATGTAAGAAGAACAAGGTGTACAAAATCCCTGTTCTTACTTTGTTGTATGAAAAACCTATGAAAATCATTGCAAAGTTACAACTTGAGTGCATCCATTACAAGTTCATACAACAAGGTAGAAAACCTAGATACACCTTTGTAAATAATAGAGATTAAGGGGGTAGCTAGCATGATGAACATCTCTTGTTCACCATGAACTAGAAATGATGAACAAAACAGAGCATGCTAAATCTTCAAAGAAATCAAGATGAATTCAACAACAATAAAGCCTTAAACTTGTCATTCTTACACAAGAAACATGCAATAATACAATGCAAGAAAAAGGCCATGAATTTAGGCATGAAATGTTCAATTCAAGGTAAACATTCCATGTTTTACAGGCTTACTTGTTCAACATGCAGAAAACTAGTAGCATGAAGAGTTGAGAGTGAAATGATGCAATTTTGTGCTTGGCTAATCCAAGCCTATATTAGAATCTCATCCTACATCAAATCCACTACTTGATAGTAAGTTTGGATGATAAGATTTTAGATTATCTTCCCATGATTGCAGATCATTCTACCCTGCGTAGAGTTTCAACTCAAGCAAAAAAACTCAACTTCTTAGCTCACCCCTGCTTCTCCAATGGAGTCTTTCTTCCTCTTCTTTGATTCCTCCACTCACTACTGACTTACATAGACTTTGAATCTCCTAGCTCCTTCCTTTTCTCTCCTAATCTCTCCTTCTCGTTCTTCTTCTATTGTTTTCCCTTCTAACTTTTCTAGTTCATCAATGGCTGAAAACAGTTTCAGCCTAAGTTGATTTGATTTTTTTTAATTTTTTATACATAGGTTTGTGAAGATATTATGCATGTGGTTAGTATGACACGTGGGGGCCAGCTGCCATTGGCTGGTGCTCCCACGTGAATGGTCTAGATCCATTGATTGAGATATGCATCCACTAAATTTACTATTCACTTTCACCCTGAATTTTACTTCTTCTTGGCAATTATATCCTATTAAAGTGAAATTTCTCAATTGTACCCTGAATAACAATTTATCCATTTCTAAAATTCCAAGCTAATTAGTTGAAATTCCATTCTAGGATTTAATGAAGTTTAGCTTAGTGTCTTTCCTTATCAGTGGTCTAACTATTTCTTTAATTTAATATCAATTTATATTTTATTATTATTTTCTTTTATTAACTTGCTTAAGGTAAATTTTAAAGAAGTCATCAAATCCTTTACTATTTCTTAAAATCTTCATTTTTAATGGCTCATATTAACCTAACAATCACTTCCAACACTTTAATCTAACTAAATTTCTCAACGCGTTCATCTTATTCTTCATTTTCACCTCTAACACCTACTCTAAAAATTAATAAAATAATATAGTATAAATTTTCTACCATATTTTTTTTGTAAAAGTATAAATTTATCTATCATATTAGTGTAATTACATGTATTACATTTCTCCCCCCTTACAAAAATTTTGTCCTCTAAATTGCTTACATAGATGTAGAAAGTCAAAACAACTCTGAAAAACGTTGCCTCATATCCTCCTCAACCTCCCACATGGCCTCCTCATAAGAATGATGCTACCACAGAACCTTGACGAGGGGGATCGTCTTGATTTGCAATACCTTCTCCTTCCTATCAATGATCTGTAACGACCACTCTTGAAATGTCAAATTTGGTCGTAGATCGGTTGGTAACTGATCGAGGATATGAGTAAGATCTGCGACGTATTTCCTTAGCATAGAAACATCGAATACATCATGCACATCAGCAAGCGAAGGAGGAAGTGCCAATCTATTTGCCACTTTGTTGATCCTCTCTAGAATCTCAAAGGGTCTCACAAACCTAGGGCTCAACTTGCCTTTCACCTCGAATCTCATTACACCCTTAGTTGGAGAAACTCTAAGAAAGACATGGTCTCCCACCTGAAACTCCAAATCTCTCCTCCTTGTGTCAACATAGCTCTTCTGCCTGCTATGGGCAACCATCAAGCGTCTCCTAATCAATCTCACCTTATCTGCACACTGCTCTACCAACTCAGATTTGACGAATTATCTTTCGCCAACATCACTCCAGCATGTAGGTGTGTAGCGAGGTCTGCCATACAAAGCCTCATCTGGAGCCATCCCAATGCTCAAATGATAGCTATTGTTGTAGGTGAACTCTATTAGTGGTAGATGTTCATCCCAACAGCCTTTCCAATCTAATAGACATGCTCTCAACATATCCTCTAGCGTCTAAATCATCCTCTCAAACTGACCATTAGTCTAGGGGTGAAAGGCTATACTAAAACGCGTAGAGGAGCCCAGACCCTCCTATACAATCTGCCAAAATTGAGAGGTGAACCTCCTATCCCTATCTAAAATGATGATTAGAGGAACTCCATGCAAGCTGACTATCTCTCGAATGCACATCTTAGTAAGGCTCTCTAAGGTCTGTCCTTGTCTAATTGGAAGGAAATGCATTGACTTAGTAAGTCGATCCACTACGAGCCAAATCGCATCATGTCCACTGTGAGTCTTAGGTAGTCCAACCATAAAATCCATAGTGAAGTGCTGCCATTTCCACACTCGAAGCTTTATACTCTGTAGTAACCCTATAGGTCTTTGATGTTCAGCCTTGACCTCCTGACAAGTAATGCATCTAGCTACACAAAACAGTCTTCTCATGTCATGATTCATCTTCGTGCCCCTTGGATGCTCTCAATAACTCCTATCTCAAATTTGCTACTGTCGGCACAACCAATCTACCTTGATATCTGATCCCGCCATTGGCTCCTCTCTCAAAACCATCTCTGTCGCATAGCACTTATGTCTCTCTATGATTGTTGTGCTTGTAAAATATGATCCACAAATGTTGATTGAATGGTCAGATTGGCTATCACGCCACCAATCTTCCTGCTAAGGCCATCAACCACTACATTAGCCTTGCCCAGATGGTACTGGATCGTGAAATTGAAGTCCTTCAAGTACTATAACCAACATCTCTGCCTCGTATTGAGGTTTCTTTGAGTAAACAAGTATTTGAGGCTCTTGTGATCTATGCAAACATCAAACTTCACCCCATACAAATAATGCTGCCATATCTTAAGGGCAAATTCCACTGCTACTAACTCCAAGTCATGCGTGGGGTAATTCTACTTGTGCTTCTTCAACTACCTTGAAGCATAAGCAATTACTCTACCATGTTGCATGAGGACACAACCAAGTCCCTGTCCTGATGCATCGCTATACACTACAAATCCACCACTGCCCTGAGGAAGCAATAACATAGGCACTGAGGTAAGTCTCCTTTTTAGCTCTAGGGAACTCTGGTCACAGCTGTCATACTAGTTGAACTTCTGGTCCTTCTTAGTAAGGGCTATCAAAGGTTGAGCAATAGGAGAGAATCACTCTATAAATCGCGAATAATACCATGTCAAACCCAGAAAACTGTTTACCTGTGTCACAGTCTTTGGTCGCTCCTAGTCAACTATGGCCTCCACTTTCTGTAGGTCCACTTCCATTCCATCCTTGGATTTAACATGCCTTAGGAAATGTACCCGATCCAACCAAAATTCAAACATAGAGAACTTAGCATATAACTGATGCTATCAAAGAGTGCCTAAGATAGTCCTCAAGTGATCTCTATGCTCCGCTACAGTGCTAGAATATATCAAAATATCATCAATGAACATGAACATGAACTTGTCCAAAAAATCTCTAAGCACTCAATTCATCAAGCCTATGAAAGCTACCGGTGCATTTATCAACCCGAAAGGCATCACTAAGAACTCATAGTGGCCATATCATGTCTTAAACACAATCTTAGGGATATCCTCATCCCATATCCTCAATTGATAATAGCCTATCCTTAGGTCAACCTTGGAGAAAACCTTGGCTGATTGCAACTGATTAAGTAGATCATCAATACGAGGAAAGGGGTACTTGTTCTTCATCGTCACCCCATTGAGTGCCCTGTAATCTACACATAGTGTCAAAGAGTCATCCTTTTTCTTGACGAATAAGGCTGGTGCTCCCCAAGGTGAAACACTAAGGTGTATGAAGCCTTGGTCCAACAACTCCTACAACTGCACCTTCAGGTCCCTCAACTCAGCCGGTGCCATACAATAAGGAGTTTTGAGATAGTAATTGCTCCAGGTAGTAACTCGATCGTGAACTCCATCTCTCTCCTAGGTGGTAACCCTGGCAACTCATTGGGAAACACATCCCTAAAATCACATACCACATCAATCCCCTCAATATTAGGAATCTGCTTGTTGATTGTTTAACCGCAAGTGCACAGGCTATTGTAGTGTAGCTTATGCAAGTATGAGTCTATCCCACGGATACTTGATTTAAAATGATGGACTTTTCAATAAAATTCAATTAATAAAAGAATAAAAACAAAGAATATACTAGAAATAAGCTAACAATAAACTAAAATCCAGATTTATTCAATTGTTGTAATTTACAGAATTATTTATTAAAAAAAAAACAGAAACTGCAACTAAATAAGCAGTCTTGGATATCACTGTCCTTGGATAGTCAAAATGTGAATAAGGTAAAACTAGGCTATTCAGGGAAACAGAAGTAAATAAACTAGGGACCTAGACGGTATTAAACTGAGGACATGGATGGTATTAATGACAAAGGACAGAGGTGTGATAACTCATATCTACCATTTTAAACAAAAACCAGGAAAATGTGGGGAAGAAGGAGGAAGAGGAGAGAAGAAAGGGGAAGAGAGGAAAGGAGGAAAAGAGGAAAGGGAAAGGAGAAGAGAAGCAAGGGGAATAAGAGGAAGAAGTGGGGACGCAAGAGTGGAAACCCGATTTAGGTTTTCTATTCCTATGGCCGGCTGGATTGGAGAAAAACGAGGGAGAAATGGGAGTGAGAAAAGGAACGTGGGGAAAGAGGAGAAGAGGAGGAAGAAGAATGCGGGAGTGGGAACCCAGTTCGGGTTTCCTTCTCCTGTCCGACCGAAGGTGGAAAAAAACTGCCGGAGAAGGAGATGGAGCTGGAGAGGAAAGGGGAAAAATGGATGGGCAAGAGAGAGACCAGGAGATGAGTAAGAGGGAGATAAAAGCACTGCCTTGTACGCCCCAGACAAGGTAGAGAGAAAAGAGAATAGACTATAAGAGGATGGTGGGAAAGTGAGAGGGAAAAGGGAGCAAATGTTTGCCGCAGAGGAGGGTAGAGGAGTAGTGCAACAGAGAAAAGGGGATTGTCGGCTTCCTGCTCTATTGTGAAGATTCAGGGTGCGAACAAAGGAGAGGAGCAGGAGAGAGAGAGAGAGAGAGAGAGAGAGAGAGAGAGAGAGAGAGAGAGAGAGAGAGAGAGAGAGAGAGAGGTGACGCCTGCTGTCTATGATGGAGAGAGGTAGTGAGATATGGGAGAAAGTGCCAGGCCAACCACCACGGGCTTGCCTAGGGGGTCCAGTCCAGTGGAGAATGGGAAGAGATTTATATGAAGAAAGAGAGATGTGTAGGAGCTAGAGATGTAGGAGATGGAGATAAGAGAGGAATATAAAAGAGAGGAGAGTGATAAGAGATAAGAGAGAGAGAGAGAGAGAAAATAGTGGGGGAGTAAGATACGTATGAGACATGGAAAGAGGAGAGAAAAGAAAGAGGAAAAAGAGAGATAAGTGATAGAGGATAGAGAGATAGAGTTGGGTGGGGTCCACTAGCATTTCAATCTTGTTAGAGCTATGGAGTCTTCAAATTTCTACTATTTTTAGGAACCGTACATCTGATCTCTGTGATTTGATCTAGATCGTCCACACTTGAGTCGATTGATTTGCAATGCACAGGATCCAATAAGAATCATTTGAACCATTCATTATTTATTTAATTAGCTTTGACGATCATCTGACTGTTAATTTTGCAATTCAACAGTTGGATGGCCAATTAAAGCTAAAATAGAATATTTTATGCAAAATCTTGAAATTGATGGACTAGATGCTCTAATTAAATACTAAATTAGGGGTATTTTGACCAAAATTGAACACTTAACACACGCCCCAACCAGCATTTTGCTAGTCCCTAGCAAAAGATGCGAAGAATCAACTCATAGAATTTCAAAAAAAATTATTTTTCAGGTCATCTCCATTTTTTCTTAGAGAATTATTTTAAATAAATCCATCAACTTTAGCAAACTAATAAAGATGACTGAAGAATTCAAAACCCTACCCATATGCTAAAAACATTTCCCTGGAGCTCAGATCTCAGAGTGAGTGTGTGCGTATACAGCCTACACATAGAATAATCTTTATCTCTAAGTAGATTTCTAACTTTTGAACTCCATCTACTGAGGGTATATGCTAAGAAATAAAGTCTCTCGGATAGAGGGTTCAAATCATATCTGTCTTTTAATTATGTGAGAAGAGTCAATGAAAACAAATTTAGCTCACATATACTTATGAAGAGTGGGAGTTACTAAGGAATTCTTTTGATCCCTTTGGAATAAAGGCCATTACCTTGGAATATTTAGAAATACCACTCTTTTAATCCTATCCATTCATTTCCTCATCAAGACTATATTCCTCCTAGAATCAACAGGTCTTTAACTAGGATGAAACATAGGCTTAGGACAAGGTACCAAAGAAAGGGTATATGGATATTCAAAGTTTCTTTAGAAAATAAGTAGAGGTCTTCTACTAAAGTTGACAATTCTTCTTTTCTTTGCTGATGTGAATATTTGTTTTTCTATTTTTCTTTGTATTCTTCAAACTTTTTTTTTCCAACACTTTTCTTTCTTTTCACACTCTTGAATCACTTTGAAGAATATTTATTTTCTTGATATCCACTTTTACTGCAATCAAAAGGTATTTCTTCAGTCATCTCTAACTTATTTTTCAAAGAAAAATGGGTAATGGATAATTTATATTGGGTTAATATGGGTAAAAAGGTAATTTGGGTGACAAAAGAAAAGGCTTATATTGAAAGCTCAAGTTGGGTAACTAGTGGTAAAACTATTTCTGGGTAGGCTTTATGTCTCTAGGTTTACAACAAGAATGACCTAAATCATTTTCTAAGTTTCCTATAATCCATCAAATTCAATGAACTTTTAGAATTTTAAAGGTAATATTCTAATTATTCAGGTAATTAGCCAAATTTAAGAGTTTGGGATCAATTTTCTTTAAGCATGTTGAAGACAATTACGAACATTTATAACCTCTCAAAAAGGATGAATGGCTCTAAAACTCACTTAGGTTATAGGTTTTCACTGAATTTCTTCAGAATTTCTAAGTTATAGTCACTTATCAATCTAGATTATCTATATACAACTGCTTGTACAGATGTGATCTGAGACTTTGCTTTCATGGAATACTTTAGAAAATGAGTAAAATGATGAATTAATCATATTCAATTCCATTAATAAGCTAAAGTTATCCAGATTATACTTTAAAAAACCCAATTATCATCATAGTATAGGAAATGACTAAAATTTTTCATTTTATATATTTTTTTTCATTTTTTTTTAAAACCAAGGAAAGCACCTAAAAAAATATAAAAAGGAACTAGAATTTGCTAGAATTCTACACCCCCCAACTTGACAGAAACATTGTCCTCAATGTTTAAAAATAGGATGATGATAATGCATTGAGAAATGCAAAAAAACTTAAGAGATATAGAAAAAATCTAAAAAAGAAAAAGAAGAAAGTAAAAACTAAGCTACATACTTTATTTTTCAGATGAAAAATTTTAGAGGAAAAATATTACTGAGTTCAAAACTTCCCTGGGTCCCATACGAAATGAGTTGGACGGGCCTCTGGAAAGGAATGATAAATAAATTTATCTTGCAATTTAAAAATTTTCATTTTATCACAAGGCAAGATAAATTTATCTTCAGGCTGCTTCTCAAAATTAGAGACAATTGTGGGAGTTCGATGTAGCCTTTTTGGAAATGGAGCAAGTATGTCATATTGATCAGTGGGTGTGACATTTTCCTGATCAATAAATTCACCTCTTTTTCTAACTTGTTTTGATACTATTTCAGCCTTTTTAGGACCAAATTGCTCGATTATATTACCATTATGAATAATGGTAGCTACCTTTGTTTGTTCCATGTCTGGAAATGAAGAATTAATCTCGTTTCCTACATCTATATCATCAAGATATTCATTTGGTGGGATATGACGTTCCTCTTTATTAATGGTCTGTAGCATTTGAAACATCATGCCCTTCAATTCAGTCATGGAATTTGTATTCTCTTTTAATTGAGCTTTAATTTGAGCAATTTCCTACTCCTGGTATTGCATGACTAGATGAAAATTATCCTCCACTTTCCTCTTATGTGGAGGAAGGTAAGGTCTAGGGACAAGTAGTCTTTGTTTTTGGTAATAAGGTTGGTGTTTGGCCTTTTGTGAAGCACTGTATTCATTTGTGACAGTAGAATGATTACTCTAGTTGGAACTATATGTCTCTAAAGGGGAAAAATGTTGCTTATAAGAATGTGTCGATTCATCATCAATGGGACATTCTTGAGTGAGGTGTGTATCACTTTCACAAATATCACACACCTGTTCAACTTTCTTAGAGGAACATTTTTCCATTTCCATGGCCTCAACTGTTCTATCTAAATATGCTATTTTTATATAATCTTTTTTAGTTGTAGCATATATTTCTCCCCTAGAGGATGTGGTGGTGGACTTAGGCTTATTTGAGAAACCTAGTTTTTCTGAGTCAGCCTAAGTTTGTGCACTCTCTGCTAACCATTCCAAATACTCTTGCGCCTCTTTAGGTTGTTTGTTTAAGAAATTACCATTGCACATCATTTCAACAAACTGACGCATATCAGATTTAAGTGCTTCATAAAAGAAGCTAATTATATGTCAAAGTTCGTATCCATGATGTGGACAAGTTAACAATAATTCCTTAAATCTTTCCCAGCATTGATAGAAAGTTTCATTATTCATCTGGGTAAAATTCATTATATTTCGACGGAGAGCATTTGTCTTATGTCTAAGAAAGAACTTATTCAAGAACTTCATAGTTATTTCTTCCCATGATTGTATGGAAACTGATGGCAGTGAATGAAACCACATTGTAGCTTTTTCTTTTAAGGAAAAAGAAAATAGTTTAAGTCTTACCATATCTAATTCGATGTTTTGTGTATGTTGAGTTGTGCACACTTCATCGAATTCTTTTAAATGCATGTAAGGATTCTTACTATCCAACCCATAAAATTTGGGAAGTAAATGAATTACTCCCACCTTTAATTTAATCATATTAGCATTTGGAGGTAAAAGTATACATGAAAGTGTGCTGGTATAATTAGGCTGCAAATAGTCTCTTAGTGTCTTCCCACAAGAATTTTGATTATTCCAATTATTCTCATGTATTTTATGTTGGTCCTTTCTTCTATTTCCATGTGGTTGAGAATGATTCCTCCATTGACGTATATCATCATTAAATAGAGGTGGATGATCATCAGCATTAAAGAGAGGATTGCTTGTCCATGAGGAAACATCATAATTATCAAAGATGAAAGGTGGTTTATCATCATTAAAGAGTGTATTGTTTCTCCATGGGAAAATATCTTCTCTATTAATGTTGGGGTATAAATTACTCTTTTGATCAGTGTTTAAATTATTCATTAGGTGCAACTAATGTCTTCTCTTTTCTTTTTTTCTTTTTTCTTTTTTAGAAGAGGATTATCCTAAATAATGCAACCTAAATTCCTAGAATGATGCATAATTAAGGACACAATCAAGTAATCCCTTAGGGCTAACAAGCATAGATATTTTGATTTTCTTGATTGTCTGTGGGGACAATGCTTTTAATTCGCCTAATCTAACGCTCCTACTCTCTTTAGGAGTTGATTACTGCTTACCAGTTAGGTTCTAACCAAAGTAGTTAATACAGCCCTCGTGTAATGAGGCGTTTAGACCTCAACAAATGTTGATAGGAGGTGGGGGAAGAGCGAGGCTCTATTAGACAACCCCCAATAACCACAGAAATCAAAAGCCACTAGAATGACAGTAAATCGGGTCCTATTAAGAGGGTCCTATGAGCATGTGATGACCCTATAGGTCTCTTATAATTAATTTTAATTTAATGTGAATGGTGGGGTTGCGCGCTTGAGGTAATTATCCTAGGTGGGCCAAGGAATGGTGATGAAATCCACCCTTGATCTTATGGGGTCTGGTGCCCTTACTAATTAATTTTCATACACCATGGCAATTTGGTCAGCATATATGTGACGACCCGGGTTTTCCCATGCATTTTTAAATGCAATATCTAATTCTTAAGGCAGGATGCATCCCTATTTGAAAACCATTTTATAAAAACAATGCAATGCAGCAGAAAGTCTTTTCATTTAAACTCATTTTGAAAACCCCGAGTGTCATTTGCTTTCACAACAACCAAAGTAGTTTTTGAAAATTTCAGAAATCATAAATGTCTTCCCAGGTCTATCCAAATACAAACAAATGTTCAACTGTAATTAAATACAAATACATGTCCAAAAGGTAGAGTGTTTACTTACATGTATAAGTGTCTCCTTTTGATTTTTCTTGCTTGTAGCACTAACATTTCCTGAGGCGTCTTCTACTCGTGAATGGAGCTATCCTGAAAAATGTTAAGGATTGGGTGAGTATACACTATACTCAGTAGGAGTCTATCACTACTAGTTTTACAATGCATGCTATGTTTAAAATCATATGCTCTTTAAAACATGTGCATGTTTGAACACTCATGCTCAATATTGATATTAAAAACCATTATCGAATTGGAGTACTAACGACTTAAAGAATCGCATAATCCAAGTCGAAAGTATCATAGATATCATAAACATAATGATATGCATAAGATGCTCAAATGAATCCAACTCATGGATATATGGTATGGTCGACCAACCTCATGTCATGCCATATGCAATGCAAGTAAATCCTCAAAACATAGGGCCCACTATGCCCACGACCTCCTCGTCGTGTGGTCCCCGGGTACCTAGGAACTCTCGGTCATAGCCTTCATGGGGCATATGACACATATTCGTCGTAAATCATGCAATTTATGAAATCAGTTGCAAAACATGCATGCAATGCATAAAATCTGCTCATGCTAGTATCGCATTCAAAGTCATAACCCTGCCTAGAAGCCTGTCAGCTCTTTCTGGCCCGCCTCATCGGCCCGCCCTCATCAGCCCGCCCTCATCGGCCAAGCCTACACTTATCATGCAATCTATGCATGTAGCACATGTCTTGGCAATATATGCAATCATTTGCAAAACATGTCTATGCATAATGTATTTATCATATGCATGCTGAATTCATTTATAAAATTAAGTCATGCTAAACAAGTCATATAACTTATACTTAAAATATGCATTCTCAAAACAATCATGGCTCTTTTTAAAAGTCTAGTAGCGATAGAGCACCTACATCAAAACATCATGGGTTCTTTTAAAAAGTCTAGTAGCGATAGAGCACTTACCTGGTTTGGTCACGTTAGCCCCCTTGTCCTCGTACGCTCCTGCTCATAGTTTAGGGGAACAAGGTTAGCTTAGCCTATTTCTATAGGTTTTAGAATGGTTGATCTCACTACATAGGCATTAAGGGTTCATTGTCATGCCTATGGGTCTCCTAAGGTCCTAACTGGGCCTTGGTATCGTCAGGTTTACAAAGGTTTAGTGACCCGGCGCCACTATCATAGTTTAAGGGTCATGCTCACCTTATATAGGGCCTTGATTAGATATTTTATGATTTGAGTATGTCCGCGTCGTCAATATGGATACAACACTTTTCACGGGGCCTTAATCGGTGTCCTAGAACTCAAGTTATGGGCGTTTTAGTATTCATAATACATGGAAGGCGCACAGGGCGCGTCCACAGACGCATCGGGCCTTCTGCCCGTTTTCTCGTTTGCGGGTGCCTCCATGGATGCACCTGGTTCGACCCTGTTGAACCAGTACACCCAGGCACCGTCCCTGGGTTCTTTGTGGCTCCTAGAGCCTCGTTTTGCATGATTTTTCATGCAAAAACTTGGGAGAACTCATCCTAAGACTAAGGAGGAGATGGGTTTGGAGGGGTTTTGGGCATACTAGGTTCGTGGCCGGGTTTTTCCCCACGTTTTCTCCTCTTGTTTTCTTCTCCATGATGGGTTTTTCTTAGGCTTTTGGGCTGCCATTAGAGGCACCCAAGAGCTCTATAGAGCTTGAAGAGGGTTCTGGAGGGGGTTCTTACCACCATGGAATGGTAGTGGAGAAACCTCTAGAATGGCAGTGGTTTCTCCCCTACACACCACCGTTCTAGAACCCTCTAGGAGGTTGAAGAAGAGGGGTGCCCGTATCAAAGCGGGTCCCTATTTTTCTCAGGCCAAATCCGTTTTTGAATTAATTTACACTTTTGCCCTTGAACTTCAAAGGGCCATATCTTACTCATTTTAACTCTGTTTTGGGTGATTTTGGTCTTGTTGTATTCCTTTTTTTGAGACACACCTAAGAGTACTATTCTCAGGACCAAATTTCTGGGTCTAGTCAGGGTGAACAGTAAAATGACCAAAATACCCTTATCTCCAAAAAGGTAACTTATCATTTCCTATAGAATGTCCAATTCATTTTTGTTAAATAGCGTAAATTGCTCGGGGCATTACATTCCCTATTTTTCTCAGGCCAAATTTGTTTTTGAATTAATTTACACTTTTGCCCTTGAACTTCAAAGGGCCATATCTTGCTCATTTTAACTCCGTTTTGGGTGATTTTAGTCTTGTTGGATTCCTTTTTCCGAGACACACTAAGGGTACTATTATTGGGACCAAATTTTTGGATCTAGTTAGGGTGAACGGTGAAATGACCAAAATACCCTTATCTCCAAAAAGGGAACTTTTCATTTCCTATAGAATGTCCAATTCATTTTTGTTAAATAGCGTAAATTGCTCGGGGAATTACAATATAATCCACCTTAAAGCGTTAGACGTGTTCTAAAATGCAATTGAAAGCAATAAACTAATGCAAACTCTAAAATGCAACAATTATAACAGATGCTTTCTATATGAGTTACACTACCAAACAATGCAAATTATTCTAAATGCAAACCCTAATCTAGAAAATAAATGAGTGAGAAGACTTATAGTGAGGTTTCTAATGAAGATCAAGTGTGAGCCATCTTATCCCACACTTGCCCTGTATTATTACAACCCTTTAAAAATTGAAATTGAAAATGCAAATTATAAAGGGGCCTCACTACAAGATTCACTCAAAAATAAAAAATTTCTAATCTAGGAAAGCAAGGAAATCTATCTAATTGATGATGCTCTACTCCAATTTCCAAAAAAATAAAAATAATGATTAGTACCAAATTCAAGAAATAAAGTAGTTATGAACTAAAAAATTTAAAGATGCACCTAAGAATGCCTAAAATGCAATTCTTAATTTTTAATTTTTCTGGATTTTTAATTAAATTTTATAAAAACTCCATTGCAAGTCCTCGGTAACGGCACCAAAAACTTGTTGATTGTTTAACCGCAAGTGCACGGGTTATTGTAGTGTATCTTATGCAAGTACTAGTCGATCCCACGAAGACTTGATTTAAAATTATGGAGTTTTCAATAAAATTCAATTAATAAAAGAATAAAAACAAAGAACACTAACAATAAACTAAAATCCAGATTTATTCAACTGTTGCAATTTACAAAATTATTTATTAAAAAAAATAGAAAATGCAGCTAAATAAGCAGTCCTGGATATCACTGTCCCTGGATAGTCAGAATGTGGATAAGGTAAAACCAAGCTACTCAGGGACACAGAAGTAAATAAATTAGGGACCCAAACGGTATTAAACTGAGGACATGGATGGTATTAACGACAAAGGACAGAGGTGTGATAACTCAGATCTGCCAGGGGCAGAAGTGTAACTTTTCAGGGTTCTTGTTTTAAACGAAAACCAGGAAAACGTGGGGAAGAAGGAGGAAGAGGAGAGAAGAAAGGGGAAGAGAGGAAAGGAGGAAAAGAGGAAAGGGAGAGGAGAAGAGAGGAGAAGAGAAGAGAAGAGAAGTAAGGGGAATAAGAGGAAGAAGTGGGGATGCGAGAGTGGAAACCCGATTTAGGTTTTCTATCCCTATGGCCGGCTGGACTGGAGAAAAATGAGGGAGAAATGGGAGTAAGAAAAGGAACGTGGGGAAAGAGGAGGAGGAAGAATGCGAGAGTGGAAACCCAATTCGGGTTTCCTTCTCTCTTCCGAAGGTGGAAAAAAACCGTCGTAGAAGGAGATGGAGTTGGAGAGGAGGGGGGGGGGGGAATGGATGGGCAAGAGAGAGACCAGGAGAGGAGAAAGAGGGAGATAAAAGCTCTGCCTTGTACGCCCAAGACAAGGCAAAGAGAAAAAAGAATAGACTATAAGAGGATGGTGGGAAAGTGAGAGGGAAAAGGGAGGAGATGTTTGTTGTGGAGGAGTAGTGCAATAGAGAAAAGGGGATCGTCGGCTTCCTGCTCTACTGTGAAGAATCAGGGTGCGAACAAAGGCGAGGAGCAGGTGAGAAGGAGGTGCCAATTGAGGAGAGAGAGAGAGGGGGGGGGGTGACACTGGCTGTCTATGATGGAGAGAGGTAGTGAGATATGGGAGAAAGTGCCAGGCCAGCCACCACGGGCTTGCCTAGGGGGTCCAATCCAGTGGAGAATGGGAAGAGATTTATATGAAGAAAGAGAGACGTGTAGGAGATGGAGATAAGAGAGGAATAGAAAAGAGAGGAGAGTGATAAGAGATAAGAGAGAGAGAAAATAGTGGGGGAGTAAGATACGTATGAGACATGGAAAGAGGAGAGATAAGAAAGAGGGAAAAGAGAGATAAGCGATAGAGGATAGAGAGATAGAGTTGGGTGGGGTCCACTAGCATTTTAGTCTTGTTAGAACTATGGAGTCTTCAAATTTCTGCTGTTTCCAAGAGCCTTACATCTGATCTCTGTGATTTGATCTAGATCATCTGCTTTGACGATCATCTGACTGTTAATTTTGCAATTCAACAGTTGGATGGCCAATTAAAGTTAAAATAGAATATTTTATGCAAAATCTTGAAATTGATGACCTAGATGCTCTAATTAAATACTATATTAGGGGTATTTTGACCAAAATTAAACACTTAACACTGCTCCTCCTACACGTTAACATGGGCTAAGTAAGCTTAGCAACCACTATATATAAGACGCACATCTCTGATTGCTAGGATTATACTTAGGTTAGGAGTATCTAGCCTTCCTTTAAAATACATCGACTCACCATCAGGGGTACATAGAGCGACTTGCTTCTTTTTGCAGTCGACAAAGCTCCATGCTTAGCTAGCCAATCCATGCCTAATATCACATCAAAATCTGTCATATCTAGGATGATGAGATCTATGCTCAACATCTTGTCCAAGATGACCATATTCACACCTTGGACATACTCATGTACCATCACCAGTTGGGTTAATAGCGTACTAACCTTTAACAAAAAACCCAATCTACTCAATGGCGCATCTATACATGTAGCAAAACTATGCGAGATGAATGAATGGGTGGATCCAGGATCCACAAGAACACGTGCATATCTGTCATCAGTAAGGATAGTACCTTCCACAACGTTGCTCGATGCATGTGCTAATAGTGAATACTTGCTCCTGACTCTTGGGTGCTTGACCCTGCCATGGTGTCTGATCCCTACCTTGATCTCGTCGTGGTTGTCCCAATCTACCAGTTCTAGGATGATCTTGTGCCACGTGGCCAGGTTGGTCACAAGTGTAACATTGACGTGGTTCCTGACATGGTTGTCTTGGATGCTAACATCAACATCTTTGACAAACTTGTCATTCTTACACAAAAAACATGCAATTATACAATGCAAGAAAAAGGCCATGAATTTAGACATGAAATGTTCAATTCAAGGTAAACATTCCATGTTTTACATGCTTACTTGTTCAACATGCAGAAAACTAGTATCATGAAGAGTTGAGAGTGAAATCATGCAATTTTGTACTTGGCTAATCCAAGCCTATATTCGAATCTCATCCTATATCAAATCCCCTACCTGATAGTGAAGTTTGGACAATCAGATTTTTTATTATCTTCCCTAGATTACAAATTGTTCTACCTTTGCGCTGAGTTTCAACTCAAGCAAAAAAACTCAACTTCTTAGCTCACCCCTGCTTCTCCAATGGAGTCTTTCTTCCTCTTCCTTGATTCCTCCACTCACTACTGACTTACATAGACTTTGACTCTCCTAGCTCCTTCCTTTTCTCTCCTAATCTCTCCTTCTCGTTCTTCTTCTATTGTTTTCCCTTCTAACTTTTCTAGTTCATCAATGGCTGAAAACAGTTTCAGCCTAAGTTGATTTGATTTATATATATATATATATATATATATATATATATATATACATAGGTTTGTGAAGATATTATGCATGTGGTTAGTATGATATGTGGGGGCCAGCCGCCATTGACTAGTGTTACCACATGAATGGTCCAGATCTACAAATCTAGATCTAGATCCACTAAATTTACTATTCACTTCCACCCTGAATTTAACTTCTTCTTTTTAATTATATCCTGTTAAAATAAAATTTCTCAATTGTACCTCGAATAACAATTTATCAATTTCTGAAATCCCAAGCTAATTAGTTGAAATTTCATTCTAGGATTTTAATGAAGTTTAGCTTAGTGTCTCTTCTTATTAGTGGTATAACTATTTTTTTAATTTAGCATCAATTTATATTTTATTATTATTTTCTTTTATTAACTAGCTTAAGGTAAATTTTAAAGAAATCATCAAATCCTTTACTATTTCTTAAAATCTTCATTTCTAATGGCTCGTATTAATCTAACAATCACTTCTATTTTTCATTTTTACCTCTAACACCTACTCTAAAAATTAATAAAATAATATAGTATAAATTTTTTGCCATTTTTTGTAAAAGTATAAATTTATCTATCATATTACTTTAATTATATGTATTACACCAACACTCTAATACATAGAGCATGGCCGCATTATAGTCATCTTATAGAATCTTCTTTTTAGTTTGAGTGGAACCTGCCGATCATATAAAACTCCAGATGCACATCTCCATTTGTTCCAACATACTTGGATTCTCTGGGTAACATTCCTCTCAATCTCTCTAGTCTTATGAATTGTCGATCTTAAGTACTGAAATTGGTCTTTCAGTTGGACTTCTGAGTTATCAATCTTTATTGATGCTCCACTTCCGCTCCTCTCCTTGTTAAAATTATACTCCATATACCCTTGTCTTAGTTTGGCTTATTTTAAATCCTTTAGGTTCTAATGCTTCTCTTTATGACTCCAGCTTTGTGTTTACATCCTCCCTTATCTCATCAATTAAAACTATATCATTTGCAAATAGCATGTACCATGGAATCTCCTTGTGCACATGTTTTGTTAACTCATCCATAACCAACATGAAATGGTATGGGCTCAATGTTGATCCTTGGTGCAATCTTATAGTGATAGAAAAATCACTAATCTCTCCGCTAGTGGTCTTAACATTTGTTATCACTTCCTCATACATATCTTTAATTATGTATATATACCCCTACGAAACCCCTTTCTTGCCCAACACCATCCGTATTAACTCTATAGGACCTTCTCATAAGCTCTCTCTAAATCAATAAAGACCAAGTGCAAGTCCTTTGTCCTCTCTATATATTTCTCTATCAATTGTCTTATTAAGAAAATAGCTTCCATGGTAGACATCCTAAGCATGAAACCAAAGTGGTTCTCCAATACACTAGTGTCATGTTATAGCCTCTTCTCAATCACTCTTTTCAAAAAGTTTCATAGTGTGGTTCATAAGTTTAATCCCCTAATAATTACTGCAGCTTTGTATGTTTTTTTTATTCTTATAAATTGGTATAATAGAGTGCTTCCTCATTGATTAGGCATTTTCTTTGAATTTATAATATTGTTAAACAACTTAGTCAACCAAACTACTCTAGTATTTGTCATATGCTTCCAAACCTCTATTGGTATACCATTAGGCCCCAAGACCTTTCCTGATTTTATCTTTTTCAAAGCCTCTTTCACTTCACGTATTCTAAGCCTATGGTTGTATCTATAATGCCCAATGTTATTTAGGTTAAATTAAATTTTTAATAAAATAAAATAATTTAAAATTTTAGCATTTTAATAATAAAATTTTAGATAAAGCAACTAATGTAAGAGGAATGATATATGTAACAGTACTAACCTTTCCTACATCTTAGGTGGTTTCTTTAGAAGATAAGTGGTACTTTAACCTAGGGCTGGTAAATATGATATGTGGCTTTTAAACTTTTTTAACCAGCGTCTTGGGTTAAACTGGCTAGGTGTCTTCTTATAAAAGCTCCTAACATGTGGGAGTGGTTAGCACTCCTACATATATAACTTCTCTTAATTTAATTAAAAAAGCGGCCTTATTTCAGGATAAGGATGAAAACATGACTAATATAAAGGTAAAAATAAGAAAAAGGATAAAATGAAGAGAGATTTGGTAAGAAAACGTTAGACAAGGTGTGAAATTTTGAAAGGGTAGTTTTGCCTTAAAAATTTTTTTTACCAATTAAATATGATCAAGTAAAAGAATATTAGAGATAATTTTCCTAAAACAAAGTGCTTTAGAGATTTTTTTTATCCATAAATGGTTTTGCTATGTACTCTATGACACAGATGAGATGTTTATTCGACAGAGATTATGTTACAAGTGTGCATGTCCATCATCTCATAGTGCTTTCCAAGATCAACTGCAATTAGACAAACACATCCGCGTTTAGACACAAAAATTAATAGCAATTATTGGTGGAGGCCATTGCTGTCTAGCTAGTGAGACTCATTGTAGGAAATGTGTGAAGGAAAAAGGTTAGGTGGGTCTAAATGAGCCATTCCAGGAAAACAAACAAGAGTGAATAAGACGGGAATGACAATCAAATTAAATAGTTATTAGATATAAATACGGTGGATTAATAAATGAAAGCCCCCAATGTTACATTTATCTCCCCCACTTCTCCCAAATTTTAATACTTCCAAAGCTTCCTTTGTGTATGAAGAGATAAACAAAGTAACTGGATATTTTGATGTCTACCCATCTCTAAAGCGGCCAATCCTGCAGAAGTTCTATAATTTAGATCCTATCTAGTTGCTTGACATAATAAATCCCCACGTGTTTAGTCAAGAATTCACATCCTAATAATACTCCTTTGTTGATTAGTTTCCCAACTCATGTGTGTATATATATTATTTTTAATGGCATTGAGGAGATTACTTTCCAAACTTATGGAAATTTTTGTTTTATCTTTTTCTCTCTTCTTTTTTTTTGTTTTGGATTTTAACTTTTAAATGGTGATGAATTTATTCAAAAGAGAGAGAGCTTTACAGAGGGAGATTGAAATGTCTGCAACATTAGAAAAGAGAGTGAGCTAAAAATTTAGCTCTGATCATATGGGCCATTCAAGAATAAAAAATAAAAATAAAAAAGAGAAAGAAAAGATCAAGATCATAGATAAGAGAAGAAGCTTTAACCTAATGAGTCACATTCATGTTAATCAACGTCAAACCGTTGCAGAAAATTGCAAAATTGTTCTTGCCAAATTCTTTCTAAATCCATAATCTCATTAGTATCACGTATTTATTTATTTTGATGTAAATTCATTAGTATGAATCCTAGTTTAAAAAGTTAAAAACACACTCAACTCAGAAGTCAAGGCAGTCGAGTCAACTTGAAGCAACGCATGAATTACTCAAAAGTACTCCTACTGTGATTTAAAAAATTATCTGAAAACCAGATTATGCGAGCCTTGCAGATAAACTAGATAATATAAAGCATTGACAATGGGACCGATAAACCAGATTATATAAAGCTTTTGCCAAGATAAACTGGTTCGTATTAGCCCTGCCAATGGAGCCCTTAGGATTCATGATCTTGGTTTCTTCTGCTTCCTTATCTTCTTTCACAAGTATAAAGCAGAACAGTTGTAAAGGAAGAGGTCATTGGGCGAAGGAATGCATTTATCATTATCCAACACATAATAACTACAATAAAAAGAGGTTATTTATTTATTTACCGGCGGGTACTGTAAGGCTACTTCTTGTTTATTAGTTCCAGAGGCAGGCATTTGATGCTCCTTGTAATAATTAAAGTTGGCCAAACAGGATAAGACGGGGCCCCCTCGTCGGTCCGTAACGACGGCGATACTTTTGGAGGTTGGCTAGCGGGAGGTTTCACGACGTTTCGGGGAACAATTCGTAATGGGCCTGGGCTCCATATCAACGTGCCAATATCCATTCCAAGTCTCATCAGAATCCGACTTCGCCTCTCTTGTCTTTCCAGTTTTTCTCTCACTTATTCAAATCTGTCATTTCAATGATCCATCACTCTGCCTGTATCTGCTTTCTGCGCCTTTCCTCCCTCTATTTCCCAATTTAGTACGGTTTTTCTTCCGGTTGGTCGTATACGTTTGTGGGCCTGGGGGCCACTAACGTGAGACTGGGAGGAGAGAGAAAGACTTGACTACTTGGGAGAGTGAGAATTCAAGTTCAAACAAACAAGCAAGGTTGGTGTGATTGATGACAAACCTTTTCCGTGACTTGGCTTTATAAAAATCTCAACTATTTTTATTGCCCGGGCAAGACATATGGGGTGGTTGTTATGAATGAGGTGGGCCCAGGCTCATGTCCTTACCTAGGTACAAGATCCCCAGCAACTGTAATGGGATAGAGCAGGCAGATATTGTTTCTTATTGTATGGTTACAGTTCTAGGGTTCACTTTTATTATTGTATAGTCTACATCGAAGCTGCATTTTATTAGTGACATTATTTTAAGAGGCATGGATCTTGACAACCCAAAATGACGCCGATCCTTCCTTATGCAACCAAAACTTGTTTTATTAGTAGAAGAATTCGATTAATTATAGAATAATGTTGATAGCAAGATATAATAATTAAGTGCAAGGTGGGAGGCTGGAGGGGCAAGTAGGTGACATATGGCAATTCAGAATCTCTGATCCCCTCATATGGTTTAACATTTTTCTCATTAGCTTCCAACAGTTTATTAAATTACGTCAGATAGGAAGAAGTACAGCGATGTATGTTATCTACAATTATCTTTTTCTAGACAATTTTATATAATTTGGGTGTGGTTCCAGAACAACAAATAAAATTTTTCATAGTTGTTAGATATTGTTTTTCTCTTAATATCTTGTGCACTTAGTATAAAACTACTTCTAATATTATTAGTAAATTTAGATTATATATATGGAAGTACTAATAATATATTAGCAAGTTTAAAAACTCAGAAACTTGACTCAACTTAAAATTGATGTGAGAGAGGTTAAGTCCAAGCCACTCGTTTTGCTTGAAAAAGCCCGAGTGGGATTTGTAAGAAAATTCTTTTGGTTTGTACATGTATACCAGACTTTCACTTCCATTTGAATGTTCTAACTGCGTGGTTAGGATGTGTTCTTACGGAGTTGAGTAAATGTGTTTTTTGAGTCAAGTCGTGGGTTTTAGAAGGTGCTCCAATAAAAAATAAGCTTAATGGACTTGGAGTGACATAAGTGTGTATGTAAACAATTTGGTGATTCATTAAGGTTATGATTAACTTTGCTTGCAAAGCTATACAACTAGCCAAAGTAAGAAAAATAAATAAATAACGGGGAAATGATTCTCCTAAGACCCATATTTTAATAATGGCACTTCTTCGCTGCTTAAAGAGGCTGCTACTGTTCCCATACAACGCTTAGAGCCAAAACGAAAAGTGCTTAATAGAAGGGGTAGTCCCAATATCATTTTCCAAATAAAATTGAATACGTAGTAAACCTAACTTTTGGGGTTCTGTGAACAGATTTGATGGTGGAGTCAAAATAGGGATGCTCATGACTCTTGGGGTAAGAAAAGTAGAGAATGAAACGTCTCCATCATCCTATGTGAGAATCGAAGGCAGCAACAAATGCAAACTACCACGGGCACGATAGAAAGCAAAGCTGTACGTAAAGAATGGTGGGTACCGCATTTCCAAAAGCATAAAGAAAGAACAGTCCTTTCTCTCGTTTTCACTAAAGGGTCGCACTCAATGCAAATGAAGAGACGAGTTATGGGCCAATTTTGTGTGGTCACTTAGACAACCTTTTGTGATCATTCCAACCATAGAAATTATATTGCCAAAATCTTTCTCAAAGTCATCGATCCTAGAATGGGAAGGTGGGGCCCACCCTCAACCAATATCGAATGATGGGCTGTCCCACTAAACAGGCGTGTATTGTGTGAATGGGTCCCCCATAAAGAGCTGTTTGTGCTAGAATCTGTCTTGGATATACTTAGTCAAACTTGGGATGGATGGGCCGCCTTGAATTCCAATAGGAATCTAGAAACTCAGTCTCATACCAAGATTTCACTTCCCGTAAAACCTAATATCTTTATCCAGGCAATCTAGTTCAAAGCCTTCTTTCGTTTATATGATTCTCATGTTGTGATTGAGTGCGAAAGAGCAAAGATATGTGATTTGTAGTCTTCTTGGTGAGAGAACAGATACCCACAGAGGAAAAGGTGAGGAGTACAACTTCTGAGAAAGATATGGCAATGCAAGTGCCCATATTCCTTCCAGGAACCTCATTGGCATGGGACCGTGATTCACTTTGTAGCAGAGATGCTGAATATATCTAACAACAGTAAAGTTAAACCGTTTTAGCTCAGATTTAGTGGGTCAATATAGGAATCAGATTATTAAAGGGAACACAAGGCATCAATACCAGCAATTTAAGGAAAGAATCATAACTTAGTATGGAAGGTAACTATCATCATGTCTAGGTGGAACCCGTTATAAGAACAAGTGTTCAGATCCCTTGAGAAAGAAAATTAATCACGCACTTGTACATACAAGCCAAAAAAAAAACCCAAGAAAATTAGAAAAATGAACGGAAGATCCAAATGACTTGATATCTAGGAAGCATATGGAAACCACAAGATCCTTCCGAAGACAAGTTCAGTGCGTGTTATTTTTCAGATACCTTATAGAAGAAAATTAAGCCAGCATCTAGATTAGTTAAGAGAATTCACCAGGAGAACCAAAACAGATGATCTCTCGGAAGCAGAAAGAAAATGCAAGCTGTCTATCAACTACATTTCCTTTTTCAACATAATCTGTTAGTCTTGAAAACTTCCACTGACCAGACATGGCTTTCAACCTTAGAATTCTACAAGAAGAAATCAGAAGCTTTATAATTCAATCATCCACACTTTTGGTAACTTAGATGTCACTTGCATGCCTTAACTAGTTCTAGAACACACACGGATCCAAAAGCTTCAATATGAAAAAAGAAGAAGAGAAAAAGATAATAAGTTCAAACGCGGAGAATAAGTCATCAATCGCAACCGATCAGTGTCATGATGTAGCACGTGGGCCATGTCGATCACAAATGTCATCGTCGCTTCATCGATAACCACATAATTAATCTCAAGTGATCGAATCACTTAGGCAATCAAGCCATTTTCTTTTGGTTTAATGGTAGTAGTTAGATATTCCAAATGGCCATAGGATATAGACATATAAAAGGTTCAATGTCCATGTAAAAAGCTACCTTAATCTACCCCCGATATGTTATCAAGAAAGAAGCAATGCCTTGAATACATATCTTGGTGAAGGAGGGAGTCTGGAGTGAAAGGGAAATTAAGGTATTGCTATAGAATTGGATTTGGTGGCTTGCACATAGGGGTAGAACCAAAAGCTTTTGCCTCCTTTGAAATCCAAGAAAAGGGGCATCTAAGAAAAACAATTCAAGTTATTCCCATGGAATGCTACGCTTATGATAATGACGAAACCTCAGAGATATAGGACCACAAAAATCACGCCTACCTACTAGATATATGCATTAATCATCTAGGTGATTCATCTTGTAGACTACCAAGAGGCGACCCACCTAATTCTGAGCCATGCTGAACGTCAGTCGTCCAAGAGATTAGGTCCAACGAATTAAAGATCAACAGTTAGTCCGCCCCTTCCCCGGACTTTGTATGCATTGAAGCTTCGTGCACAGGCTGTCCTTTTTAGTTAGGTTTTTCTTTAGGTTCTAAGTTCATTCGATTACGATAAAAATCAACGGTAATGGGATGCTTTGACAATTACCTATCAGACTAACTTAGACGATAGCATACAATTGTCAGTGTCCAGGCAGTGGCTATTTGAAGGGTTGGAAGCGAGGATAAATCCGCGATCCAAATCAAAATCTGTGCGGATTCCAGAAGAATGATCTAGAGGCCTTGTTGCGGTGGCCGGGCCAAGGTTGTCAAAATAAAATCCTCGAGAAATAGAAAACTGTAAAACCCTAAGTCTAATTAAAGAAAGAAAAATCAAATGCCCACTAAATTCATGTAAAGCTTAGCCGCGGAGACCTCTTGAATATCTGAATGAATTTCAAAATTCATAAGCTGCCGGTTGTTGAAACAAACAAGGATTACAAAAGGTCTTTGTCTGGTAGCTCAAGTAGGTGGTAGAACGAGTGCTTGCAGTTTTTATATGGGTTAGAGAAGGAAAGAAAAGGGAGGAAACATAAGAAAAAGGAAAGTCTCAATGGAAGTATTCAACGCGCCAGGACAGTTGAGGCAAGTATCATGAGGAGGTGTGCGAGGTTAGCAACGCACCAACGATCATGACCACGCATGAAACTCATCCCTCACGCAATAAATAAAATCAACAAAGGCTTTATATAGTATACAATTTGAGATTCGTTTCTAAGCCCAAATCTCCCCTCCATCGAAAGAACCATTGGTTGCAGACGTAATTCAAATAATATTCAGCTCATCTAACTTCTAGAAAAATGCCAGAAATCATGCTTTTTCTACTCCAAATGCCCATTCCACCCAACCATAATCAATAAGTAATTTATCTCCTTGTCTATGTTGACCATCCCATAAAATTAGGTGGGGAATATTGGATTCAGCCTAGCCCGTTGCCATCGACACTTCATTTCGGGATATCAGGGGAGGGTGTTCCATTACAAGTGCATTAACTTGACCATAAGTTTTGGTCCGCCAATTCGATGGTCCAGATTATTGTTCTGCTACCATTTTATTAAACTGGACGTGCCTTAAAAAGCCTTTATGTTACGTGATTATCTAAAAGTCTTGTTGATGGAGATTTCCACAGCAGAAAATGTCACAATTGTCTACCATTCATTTAAAACTATATAATATAGGGTTTCGGTCCCAGCACATGGCGGTGCCCAATACACTTCATTTGGTACCACTTTGTTCGGTCATGCCCCTGAATCTTATGCTGCGCGACTATTCATAGTCTAATCGATGTAAGATGTCCACCGCGGAAGTGTGACAATTGTATATTCGTAATGGTGATTAGGATCACGTCCAACTGACATGCTTTTTGGGTTACCACACATGGTGGTTGGCTTAATGGATGCGACTGTAATATAAAGAAGCTCCTTTCAAATAATTAATTCTTTGTTCTGAACTAGTTAGGCAACTCATAGGTCTCTAGTTTTCAGTTATCGCAAGATCACTGAAGGATGGAAGATTGAAGTGACACGAGTGTCCAGGCTGAAATTTTCAAATAATTTGATTCAAGTAACAAATAAGCAGAATAACCTACAAAATGAAACGCCTATTTCATCCATCATATGCCCACAATATTAGAATGATGCTTATGATGATAAAAGTGATACTTGGCCTTGAACGGATACAGGTTTTCTAGGAATTAACTGGCTCCGCCTATATGGAGCCAATTACATATAGCAGTGAATGCGGGAACCACCGTGTCCAAATCTACATCGACCAGTCACATGTCTCCCGTGTACGATGGGCCTCCTGGTTTTATCCCCTCTCCAGCTTTACTAATGCTATGTAAACTGCATACGCTGAGTGAATCAGATGACGGATGTTCGAATAGCGTGGAAGGTACATGAATGCAGTAGTTCAACTTTCGACAGACAGACAGGTAAAGGATGAGAGAAAGACCATGACAGTGACATAACGGGGCATTCATTTATATGGAAAAACAAGAAAATAGGTAGGGAAAACCCACGCATCAATACTTTTTCACATTTTTTATTTTCCTGTTTGACTAAAATCAAATCGGTCCCATCCCTTTAAAGAAAAAACCAGCGATTTTTCTAAACAGAACCGCCAATTGACTGCCGAAATCCTGATCCAGCAGCCGTAATTCATGGGCTTACTGCTGCCAGGGCCACGGTCAGAGAAATGAACGACAAAAGCAAAAGTGTAAAGATGTAATTCACAGAATTTCACCACTATCGAGGAATTAGACGACGATTTAGTGCTAACACAGTAAAAAGACACAAAGGCCGTGTCAGCGGCTGTTGGTCACATCTATGACAGGTCGGACTCCAGGTCATATTCCACATCAGCAGTCCGTTTCCTTGAATGGCAAGGGACGAAACATAAATTGAGTATGCCCGTACACTTGCCGACGATGACGCGGAAAGGGACGTTACCCGACGAAAATTAAGAACCGAGAAAAGCGTTTTCGATGAATGAAGGCTGTTCTCCTCGTGCTAGCCTGGGTAGAAAAGAGGAGATTTCCCAGCACCCTTTTCACCGTCCCAAGCGGTTCATGTTAACCTATTGTACAGTGATGTGGGTCCCACAAAAAGAACCTATCCTTCTTGAGGGATCCACTTTTTTTTTTTTTTGGGCGGTTAGGATAGACAACGAAATAGAAGGGGCGTCGTTTGTAAAAGAACCTCTTCCAGAAAACTGGCAGGCGCGTGACGGGAGGGGACACGACTTTTTCATAATTTATTAGACAAGAAAACCAGAATTACTTTGATACTGACACCCGTGTTCTTTGTGTAGTGTGCACGGGAGATAGCAAGAGGTGCGCACTTTTGCGCTCGTTTCCCGTGTTGTCTCGTTTGACCGTCCGCCGTAGGAGCCCATACCATTTATCTCGGCGTGTGAATGCGATTGCCCTTCCCACCACCACGCCATCAACACTAACCAACAACTACTAAATTAAAATAAAAACTAAAAACAAAATAAACCGTTCATTTACTGGCCCTTTCTTTATTCTCTCCCCAGCACTCTCCCATATAAAAACCCATACTCCATGCGAGTCTTCACATTGTCGCTCTCCCTCGCGCTCTTTCGATTTTGGAACAACACAAGACGAAGATTAAGAACCAAGAAGCAGGATATCTCTTTCAATGGCCGTACAAGCGCAATATCCTTCCAATGCTTTCATGTAAGTATTTCTGTCACCTGTTTTTCATCTAAGAACTTCAAAAGAAAAAGAGAGTTTGATTTGGATTTCGCATTTCCTTATTCTGATTCTGGTTTCAATTTGGAATTTTTAGGGGGCGGAATAGCGCTTTCGAAGAGATATCGCTGCAGCAGTATCGAGATAACCGGAGCACCAATCTGTTGAGGGATTACAGCAATTACGGTAAGTTGCGGAAACCGTCGCGGACATTTTTTCGTTGCTTCTTTCTTTCCTCACAAGGCATTTGATTTGATTTACTCTTCCTCAAATTCCTGCAGCTGGACAACAGATTTTGAACGGAACAATTTTCAGTGATCCAGAGAGTGAATTGACCTGCAATGTATCTGGATCCAGAAAGAGAAACCGGGACGAGGCAATGGCTCTAACGCAACAGCAACAACAGCGGATATTGAACCAGCGGTGTTTCACGAACGCGCCCAAAGCTTCAGACAAAACCGGTGCCACGGCTATCACGGCTGGTTTGCAGCTATCTTACGAAGAGAACCGAGTGAACGAATCCGGAATGACATCTACGAGCGGAAGGCCTGAAGTGGTTTCAAGTTCCGTCTCACCTATTGCTCAAGATCTTTCGTCTTGTTTATATCAGCACAACATGGAAATCGACGCATTGGTCCGTCTACAGGTTCGTGAATCAATTTATTTGCAAATCCTGCTCTGATCATATTCTTTTCCCTCTTGTTCTTCATCTAATTTCGATTTCTACCCGTTTTCAGAATGAGAAACTTCGAGTGGGATTAGAAGAAACAAGAAAGAGACATTGCAGATCTCTGCTCTCCATCTTGGAACAACAAGTATTGAGACGTCTCAGAGAAAAGGAGACGGAGCTCGAAACCGCGAGCAGGAGAAACGCGGAACTCGAAGAGAGAGTGAAACAAATGAGCACGGAAAATCAAATATGGTTCGGTATCGCGAAAAACAACGAAGCGATCGTTTCGAATCTAAGAACAAGTTTGGAGCAAGTCCTTTTGCAAAACACCGGATTAACAAAAGAAGGATATGGCGGTAGCAGCGAGGCGATCGGAGTTCTTGCAGATGAGGCACAGTCTTGCTGTTATGGAATCGAAGAAAGAACAGAAACAGATAAAATGATTCGCGAGAACCGGGAACTGAAGCATCGGAAAACCTGCAAAGTTTGCCGGGAAAATGACGTGTCCGTTCTCCTACTGCCGTGCCGGCATCTCTGCCTCTGCAAAGATTGCGAATCGAAGCTTGATTCCTGCCCTATCTGCAAATCAATGAAGAACGCTAGCTTACAGATCTTTATGTCATGATTTATTCTCGTGATTTTTGGGGCATTGGAGGAAAATATTTTATCGCACGGAAATCCGGCGAGTCCAGGGGCTCGCCGGTAACGGTTGCTTGGTTTTCTTCCTTTTCGCTCCTTTTTCAAGGCCCAGTGTCATCTCAATTGTACCGTATTGATAACCTTTACTCAGTGTAAAGATCGCCTCTCCGATATTTGCTCGTGCATGTCGGATTCGTGATTCGGAAAATCATTTCCTTTTTCTTTTCTGTTTATATCTTTTTCCTTTTTGGAATTTAGTCAATGTTTTAAATTGGAGTGTTTGCGTTCAAAGGTTCGAGTTAACGGCCACGACAGCATTCGTACGCACCGGTGCTTTTGGAAACTTTACTATAACTTTTGCAGGGGCGGATGTGGCACTCAAGTGACGTTGGTGGTAATGCCCTTCGAAGATCCAAAGTTGCTCGGTTACAAGGGATATTATAGTCCGAAGTGGAACGCAAGGAAAAACCACAAAGTGCAATTATGCAATGTTAGTGACTTGGTGATCAATGGTCATTTATATTGAAGAATCCACGGACCTCACGGCCCGTGGAGTCCATGAGGAGGCCATGAGTGGTTCCCATCAATGAATGATTCATGAGAGGTTAAATCGGTTAATTGCGAATGCCCGATCCAGTCAACAGTTTCGAATCACATACGAATAGTTGGTACTAAGAAAAGGAGCTGTAGAAAGAGTTAATAGCATTGCCATCCTGACCGGGGGGCGCATGGGCTGGGTACAGACTAAAGGGTGAGGTGAATGCGGGTGTTTGTTTCATGGGGTGGAAGGACAAAAGCGGAGCGGAATAATAGCGTCCTTTGATGACTTTAATGCCAGATGCTTGCTCAGTAATATGAATGGGTAATGAGTACTGTGATTCCTCTGTCGTCCCTGCTGTACTCGCTATAAAATTAATCAGAGACGACATGAGAAAACAACTCGGTAAACAGGGGCAGTGAAAATCGTCCCCATCTTTTTCCAAATTTGGGTAGATATGGCTATCAGGATTTTCTCAGCCGTAACTTCAGGGATCTGTTTTCCCAGAACAGGATGAGGTTGGTTTACCTGGCATGTTATCGGAGCCGTGCAATTGTTGGGTCCAACTCTCTAACTTAACACGGTCCAGCAAATCCGGCATCAAATGGGCAGTCAATCAAGTCTCTCAACGTAATTGGAAGGGTTACAACGATAACTCGGCGAGAGATTCTTGCAGCTTATACATGAACCATATGTAGTGCGGGAACCTCTAGGAAGATTTGTTCGGACCGTGGATGAATGAGAGACAGGGGACTTGTTCTGGTTGGTCATGTCTTTCCATTGAAATTAATGCGCTTTTGCTGGAAACAGCTCTAAAAGAATGACTACAAGGCCGTTTTCATTGTACCAAGAGGAAGCAGCAATTATGTATTGTTCCATCTTTTTCAATAAATTAAAATGAGGGAGGCAAAAGCCAATAGCTCCATGACCCAAAATCGCTCATAAAATGGAAGAGATTCACAGTATGTGAAAATACTATGAGCACTAAATTAATTAGATGATCAATTTCGGGCGTAGCTACCTACATGAGTTTGTTTATCGTATTTGGAATCAATTAAGGACACACAAACTGACAAGGGGTGGAATTACTTCAGCTCTGGTGAGTGAGAGTTGCAGGAGCTTTTTTCGTCTTTCATTGGAAAACGAGTAGCGTGGTGGCAATGCAGTCGCGGCCGGCCCATCCATTTATTTTACTTCAATGTCTACGACCTCTTGTTCTCCCATTCTATTCCCAAACACAAGGGTAAGTGCATGAGAGAGCGCGACAGCTCGTACAGTTGCCAGACGTCCTTATGCCGTAAAAACCCGAGCTTGAAATTATTATAAAGTTTGGACATGATGGGATAGGTGACGCTAAGGAAGATTGAGTGGTTTAGATGATGATGATGATAACGGAAGAGAGGTGACTTTTCCAACCCGTAGTCCGTTTGGGCGGGGGGACCGTCCCACAAATTGAGCATGTAACTCTCACACCACCACCACCGACGCTCTCTTAGTTGTTTCTTTGTTTGATTGGCTTGGGTGATGCAGGGCGTTAGACGGGGTGACCTTTAGGACAAAATGAAAACGGACCTATATCTATTTATTGCGTCTCATATCTGTCCACTTTCGCAATAATATATTTCTTTTTTTCAAAAGGGACACACACACACACACATATATATATATATATATATAATTTTTCTGTTGTATTATATAAGAGCATGACGTTTAAGACTAAAAGACTAGAGCAAGTGGGTGAGAAACTATTTTTCTAGTTATTTGCCGACGTATTATTTTAGTTTCACCTGAGCATGAGGTTTCTACTATGCTATTGTTTATGTTTTTCAAGGTTTGTTTAAACAGAAAATGGATAAATGTTGAAAAGCAATAAAAGGATATAGAGAATGATCTCAGGATGATGCGAGTCCCTGTATTGAGTGTCCTTATGTAAGTAAAACCGGTTACAAGTAGGGTTTATCCCTTTGGCAGATTACAAGTAGCTACCGTACGAAACATAAAGATAAAAGTCTTAATAATGATAATCACCAGATATGATGATAAGATATTCTCTTAGTAGCCTCTCACTGGCTAAAAGTGTTAAGAAATCATGTTTATATTGGAGGGTAATGGCAGAAAACTAGCATAAAATAAATTCTTAGTGAATATATTGGCAATCTGAAGTGTGAAGGAACAAATCTAGCTAACTTGTAGAGAACAATTAGCAACACTTTCTAGGACAAAGTAGTAATCAGCTTCGTTATTGCTAGCATGAAAAACTGGATTTTGAGCTAGACAAGTAGAGCCCCAATTATCACAATAAAGAATAGGTGGCTGATGAAAAACATTTCAAGATCTCGCAAGATAAACTAAACCCAAGCAAGTTCTGCTGCATTAATCGCTAGAGAATAATACTCAGCCTTAGTATTCGATCCTGTAATAGTAAATTGCTTCTTTGATTGGTAAGTTAATGTGTTGTAAAAAAGTTTATTAAATGTACTAGAAACTAGATGAAGGGCTGAGATGAAAACTTGATAAACAAATCCTAACTTGAAAGCTATATAAGAAGCTATGTTGTTGAATGAAAAGTGTGGTTCTGTAGAATACCAAGGAGAGTATTTCTCTCTCTCTCTCTCTCTCTCTCTCTCTCTCTCTCTCTCTCTCTCTCTCTCTCTCTCTCTCTCTCTCTCTTCTTTGCCACTGTTCATATTTGTTTTTTAAACTTTACAAAAAGAAAAAAGAACGACAAATTAGAATCAGAGCATGTCCGATCAGAGTGGCTAGGTGTGAAGAAGGTAGTTGAAAATAAATTGTCACAGTAGTGGCTGGACTTGAAGGTGCGAAAATAGATCGTCACCATAGCAATAAAATACAATGGCCAGCACAAATAATCAAGGTTTAAGCATCCAACTACCCTCTATTCTTATATTCTTTGAAGAAAATTATGACTTTTGGGGTATGAAGATAAAAAAAGCTCTTTCTATTACAAAATTTGTGAAGGATTTGGTTGAAAATGACTAAGTGGAACCTGAGCAATTAGCAACTCTTACAAATGCTCAAAGAGAAGCCTTGAAGAAGGACAACATAAGAGATGAAAAAGCCTTGTTCTTTATTCAGGAATCAATTTCAGATAATTTATTTCTAAGAATCATGAGAGCTTCAATGGTTAAGGAAACATGGAGCATAATACAAGAGGAGTTTCAAGGAAGCATAAAGGTGAGAATGACTAAACTACAAGATTTTAGAGAAGAGAGAGAATATGAAGATGAAAGAATTTTTATTTTAGAATTATTGAAGTAGTAACTTAAATGAGGATATGTGGTGAAGTTATAACAGATAAGAAACTTTTGATTAGTTTGTTAGAAAAATATGATACCATGGTCTCTACTATTGAAGAAACTAAAGATATCTCCACTTTAGTGTTCAAGATTTGATGGCATCACTACAAACTCAGGAGCAAATGTTGTTGAGGCACTCTGAAAATCTATTGAAAGTACTCTTTAATCTAAGATAAATTTAATTAAAAAAAAAATGTGTCATCATCTCAAGAACACCAAAAGGGAGAATCATATAGAAAAGTAAACATGGAAGAGGTAGAGGAAGTGGTCCAAGGGAAAGAGGAAAAAGCAGTTATGACAAAAATACAATAGTAGAAAATTTTGAACAGAAGTGTAGTATTTGCAAAAGGACTAGCCAGATCAACAAAGATTGTTGGTTTAAAGGAAAACCTTAATGCTACAATTGTAAACAATTTGAGCATCTCCAAAAAGATTATTGGGTAAAGAATGATCAAAAGCTCAATTTTTTTTGAAAAAAAGATGGAGAAAATATGTTTTATGCTTGTCATGTAACATGTGGGAAGAGAAGTGATGTTTGGTTGTTTGATAATGGATGAATTAATCATATGATAGGAGATCTTAATTGACATGAATACTACTCTAAATTCTCAAGAATGGGAAATGATGATTTGGTTCAAGTGAAAGGGAAATGCATAGTTTGTATTTTAACAAAGAAAGGAACTAAATTCATTTATGATTTGTTATTAGTTTCTGACTTGGAGTAGAATTTACTAAGTATTGGACAGTTTGTGGAGCATGGATACTCAATTATTTTTGAAGACAATGGTTGCATGATATATGACAAAGACAAGACAAAACAATTGATAGAAAAAATAAAAATGGAGAAAAGAAATTTTTTTCCAACCTTCAAGTATGGTGGAGATATTGTTTTGAAGTCACAAGTGAAGGATGATTCTTGGTGATGGCATAGAAGGCATGGGCACCTTGACTTTTATGGGCTGGAGTTACTTCAAGAGAAGAATTTGGTGCAAGGGCTACCAAATATTGAATAAAGTTTTGATGTGTGTGAAGGTTGTTCCATGGGCAAACATCAACAAGACTCTTTTTCAAAAGGAGGAGCTAGTTGAGCCAAAAAACTGCTAAAGTTGGGTCATAGATATGTGTTCGTGCCTATGAGAACTCCTCATTATGGAAATAGGCATTTCATTCTCTTTATTGATGATTTAACTAGGATGACTTGCGTTTATTTTTTGAGACAGATTTGAAGTATTTTTTGTTTTTAGAAAATTCAAAAGTTTTGTTGAAAAGCAAAGTTGCTACAACATAAAAATCTTAAGAACTAACAAGGTTAAAGAATACATCTTAAATGAATTTGATCAATTTTATGAAGATGAAGTTATTGAGAGACAACTTACTATTGGGTACAACCCACGATAAAGTGGATTTTCTAAAATACAAAAAATCAAAAGGTGATGAAGATGGCTACAACAATGCTCAAGGATAAGGGTTTGCCTAATTTATTTTGGGCTAAAGTTGTTTATACTTAAGTTTACTTAATAAATGGATGTCCAACCAAGGTAGTGCAAATTCAAACTCTCTTAGAAGCTTGAAGAGGGAGAAAGCCTTCGGTAAGGAACTTTAATTTTTTTTATAGTATTTATTATGCTCATATTCCAAAGGAGAAATGACAAAAGTTAGGCGAGACAAGTGAGAAGTGTATTTTTGTAGACTATAGCATTAACTCAAAGGGCTACATGTAGTACAATTTGAAGAGCAAAAAGATAATTATTAGTAGAAATATGGTGTTTGATGAAAAAGCTAGTTGGGATTAGAATGAAGGAAAAGTTCAAAATTATTTTTTAGGAAGAACTTGAAAATGAATAAAAGAACTGAAGAATCTCCAAATAATCACTAAGGGCTAATTTGTCATCATCTTCAAGTAGTGGTTCAAACTGTAGTTCATTTAGTCCAAGTAGCACACCAAGAAAAATGAGAAATTTAGTTGAAATATATAAAACATGCAACTATTGTATTACTGAACCAAAAAATTTGAAGATGTTATCAACGAAGATGTTTGAAAGAAGGCTATGAAAGAGTTTCAAATGATTGAGGAGAACAATACATGGGAACATGTATACAAACCAAAAGACAACGAAGTTAATAGAGTGAAGGGAACTTTCAAAGAAAAACATAAGTCAGATGGATTAATTTTGAAGAACAAAGCAATGCTTGTTACAAAAGGGTATTCACAATAGCTAAGAGTTGATTTTCATGAAACTTGTACACCAATCTCTCGCAAAGACACCATTCAAAGTATAATTAATCCAGTAGCCCAAAAAAGTTGGTTGTTATACCAACTTGATATTAGATTTACATTTTTGAATGGAGAATTGGAGGAGGACATTTATGTAGAGCACTTAGAAGGTTTTGTCATCAAAGGAGAAGAAGAAAAAGTTTATAGGCTGAAGAAGGCACTCTATAAGCTGAAGGAAGCCCCTTGGCCATGGTATAGCCAAATTAACAATTATTTTGTTAAGGTTCATGATGAGCAAAACTGAGCTAACTCTTTATGTGAAAAAACAAGGCATGTTTATTCTTATTATTGTAATTTATGTTGATGATATGATATTTACTGGTAATAATGAGAAAATGATTAGTGAATTTAAAAAGGATAAAATGAGTAGATATGAGGTTGTTACATCATTTTCCTGGACTTGAAAAATATCAAAATGAAAATAGAGTTTTTATTGCTCAAAAGAAGTATGCAAAACAATGTTGAAAAAATTCAATATGTATAGCTACAAGCTAGTGGCCACACCTCTTGCTGTAAATAAGAAATTGATGAAAGAAGATGGAGGAAGAGAAGTTGATGCTACCTTGTATAGAAGTATCATGGATAGTTTGTTGTATCTCATAGCAACATAGCTAGATATAATGTTAATTTGCTTTAAGTTTATATCTAGATTTATGCAAAATCCTTATCATATTCATCTTGGAGTAGTAAAAAGAGTCCTTAGCTACATAAAACTAGGAATAGCATATGAGATTTGTTATTAAAGAGATGAAAATTAGAAATTAATTAGTTTTTGTGATAGTGATTGGGCTGGTTCTATAGATGATATGAAGATCATAACATGATATGTTTTCTCACTTGGATTTGGAGTATTTTCATGGCAATCAAAGAAACAAGATATAGTTGCACAAACCTCTTCTAAAGCTGAATATGTATCATCTACTATGGCAACTTCTCAAGCAATTTGGCTACGAAGAATTTTATAAGATATTGGTGAAAAGCAAAAGAAAGCTACAAGAATGTCTTGTGATAACAAAAAAACAATTGCAATGGCTAATAATCCAGTTTACAGTAACTGCACAAGACACATTGCTGTGAAGTATCACTTTATTAGAGATAAGATTGAGGAACAAGAGATAAAGCTCAAGTTGCTGATATTCACCAAGGCTCTTTCCAAAGAGAAGTTTCAAAAATTCAGAGAGCTGATCGGTGTTCAAGAACAACACTTAAAGTTAATGTGTCGTAAAGAAGTTTCCTAAATGTACTAGAAACTAAATGAAGGGCTAAGATGAAAATTTGATAGAAAAAAACCCTAACTTGAAAGCTATATAAGAAGTTGCATTGTTGAATAAAAAGTGTGGTTCTGTTGAAAATACTAAGCAGAGTATTTTTTTCCTCTTCTTTTTCCTTGTTCATATTTGTTTTCTAAACCTTACAAAAACAAGCTAGTACCAAGATAGATACATGATCCACTAGTGGAGCATTTGTAATCTGGACATCCAGCCTAGTTGGCGTCACAATAAGTAGTCAAATTAAAAGAAGATGACAATGAATAACATAAGCCTTAGGTGAGAGTGCCTTTGAAATATCTAAGAATCTACTTCAATGCCATCAGATGATTTATGTGAGGTGCATGCACAAAATGACAAGCTTGATTGATAGCATAAGCAATGTTATGTCAAAGTTGCATGTTGAAAGCCTCCACAATTTGCTTATAATCAATGGAATTAGAAATGGGATCACCATCATAACAAGATCGTTTGGATCCAGAAACCACTAGTGTAGATAAAGGTTAGGCTTCGTCCATATGAAAATGCCTAAATATATCTATGATGTATCTAGATTGTGAAAGGATGAGATGATAAGAGAAGCCAAACTTCCATGCCTACAAAATAACTCAAGGGATCTAGATCAATCATGGAAAACTCTAAACTTAACTTCTTGATTAGTGCATGGATCAAAGAAGGAGACGAGTTCGACGTACAATAGAAGGATGAGAACACCTACAGAGCTCTTATAATAGAGCATGGAATTGTGAGATTTGCTGCATTGAAACTACAACTGGTGAATAAAGTTAGTAAAATGAGTGCACCATGCTTGAGGTGCTTCATGAAGTCTGTAAATTGCATGATTAAGTTTGCAAACATGATTGAAAATTTTGGGATGATGAAAGTTGGGTGGTTGCTGCATATACACATCCTCATCTTGAAAGCCATGCATGAGTACATTCTTAACATCCAAGTTTTGTATATTGCAACCAAGAGAATGAGCAAGATAGAGTATGGTGCGATTAGTGGATGGCTTTAGTATAGGCTAAAGGTTTCAGTAAAGTCAACACTTGAAGTTTGATTGCATCAAAGAATGACCAAATAGGCCTTGGAATGAGCAACAGATCCATCAGCCTTATGATTAATTTTGAATATCCATTTGCATTCAACAACTTCACAACCAAGAGACAGTGGTACTAGTGTCCAAGTATTATTAACAAGTAACACAACATATTCATAATCTAATGCTAGCAACCAAATAGGGTCCAAGCAGGTGTGCTTGAAAGATGTGGGTTTAGTGGCAGTGAGGGCAGCAAATAAACATGTAGGGATAGGATAACAAGTGGCTATTAGAGCCTTTGATTTTAAATAGCCTCTTTTACAATGGGTGTTATATGGATGAGTTGGAATAGGTGATGCATTGGTACTTGTAGAAGAGAGAGGTGGAGTGGTGGAAGAAAGAAATGGTTGGTAGTATTAAGGAAAATAGGAGATGAAGAAGATGAAGGTACGGGTGGGTGAGTTGGAGAATGAGTAGGTGAAGTGGAAGGAGATGAGGAGATAGGGACCATGTGAGGAAGGTGTTAATGAGGGTAGCAAATTAGAGTTAGGTGAAGTGGAGCTATATGTGGGTGAAGTTGCTTGGGGTGTATAATAATGGGATGATTTCATTGCATAAACATAAGGGGATGATGGGACCTATACCATTGAATCATCTATTATTGGTGAAAACAATGATTGCTCCACCCAAGTGGGTTTCTCATTAGTAGTGATAGAATGTGAGGACCATTCAAAATAAAAGTTATCTTCATAACAAACAACACCACTACAGTGAGTGGTTTTTAAGATTGTTACAAACATATATACAAGATGGTTAAAAAAATTTCTTATGCCTGGCCATCTTATAAAATAATAACAATCGACTTTAATAAATTGGAAGACTTAAAATTTGGGCTAGTTGTAATTACCTCAAAATTAGAAGATAGGCAAGTTTGTACAATTGATTCCATGCATCTTGGTCAATGATGTTGGAAGGACAGTGTAGAACCTCGATGGATCATAAGAATTTGGAAGTATGTACCTTTTTGCAAGCTTACTCTTTCATTTCCTCCATTGTTAACCAGCCCCTTGTAGAGCATTCTTCTTGTACTCATCAGTGATGTCAAAGGTAGACTATAAATTAAAAATGAGCATGTTAGTTTATCTAAAATAAAACAAGATAAGCCACAGAGTATGTTATGTGTAGCAAGCATTTACATACCTTCAACATCTCTTATATTGCATCTTTGATTGATGGTAACACATATCTCCAATTAGTCATTGAGACTAGCATCATACTTGTAATAGTGTAGCAGATGAAACTAGTATAAGAATGTGCACCACCACCTTTAGATTTGCTTGCCTATGACTCAATCTTGGTACCAGTCCATAATGATCAAAGTTGAATTGTGAGCCTATTAATGAAGTAACAAATGTTACCATAGAGATGTGGCTATAAACTAGAGAATCTTGACCAATTTGAAAGATCATTCAATATAGTTGAATTGATCTCAAAGATAGTTTTATTTTTGAATTGAATGAAGTTACATAGTTCTTCTTACTATTATTTTATCCACAAATTGCTTAATGAATTTGTTGATTTGTAATCCCGAGATCAGTAGATGTCATAAATGATAAATCTATCATTTTGAATAAATCCATAGGTTCCATACTTGATTATAGAACTCATGCTTCATAAAAATATCAGATAGAGTTAATGAATGAAGTGGGTTCATTAACAATCTATAGAACATATTGAAAAAAAGTGTCAAAAAAGAAAGCATTGACTACTCTTCCATATCTTGCATCTATAGTCTTTTTGCATGCTCTTTATTGCTAAACTATATTGTCTCTTTTATTCCTTTTGACTTTCTCTTAATGATATTGTAACAGCCCGAGGGCCCATACCCTGCAACGATATTGTCCGTATCGGAGTGCCCATACATCCCACACGGTTTTGTTCTTCCCTAGTTGCCCAAGGAAAAGGTCTCTTTGCAAGGGAAGTCCTCAGCACTATTATTAACAGTCCAGTAACTTTTCCCCTAGCGATGTGGGACTAACTCTTAGTCCCTCACCTTGCTTAGATGTCTGCTAGCCCTCTTGGCCCACCCTCATCGGCCAAGGCTTTACAGATATGCTTCATTTTTGCTGGCCCTCTACTCTTTTTCTTACTATGTGTACTTGTGCTGGATTGTTCTTTATGATGCTCACTTTCTTCATGTTCCATGTTTACTGCACAAATGAAAACAATACATTTAGACAACAACCAAATTTCACTTTAGGAAAGTAGCACTAGAATCAAATATGAACTCTTGAATAGCAGTGCCAATACACTTGTTTATTATAAGATGCTACTACACTTATTATAACCTTTTTTTATTTTTTCAAATTTTTCTTTGAATTTTGGTGAGCTTTGAAAAATTATCATTCTATTACTTTTTCATTTTTTTTCATGTTCATTTTTTTTTCATTTTTTCAAAATTTCAATATTCCCTTCACATAATTGGATGACTAAAGTGCTGACTTTGACCATGAAGTTCAATGACTTCTTGATAAAAGGTTTCAATGAGACTTGGTATCTAACACATTTATAAAACAATTGTTGACTTTAGCCACTAAGTTCAACAAAAACTAACTAATAGTTTGAGATATTCAATTGCAAATATACCCTGTTCACCAACTTGTGTGACAATGCCTCTTAAGCTTCTTTAGTGAAATTTGATAATTTAAACATTGATTTCTCACTAAAAAAAAGGATATAAAACTCTTCCTAACACAAATTATAACATAATCAATGCTTTTGATCAATAAAAAAAATAAATTAAAGAAAAATTCATGACTTGAACATAAGCAAAATACTATTATTGTTTACACTAACAATGATGAGTATTAGACTTTAAGATATTAGTTGGATGCTTTTTTGAATAAAAATTGAAAATCTAAGACTTGGGTCTTCTTATTTCTAATGTCCCCGATCTAGCATACTCAATTTTATAGATCTCCATTAACTAACAATGTAAGAAATCATGCACAATGTTTTCTACAATATAAGCAAAATACTGTTACTATTCACGTCAACAACGATGAGTAGCATAATTTAAGTTAGTAGTTGGATGCCTTTTTAAACAAAAATTGAAAATCTAAGACTTGGGCCTTCTTATTCCCAATATCCTGTATTAGCATGAACAATTTTATAGATTTTCATTGATTAATGATGTGAGAAATCATGCACAAGGTTATCTACAACATAAGCAAAATACTGTTATTGTTCACGCCAACAATGATAAGTAGTAGACTTTAAGCTGGTAGTTGGATGTCTTTTTGAATGAAATTAAAAAATATAAGACTTGGGTCTTTTTATTCCCAATATCCTTTATCTAGCTAATCAATTTTATCTATTTCCATTGATTAACGATGCAACAAATCATGCATAAAATTCTCTAGAACACAAGCAATATAATGTTACTATTCATGCCAACAATGACGAGTGGTAGATCTTGAAAAATAGAAGCATGCGCATAAGAAAATCAAGATTGGGAGAGAGCCTATGTAAAGGAAGAAAAATGATGATGAGCAAGGTGAGGGTGCTCGTGTGTTCTATTTCTCTCTTTTCTCCTTCTCCTTCTTCTTTCCTCTCTCTCTCTCTCTCTCTCTCTCTCTCTCTCTCTCTCTCTCTCTCTCTCTCTCTCTCTCTCTCTCTCTCTCTCTCTCTCTCTCTCTCACTCTCTCTCTCTCTCTCTACTTGCATCTAGTAGTAGAGGTGGGTGTACACATTCTTCTCCTCTTTCTTCTTCTCCTTCTTCCTCTTCCTCCTCCTCTATCTTCTTGTTCTCTCTCTCCCTCTCCCTTTTCTCTTCAGTTTTGATCTAGGTGAGGAAGGGTTTTCTTTCCATATTTAGTCATTCTTACTCTTTGAATTTGAAACCGACAGCTCAGCCAGTTACGTTCGTTTGTCTCCAATAAGCATTTTAGAGTAATCATCTAAAGTTTTCAGAGACCAATCCTTTGTTGGTTACGGGTCTATCAATTATACATGGAAAGAAACATTTCAAAGATATTTGTAGCTTGCTTCTGCTTTGTAGATTTGCAATTCCATTTTTACGTTTTTGCTAAAATATCCAAAGTTTTTTACTTTTTGAAGATTGCATTAGGTTTTGCAAAACTTTGCAAATATGCCATTCCGTTAATTTTCTACTATTACATTTTTATAAAATATAAAAAATACCCCTCTCTTCTCTCTATTTAAACCTTCTATTTTGTGCTTTACTGCTATGGAAAAAGACAGACGACCATTCACTTTTTTGTTAGAAATCTCTACCTCTTTGCATTTTGAATAAAACCTAGATTCATTTTTAGTCATTCTTACTCTTTGAATTTGAAATCGACAGAGGGAATAGTTAGATGCTCAGCCAGTTATGTTCCTTTGTCTCCAATAAGCAGTTTAGAGCAATCAGCTAAAGTTTACAGAGACCAATTTTTTGTTGGTTACGGGTCTATCAATTATACATGGAAAGAAACATTTCAAAGATATTTGGAGATGTTGTAAGTACTTTATATACTTCATTAGGTCCCCCGTTCTTCTTTATTTATTGTACTTTTTTGATTCTATGACTCCAAAAATTTATCTCCATGTAAAGTTATCTTACTTTTATGCTTTATTGTAGCTTGTGCTATTTTTTCTTTTCCTTTCTCTAATTACATTTTCTTTTATATTGGAGTTATATAGCACATGAATACTGCTGTCCTTGAATTGATTTATGCACTGATAATTATTCTCTCTAGTGGTATTTGTTCTTGGTAAAGAACAAGTATAACTAGATTTCAAGAGTAGTTTATCTATTTTTGAAGAATTTTGTTGGCTTAGAGCTGCTAGAGCCAATGATAAGATCACTATTCATGAAGTTTATTCATTGTTATCCTCATGAAGTTGTGTACAGTGTAGTCGTGGATTTTGAATGTAGAATCCATGATTTGTTATTCATGTGCTAAACTAACCCCATTGGCAGAAAAAATAACAGCATACTCATGTCCGCCTCAAATCATGCAAGATCTCTTTTTCCAACTTTGCTAGATGCTTTTGCACTAGTGTCATGTAGCTTGATGAAGGGTGATGATATATAAACTCCTCTTTTATAGCTTTGGGACACCCATTTTATAGCTTTGAGCAGGGACAAGAGCCTGTCGCAAGCGGGGTGCAAGGGGAGGGGGAATGCTTCACCAGATGGTCATCAGTCTTCTTCCATAGTAGTAAAACACAAAAACAGGAAAGTTTAAATAGGGAGAAGAGAATAGAGGGGTGTTTTTGATATTTAAAAAGTATAATGGTGGAAAATTGATGGAATGGCATAATTGCAAAGTTTTACAAAAATTAATGGCAAATTTGCAAAAAATAAAACACTTTAGATATTTTAGCAAAAAGGTAAAAATGGAATGGAAAATCTGCAAAAAACTCTAACTTATATAAAAGGCTGAATATAGGACGATTTTTCAAAATTGTCTTATATTTTGTATGTGTCATTTGTAAACATAGGATGCTTTTCTAAAAATCATCTCATATTAGTGTAATTTTCTAAAGAGTAGTTATAAGATGGTTATGAGAAAACTATCCTACCTTCTTGTAAATATAGGATGATTTTATAAAAATCATCTTAAATTATAGTAGCAGTTTTGAACAATCATCTTATATTCACCATCCTATATTTATTAGAATATAGGATGGTTTCTCATAATCATCTTATATTACCTATAAATCTTTTCCACTAATCTCCCCCTTATTTTTATTTGAATAAAATTTGATGGTTTCTATTAAACTGTCTTATATATATTTTACAATATATAGATGGTTTATTAATAATCATCTTATATGTATTAAAATATATAACAACTTGTCCTATTTCTCTATAATATAGTTTGTCCTTGTTCTTTGGATCATGAAAATCTTAGTAACTTGTGAAGGATAGAAGGTTCTCCCATCCCTTATTCCCTTGATTTATAACTTGTGATTGGCATGACATGTGATGTGTAACTTGATTAATTCAATTCATATTTCAATACATCGAATATTACAAACATTTTAATTTGTCTCCTCATATACAATTTGATTCAACCGAAGCACCTCCTCACCAACATTGTCCCTCTCATTCTTCCTGATTAGATCAATTGACGACATTATTATAGTGACTAAGGGTAATGAATTGCTGCTTCACCTAGGTCATCTTCATTGTAGAAGTCCATTGGGGAGGCTAATAAAATATTTGACCATCTCATATCATGTCCATCTTGCACATAAAATACTTGTTTCGCTTGAGATGCCAAAATAAACTAGTCAATTTGATAGATGGTGTAGCTTTAATATTACTTGTAAGCACATGAATCAGTTATAGTTCATGTATGCGAGTGAGGTTGATCCCATGAGGAATTGCACATATTAGTAAAGGATTGGATTCTATTTAGATTAATTAACTTCATCCAAAGAGAAAGAATTGTGATCAAACTAGGAAACTAAAACAAATTAAGAAGGAAACATGCATGGAATTATAAACTATAATTAAAAGAAACTTTTTGAAATATTAGCTAAGCAATTAAAATAGAAACTTACCCAACTAGAATGCTATCAACTAAATAAAATTAATGCTAATGTAGAATGAGTCAAGCTAAGTAACTTAACTTAAGGACACTAATAAAAGGAATTTTTTTTTTTTCTAATCTAACACTTTCCTGAACTAAAACTTCTTAAAAATGAAACAATCTAAAATTCAAAAATGAAACTTTATAAACCTAAAATAAGATACAAACAATGAATTAACTATGATTAAAACAAGATTATGCAATGAAACTAAGCAAAAAAAAGAAAAGAAAAAGAAAGTGACCCACTACCATGTACATGATCCATGGATTCTATGCATGGCTCTAAGGTGCAAAAGTGACTAGAATTGATGAGTCTAAATTGACCTATCATGTAGAATAATTAATTGATCTAATAAAAAACATGAAAAGATAAATGGGTTTCTAATGGTTCAAGCAAATAAGTGTTTAGATGGCTGAAAACAAAGCATAAAGTTAAAGGGAGAAAAATTCTAGATTTCAACTACTTAAGAACATCTAATAAATAAATCAAGAATAAGGAAGTAATTGAAACCACAAATTTTTTTTTTCAAGAAAATAAGCTAGATCTAAAGTACTTTGATGTAAGAAACATTTCATAGCAAGAATCCTCAAAAATATTTATAGAATTATCTCCAAATTACACCCAAAACTAGATGCATAATATGTGTTCTATTACTGGAAATTACATCCAATTCCTAAGCATAAAATCCTACCTAAACAACGTCAACAATGCAATATAATACTCAAAATTTAAAGTATGATGAGATGCAATGAAAACCCAAAAAAGAATTCAAGATAAAATGAGGCTAAATGGGTGACCTAATTATGGAAAGTGGGCCTAAAAACAAGGGCTAATAAAGGAAAAAAATATATGTAAATTTCAATGGAGGAATTCAAGGTTCTAAGATAGCTCTTCTCCTGGATGTCACTAGCAAAGAAGTACTAACTTAAATCTTGAGGGAATAATAAAGGAAAACTAGTGAAATTGGGGCAAAGAAGAAAGGGAATGCTAGATGGAAGGAGAGGTGCAAACTAGAAAGTAAAACAAGTGAAATTAAAGCAATGGAAACTAAACCAAAGACAACAAACTACTAATCTGAATTGGATACTAAATAATAACAAAAATAACTAGAAATATAAGGGAAGAAGAGAATCAAAGAAGTTCCAAAGTCTAGTAGAAAATAACACCAAAAGAGGGCTTGATTTCAAGGTGTTTCACCCACCTCTATTTAGAAAAAAATGTTGGAACCATGGGGATGTCTCTCTCTCTAGGAAAGTGGTAGAGATCTAGATCCAGGGCTGAGGTAGAGTTTAAAGGAGAAAAGTTAGGTGGAGATAATGCAATAAGGATAGCAAATGAGAGAGATGGGCTGGATGGTTGGATGGTTTCCTAATTAGGGGCGGGGGAAGTGTCATTTTCCTTCGAAGGAAAGTGGCTCTCCACACTCCTAATTGGATGGAATTTAAATGGTGGGAAGAGTAAGGAAAATAAGAAAGGAAATAAGGAGGAAAATATAAAAGAAAACCTAGGGTTTTTACATGTTGCATGGATCAGCATCTAGGGTTTCCTTGGAAATTTGACCAAAACAAGATACTTGATCTTTCAAAATAATATTTGTTGAAGAAAATATGGAATTATTGTCACGACCCGGGTTTTTATATGATGCAATGTTGATAAAAAGACGAGATCTCTTGTTTTATAAATATGAAATGCATGAAAATCTTTTTCATTTGGAAAACAATCTTTCATAAAAACCCCGAGTGTGAAAACACATTCTCAATCTATTTAGTCATGGCAAAGTTTTAAATCAATATTGTTCCCAAGAAAGTATTAGTTACAGCCCCAGCTATTAGAGAGTAACTACAATCAAGTAACATTGAAAGATAAGATAGGGGTTTACTTACTTGTACTTAGTTTGTGTCTTCTAGTACAAACGTTCCTTGCCCCTAAGTATTTACTTTGTATCTGAAAAATGTTGAGGATTGGGTGAGTATATAATATACTCAGTAGGAGCCTATCACTACTAGTTTTATAAATGCATGAGATGTTTCAAAATCATATGCTCATTCAAAACATGCGTATGTTTGAATACTCGAGTTCAATATCAGTATAAGAATCCATAATCAACTGAAATTCAAAATATGCGTATGTTTGAATACTCGAGTTCAATATCAGTATAAGAATCCATAATCAACTGAAATTCTCATAACTTAAAAGATCACATAATCCAAAATTGAAAGTATCATATATATATATATATATATGAAGATATCATGATATGCAATAGATGCTTCATGGCGTCCAACTCATGGACCTCTTGTATGGTATGGTCGACCAACCTCATATCATGCTATATGAAATGCACATAAATCCAGGAAACCATAGGGTCTCACTATGCCCATGACCTCACCGCCGTGTGGTCCCCGGGTACCTAGGGACACAGGATCATATACCTCCACGGGGCATATGACACTCCGACCTAGTGCCGTGACACCAGTGGTAACCCCCTGTACCACATGCAGTTGAAGCAGGGACATGCCCTTTTTGGGCGTGGTACTCATCCACCTAATAGTGGTAGAGGCTGGGTGGCCAACCCACACCCCTCGGCATAGCACCCACGAGCTTACAAGCCCAAATCATGTACGATCAAATAAGCCAAAATCCTCTGTTCAAAACCAGTCCTCTTTGGGTTCCTCACAACTGCCTGGCCCTCGGCACTCCAGCCTCTTTTGGAAACCCTCAAGGACATGCAATCTTTGCAAGTACTTAAATTATGCAATGTATGCACTTGTTTACAAAACATATGTGTGCATAATGTATATGCAATTCTTTTACGAAACATGTCTATGTATAAAACGTTTATCATATGCATGCTGAATCAAATCATGCTAAACAAGTCATATACTTATAACATATGTTCTCAAAATAATAATAGATCTTTTAAAAGAATCTAATAGTGATAGAGCACCTACCTGACTAGGTCGCGTTAACCCCTTTGTCCTCGTATGCTCCTGAACATGGTTTGGGGACTCAAGGTTAGTTTAACCTATCTTTGATGGGTTTAGAGCAGTTTAGTCTTATTACTTAGGCATTAGGGGTCCATCCCTATGTCTATGGGTGTCCTAAGGTCCTACTTGGGCCTTGGTATCCTCAATTTTCCAAAGTTCTAGTGGCCACGCGCCACCATCCTATTCTAAGGGTCATGCCCTACTTTGATTGGGTATTGATCAGGGATTTTATGGTTTTGATGTGTCCGCGTCATCGATACGGTCACAACGCCTTTTGCGGTGCCTCAATCGGAGCTCTATACCTCAAGTTATAAGCGTTTTTGTGTTGTATGTACATAGAGTCTTAAAGACAAAAAAGGAGGAATGCTAGGGCGCTGCGCGTCTGCGACGTGCGCCCAGCTTCCTTAAGTAACCAAAAAAAATGACGCACGCTAGCGCGCTGCGCGTCGGCCGCGTCTGCAGACGCGCTCTATACCTCCGCCCGTCTGTCCCTTTAGCGGGCGCATCCCTGGACGCGCCCGTTTGGTTTTTCAAACGAGCGTCGACCTGCGTTGACGTGGGACGTTCCTATTGGATCGTCCCTCCCGTTAGAGACCAGGGTCGTCCTCAGGTCACCCTGGTTTGACCCTGTCAAACCAATGCGGCCCTGGGGACGTCCCAGGGTCCTTGGTGGCGCTCCCAGGCTCCGTTTTGCATGGTTTTTCATGCAAAAACTTAGGGGAATTGAGCCTAAGACTATGGGTGAGATGGGTTTGGGGAGTTTTTGAGCATGCCTGCTTCGTGGGTGGTTTTCTCTTCACGTTTTCCCCTCTTGGTCACTGCTCCACGATGGGTTTTCTCTAAGGTTTTGGGCTGCCATTAGAGGCACCTAAGAGCTCTATTTATAGAGCTTTTAAAGAGGGTTCTGGAGGGGTTCTAACCGCCTTTGAATGGCGGTGGAGAAACCTCCAGAATGGCGGTGGTTTCTTCTTGAAACACCGCCGTTCCAGAAACCTCTAGGAGGTTGAAGACGATGGGGTGCCCGTATCAAAACGGGCACCTGTGTTTTTTAGGTTAAGTCGTTTTTTGTGAATTTTACAGTTTTGCCCCTGAACTTCAAAGGGCCATAACTTGCTCATTTTAACTCCGTTTTGGGTGATTTTGGTCTCGTTGGATTCCTTTTTCTGAGACGCATCTAATGGTGTCACTTTTAGGACCAAATTCCTGGGTTTAGTTAAGACAACTAGTGAAATGACCAAAATGCCCTTATCTTTAAAACTGAACTTTTCATTGCTAAACTTGGAATTTCAATATTACAAAATTGGAGTCATTAAAATTATTTATAAACCTAAAAAAGATGATAGTCTCCAAAAGCTCACAGGGTATATAGGTCTCCCTTGGTTTTCCTCAGGGTCTCTTAGTCATAACCATTTATTAGGCTAGACTTATGTACTATGTGTAAGTGTATTACAAGATTTAGCTTTTATAAAAGACTTTAGGATATGAATAAAATGCATAATTAACCATATGCATTTTTGTTAAGAGGTTAAAGTCGTGTAAATACTAAACTTCAGATAATCCAATTCTCATCATAGTAAAGGAACTTGACCTTAAAATCTAATAAAAATTTGATTTGATTTTATTTTAATAAGAACATGAAGAAAAACTCAGAAATCTCATGCATGTCCACAACCCCCAACATGAACTAGACATTGTCCCCAACGTTTTGAAACATAGGACACTTATATAATAAATGTGTAATGTAGAATAATGAGACTTTAAAAACCCTGGGTTACCTTCGCAGTGAGTGCCAAGTTTAACATTTTTAGCCAAATGTACCATGCAATGATGAAAAGATGAATGCAATGGGAATGATGGTTGCAAGTGTCATGGAATGTTCAAAGGTGGGTCCTAATATACTGGTTCCTTGAGTGATACTTCTTCCACCTCAGAATTTATAAACTTTAGGAAGGGTTTCAACCTTTGTCCATTAACTTTTGAAATCTCTCCATCTTTTTCTATCTCAAAGGCTCCATAGGAATATATAGTTCATACTATGAAGGGACCAGTCCATCGAGATCTAAGTTTTCCTGGAAATAGATGCAATCTATAATTATATAAAAGGACCTTCTGTCTTGGGGTAAAGGACTTTCTTAAGAGATGTCCATCATAGTACTTTTCATGTGGTCTTTGTATAGCTTTGTTGACTCATATGCATCTTTCCTTAACTCTTCCAACTCATTGAGTTAGAGTTTTCTTTGTGTTCCAGTAGTATCTAATTCAAAATTGAGCTTTTCAATATTTTGATATGCTTTATGTTCAAGTTCCACTAGTAGGTGGCAAGCCTTTCCATAGGCCAGGTGGTAAGGTGACATGCCTATAAGTGTTTTAAATGCTATACGATGGGCCCATAAAGCGTCACTAAGCCTCAAAGACTAGTCTTTCCTATTTAGATTGATTGTCTTTTCTAAAATAGGCATTATTTCTCTATTAGACACTTTTACCTATTCTATGGGTAACACCGTATTTCTTCATTAAGTTTTTAAACACGCTATTGCAAAAACGTTTACCCCCATCACTAATTATGGTCCTCAGTGTACCAAAACTTACAAATATATTTTCGTTTAAGAGCTTGACCACCACCCTACGGTCATTAGTTTTACCAGAATGGCTTCTATCCATTTTGAAAGTCCACCCCCACAAGGATGTACAAATAACCAAAGGAATTAGGAAAAGGTCTCATAAAATCAATGCTCCAAACATCAAAAGGATCAATTATTAAAATGGGGTTTAAGGGCATCATATTCCTTTTCTTATGCTCCCTAATTGTTAACATTTAGCACATGCTAGGAAGTATGTGAATTGCTGAAAATGGTTGACCATTAAAATCCACACTACAAAATCTTTGCAGTTGTATTTCTAGAACTAAATTGGCCCCTGAATGCATGGTCATAAAAAAGAGAGATTATCTTAGGCTGTTCATTATATAGTATGCATCTCTTAATGACCTGATCAGGATAATACTTAAACAAGTGTATATCGTCCCATGTAAAAGTGTCTAACCTTAATAATAAACCCTTTCCTATCTTATTTTGACCGCATTTGACTCATAACAAGATAAGTAACTATATCAGCATACCAAGGTAATTAGGAAATGTGCAACAATTGTTCATTAGGAAATGTTCATGTTATAGGCACATTCTCACTAGCAGACTCCACAACTAGCTTGGATGAGTGGTCAGCTATGATATTTTTGAAGCCTTTGTTATCCCAAATTTCTAAATCAAGTTCATGTAGCAATAGCATCCATCATATTAGCCTAGGTTTAGCATCTTTCTTTGAAAGAAAATATTTAAGTGCTGCATGATTTGAGTATACTATGACCTTAGATATTAGCAAGTAAGATATAAACTTCTCTTGGGCAAAAACCACTACCAATAACTCTTTTTTTGTAGTTGAATAATTGAGTTCGGCATCACTAAGTGTCATGCTAGCATAATGTTTCACATGGATAAGTGTGTTAATATGTTGCCCCAACACAGCTCTAATCGTGAAGTTTGAAGCATCACACATTATTTCAAATGGTACATTCCAATCTGGCAGTCGAATAATAGGCACAGAAGTTAATTCAGCCTTTAGGCAACCAAATGCTTTCATGCAGTCATCATCAAAGTCAAAAGTGACCTCCTTCATATGTAAAATACATAAGGGCTTAGCTATCTTACTAAAGTCCTTGATGAATCATCTATAGAAACTAGCATGGCTTAAAAATGAGTGGATTTCCTTCACTGTCCTTGAAGGGGAAGGTTTGATATTAAATCCACTTTAGCTTTATCCACTTCTATGCCATTGTGTGAAAATATAAAATCACATTTTTCCAATTTAATAATAAGTTCTTTTCCTAATACCTAGCAAGGACAAGTTTTAAGTAGTGCAGACATTCATCAAAGGAAGAACCAAACATTGAGAAATCAACCACAAACACCTCTAGGAATCTTTCTGCCATATATAAAATTATGCTCAACATACACCTTTGAAAATTAGCTGCATAAGATGGTAGGCAAATGTTCAAATGGACAGGTAAAGGTAGTCTTCTCCTGGTCCTCTAGTGCTATTAGGATTTGGTTATATCCAAAATAACAATCAAGAAAGCAGTAGTACCTATGTCTGGCTAACCTTTCTAGCATTTGGTCTATAAATGATAGAGGAAAGTGGTCTTACCTCATGACCGAGTTTAGTTTTTGGTAGCCTATACAAACTCTCCATTGATAATCATGCGTGTGGAGACTAGCTTGTTATCCTCGTTTTGGATTATCTTGACTCTAGATTTCTTAGGAATAACTTGAGCAGGACTGACTCAAGTACTATCAAATATGAGGTAGATGACACTAACACTTAGGAGCTTAAGTATTTCATCTCTCACTACCTCCTTCTTGTTGTGTTTTAATCTCCTTTTTGTCTCCTTAGATGGTTTGGAATTTTCTTCTAGATGGATTCTATGCATGCACACACCTGGACTATTTCCCTTAATATCTGCTATGGTCCATTCTAGAGTAGTCTTATATTCTCAAAGAACATCAAGAAGCTTACCTTTATGTTCTTTATCTAGATTTGTAGCTATGGTGACAGACAACGTTTCATTAGGTCTTAAGAAGGAGTACTTTAGATTTTCAGGTAAAGATTTATGGACCACTGTGGGTAGTTTTTCTATAGATTAGGCATGTATAGATTTTGATGGAGGAAGTGGGTTCCACATGAGGGCCACATTTAGAAGTATCCATTATAGGTGCATCATCTAAAAGATTATTTACCTTTTCAATGGATTTGTATATGTTCAAATCACAATTAAAATGTGCTAGACAAGCCTCAAGTGGGTCTAGGATAGATGATGGTGTACTAGCATCTTGAAGTAGACCTTTAATTAAATTTACTCCACAAGAATCATATAGGTCTAGATGCTGATGGTCGGCATTAAAAGCATTAAGATTGACTTCCATTTTCCAAAGGTTAGTTTCATCACATCATTTCTACAATTGATGATAGCATTGGACATGGCAAAAAATGGTTGTCCAAGAATTACTGGAATTTGACTTTTGGGGTTTGACACAAGCTAGGTATCTAGGACAATAAAATCTATAGGAAAGTAAAACTGATCTACCTGTATTAAAACATCTTCTACATACCATGTGGAATCTTAACTAATCTATTTGCTAATTGCAAAATGGTACTGGTTGGCTTACTGTCACCGAGCCTAGTTGGTCATAAATAGAATAAGGCAACAAATTAACACTAGTCCCTAAATCAAGTAGTACTGTATCAATGACGTGGTTTTCAATGAAACAAGAGATAATAGGACAACCTAGATCACTAAACTTAGGTAGGGTCTAGTGTTGGATGGAAGAGCTCACCTGCTCGGTGAGGAAGGCTTTCCTTTGTGCATTAAGTTTTCTTTTTGGTGTGTAGAGCTCTATAAGAAACTTAGCATATGAAGAAATATTTTTATTAGCATTGAGTAATGGGATATTAATTTGTACATATTTAAACACTTCCAATATCTCATTGAAATTTGTTCCTTTCTTAGTCTTGTTGAGTAATCAAGGGAATGGGGCTTTGAGCACACAAGGTACCTCCACTATAAGCTCAGATGGAGTTGGAGATTTCTATCTTTTCACTTTCTCTTATTTTTTAGCTGGTTCATTCTCCATTATTTTTTTTTGAGTCTACCTTACTTTGTTATCAACTGGATAGCCACTCCTAAGGGTTTTGATAGACTTTGCTTGTTCATGAGGTCATTGGTTATGTGAACTAGATCCTATTTCTAGCTAGCCCTTAGGGTAAGTTATAGGTTGAATGGGAAACTTTCCTTTTTCTCTTTCACTTAAGCGAGTAGACAATTGACCTATTGTATATTCCAAATTTTCAATGTTTTGAGAGTTGGCATGCATATTTCTCTTTGTATCATTCTAAAAACTCCTTAGGGAAGGTGTTCTTAGTTGTTCTGGAAACTCCTAAGGAATTGGCTCTTGTGGGACTTGAGCACAAGGAAAGGTTTGGGGATTGGGAATCCCTGGTGGACCCCCTTGAGTATTATTCTTAGACCATGAAAAATTTAGATGCCTAGCCCATCCTACATTATAGGTCTCTTAATAAGTATTATTGTTGCTAGGATTCTGATGTGCATTCATTACATTTGCTTGATCTAAAATATTTTTAGGGTACACTTGTTTTGATGGACAAGGTGTAGTTACATGAGTTGGGCTTCAACAAATACCACATACCTCTTGTGGAGATTTAGAGGACAGGTTAGTAGCCATGAAAGTCTAAAACATGTTGTCAAGCTTGTCTATTTTCCCACCTAAGGATTGAAGTTTGTCTATTCTTTCAGCTATAGAGTCAAGCTCATAAGACATATATAAGGTTACTCCTATTTCATATATGCCTTCTTTCTTTTAAGGTTGGGTATGTCTCTCTCTCCTATTGGAATAATCCCATTGCTAAAAATTATATGCTATAGTTTGGAAAATTTCCTAGGCCTTTATCTAATTTTTCAACATGAGAGCTCCTCCACTAGCTACATTTACGATCTATCTATTTTGAGGTGTTAAAGCCTCATAGAAATACTGAATCTACTTCCATTTTTCAAATCCATAATGAGGGCACTTCATCAATAATTCATTCGATCTCTCCCAACATTCATGATATTGCTCATCATTTATTTGTTGGAAATTAATGATCCCTCTGCCAAGAGCATTAGTCTTATGGATGAACATGTTCAGAAACTTCCTAGAGAGCTGGTCTCATGTGGCAATGGAACTAACCTCTAAGGAATTTATCCATAAATTGACCTTATCCTTCAATGAAAATGGGAATGAACTAAGTCTAATAGAATCATCTAAGACATTATGAAATTTGAATGTAGCACAAATATCAAGCAATTCCTTGATATGTAGGTGGGGGTCCTCTCTCTCAAGACCATAAAAACATGGGAGTAATTCTATTACTCCAAGTTTAAGTTTAAAGTGATCTACATGTGTAGGTGGCAATTTGATGGATGATGGAGTGTTCAACTGGAGTGGTGCATAGAAATCTCTAATATCCTTGTACCAAAAAACTACTGGTGGGTTTTCCATGGGTTTAGGAACTTAGTTTCTTACCCTTGCCTTTGAGCTTGTTCAATCTTAGGATTTAATGGTACTAATTCAATGTTCTGAGATTGGTGTCCTTGCATGCAATATAGTGAAAATCTATCTAAATGATGCAACTTGAATCTAAATGTAACTCCTAACTCTATATGATATTCAAGCAAACAATTCCTAATGCTAACGAGAAGTTTTGTTGATCTTTGTTAATTTGTGAGCTTGTATCTTTTAACTTAAAGCTAGACAACTCCTCCTTTAATCCAAACAGGACTATGGTTACCAGTTAGGTTCTGGCCAAGGTGGTTAATGCAATTCTCATTGAAGGAGGGGTTAAGACCTCAACAATCATCAACAAAAGGCATAGGAAAATCACTTGAGTATTGCTATAACCACAAAGTTTAAGAGCTACTAGAGTGACAGTAGATTGCCTCTTTCAAAAATTGTCTTATGAACTCAAAAGCCTAGGTCTTTTGCTAATTGATTTTAGATTAAGGTTAATGGTTGGGATCGCAAGCATGCAAAGAATTGATTTGATTTCCTATGTGGGCCAAAGATTTGGTGATGAAATCTAGGCCTTATCTTATGAGGGTTTTTGTGAGGTCCTTACTATCAGTAAATTCCGTCCACCATAAAGCAATAAATGTAAAATAAAAAAAGAGTAGTCCCAGTGCACGAAGCTTTGTCCTATGTAGGGTTTGGGAAGGGGCAGACCCCAAGGGCCTATAATACATAGCCTTAACTTGTATATTTTCAAGCGCTGTTTCCACACCTTGAACCAGTGACCTCAAAGTCACATGATGACAACTTTACCATTGTGCCAAGGCCCCCCTTCTTATAAAGCAATAAGTGTGCTATGCAATAAAAGAAACAAAATTAATCCAACCTATATGGTATCCAACCAAAGGTTAGATAGGTGCAAGCAAATGCAGCAACCCTAAATAAGATGTAACAATTAAGATGAATGATCCAAAACTTATTCTACCAACTAAATGAAATTTAAACTAAATACAACTACATTAGGAAAATAAAATCAAAGTGAGGGATACTCACATTGGGGTTTTTGATGAAGATTAAGTGTGGGCCTCCTTACTCATCACTTGCCATGTATGAGTACAACCCATTTAAAATTTGCATAAAGAAATTCCAAGTCATAATGAGGCCTCACTACACGTTCACTCAAAAAGAAAAACCTAATTTCAGAAAGCAATTAAATTTAATGAAGTTTTGGTCCATAGGATCGCAACTACTCCTTTGCCAATTTCCCCTCGCATAAAACTAGTAAGATGGATCAATTTATGGGGAATTAGAAAAATTTGTAAATATAATGCAAAAATCCTATGCTAATGCAACCTAAAAATACAACTAAAGATAAACAATCCAAATAAAAAACCAACCACAAATTTGTTGACATCCCCAGCAACAACTCCAAAACCTTGGTGTAGCTTTAAAATTGCTCGCAAGCGTACAAATCAATTGTAATAGATTTGTATGAGTGAGGTCAATCATATGATGAATCTCACAAATTTGCAATGGATTAGATTCTATTTAGATCAATTAACTTCAACCAAAGAGAAAGAGTTGTGATCAAACTAGGAAATTAAAACAAACTAAGAAGGAAACATATATGTAATTAGAAACTAGAATTAAAAGAAAATTTCTAAAATTAAAGCTAAGCAATTAAAATTGAAAATTACAGAACTAACATGCAAGCAACTAAAGGAAATAATGTGTTTAGATGGTTGGAAATAAAGCACAAAGTTAAGGGAAGATAAATTCCATATTTCAACTACTTAAAACATCTAATAAATCAAGCATAAGAAAGCAATTGAAACCACAATTTTTATGCAAGTAAACAACCCAAATATAAAGTACTTTGATGCTAGAAACATTTAATAGCAAGAATCCTCTAAGAACTTTATTGAATTATCTCCAAATTACACTTAAAACTGGATACATACTATTGTTGGAAATTGCATCCAATTCCTAAGAATAAATCTTACCAAAACAAAATCAACAATGGATTCTAATGCACAAAATTTATATTATGATGACATGCAAAGAAAATATAGAAAGTAATTCAAGTGAAAATTAGGCCAAATAGGTGAACTAACTATGGAAAGTAGACTTAAAAGTAAGGGTTAACAAAAGGAAGAAAACATAAATTTCAAGGGAGGAATTCAAGGTTCTAAGCTAGTTCTTCACTTGGTAGTCAGTACCAAAGATGTACTAACTTGAATCTTAAGGTAATAACAATGAAAACTAAGGGAATTGGGGTAAATAAGAAAGGAAAAGATAAATGGAAAGAAAGGTGCAAAACTAGAAAGCAAAATAAGAGAAACTAAAGCAACGAAACTAAACCAAAGAAAGCAAACTACTAAGCTGAATTGGAGAGAAAATAACAACAAGAATAACTAGAAATCCAAAGAAAGAAAATCATCAAACCAATCCCAAAGTCCAGCATGCAAACAAAACCAAAAGAGAGGTTCATTTCAAGGTGTCTCACCCACCTCTACTTAGAAAAAAAACGTTGGAACCATGGGGATATATATATATATATAGATGTTGTAGCTTCCAATTTGATGGATGGTTAATCTAGGAAAAAGGTGGAGATATAGATCTAGGGCTGAGGTGGAGTTTAAAGGAGGAAAGTTAGGTGGACATGATGTAATAGGTATGACATAAGAGAGAGGCATGTTGGTTGGTTGGTTGGTTGGTTCCCTAATTAGGAAGGGGGGAGGCATCATTGTCCTTCAAAGGAAAGTGGCTCTCCACCCTCTTAATTGGATGGAATTTGAATGGTGGGAAGAGTGAGGAAAATAATAAATAAAATGAGAAAAATCTAAAAGAAAACCTAGGATTTTTACATGTTGGCATGGACTTGGTTCTAAGGTTTCCTAATTAGGAAACTACTTGATTTTGCCAACTAAGCAGAGGGACATCTTCTTCTTGGATGGTGGCTCTTCCTTGACTTAAAAACATGAAACCCTAGGATGAATGATGGATTAGGGATGGGAAATGGGTTTGGAAAGTGGATTTTTGTCTCTTGATAGGTCCTTTAATGCATACTCATCTTACCTTTTTATCTCTTGAAATCACTTAAAAACCACACTTCTAACAAAGAAAAGTTGCATGAATTGATGCTTCAATCATGTGGTTCCTTGTGGCACTCCTCCTTGACTTGATGGCTTACTTTGGTGGCTCATTCCTTTGTGGCTTAAGTGGTTTCAATGCTTAGCTTCCAGGCTTGAGTAGCTCATATGAGTTATCACCCTTTTTCATGCCTTTAAGGGCTAAGTGGCTTGAATGGCTCTTATGCAAAGGTGGTAGAAAAACATGGCTTGCACTTTGGTCCATTTCTAGTCACCTTTTGCTTCTCCAATTTTTTTCTAGCTTTCCCTAGGATAGTTTTAAACCTTCATCATACCTTGGATTGATGACATTTAGGCTTTGGCTTGCTTAGTTTTTCTAGTTAGATTAGGAAACCTCATGAATGACCTCAATTCTTATCTCAAACAAACTCAACCTTTAGATTACCTTCTCAACACCTACAAAAGAAGAAAATCCTTAATTAAATCTTAGCAAATTATAATAATTCATATACTTACTCTGGATTAGCTTCTAAACGTACAAAATATCAAACTTTTGAATTATTAGGTTAGAAATGCAAGTGTTATAAAATTTCATCCAAAAATCCTAATTTAACACTATAACTGATGACACTTGGAACTAATTAGGTAGTTTTTATATAAAATTGAATACTTATCAATAGCTGATCTTATTGAGGTCAACCAATGTGAATTTGAGGGCATTAGTTTTGATGTTATATTTGTTTTCTCCCAACGAATGCACTTAAACAGAATCATAATTCTACAAGTATAATTTAATGCTCATATCTCATGTATAACCTTGTAATAAATAAGCTATAATTGAGTTGTTGTCCTTTGAACTACAAAAGAAAGTAGCTTTGGCAACTAAGACTACCTTGTTGTTCTCTTGACTTTTCACGGTCTCTTGTATGACAGCAATAACCATTGATGGCGTATCCATCATACTTTTATTACTTCTAGTTGAGGTCCCATTACCATCTAGCCCAAGGATTCAGAACTACTATGACTTGGAATATCTCATTGATCTAAAATTGGTGTTATCTCATTGATCTAAAATTGGTGTATAATATTACTTAATTGAGATGATTAATGTATACATGCATATGCTATAGCAATTCAACTAAGTGAATGAAGCACTATTTAAATGTAATTAAATTCCTTCTAACAAAACTAAGCATTGATGGAACAATAATGCCCATCTTGTAGCCACTTCTGTTTCTTTGCATCTCTCAAATACCTCCATTTTAGGAAGTCCAAGTACTCACCATAATGAAGAGATGAAAATTACATATAACTTGCATGCATTGATACATTACCACACACGAAGAGAGAGAGAGAGAGAGAGAGAGAGAGAGAGAGAGAGAGAGAGAGAGAGAGAGAGAGAGAGAGAGAGAGAGAGAGAGAGGAAAATGTGAAAGAAACCAAAAGAGAGAGCATTAATTACTTACTCAATATATGGCTAAACTTCATTGGTATTAATATTTTGCAAGACATAAAGGTGTACTTGTCCCCATTCCTTATGATCAATGGTCAATACACGATCACTAGAGAGAGGTTCACCAAATTTTGATCCATTTAACCCACCTGAACATTTCTTTCTCAGGATTCCAATAGCATCCACTCTTGATAAATACTTAGTACAAGGTAGCATAAGGTTGTCACTAGATGCTACTAAATTCCTTGTAATTTCAAAGTTTCCACCACCTTCTTGCACAAAGCATCAAACAAGTAGCATAATTTAGTAATAGATCCTATAACTTTATTTGACAGCATTGGATGTTTGCTACAAGTAGGACTTGTTGCATCAAATGCATGATAATCCTAAGACTTCATCCATAACAGTTTTAGCTCTTCCATGGAAACAATATTTCTATGGCTTGAAGAGTACCCATCTGCTATGATCTGTGATAGGGTTTTACACACTCTTCTTCTCTCTTCGCTACCAATCATATAATATGTTTTAGGTAAGTATGTTCCCTAGCGTCTCCTATCTTGTGGATGCCACCTTCTCTTTAAACGCATTGTCATGAGATCCATTTGAACTATATGTTCATACTTTGTTTTTCCTGGCATATCAAGCAAGGTACCAATCAATCTTTTACATACATTCTTCTCAATATGCATGACATAAAGCATGTGCTGGACATGCAGGGAATTCCAGTACATAAGTTCAAAGAATATTGATGCCTTCTTCTAGCAAAATTTAGAGTAGCCTTTATATGTACATGAAGTTGCCTTCTTCTTCTTCCCCTATATATACTAAGGTTCTCAACTTATTCTAATACTTGTTATTAAGTGTTCGATTTTGGCCAAAAGTCCCCTAGTTTAGCATTTGATTAGATAATCTTACTCATATATTTGATGATTTTTAGATAAAATATGAAATTTAGCTCAAATTGACCATCCAACCCTAAATTATCAAAATTAATGATTAGATGATCATTTGAGCTAGTCAAATGCTTAATGTATAATTACATGATTCTAATCTAGTCTTATATTTTGTAGATCAAATAGATCATGGTTTGAATGGCCAATTAACAATGCAAATTATCCAAGAGGCCATTAACGGACTAGATCACTCACAAAGCAGGATTGAATGGTTTCTTAAAAGAAGAAGAGTTCTAATAAGGAGAGGAGACTATGGATAAGATTTGGAATAAAGAGGAAGTTTCCTAGTAGGAAACTAACTTCTAAAGGATATGGAAAGAAGGGAGAAGAAAATTAGAAGGGTGGAAAATTTTATAAAGAGGGAATCGTGGGAGCTGAAAGGAGAGTCTTTTTTTTTTTTTTTCTTTTTTCCTTAGCTTTGCTTGCCATTCCTTTCTTTCCAATCAGGCTGCTTTCATCGTTTTATTTGCTTTTAGTCGTTGTTACTTGCGCTTAATTTTTTTTCCTTCTCAAGCACCATATGTTTTCTTTCCAAGCACCAGATCAGCCATTCCTATTCCATTGCAACAGATGGCATTCATCACCGTCATTTCCCCTAGTTGACGCCCTGTTCACCAGCACTGCATGTTTTTTTTTTGCCCTTAGTATAAAAATTTTAATTACATTTTTTGTCCTGTTATTGTTCTTATCTATGTTCTATTCTATTCATGTTCTATTATTTGCATTTTGTGTTGTTCTCCTTGTTCTCACTTAATCCAGGAGCTGTTTAATTCGAATCTATCTTATTCAAGCTCAATTAAATTAACGGTTCTACTTTGACAAACAAGATCTTTTTATTTCTTCAACTGTTTCATATCAGAATTTCAATTCCTCTTCAGAACTTGTTCTTAGGACACTTCCTAGCATGTTTATCATTCCTGATCTTGAATTTGAGATTCAAAAATCAGATCTAAGCTGTCAAATCCCAAAATTCTTATCTAGCCCAGACCTCTAAAAAATTTTGGAATATGCTTAATCCATTCAGTGGAACATCAATCAAAAGTACCACAAAGATACTCATGAAGGCTAGTGAAAGTTTATGAGACCAAAACTAATGAAATTGATGATAATCAATCTAGAAAAGTGACTTTTTCATATTTTATGGTTGAATTTCTGAACTTCTGTAATTTTCATTGATTAAACATGTCTGAAGTTTGATTGGACTTTTTACTAATTTTTTTAATTTAATTTTAATTACAAGTAATTAAATTTTATTAAAACTTCAAATTCTTAAAGCGAGTTCCTGTGGGATCAACCCGTACTTGCTCTACTATATTACAATAGCTTGTACACTTGCGGGAATCACCTTGTTTCCTGAATTTGTATGCTAGACTTATTGCAGCAAAAGAAGACGGAATATCATTAGAGGCGTTCTAGTACTTGAGACGTAGGCGGCAATCGGGATACATGACCCAGTTTCCACAATATCTATAAAGAACTTGTTTATTTTGGGAATAGTTGTAAGGAGCAGAAGGGTAGTTATTTATGGGATGACCACCTGATCATCCGCAGGCCTCCTTGGCTTCCTCACCGCGGCCACGGTTGGCATTATTTTTTCGATTGGTTCGGTCCATGTTGTTGTTACTGCCACCGTTGATATTTATGCCGCGCCCACGTCCTTATGTTGCTGCAAATACGATTTGTCTGATGAAGATCCACCACGTTTCTCGGACAAAACCTCCAAACATTGCTTCAAAACCTCCAAACACCTAGGTTGTCCGCAGGCAGTTAACTAATCGACAATATATATAACCATACTGAGATAATCAGTCATACTTAATTTGCCTTTGACAAGATTGTCAAACTGTTGCTTGAGAAAAAGAATTCTCTCATCGGATCTGGGAGAGAACGTTCAAGAGCATCCAATGCTGATCTAGAAAACGTTGACCATAAACTTGAGTTCTCTCCTCTTCATAAAGAGATCGCTTAATCCATCTTAGCATGAACTCATCTGTGCGTTTTCAATGATCTGGATTTGGCGTGAAATTTTCATCATCATTCTTCTCATGCAAGTATTTGGATGGTTCAATACAAGATCCATCTAAGAATTTAATATAATCTTGCAAGTACAGAGTCGGCCTATTTGAGATCTCTTCATGAGATAATTTGTCTGGCTCAACCTGACAGATACGACACTAGAGATCGGCCAAATTGATGAAGTAGGTTGCATAAATACCATAGGTGTTGATGAACTCTCAAATATCAAAGAATCTGTGTTCTGCGACATTGCTTAATCACAGATGATAAGAACACCAGGTGAGCTAGAACAGGAAAGAAAAGAAAATGACAATCAGAGCCTCCCAAGAGGACGCTCTGATATGATGAAAAAAAAAAAAAAAAGAATACTGAGAATGGTCTCAGGAGGACGTGATTCCTTGTATTGAGTGTCCATGTATAAGTAAAATTGGTTACAAGTAGTATTTATCATTGGGCAGTTTACAAGTATAGCTATCAGACGAAACAGAAAAAAGTTTTAGGATATTGATAATCACTAAATATGATGATAAGATATTCTATTAATAAATGTAGGAAGCTATTGAAACTAATGGAAGCGTGCCTAGATTGCACTTGATGATTCCCACCATTGACTGATCCTTCCTATTTGTTTTGTCTTATCAACGCATTGGATCCTATTGCTCCAAACACAGTGAGTCTTGGATCAACCTGAAATGTGAAGCAAAGTACTTTTGATCAGAGCGCACGCGACGATGGGAGTGAACATTGCTTAAAGAACAGGCCATAACGAACGAGTAATAAGCATAGTTTTTGGATGTTAAAATCATCCAGTTTATATAATCCGATCATGGGATTCCTTTGCTCAGATCAGAACTCACAAAGTAAAGATTTCTTCAAGTGGCAGAAACCCATCCAAGGCGCCGTCAATTTAAACTTTGATGGCTCAAGTAGAGGAGATCAAGCACCAGCCGGGATTGGGGTTGTTATTAGAGATGATGAGAGAGAAATTCTTATTGATTATGCAGGCCCAATTGGACACAAAGATGCCATTGAAGCTGAGCTCATTTCGGCCAAGACGGAGATAGGATGTCATCACCTTATGATTGAGGGTTACTCAAGGCGGTCATTCGAGTGATCAACAACCCGGACTTGGTGCGATGGAGATCCTGCAATGTACGGATGAGATAGTTGATGCATTATGTCACAGGAATTTCTCTGAGGCGCAAGTGCCTAGATTAGTAAATACCTTAACCTACTCCTGGCTAAAGAAGGCAGTAATGCTCCGCGTAACGTTGAAGTGCTGGAGTATGTTTCTTATACTTTCTTGAGCCTTTTTTACAGAATACCTACCCTTAAAAATAAAATAAAAAAATACATCCAGTTGATATTTGTGATATAAATTATCCAAAGCACGGAAATCACCTGGTTTAATCAACCAAAGGTGAAGCCCATTATACAAAAGTGTGGTGCAAGCTGGTCAGATAGTTCAAAAAATTCGGATGCCGTCATTATCATCTTGACTTGGTGGATCGGGTGATTCGGATCAGCAAAATAGGTCCACTTTTTGAAAGATTGTTGAGTTTCTGTGACTCGATAAGTTCTAAAATTTTACCCTACAGAAGATGATGAATAAGAGGATTTGCGTGTGATTTTTTACTTTGCTAATCAATAGAAAATCGCTAAAATTGATCATTATAGATAGAATACATTAAGAAGAAGAAGACCCACATCTTAGATTTCTAAGTTTCATTCGAAAAGGCATCAAACAATGAGCTTAAAGTCTGCATCTTGTTTCTGTTGGTGTGAACAGTTATAGTACATTGCTTATATTTTAAACTTGAAATTTTCTTTAATTATTGTATTTTCTATTGATCCAGTTCATTGATTCTATTCTAATATATGTTAGGAAGAGTTTTATATCGGTTTTTTTTGTGAGAAATCAAAGTATAAATTGTTGAATTTCATTGAAGAAGCTTAACAAGTATTGTTGTGCAGGTTAGTAAACATAGTGTGTGTACAATTGAATACATCACTTTTGGTTATTTTTTGTTGAATTCTAACTGTACCATTAGATTTCTTGGTATTTAATTGGTTAGTTACCAAGTTTCACTAAAAAATTTCTATTGCGAAGTCATTGAACTTGGTGGCCAAAGTTGGTAACCTAATCACTGGTTACTATTCAAAGTATGGAACTTAAATTTGAACAAGATAAGTGTAATATCAGAATTTGAAAAAACCTAACAGGGAAGGAGGATAGAAAAGTAACATAATAGCAATTTTGTAAAGCTTATGAAAACTTAATGGTACATTTGTAAAACTCAAAATATGGATTTTTTTGCAAAAATGCAAAAATGTAATGGTATTTTTGTAAAAAACCCAAAAATATACTTCAACATATTGTTGCAAAAAATATCTTTGTTCCTCTCATAATTCTCCAAAGATAAAAATTAATGGAAATTTATAATTTCAAAATTTTCTAGTTTATGCTTTTCTTATATTTTTTGGTGTTAGTTTTCTCTCATATATGCATTATTCTTATTTTAAGTGAGAAATCCAAATCTTTGTTTTGTAAATTTATCATTGCCATTAGTTTGATAAATTTTTTATATTATTATTTAATTATTTTTGTATTAGATTGCTAGTAAAATCACTTGTCTCTGTGGAAAACTAGAATCGGTATCTATCCTAGTTTTCTGGAGTTTTTAAGTTTTTCAGCATTGCCCATGACTTGGCTGAGGTTGTTTGTCTCTGGATATTAGTTGACTTGTCCATCTTACGTTATGTTATTTTCTTTAATTAAAACAAGTCATGTTAGGTCCTACAAAAAATAAATATAAAGGTCTCTTTAGAATCTCACAACACTGTCATAGAAAAAGTGATATTAGTTTTCAAAGGTTTCATTTATGTTGGAATACGGTATGCCCTTATCTCACCCACTTTTAGAGAGAATAGCCTTACTGGCACTAGGTAACGGGATGCCCTATTTCATGGTTCAGTGCAATTTCCTTTCTTGAAAAGGATGGCTTGTTTGACCTGTTTTTGAGAAAAGCAAATGACTGAGATGGAGAGGGGCTGGTTGCATTATTATATAAGCTTGGATATGTCTTCCCTAACTCCATAAGAGGTGGGCCAATACCATTTTAAGGTGGAAACCATGTGAATTATCAGATGAAATGATGCTTATTTCATCTTTCGTAAGTATAGGAAAAAGCCGTTAAGATGTGAGACACATGTAACATCATCTTCGGTGCTTTTACTTAATCATGGCCTTAGTGGAATTTTTAGTCCAAATAAGACGTCAGATAGCCAAATGAGTATAGCATTCTATGTGAGTTCCAATGGATCAGAGAACCCTGATCAGTCCAATAAGAAAAACAACAAAAGGGTATTCTTCTATTGGTTTCTTTCCATTTTTGAGGATTCAGAGTTTAAATGTGCGAGTGGATTCTGTGTTGCTTCCACTCAGAGAGATCTAGGGATGAATATGTGTCTTATAATATCTCCATTGTTTGTATTTTCTTCTCTTTTCTAGGAACCAACCTTTTGCGCTTGGGGCTAGTATTGAAGTCCAAGTGGCTTTCAATTTCCAAAATGCTAAAATAAGGAAGCAAGTTAAAGAGGGTGCTGGCATGATGCAGAGGAATTTGTAACCTGGAAGCGGTTCTGGTGTAGATTTTTAGGCCCCCCAAGAGGATTCTTAAGGGGAGCTTCTGAGTTCTGTCCCCCCACGAAATGTCGAAGTGACAGAGACAGAAGAAAAGTTGTTTACAATTTGAAGAAATTGAAGAATTTTTATCTTTCAGCTTTATCTCACAACATTCATAGATGAACCAAATTTAAGCTAAAGCTGGCTAACTAGTTAGAAAGCCACATGTGCATGTGTGTGCCTGAAAGGGACAGAGTATTCGGTGCTATCTCCTAAGAGATCATGAGCAATCATGCAAGGCAAATTATCTGGCAAAATAAGGAAACGATGTCTTTTAGTTGAGGACTTGATACGAAGAACGCCCCCTATATGCATTGGACCCAACTTTTTCCACAATTGATGGTTCTTTAGGATGGGGACCTAAGCTCATCACATGGGTCTCTTTTAATGATCCCCCCATCCAAACCTTTTAGCTTCCAACCCACCCACTTACTCGTGACAACCTCTACAAGGTTTTCAAATTTTCGTTATTTTCTACCAAAGTTTCCAAAATCACAACTTTCCCAACTACATTGCACAAGCCCTTTTGTGAAAGTTCCAGTTTCAAAGCAAAACATTCAACTAAATTAAATCACCACTGTTAGCCCCATCTGAGTCATATTACATGTGTATCCTGTGCTGCCTTTCTTAGGAAAGAGATGATCTGCTTGAAACTTAGACAAAATTGACTAGGGTACCACATTTTCTTAGCAAACCCTTCCAAGTCGTCTGATGTCTGGGAGTTGGCAGCAAGCAGTGAATCATTTTTGGGTACAGAAAAGACTAGTTCATTTTGCAAGAAAGACTATTATTTGCAATGCAAGTTTTATCACATGTAAGTACTTGGAAATGTCGTCAGTGGCGGACAATTCTGTGCTAATCTTTGACTTGTGCATCGTGAAAGCGTCTGATAAACCATTCACAAGTCAGATTCCACACTCAAGGCATTCTGTGTCAAGGCTGTATTTGTCCTCTCAGAGTTTCTATTGGCCGATTTTCAAACATTATAGAGAAGTACTTGGCTGCATGTTCTCTTGATAGGTGCCGGCATGTCGGCCGAATATACAGGTCATGGTTGGATGCTTCCCTCGCATGTTATAAAGAAGACAAACCAAGTGATAAGATACACTATCTTGTAAACATTTAATTCCAGTTGCACACAGATGTCTTGTTCCAAGAAAAGAAAATAAAGATTAATACAATACAGATGTTTATTTTATTTACTATACGCTTGATCCCCGAAAGGAAAAACCCACTAACCGGCAACCATGCCCCTCGAAACTTCAACAGACGTGAAAATCATCTTAGGTTTTAAGATCTCTAACCATTTATTACTTCGACCCGCCCCCTGTCTCTCCCCTTCCCCCCCCTTCCCCCGGTCCCTTGATGAAATATTGGCACTATAGTGGCTGAGCTAAACGCGTGGCTAATTCGTTAACAAGACGTGCAGTGTAATGGTATTGCATTAATTGTTAATGGTGTGACTTCTAATCCCAAGGTGGCCCCTGCCGTTGTTGAGATACTTTGTCATTGGGTTTTGCATTGACTTTGTTTAGTTCTGTTCTAATCCTTTCGACTAAGGATCCAATGCTGTGAACATATAATGATCGTAACTGTCGTGACTCTCGTGCAAGTAATAAATAGCCATGCTTAACAAGGCATGCATCGTAGCGTCATGATAATTGTAACAATTGTGAGCTCAAAGTAGTCCTCATGATCATTAATCTGTTAGAAGAGGTTAATCTTCTCTCTTTTAATTATGAAGGTTATCTTTTTTAATGGTGACATTTTTATTAAATAAGCCATAAGTCAGATTGAAAAGGTCTAGTTACACACACAGTTAAAAACTCGACTGGAAAGTCATGCCAGTCAATTTAACTTAAAGCTATGTGGATGATTTGAACATATTTGACCTAGATTTTTAACAATACTTAATTTATTTCTAGCTATAGGTGAAAAAAATATGCTTAATGGGCACATATAATCATTAGGAGAGTCAATTAGAGTGCAGTAATATTGTATTGAGGTCTTGCATCCCAATTCTAGTTCAACCAAAATGCCATTATCCACAAAAAACTTTACGTGATTAATCAAATTCCAAAAGCATCAAGGAACTTCTTTAGTAGCTATGAAAGAGTAGAGATATCAAGAATTTACAAGGATTAGGTTTGTAGCAACGGTTGACATCATGTTGTCTCATCAAAAAGTTCACTCCATGTTGGATTACTAATCAACCTAAAAACTTAAGCTTATAGGAGGTGCTCTAACAATAGTTATATGTCTAATAAACCCCCTCACATAGAAGGCCTTTTGTTTGGGCTCTTGCATGCAACGCTTGGCATCATATTGTCTCATCAAAAAGTTCACTCCATGTTGGATTACTAATCAACCTAAAAGCCTACTCTTATAGGAATGAGCTGACAATAGTTATATGTCTAATAAACCCCCTCATATAGAAGGCCCCTTTTTGGGGTTCTTGCATGTGAAGGTTATTATGGGTTCTTTAAATTTGAATTTATAACCTTTTAGTCAATCAGGCTCTAATATGATATTGTATTAGTAATCAATATAAAAGCTTAAGCTTATAGGAAGTAGGCCAATAATAAATATATGTCTAATACTCTAGCAGCTAAAACTACAAATAGCTAAGGTCCAAAGTTTCAACAATCCAAAATAGCCTATGGCACTATGATCCAAAAGCTTAGGCACTATAATCCTAATCCTCTTAACTGCTCAAGATTTTCATATATTTTATACTTGAACTATTTTAGTCAATAAGGCTCTAATATCATGTTGGATTAGTAATCAACATAAAAGCTTAAGCTTATAGGAAATAGGCCAACAATAAATATACATCTAATACTCCAATAGCTATAACTACAAATCGCTAAGGTCCAAAGTTTCAACGGTTCAAAATAGCCTATGGCACTATGATCCAAAAGCTTAGGCACTATAATCCTAAACCTCTTAACTGCTCAAGATTTTCATGTATTTTATACTTGAACTATTTTAGCAATCATTCTACACCTCATCTCTACATCCAATTAATAAGCTTTTGTGGCATGAAAAACCCAAGACAATAGTTGAAAAATGAATCGTACAAGTCATAGAAATTTGATTTGCTTGTGCTTAAGCCATTTATTTGATGTTGGAAATGTTGTGCAAGATCAATGCATATTAGGAATATCCTAAAACCATGTTACATGATTTATTTGGAGTCTACATCAAATCAGCTTATAAAGTCAACTATATCAAAATAGGTCATAGGATCTTGTTGAAATTTTCATTGAGGTATATTTTTGACAAAACACCCTCTTGGCTAACTAGGGCTCAACTTATAAGCTTTCATTAGACATCTTTAGTGATGGCCCACACATTAATAGAGTTAGAGTCTTACATGTGCAAAATTGGGATGACTTAAGAATCATTAGAATTGATGACAATCTAAGTCATCAATTGTCAATTAACATGATACTAGCCCCACCTACAATATTCCATTTTCAAGGTGTTTACCTAACAAAATTCAACTTAAGCATAGGTCTCATTATGTCTATAGGAACCAATATAATTTCCATTTAGACTAGATTATGAATAAGTTTATTACTAAGTAATCTTAGTTTAATGGAAAGATAATGACATGGAAGCCATATATTAGGCATAGACTTTAAGCTAATATGTTGTTAGAGTCAATGTATAAGAGAGACCTTTTAGTTCTTACATCTTTCAAAAAGGAAAGATGTAAGCATCGAAAGGGTCTACAATTTCTTTTCCTACTCCCTCTCCTATATGCAACACATAGAAGAGATGAATATAAAGGGGAAGCCCCTCTCTCCTCCTAAAGAGTAGCACAACACCAAAAGAGTGGGCCACATCACCCTTTTTTTTCATCTATTTCTTTCTTCTTTCTCTTGCTTTCTTTCCTTCACACACACACACACACACACACACACACACACACACACACACACACACACACACACACACATTCTTCTCATCCCATCTTTCTTTTTCTAACTCCCACTACTAAAATTGGTGTTTTCTAAGACTGCAAAAAGAAGATGTTTCCTTGAAATCTTCTTAGTAAAACTAATCTAAAATGGTAATAAAAAACCCATCTTAAAAAAATCATACTTAATAATATGGTTTTGCAAAAACCATCTTAAAAAGCTTCACGAGAACAACTTAAGAAAACAATTGGGCAAATTGTCTTAAAAATTAAAGTTTAAGAAGATGGTTTGGATAAACCATCTTAAAAATGACATTTAAGAAGATGGTTTAGGAAAATCATCTTTGAAAAACCTACTTATCAAGTTGGTTTAGCAAAACTATCTTTAAAAGGCTTACTTATCAAGATGTTGTATCGTAATTGTCTTTAAAAACTTGCTTGACAACATGCCGTCCAACAACTATTTTCCTTTTCGTCTTCAAATATCTTCATCTAGCATCATATCAAACTATGTAGGAGACAATCTAAAGCTCATCTAGGTGCATTCTTGCTCTAGCTAGCATTAACTATAACACCATGTTCAAATTGGAATTACATAAATTTTTCTTCAAACTACACCATCTCAACTAATATCAGAGTAGGTAACTCTTTCTTGTTTGTCTCATGTTTTATATAATTTGCATGATTGTGGTTATAAAATTCCTTTCCTAAAGTTCTTCCTTTATATATGGATATTTTTATAATTAAGTTTTTTTGAACATTTTATTTGCACACTCAATTTTTGGTAAAATGTGTAACAAAGTTCGTTAACCTTTTCATGTCTGAAAAGTCTTTGCATGCATTTGAGCTTTTAATTTTTGAACAAAATGGCAAACAAATATGCTTAGATGATTGTAGCAAGATCATCAAGAGAATACGCGTAGGGAACATAAAAGTACATAGAGTTTGCGCTTAGGGCAGGAGTGATTGTAATCACATGCCTTGTCCATGCGTAAGATGTGAATACCTAAAAAAGGTAACTGTAGGAGAGTTGAGAGAATAGTTGTGCTTTAATAGAGTAGATGAAACTTATCACCCCTGGATCTAATAAGGAGAAGAACTTCCTCATGAGCCTTCGACATGGGCAGAAATGTAAATATGAAGATACTATAGGAAGTGTCACATATAGTATAGCTACAACGATGTTTCTAGATGCATATGATGACTTCTAAGATGACCCTAAATAATTTCAAATTGCATTGGAGGAAGTCAATGAGATGTTGTAACTTGGGTGTACAGAATATATCAAGTTGTCTACAAACAATGTGAAATTGAGATTTGATCTTTTAGATCAAAGTTTTATAGAAGTCTTAAAAGTAGTGGGAAAAATACTACCAAAGGAGAACAGAATGACAAGGTCAACATGGGAGACAATCATAGTTGGACTAGGGTTGAAATATGAGAAGATTTAAGCTTGTCTAAATGGCTGCATCTTGTACAGGAAGGAACATAAAGATAAAACTATATGCCCAACTTATGGTCAGTCAAGATAGAAGTTGAAGAAGAATTATACTTAACAGGTGACAGACGTGCCTGCAAAGGTCATGTGGTACTTCTGCCTATTTCAAGGTTTAAAAGATTATTTTATATTACAAAAATAGTGAAGAAACAAGTATGATATGTTGAGGAGAGAGTAACTAATACCTATTTATGCCATCCAGTAGATAGCCCAACGTAGAAGCTCGTAGACTTCTTATGGCTTAATTTTTGGAGTAGCTAATACTTGCAATATCTGCAAACAGGATTAATGCTCATGATTCTATGAGCAGTAGGTATAGTTATTGGTCTATTATAATAGTTTGTTATAGCTTCTCACCATTGTTATGCATGAAGAGAAAGTTGATGATATTAACTATGTTAATATCTAGCCATAAGCAACTAGGGAATGACATTGATGTGTATTTGGCTCCATTGATTGACTATCTTGAGGCATTATAGGACATAAGAGCTAAAGCTTACAATGCACAGAAGAAAGAGTCACTCACCTTGAATGCTGTACTATTATGGACAATAAACAACTTCCCTGCCTATGATAATTTGGTTAGATGTACTATGAAGGGATACAATGCTTATCTATCTATAGTGACTAAACATGTGTCATACATGGCAGGAAAATGCCATTCTTAGGCCACAAAAAATGGTTATGTAGAGACCATCCAATCGTTTTAAGAAGGAAAAGTTTAATGGTAATCTAGAGACAAGGACATCTTTAAAGATGTTGATAAAATGAAAAGTATTAGAACAAGACGAAACTCTTAATGTCTCATGGGGGAAGAAGAAAGCAATTAAATGCACAGACGGTAGTAACTCTAAAAGTTGTTGGAAGAAGTCAACACTTTGAAGTTGTGTACTTGAAATTTGTAATGTGTGTTGTGTCTCATGTCATGCACATTAAGAAGAATGTGTGTGAAAGCTTGACTAGTACCTTGCTTGACATGCTAGGAAAAAAAAAATAATGGACTTGCATCTCAAATGAATCATATGAAGAGAAGTAAAGGTTGCATCCAAGGAATGTACTTACTTAGAGCAAATTATACTTTCAATAGAGAGGGGAGAAGAATAATGTGTAAAATCTTGTCAGCATTCAAAGTTAAAGACTTTATTCCTCAAACTTTTGAGACATTGTCTCCTTGCAAGAGCTAAAACTGTTAGGGATGAAGTTTGATTTCCTAGCAGTGATGTTGATAAGTGTCAAATTTTGTATAAAAGTCACCCAATTAGTTGCCCATGTGTTATAACTTATAGTGTTAAATTAAGATTTTTGGCAAAAAGTGTAACACATGAATTGCTAACCTAATAAACTAAATATTTGATAATTTATAGGTTCAGAGACTTCTATGGTAAATATGTGATAATCATATTTTTTTAGGAGTTAATTAGAGTTATCATCTTTTGTAGGAGTCAAGATGATGATCTGATAGTCAAGATCGATTGAGATGAAAATTGAAGATCAAGATGAAAAGATTGAGTCAAGTCCTAAATGTCAACAATCCAAAGTAAGATCAAGGATCAGGTTCACCTTAAGGTAAGTAAAGGTTGGAATAAAATAAGTCAAAGGTGACTAAAGTGGGCCCATGCACAAGCCATGCAAAGTCCACCACCTTTGCATGGGATTCACTCAAGTCACATATGCTATGTAAGCCATGAAGAAGTTGACAAGCTAAGGAGTCTAACAAGCCATTAAACTCAAGGGGTTAAGCAACCAAGCTAAGCCAAAAGTGACCTAAAGCCAACAATGAAGCCAAGATAAATGAGCTCCTAGAGTAGCAATCAAGTTGCTAAAGCCAATCTAAATGGAAGGTCATGATTAGAGGAGAATTTAAAGCAAATATATATGGGATTTTTAAGAGGATAATGAGAAGATATTTAGTTAAAAATCAATGGAAAAGCATGCATGTGGACCAATAAGAAGTGGCCACCTTAATTTTCACTTTTTCCATCTTATTTTCCACTTTTTTCTCACTTTCTAGCTTACGACAAAAGGCAACCACCAATTTTACTTTCTTAAAGAGTCCAACTTTTCTAAAGCTTTCCCACATCCTTCATCCTAGATCAACCAATCACTTTTTCCCATCTCTTTTCAATATCTTTCCTTTTCTCTCATCATCTTCACCATCCACTCTTCATCCAAGGGCTGCCATATATTCTTTCCTCTTTACTTCTCTCCCTCTTTCTTTCCTTTGTCCAACTCTCCCATCCTTCTCTACCTCTTTTCCACATGAAAAACATCTAGCAGAAGGGAGCTCCATGCTAGATCCTAAAAATGAGGAGCCTCCCACCTGCTCTCCACTTAAGTCACCTATATGGTTGCCCTAGATTCTTCTTCATCTTGACCCTTAAATTTCTTCCCTTCATCTCCACGTTAGAATCACCTATTACCAAGGTAATCAAGTAGCTAAAAACATATAAAACACACAGAGTTTGACATGATAAATTTTTTTTTGGAAGGGGGAGATCGCACCCTCCTTAAAAGGAGGCATCTCCACCCCTCCTTCCTCCTTCAATTACTCAACTACTTTCTCATGGTAGCAGCCCTCTTTTTCTAACGCTCCATGCCTCATCTTGGTGGATCTTGCTTTCTTTCCTTGGTTCTTCTTCTAAATCCAGGTTGGTTCCTTATTCTTCCCTTCATTGTTTCCTTGCTTGAATAGTTTCCTAGTTGCTTTGATTCTTTTTATGTACTTGATTAGAAGTGTTTTGGGTTGTATTTGATTGTAGCAAGGGTTATGGTGAGAAGCACTAGAATCCAAAGGAATCAGTAGAATTAAGACAGAATATATGGAATGCAATTTTAGCAAGGAGAGGAGTAGGGGTGGAACACCAGTTAAGATTGATAACCAAGAAGTCTTCATAAAAGACCACTTTCGGTACTTAGGATCAATGATTCATGAGAGTGGAGAGATTAAAAGGGAGGTTACCTAGAGAATCCAAGCAATTTGGAACAAATGGAGATGTACTTCTGGAGTTTTGTGTGATCGGCGGGTACTACTCAAACTAAAAGAAAAATTCTATAAAATGGCCATAAGGCCGGCCATGCTCTATGGATCAGAGTGTTGGCCAGTTAAGGAACATTGTGTTCATAGGATGAGCATCACGGAAATGAGGATGTTAATATGGATGAGTGGCAAGACAAGAAAGGATATAAATAAGAAGAAAAAGATTAGAGGAAACTTAGAGGTAGCACCAGTAGGTAACAAGCTGAGGGAGATTAGACTTAGATGGTTTGGACATGTTCGAAGGAGAACGAAAATGGCACTGGTTAGGAGGGAGGCAATGCAAGTAGAAGGTTCTAAAAGGGCAAGGGAAAGGCACAAAAGAACATTGATAGAAGTCGTGAAAAAAGATTTAAAAACTTTGAGACTAAATGAAGCCATGGTACTTAATAGAGAAGAATGAATGGAGGAATAAGATTCATGTGGTTGACCCCTAATTGGGATAACATATTAATGATGATGATGATGACTGCTATGTTACATACTCAATCTCTTGGATTTCCCATGTAAGATTGTATGCACATCATTCTAGCTTAGTTGCATCTTAGTTGCATGCATTCTTTCTCTCTTTAATTCCTAAGTACTATTCATGCATTATGCACACTTTTCCTTAGTTGATGTTAGTTTTTTTAAATCCTTTGATTTCATGTTCATGCTTGAGTTCCATGCCTTTAATCTTATGCACCTTTTATTCAAGTGTTCATGAGCAATCATCAATTCTCATTCAAACATCATATAGCATTCTAGTTCAGATGCATCACTCTCATGATCCATGTGCATAACTCATGGTTCATGCCCATGATCTTGAAGCATGTTTGAAGAAGGTTTCTTGTTTAATTGTTAATTCGTACTTAGATTCCATGCATTAGTCATGTGAGTTTCCATGCATTAGTTTAAGTATATGCATCTTTTATATTTCACTCATGCATTGTAGTTGCTTAGATCTATAGGTATATTTCCATTGTTCGATGCATCCCCTCTAGATGTTTTATTCCTTTAGTTGCATGTTTAATAAGTTAGATTAGTTTATTTTTAGGATTACTTGATCATTGTTCAAAGTTGTTGCATGTTAAATTAATTTTAGAATGTTTCTTTTTATTAGTTTAAAAAGTTTCTTATTTTAGGAAAGTTTTGCTTTTACAAAGTTCCTAATTTATGCATATTATGTTTCCATGTTCATTCCATCCTTTGCTTAGGTTACAAACTCCTTTCTTTGGCTAGGTGAGGTAGTTTATGTAAGGACACACTAATCTCACAAATCCATTCCATTCCTCAAGGGATCGATCTCCATTGCGAGTTTAACTTAAAAATCATTACAAGTTTTTGGGGTTGTTGTTACAAGGGAATTGCAATAGAATTGTGTAGTGGATCTTAAATTAGATTATTTACCTCTAATCTAGGTTTAGGGAGCATTAATTTAGAATTTTTCATAATTTTATGCATTTATTACTATTTTCCTCATATTAACTATATCTGTTGGATTTTTGTGCAAGGGAAATTGTAGTGAGGCTCACTGTATCTTTTTCTTTATTATTCAGTTTTAAATGGGTTGTAAAAATACAAGGCAAGTGTGGGGCATGGTGGTCCCATAAGAACCCTTATAAGATGACTAGATTTCATTACCAGATCCTTGGCTCAACTAAGTAATTAAAATTGATAATTGTATCTTTGCTATCCCAGCCCTTGAATACAATTTAAAATCAAGTAGCAAGAGACTTAAGGTTTTCAAACTCATAGGAACCTTTTTAAAAGGTTAGGTCTATTGTCACTCCAGTAACTTTTGAGCATTGTGGTTTTAGTGGGTATCTAAAAATCTAAGTGATTTTTCCATGCCTTCAATTGATGTTGGTTGAGGTTTAAACACCTCCTAAGGTGAGGACTATGTTAACCACTTTAAAGCCAAACCTAACTAATAAGCAAGAGTCCATTTTGGATTAAAGGAGGAGTTGTCTAGATTTAGGTCTAAAAGCTATCACCCTATGCATTATAAAGATCATCAATTTTGCTCATTAGCAAGCTATTAAAATTGGTTGTGCATCATTTAGCTTAGGAAAAGCATTTAGGTTTCATCATATAGTTTAGATTTTCTATTAAAAAAATAAAAAAGCAAGTACTCAATCATTGTATACAACAATTTGTTTTATTGTATATAAATTTGATAACAAAGGCCTATCAAGAAGGGGATAGATTTGCTAGATTAGATACAATGATGGATAAGATAGATAGTATAGAAAGTCAATTACTTAGGATGATAGCTTCTAGGCAAGTTGTTCCACAACCTTAATACCATAATAACTATTTTGAACCTCCATATTCCACTTATACATGGCCATCATGCTCCACATATAATGAATACTATTAGTAGTCAGGTGATGCACCCAATGCATTCATATACCCTAAAAATGAGTACTCTCCTGAGACAAACTATAATGGATGGGCTAGGCATCATGAACAACCATGGTCTTAGGATTATCAATCATACTAGGTAGAACCATCACAGTCCCACTGTGATCCACTACGCATGATTATCATGAATATTAGGGTCAACCATCATGGGTTCAGCTACCCAACCTTTTTTAATATTCCAATGCCACAACAATACCAATCCTATGAGTCATTTCCTCTACATCATGAAGAACCATCATTAAAAGAGAATATGCAATGACTTAGTGAACTAATGGATTAGAATTGTTGATGTTTTTTGCAAGTGCACAGGCTATTGTAGTATAGCTATGCAAATATTGGTCGAACCCACAGGGACTCGTTTTAGTTGGAGTTTTTAATAAAATTTAATTATTTAAAACTTAAAGAAAATAACAAAACTAACCTAACTATTCAGATTTATTCAAATGATGCACTTTACATAATTTTCAATTCCAGAAAACATAAAATAAAATAAATCAAACACCCCTGAATTATATTGTCTGTGGATAGCATTTTCCCTGGATAACACTGTCAAAAGATGGATAAGATAAATCTTAAATAGAACAGGGACGTAGATGTAAATAGAACTGGGATATAGATATAATTAAACAGGGGACGCAGATGTAATTAATGAAAATGAACAGAATTGTCATCGCATTTAACCTTGAAGGGCAAAAACAGGATTTTATTAAAAATCTGGTTTTTAACAAAAACCAGGAAAAACCCAAGAAGAAGATGACCGGTGAATGGAGAAGATGGATTCGGAGGAGGGAGAAGAGGGCAGCAACGCGGGAGGAAACCCAGTTCGGGTTTCCTTCCTCAGGACATCCAGTGAAGTGAAAAACGTCGGATCTTGACTGGGTGTCTACTGGGAGTCTGGTGCGGTGAAAAAATTGACGCCCTTCCTGGGCTTTGTCTAGAATTGAATCAATGTTATGGGAAGACGATGACGAAGAATAGAAGGTAGATTCATAAGGGGAAAATGACGCCTGGTGTTACGTCAGGCTGGAAAATAGGATAAGCTGGGGCATTGTTCGACTTCTAGTTGTCATCTAGGTTCTTGCTTGGGCTTGCGAAGGGGTGCAGCTTGGCCAGAGTGGGGAGGTGTGTTGCAAAGAAAAAAAATGACACCCTTTCTAGAGTCGTCTGGTTTGTATGGAGCAGGGTGTTTGGATTGGGTAGTGATGTAACGGTGAGATATCTGAGCTTGGTGCAATCAGAGAACGGTGACAAATAAGGGGGTAGTGCGTTGAATCAGATGAATTGAAGATGGGAATTGGAAAGAAGGGGATGGTTATGTGGCATCTTGGGTATGGGCATGCAACCTTGGCTTAGGAGATCATAATGGAAAAGAGAAGAAGTGGGGTGCAGCTAAAGAAGGTGAAGAAGCATGGAACTGGTTTGCAAACGTGAAAGAAAATTGAAATAGGAAAACTCCAAACTTAAGGAAGAAACGTGGAAGTGAAACAAAACAAGTAACTCAAAAACTCTCAAACAAAAAACTCTCTCTCCCCCATATGGTTTCCCTATTTATAAAAACTGTTCCTCTCCTACTCTTCCTCAAACTTTATCCTTAAAGAGTTAGAGTCCTATTAGGAAACTTTCTTCTCTTCCAATTAGGACTCTTCCTTCATTAGGAATTCTTTTTCAATTTGGACTCTTCTCATCTTGATCTGCACCGTTGATCATAGATCTGAACCATCCGGCCCTCCTTTAGTTGATTTGCAAAAATAAAGACTAAATTACAATAATCAAACCATACATTAATCCTTTAATAAGCTCAAATGATCATCTAATCGTTGATTAAGGTCTAGATGGTTAATCAAGCCAAAATTTGAAATTTGGACGATTCGATGATCTAATTGAATGCTACACTAGGGGTCTTTTAGCCAAAATTAAGCACTTAACACACCCCCCAACCAGCATTTTGCTAGTCTTGAGCAAAACATGCAGACAACAATTTTACAAAACTGGTACAAGATGCCACTTTTGTAGATACTTACGATTGCATTTAGCACATGCAACAAGCCCTTGAACCCCTAGGTTACCCATAGTGGATGAGTTAGGCCTCATGAGGGTTTGCAGTGAATATACCCACAAAATTCAATAAAAATCAAGTCCCCTATGTTATCTTAGAGGATCCTCATTCATTAACAATTTTACTAGTTTTTCACAACTTAATGAAGAGGATTTGACAATTTGACACACCATACACATATTAAAGACATTTTATTTGAGCTATTTCTCAGTGTGCATATGTATGTGTACAGCCACATAAATCTTGACTTCTAATTGGATATACTTACATTCCATTGGAAATATGCTTTGACCTCAAATCCTCACAGGTATATGCTTAGAAATAAAACTCTCAGATAAGGGGTTAAACATATTTCTCTCATTATGTGACCGAATTCAACAAGCTGATGGTTCACATAATTCTTTTAAACACTCATGAGACAAAAGAAAGTGACCCATAAGAGTGGATGTTAACACCAAGAATATTAGGGGTCTTTTACCTTAATTCTTTCTTTTTATCTCCTCTTTAAGGCTATGTTCACCTAAGATTAATAGGTCTATAAATAGGACGAAATGTAGGCTTAGGATGGGTTTAGAAAAGAAAGGTATAAAGATTTCAAAGATTAAAAATGGAGTAGATGACTTCAATAAATATCTTCTAGGACAACTTTTCTTTTGGGTTTGTTCTTGAAGTGAATTTCTCTTTCAAACTTTGGTCTTTTTTTTTCTCTTTTTCTTTGGAAGAAAGACATTTAATTTTTTCTCACTTCTTTGACTTTTTGTCATATTTTTGAACCTTTTCTACTCTACTCATTTTGAAGATGGGCAGTGGTTATTTATTTTGGGTTATTCTGCATTAAGGTGAATGAGGTTAAGAAAGAAAAGGCTTAATAACAGGCTCAAAAGGCTAATGAGTGGTATACTATATTGGGTAGGCTTTATGCCTCTGGGCTGAGCAAGGATGGCCTATATCATTTCCTAGCTTTCCTGAAGCCTATCAGATTCAATAAATTTCTAGAATTAAAGTTATTACTCCTCTTTATTCTTGATGTTTAACTAAAACAAGGATAACGTGATCACAATAATATATGCACGCTGAAGAAATTATGGAATTACTTATAACTCTCTAAAAGAAGATAGTCTCAAACTCTCACTAGGTTATAGGTCTCCACTGATTTTCCTTAGGGTCTCTAAGTCATACCTCAATATTAGTCTTTATTATGTGCTGTGCGTAAATAGTTTTCGAGAATTAACTTTCATAAAATGCTTCAACACATGCATAACATGTAAAACTAATCATATGCATTCCCATTAAAAGGTAAAAATAGTATATTTACTAACTTTTGAACATCAAGTTCTCATCATAGTAAGGGAACTCTACTCTAAATTTTTTTTCAAGAAAGCTCAAAATCTCTAGTGCATCTACACCCCCCAACTTGAAGGAAATATTGTCCCTAATGTTTAAAAACATAGGATTCTATATGAAAGTGGAGGGATGTACACTCTAAACCCTTGAGTTGCTTCCAATAAGTGTTAAGTTTAATGTCTTCAACCAAACATTTCCTAAGCTAATTGGGTCAGCTTTATTTGTCCTTATCTTAACCCTAAGATAGAAATGGTGAGAATTATCACGCCACTTCAGAATTTCATGATAATCTATATATGGCTTCCACCTTGAATTTTTAGGTGGTGATATGAATATAATATAGTAGATCATTGCAATTGTAAGAGTGGTGGAACCATATTGATGATCCCCCATCTTTAATATTTTACGGTAGTCAATATAATTGCTCCACTTCGAAAATTGAGGTGAGGGTAACTTAATGATTGTATGAACTATTGTGTATTTTCTTGGACCATATGGTAACAACCAGTCCTTGTCTTGACCAAATTGAGGGAGAATGATGACCATTTTATGCAATTTATCTTTTTGCTCAATGTCCTTATCATTTTCCTAAACTAGGGTAATAACTAGACTCTGCCCTTCTCTAATAGGTTGTTCTTGTATGACTAGAGGCGAGGACAAGGTTTGACTTAAAACCCTGGGTATCTTTTGATGTGTACCCTACAGTAGGTTGATGCATATCAACTGACTCTGCTTCTTCCTGTTTGATAAGCACAGGTATGGTATCAATTGGGCCTATATTATCATCTGATCTATGTTCAAATATGCTGCTAGGTCCCAATTAGGTACATCTTCTACATAAAAGGCGCAATTTGAATTTCATACTTAGGATGGTCTACTCTGGATTGCCATCTAGAAGTGTTCATTAGAGGCATAGTATCCAACAACTCAAGCATCTCCTCAATAGATGTGTCTTCATCAAAGTCATACAAATAGGTGGGACACGCATCTAGAGGATTAGGGTTGGATTTTTCTAAAGTGTTATGCTCTTCATCAATGGAAGTCTCTTCATAATCAGAATTAGGACATGACTCAAGTATATCGAAGTTGGAGATTTCTAAGGATGGTTGTAGACGTTGTGGCTCATAAGGATCATAGGAAATTTCCATCCTAGTGTCAAGAATAAATGGCTCTTTATTCTCCTTAAATTATTTTAGCGTCGCCTTAAATTCCTATCAACCATGCCTTGATCTATTATCTCACACCTATGCTGCATATTTTCTTCTAATAATGGTTCTTCCCATAGAGGAAATGACTCATAGGGTTGGTATTGCTGTGGCATTGAGGTAATGAAAAAGGATTAAGCGGGCTAAACACATGATGGTTGACCCTGATATTCAGAATAATCATGGTAGTACTGATCAGGGTGAGACCATTGTGGTTCTTCCTGATATTGGTAATCCTGAGACCATGGTTGTTCATGATGCCTAGCCCATCAATTAGAGTCTTGATAATTTGTCTCAGAATAAAAATTGCTAGGATATGTGAATGCATCAGGTGCACCCATTAGCTCCTGATAGTATTCATTGTATGTGGAGCTTGTTGGGGGCCAGGAAGGGGTGGAATATGGATGCTCAGAATATGTATAGTCATTATGGTATTGAGGTTGTGGCGCACTTTTCCTAGAAGCTATTAGCCTAAGCAATTGACTTTCCATAAGATCTAACTGATCCATCTATGAAATCTATCCCCTTCTTGATAGACTCCTTTTTTTCTTTTTTCTTTTTAAGATGGAAACTAACCTACATGATGCAACCTAACTTCCTAGAATGATGAACAAACAAAGGACACAATATAATCCTTGAGGCTAATAAGCAACATATATGATTTTCTTGAAATTGTGTTTGGACAATGCTTTTAATTAGCCTAATTTAGGGCTCTTACTCTCCTTCAGACTTGATTATTGCTTACCAGTTAAGTTCTTCGCAAGGTGGCTAATACAACCCTCATGTAAGGAGGCGTTTAGACCTCACAAACGTCAACAGGAGGTGAGGGAAGAGCGAGGCTCTATTAGACAACCCTCATTAACCATAGTGCTCAAAAGCTATTAGAGTGACAATAAATCAAGTCTTAATAATACGAGCATGTGATGGCCCTATAGGTCTCTTCTAATTGATTTTAATTTAAATTGAAGGGTAGGATGCCTCACTTGAGGTGATTATCCTAGGTGGGCCAAGGAGTGGTGATGAAATCCACCCTTGATCTTATGGGGGTAGGGTGCCCTTACTAATGAATTCCACACTCCATGGCAGTTCGTTCAACATATATATCACCTTAAAGCAGTAACCGTGTCCTAAAATGCAATGAAAAGCAATAAACTAATGTAAAAACCTAAAAATGCAACAATTATAAGAGGATGATTTCTATATGATTTATACTACCACACAATGCAATTTTACCCTAAATGCAAACCCTAATCTAGGAATTGAAATGAGTGAGAAAACTCACAGTGGGGTTTCTAATGAAGATCAAGTGTGGGCCACCTTATCCCACACTTGCCCTGTATTATACAACCCTTTAAAATAAAAATAGGAAATGCAATTTACAAGGCTCCTCACAACAAGCTTCACTCAAAAGATTAAAAATTTCCTAATTTAGGAAAGCAGGGAAATTTCCATGTTGATGAAGATTTTCATGCTAGGGAAGTAGGTGGTTATGCACTAAAAAAATATATGAAAAAGCACCTAAAATGCAACTCCTAATATTTTTTATTTTTCTGGATTTTGTGATTTTTTAAAAAAATTTTTGGATTTTTAAATTAAATTTTATCAAAACTCCTTTGCAAGTCCCCGGCAACAGCGCTAAAAACTTGTTGATGTTTTTTGCAAGTGCACGGGCTATTGTAGTATAGCTATGCAAATATGGGTCGAACCCATAGGGACTCGCTTTAGTTGGAGTTTTTAATAAAATTTAATTATTTAAAACTTAAAGAAAATAAAAAAAACTAACCTAACTATTCAGATTTATTCAAATGATGTACTTTGCATAATTTTCAATTCCAGAAAACATAAAATAAAATAAATCAAACACCCCTGAATTATATTGTCCGTGGATAGCATTTTCCCTAGATAACACTGTCAAAAGATGGATAAAATAAAGCTTAAATGGAACAGGGACACAGATGTAAATAAAATTGGGATATAGATTTAATTAAATAGGGGATGCAGATGTAATTATTGAAAATGAACAGAATTGTCATTGCATTTAAACATGAAGGGAAAAAATAGGATTTTATTAAAAATCTGGTTTTTAACAAAATCAAGGAAAAACCCAACGAAGAAGATGATCGGTGAATGGAGAAGATGGATCCGAAGGAGGGAGAAGAAGACAGTGATGCGGGAGGAAACCCAGTTTAGGTTTCCTTCCCCGGGATGTCCGGTGAAGAGAAAAATGTCGGATCCTAACTAGGTGTCTACTGGGAGTTTGGTGCGGTTAAAAAATTGACACCCTTCCTGGGCTTTGTCTGGAATTGAATCAATGTTATGGGAAGACGATGACAAAGAATATAAGGTAGATTCAGAAAGGGAAAATGACGCCTGGTGTTCCGTCAGGCTAGAGAATAGTAGAAGTTGGGGCATTGTTCGACTTTTAGGTGTCATCTAGGTTCTTGCCTGGGCTTGCGAAGGGGTGCAGCTTGGCCAGAGTGGGGAGGTGTGTTGCAAAGAAAAAAACGACACCCTTTCTAGAGTCGTCTAGTTTGTATGGAGCAGAGGAGTGTTTGGATTGGGTAGTGATGTAACGGTGAGATATCTGAGCTTGGTGCAATCAGAGAACAATGACAGATAAGGGGGTGGTGCGTTGAATCAGATGAACTGAAGATGGGAACTGGAAAGAAGGGGATGGTTATGTGGCGTCTTGGGTATGGGTGTGCGACCTTGGCTTAGGAGATTGTAATGGGAAAGAGAAGAAGTGGGGTGCAGTTAAAGAAGGTGAAGAAGCATGGAACTGGGTTGTGAACGTGAAAGAGAAACTGAAAGAGGAAAACTCCAAACTCAAGGAAGAAAATGTGGAAGTGAAACAAAACAAGTAACTCAAAAACTCTCAAACAAAAAACTCTCTCTGCCCCATATGGTTTCCCCTATTTATAAAAACTGTTCCTCTCTTACTCTTACTCTTCCTCAAACTCTATCCTTAAAGAGTTAGAGTCCTATTAGGAAACTTTTTCTCTTCTAATTAGGAATCTTCCTTCATTAGGAATTCTTTTCCAATTTGGACTCTTCTCATCTTGATTTGCACCATTGATCATAGATCTAAGCCATCCAACCCTCCTTTAGTTGATTTGCAAAAATAAAGACTAAATTAGAATAATCAAATTGTACATTAATCCTTTAATAAGCTCAAATGATCATCTAACTGTTGATTAAGGTCTAGATGGTTAATCAAGCTAAAATTTAAAATTTGGACGATTAGATGATCTAATTGAATGCTAAACTAGGGGTCTTTTAGCCAAAATTAAGCACTTAACAAGAATCTTGTTGCACTTAAAAATGGGTTGAGGAAATGAAACAAATTAGGGAGGAGAGGTAAAAAATTCCCTTAAAAGAATTTTGAAGTGGGAATTACCAATTCCTGCTGAATCTCATAAATTTTCACCAAACCTTGACTATTGATATTGATGATAGGATGGAAATATTTGATGATTATTCTGAGCCACAAAGTTCACAACCATCCATAGAAACCTTCAACTTATATCTACTTGAGCAATATCCTGCTCCTTATTACAATTATGATGAAGAGACTTTCATTGATGATGAGAATGAATCTGTAGAAACAACCAACCCAGATCTTCTAAAATCCTATCCTGCTTATATTTATGAATTTGATGAAACACATCCATTATGGAGGTGAATGAGCTTTTGGACACTGTACCTTTGATAGACACTTCTCAACAGTAGAGTAGAAACCCCTATAGAGCCTAAAGTACAAATTGAGCTTTGTAATGTAGAAGATATACTTGATTGGGACGTATAAACCTTATTTGAATAGTCACAAGATAGTAATATAGGCCCACCTAAAACCTTAACTGTGCTAGCTGAATAGGAAGAAGAAGAGTAAGTTGATGTACTGGTCCTACATCAACCAACTCTAGGGTGCATATTAGAAGATATCTAGGGTTTAGGCCAAACCATGTCCCTACCTCCAGTAATACAAGCACAACCTTTTATGGAAGTGCAGAGTCAACTTATACCCCTATTTTAGGACAATGTATGGGAAATGGAGGACTAAGATAAACAAAGTACAATGTTATCCCTAAAATTGATAAAAATGAGGATCATTCATCTCCTTATGGTCTAACAAACTTTAAATTAATGGTAATTTAGGCTATCATTGATTTACCACCATCTACATTTTTAAGGTGGAGGAATTATATTAACCACTGTGAAATATTGAAGATGGAGGATCATTAATGTGGTCCCACTAAATTTACAATCATGGTGGTCTACTGTGTCATAATGCTACCACCAAAAATTTCAAGGTGGAGGAAATATATAAACTACCATGAGATTCAGAAGTGGCCTGAGAAATCTTACTCATTTCATTATTAGGGTTAGGTTAGGAGAATTAGGTTAGTTAAAGGCAGTGTTTGGCTGAAGATGTAAAACTTAGCCCTCAATAGGAGGCAACCCAGGGTTTTTTAAGAAAGCCTCATTGTTCTATATCACCCATTCGTCATATAGGTGTCCTATATTTCAAAACAATGAGGGCAATGTTTAGTTCAGGTTAAGGGTGTCGAAATGAGATTTTTAAGTTTTTCCTACATTTTTAAAATTTGTAATTTTTTATTATAATTTCCTTTATAAAGATAAGAATTCATTTTTCTTAATATTATTTAGCTATTAGTTGAGCTCTAGCTTATTAATAGAGTTGCATAACAATTATTTTACTATTTTATCCTTTTTCTAAAGTATTTCATGAAAAATTAAAGTCAAAATGTTAATTGCACAAAATAGCTATATATATAATTTTAATTGAAGAGAAAATATAACTAGAAATTCTAAAGAAGATCTATGGAGATTTATAACACAAGTGAGTTTATGACCATTCTTCCTTTTCTGAGGGTTATACATGAATTCAAAATTTTCTTCAGCGGACATTAATTTTTAGTTGGGCTCATTATTCTTCATCTTAGGCAACTATGGAGAATCACAAAAATACTATACCATATATCTCTTAGGTTTATGATCAATTTTAAGTAATATGTAACCTAAGAAATGATAGAGGCCATCTTTGGTAAAACCTAGAGCCTTTAGCCTTCTCTATGTTGTTTTTCAATAGTTAGACCCTTAAGCCTTTAAAATAAGCCTTTTTCTATAATTATCCAAACAACATTTACCTATATTTAACCCCTATGAATTTATCCATTACCCATTTTTTTTTAGAATATGCAGAGATGATTGAAGGAATCTTGAGAAAAAATATGAACAATACAATTCAAGAGATGCACATAAAAAAGGCTAAAAAGAAGAAAAAGTTCAAAAGAGCTATATAAAGTCAAATGAAAGAAGAAAAATAAAAACATAGCCAATGAAAAATAAGAATGTTCACTTTTGTTAGAAAAATGGAAAATTTGTGAATACATTGATACAAGACCTTTATGAATTTTTAAAAAAATCTTTGTTTACATTTATACTCATTCTTTTGATGACCTTTACCTAAGCCTATGTTTTGTACTAATAGAAGTCTTAACTTGATCATAGTAGTAGTATGACTTGGATATGGTTATGAATAAGTAGAAAATTTGGTCGAGTGTAATGTTATTAGTAGTTGATATCATTGCATGAGACCATTTTTATTCTTTCTAAGTTATTGTTTTTTTGTATGAAATATGAGACTTTTGGACTTAATGAATAGAATTTTACTCACACATTAATGAGAGATCTATACCTTTCTAATTGACTTCTTTATGAGCGACAAGTATATCTTGTGATAATTGAAGTAGAAGCATAAATATTGACATTAATTTAGGTTATTTTTTACTTGAAAACTACTAATTATATATTTGCTATAGCACACGCACTTAACTTTCAAAGTTTAATAAAATAATGAGATATCTTTAGCATAAGGGTAGGATTTTGAACCTTTTTGTTCATCTTAGTTAGTAGGTTAATGTTAGATGGTTAATATGAGCTGAATAGGAGGATATTTTCTCAAATGAATACAAGACTTTCATATAAAAAAATTTGAGAATTTTTAAGGTATTTTTACTACAAACCCTCACAAGGCCAACTCATCCACTAGGGGTAACTTAGGGGTTCAAGAGTTTATTATATGTGTTAAATGCAATCATGAGTATCTCCGAAAGTGGCAATTTATATCAATTTTGTAAAATTATTTTTTGCATGTTTTACTTGAGACTAGCAAAATGCTGGTTGGGATGTGATGTGTCAAATTTTGTGTAAAAATAGCTCAATTACTTGCCCACGTGTTATAACTTATAGTGTTAAATTATGATTTTTGGTCGAAATTTGTAACACATGAATTTTTGACCTAATAAACTAAATATTTGATAATTTATAGGTTTTGAGGCTATTCAAGGGTATGTAAACAATCATATTTTTTTAGTATTTAATTAGAGTTTTCAACTTTTGTAGGAGTTAAGATGATGATCCGATGGTTGAAATAGATCAAGATGAAAATTGAAGATCAAGATGAAAAGATTGAGTCAAGGCTTAAATGTCATCAATCCAAAGTAAGATCAAGGATCAAGATCACCTTAAGGCAAGCAAAGGATGGAATTGGAGAAGTCAAAGGTGACAAAAGTGAGCCCATGCACAAGCCATGCAAAGTCCACTACCTTTACATGGGATTCACTCAAGTCACCTAAGCCATGTTAGCCATGAAGAAGGTGACAAGCTAAGGAGCCTAGCAAGCCATCAAAGCCAAGTGGTTGAGCCACCAAGCTAAGCCAAAAGAGACCCTAAAGCAAGCCATGAAGCCTAGCCAAATGAACTCTCAAAGCAAGTTATCAAGCCTCTTAAGCCAAGCTACATGGAACACCATGATTGGAGGAGAGTCTAAAGCAAATATGCAAGGGGGTTTTAAGAGGATAATGAGAAGATATTTGGGTAAAAATCAATGGAAAAGCATGCATGTGGACCAATAGGACATGACCACCTTAATTTTTACTTTCTTCATCTTATTTTTCACTTTCCACCTCACCACACAAGTCAACCACTAATTTTACTTTCTTAAAGAGTCCCACCTATCTACAACTATCTACCTTCCTAACTCCTTCCCAGATCAACATATCACTTCTTCCCATCTCATCCTTTCTTTTCTATCTCTTTCTTTCTCTCACACCATTCTTGCCATCCACTCTTCATCCAAGGGCTGCCATATATCCTTTCCTCTTTACTTCTCTCCCTCTTTCTTTCCTTTGTCCCACTTTCCATTCCTTATCTACCACTTTTCCATGTGAAAAAAATCTAGAGGAAGGGAGCTCCACACCTAGATCCTAAAAATTAGAAGCCTCCAACCTTGCCTCCACGTATGTCACCTATATGGTTGCCCTAGATTCTTCTTCATCTTGACCCTTAAATTTCCTCCCTTCATCTCCATCTTAGGATCACCTATAAATAAGGTTAGGAAGTGCCCAAAAACATATAAAACACATAGAATTTGATATGGAGAAAAAAAAAAAAAAAAAAAACATTTGTAAGGGGAGATCGCACCCTCCCTTGAAGGAAGCATCTCCACCCCTCCTTCCTCCTTCAATTCCTCAACTACTTTCTCATGGTAGCAGCCCCCTTTATCTAACTCTCCATGCCTCATCTTGGTAGATATTGCTTTCTTTCCTTGGTTCTTCTTCTAAATCCAGCTTGGTTCCTTTTTCTTCCCTTTATTGTTTTGTTGCTTGAATAGTTTCCTAACTGCTTTGATTCATTGTTATTTACTTGATTTTTCTTTGGTTGTTTGCTTTTAGTTTAATTTACAAGATCCCTTAATCTAAAGACTACAACTTTCTTGTAGTGACAACCATGAGAGTGTAGTTATTAGATTAAATTCCTTGCCTTTGAATCCTCCTAATTTCTTAGCCATCCCCTACCTTGTTTCTCATTGTTTTCCTTATTTTCCTTAGATCTCTTTTGGAATACATGCATGCTAGTTGAGATTGGCAGTTTAATGACCTTGAAGAAGATAGATTAGAAGTATTTTTTGGGTTGTAATTGTTTCTAGGAAGGGTATGCACAACCCATTGGAGGGTGCACAACACCCTTGCACCACACTTGTGCTCTTTTCATTCAGTAAACATTGATACTGGTTTATGTTGGATGCACAAATTCTATGGATGATCAACTGATTTAGTGGTTGCTTATTTGGTTGAGTGACTGCTATATTGTATACTTAATCTCTTGCTTTTCTCATTCAAGATTCCATGCACATCATTCTAGCTTAGTTGCATCATTATTTCTCTCTTTAATTCCTATGTACCATTCATGCATTATGCACACTTTTCCTTGGTTGATGTTAGTTTTTTTAAATCCTTTGATTTAATGTTTATGCTTGAATTCCATGCTTTAATCTTATGCACCTTTTATTCAAGTGTTCATGAGTAATCTTCAATTCTCATTCAAACATTATGTAGCATTCTAATTCACATGCATCACTCAAATGATCCATGTGCACAATTCATGGTTCATGTGCATGATCGTGAAGTATGTTTCATTAGATGGTTTTTTGTTTAATTTTTAATTCTTTCTTAGATTACATGAATTAGTCATGTGAGTTTCCATGCATTAGTTTAAGTATATGCATATTTTTATGTTTCACTCATGCATTATAGTTGCTTAGATCTTTATGCATATTGCCATTTTTCCATGCATCCCATCTAGATGTTTTATTCCATTAGTTGCATGTTTAGTAAACTAGATTCATTCATGTTTAGAATTTTTTGATCATTGTTCAAAATTGTTGCATATTAAATTAGTTTTATAGTGTTTCTTTTTATTAGTTTACAAAGTTTATTTTAGAAAGTTTCTTAGTTTAGGAAAGTTTTATGTTTAGAAAGTTTCTAATTTATGCATATTATGTTTCCATGTTAATTCCATCCTTAGCTTAGGTTAAAAACTCCTTTTTTTTGTCTAGGTAAGGTAGTTTATGTAAGGACTCACTAATCTCATAAATTTGTTCAATTCCTCATGGGATCGACTTCCATCATGTGAATTTACTATAACTGATTTTTGCACTTGCAATTTTAACTTAAGAATTACAACAAATGTAACAACTCTTGTATTTAGCAACACATTTGGTGTTACTGGATAAAGTTAAAGGATCTATTTCAAATTTTTGCTATTTCATCAATGATTTGTGCAAGAAGGTAGTGGATGCACTACTAAAGCAAGTTGTTTTTGAAATAGTTAAAACATATATATGAGACGGTTAAAAAACCTTTTTATAACTAGATGTCTTATAAAATAAAGACAAACATAAGACATAATAATATAAGATGGACATTAAAAATAAAATAAGATAGCTATAAAAAAAAATATCATATTGAAAATACTATAAGAAAGTTTCTAATATTGTCTTATATTATTTTTAATGTAAGACAATTTTTAAAACTATTTTATATTATTTTTAATACCCATCTTATATTATTTAGTCTTATGTTTCTCTTTATTTTATAAGACGTCGAGTTATAAGACTACTAATGGTGAGACCAGTGATTTTTCTATTACTGTAGGATTGCATCAAGGAATAGCATTGAGCCTGTACCTTTTCACATTGGTTATGGATGAGTTAACAAAACATTTGCACAAGGAGATTCTGTGGGGCATGCTATTTGCAGATGATATCGTCTTTCTTGATGAGACAAGGAACATGTGAAAACAAAGTTAGAGTTATGGAGAGAAGTGTTAGAATCTAAAGGATTTAAAGTCAACTGAACTAAGGTAGAATATATGGAATACAATTTCAGCAAGGAGAGGAGTTGGAGTGGAACGTCAGCTAAGATTGATATCCAAGAAGTCCTTCTAAAAGACCACTTTCAGTACTTACAATCAATGATTAATGAGAGTAGAGAGATGAGAGAGAGGTTACCCACAGAATCCACGTGGGTTGGACCAAATGGAGATGTGCATCTGGATTTTTGTGCGACCGGTGGGTGCCACTCAAACTAAAAGGAAAATTCTATAGGATGGCCATAAGGTTGGCCATGCTCTATGGATTAGAGTGTTAGGGAGTTAAGGAACATATGTTCATAGGATGGGCATTGCGAAAATGAGAATGTTGAGATGGATGAGTGGCAAGATAAGAAAGGATAGAATTAGGAATGAAAACATTAGAGGAAACTTAAAGGTAGCACAATAGGTAACAAGATGAGGGAGTTTAAACTTAGATGGTTTGAACATGTCCAAAGGAGACCGAAAATGGTACCAATTATAAGGAGTGAGGCAATGCAAGTAGAAGGTTCTAAAAGGGCGAGGGGAAGGACCAAAAGAATGTGGATAGAAGTGGTGAGAAAAGTTATAAAAACTTTGGGACTAAATGTAGCCATGTTACCTAATATAGAGGAATGGAGGAATAAGATTAATGTGGCCGACCCCTAATTGGGATAAGGTATTGATGATGATGATGATGATAATTAATTGTACATCGTCTTTTTTGTTATAAACATATAAGGCAGTTTTTCATAAGTCGTCCTATTTAATATGTAGATAAAAGATGATTCTTTTAAAACTGTCTTAGTTTGGACATACTTCCTACATAGTGTTTGTATTCTTTTCTTGGTTTCTTTTTGTACTTTATTCTTACAGTTTTTGTAGTCCAAATACATTAAATAGTCAATATCAACAGACAAAAGAACACATACACTTCATTTCTATAGGCTAAATCATTCTACAACTTAGATTCACTTCCATCATTCCATATTGAACTTCTCCATGCACACTTCTTATTGAAATAAAGAAAGCTCACATTATACATTCACACTCCTTAATGCACACCCATATGTTTGGTTCTACATACTAACTTCCCCTCATTGAAATAAACAAAACACATAGACTTCAATCCAAAGAAAAAAGTATTACATCTATATAAATGAAGTTTTGTTTCATATTTCATTGATAAAAATGTTGACATTCAATAACATTATTGATCTACAAAATAAAATTCAAAAGTTATTCCATCCATTCTATTCTAATGTCACTAGATCTGATTAGGAGTAACTCTTGCTTTCCTAATCGGCTTGCAAGATAACATATATTAAACAGCTGAGACATTCAACCTTGGAGACATTCAAGAAATGTATAAAACTATAAGAATGATGGTTAGTAAATTAATTGTCTTACCTTTCTCAATTGTGTGATAGTAAATCCTTTGCAAATAAGGGTTCTCATGTATTTAAGAAAATAATTCCCATACTCTCAATCGGATGATTGTTTAGAGCACTGCACAATAAAGACAACAGAAAAGGTTCAAATATCATATCTAATTATAACTTTAGTTTATAAATTATACTAAAGAATTAGTAAACCTTATCTTGATGTTTTTTCAATTGAGTTTTGGTAGGTGCATAATATCTTTTATGTCAGCTCATTTATACCATGCACTGCACATTTATAAGTAAAAAGTATTATATATCAATAATAGAATAGTTATCAACTATCCAACTATTATAATGAATGAAATATTAAAGACTTACATGTTGATGATTTCTAATAGCTAGCCTCGAATGTGCACCCCACATCAATCAAAAAATAATGCATGATCACCATGTAGATCTAAAGCTAGCCCCATCTAATGAGACCTAGAAACAATCATTCAATTGAAATTTAAAATTAATTGAAGTATATAGATGTGAATATGTGTATTATGTAACATCCTTTAGTGGGGACATGTTAAAACTTACCTACTATTGTAGGGGACGAGAAAGACCTGCCCCTTCTCACAATGTTAGAACCCAGTTACAATATCCTCAATTTGTTTCATGATGGGCAAATGCTCCACCAGTCCATATATGATAGTAGGGTCAAGGAATTTGTAAACATCCTTGACCTCTGATCTTGGCATTTTATTGTGCAATGACTTGTAGAAACAAAATCATTATTACTTATTTGGATAAATTAACTAGTAATGTCAATTTGATTCTTAATAGTGCAGCTACACAACATTACCTGATATAGATGATCGTGTCTTTGTACTCCAGTTGAGCCATGTTACATATGGCTAAGAGGTCCACATTCATAATTTGTACCTAACTCCATCGACAAGCACACTAGACTCTATCTGTATGAGTTTGATTCCCTTATCTTCATTGCTTAGTTTGTATAGTGTCCTCAGGAATGGAGGTATGTTAGGTGGAACCTCCACCTGATCCCTACACTGTAGATGTAAAGTTTCAGAAATTAGTAATGAATATATATATATATATAAGAACATCCATGGAAGACATTGGCTTAATATACTTCTCTAGCCAAGCTACGTGATATCCAATTACATGCCCAGTGCTATGAATATCATCTACTCCTATCAGAAATAGTAAGGGGCATTTGGTTGGAGGGCGGTAGTAATGCACACATGCTTAGTGTGTGGATGCATCAAAATGTCATGCAACACTACAACTATTTTGTGCTGGGGTTCTAGGGGCAACATCCTTACGTGGAGGTTTGAAACTCCAAAAATGCCAAATATCCCTATATAGCTCTTCCCCTATAATCTTTAGCAACTCGTAATTTGTTTTCACTTTCCGTTCCTCCAATCTTCTACTAGAGTGATCTTTATTTTAACAAAGAACTTTGAAGGAACAAGACCTTGGCCTTGGGCCCTTACTCGGACAGGATGCTCATCCTTATTGGCCATATCCATGTACAAGATGTCTCCCTTTGTAGCAGTGCTGATCAGGGTCCATGTAGTTGCTCTTTCTTGGGTCAAGTCTTCTTGTATATGTAGTTATCAGAACATGATCCATTCCATATATATAATATAATTCAAAAGTTACAAAAGTAGACATGTAGAATCACTTATGATTAATGAAGCAATTGAATGAAGCAATTGAGACATTATTTTAGTAAGTGAATGTTTGGGCAATATGCCCTTGTGAATGCCCCATTTTCCAGAGATGGGCATGTTTGATGGGCTCTACTATGCCAACATTCTTTTATTGTTAAGAGAGACACTAAATTAGAGTTAATGAAATAAAAGTCCAATATATGTAGACAAAAGTGAATTGTCACATTTACTTCTTATTCTTTTAATCATGCATAATAATGTTATAGAGGTAGTGTTACATATGATTAGTCACTTGCACCATTTGTCCTTTTATATGGTTTGCCTACATGTCAAAGGAACGTAATTAAGCACAATCAACTTTCATTATTAGAGGAATCAAACCTTGTGCTAGTTGTAATTACCTAAAAATTAGAAGACAAGTAGATTTGTGCAAATTGGTTCCATGCATCTTAGTGAATGATGTTGGAATACAACTTAGGAACAGTGTGGATCCTTGATGGATCATTGACATTTCCTCTTTGTAAGTTTAGTTTTTCATTTTCTCCATTATTCACTGGCCCATTGTAGAGCATTCTTCTTCAACTTATCAATAATGTTGAAGGCAAACGACAAAGTAAAAAAAGCATCTTAGTCTATTTGAAAAAAATAAGATGAGGCACGTAGTATGTTATATGTAGCAAGCATTTGCATACCTTCACCATTACTCTTATTTCATCTTTGATTGATGTGATACATGTCTCCAATTTTCACCATGATTCTATAAAAATGTGCATTACTACCTATCACTTCGCTTTACTAGTGTACTATATATTCTCTTTTATTTCCTTTGACTTTCTCTTAATGATATGCTCTATTTGTGTTGGCGCTTCACCCTCTCTCTTAAAAAGTGTACCTAGGTTGGATTGTTCCTCATATTGTTTGTTTTCTTCATGTTACATGTTTTCTACACATGTTAAAACAATGCATTTAGACTAGTTAGAATTAATGGAGCTTCAAAGAAACCACAAACAAGCTCTTAATTTAGAAAAAGAAAAAAAAAATTTACATTTTCAATTTTAGAAGAATCAATTAGGATTGACTAAAATATGACTCATGAAATTCCAACAAAAGAAAAATGCAACCAAGGTTAATTTCGAAAGATTTTGAAAGCAAAGATTAGAGGTAAATACATAAAATTTAGAGGAGATTATTAACTCAAGTGTAGTCTTTTAAAGAACTGGAGAATAGTTAATTGATTTCAATTCTCAAAAACAAATTGGAGATCCTGACTAAAGAGCTAAGGTAACATAGCAGTTCCTAGTAGTTTTACTAGATATCATAAGGTTATTAGTATATCGTAGCATACATGACTAAAGAATTGAGGTAACGACAAGTGTTTGATCCTGCATAAAAAGTACCCAATTAGTTACTGATGTGTTGCAACTTATAAGGGTAAATTAGAGTTTTTGAACAAAATTCGTAACACATGAAATTTTGACCAATGACTCAAAATTCTGATATTTTGTAGGTCTAGTATGTGATTAATCATATTTTTCTATGATTTGATTAGAGGTTTTTACTTTTTTGTAAGAAGTGAAACAATGATCCAACTGCCAAGATCAATTGAGATGAACATTGAATATCAAGATTACAAGATTGAGTCGAAGATTAAGAATCATCAATGTAACATGAAATCAAAGGTCAAGATCATCACTACAGCAAGCAAGAAGGCAATTGGAAGAGCTAAAGGTGACTAAAATGGGTTATTGAGTAAGCTATGCATTTCCACTACTTTTGCATGAAAGCCATCCAAGCCACCATAGCCATATTAGCGATGAGAGAAGGTGACAAGCTAAAGAGTTCAAGCCAAGCCAGTCTAACCATTAATGCCTAGGGTGTGAGCTATGAAGCCAAGACAAATGAGCCCTCAAAGTGAGCCACAAAAGCCAACTAAGGAAAATGCCACATGAAGTCATACAATTGGTGGAGAATTCAAGCAATGACCCACTTTCTAAATTTGGATTTTCAAGATTTAATTAGAAGGTTTGAAAGAATTATGTAAAAAGTAAGATGATTATGCATTAGTGGACCCATCAAGAGAGAAACCCTACTTTCCAACTCATCTCTCACTCTTTTTCCTAGGATTACAAGTTAAAGGAGGGAGGCATATTGTTATGAAAAATGCAACAACCCCCTCCCCCACTTTCATATTTGTTGATCAAGGGTTTCACAAATAGAAAACCGTAGATCTACTTCAATCCATTTGAATCCATAGATCTTTACACATGTTTCCTAAACATCATTCCTTACAACTTCCATAAATTTCCATCAACAAAACATCACTAAATATGGAAGGAAAGAGGCCCCTATTAAGAATTAGAAACCAGTCATCACGTCTCTCTTATGTCATCTTTCCACTCCACTTTCTTACATCATCTTGTAATTCATCTCCCTTATAACTTTCCTAAGTCAATACCCTAATGCTAGGTCCACTTTCCTCATGTTCTCACCCCTTCCTAAGTTAGGAAACCAATCATCTATATATAGCTCTATGTTCCATACAAATCTTTTAAGTAGAGGTTGAGTGACACAACTTTGAATTCTAGATTTCCTTTAGTGCTTCACTTGTTATTGGAGCTTGGAACTTTGATGATGCTTTTCTTCCTTTAGTTTTCTAATTATTTTCTTGGTTATTTGCTCCTCAATTCTAGGTTAGTAATTTGCTTTTATAGTTGTTTCATGTTGCTTTTACTTCTTTGAATTCCATGCCTAGTTCCACCCTTGTTCCATTCTTTCTTACTTCTAAATCTCTAGTCTTATTTGCTTATTCCTTTAGGATCTAGTTAACTTTACTCTAGTAGTGACAGCCAAGGGAGGGGAGCTTAGAGCCTTGAGTTTCCACTTACTTCTAAACATTTTTCTCCTTGTTTTGCATCTTAGTTTTGAGCAATTTTTCCTTAGTTAGTCCAACCACTTAACCCTTGTTTCTCTTAAATTCCTTCATGGTTTTTCTTTTTAAGTAATTATACTTTATTTTAGGAGTTTATATTGAATTTTTATTGTTTTTAGGGTCACTTTGTAAGCAAGAATAGTGCACACTTAACATATGTTGTAGACAACTTTGAGCATGTAATTTTTTAGTGCAATTTGAACATGATGCAATAAAATTATTTCAGAATTCTTGTTATGGATTAATTATTTCATTAAATTACTTGAGCTCTAAGTTGTTTCCATGCATAGAAGTTGTTGTTTCAATAGCTTTTTAATGTGAGATTTGTTGAATGTTCTTAAGTACCAAAATCTGGAATTTGTTTTTTCCTTAATTTTGTGCCTAAATTCCACCCATCTAAACATTGTTTCTATAGTTACTTTGCATGTCAATTTGCTATTAAATCATGAAAAATAGTCATCTTTTGGGCCATAGAACCATGCACACTATCCATGGACCATGTGCATGGTATTAAGCCACTTGCTTATTGCTTTTTGGATAAGTTAGTTGGATGGCCTTGTTTTAGAAGTTGTTAAAGTTGTTTGTATATTGTTTTAGATTTAAAAAGTTTTCTTTCTGCGCTTTAGAAAGATTCCTTTTTTGTAGTTTTAGGTTAGGCGAGTTTTAATTTAGGAAAGTTTCCTTAAGTTTCATTGCCTAGTTTGAATCTTTGTAAAGTGCTACAGTTTCCCTTAGTAAGTGCATGTTAGTTAGGTGGGTTTCCATTTTCATTTTTTAATTTTAACATAGACAAGTTTCCTTTTTAATTTTAGTTTCAAATTCCATACATGTTTCAAATTTGAGTACTTTAATCTCATAATTCAATCCAAACCCTTCTCTTTTGGCTAACGCTAAATAATTTGAGTAAGATCTAATCCATTGCAAATCTGTGAGATTCCTCATGGGATCAACCTCCTCCCATGAGAATACTATAACCAATTTGTGTGCTTGTGAGTTTAACTTTAAAATCACAACATGGTTTTGGCACCATTGCATAGGAATCACAATGGATTTGTGCTTGGATCCTTATTTTGATTTTTTACCTTCAGTCTTAATTTTAGGTTGCATTAGATTAGGATTTTGCATCATAGTTTCTTATTTTGTTAATTCCTCAAAAACTTAATCCATCTTACTTGTTTTATGCGAGGGGAATTTGGCAAAGGATCGACTTCATCAACTGGGATTTACTTGTTTTCCTAGATTAGGGTTTTTATTTTCTTTGAGTGAAACTTGTAGTGAGGACCATTATAACTTGCAATTTCAATTTCAAATTTAAATGGGTTGTATTAAAACTGGGCAAGGGTGTGGTATGATAGCCCACACTTGATCTTCATTAGAAACCCCATTGTAATTATCTCTAATATTTTTTTTATTATATTTTTTCCTAGTTTAGGTTCCAATTAGTGTAGTTTGCATTTGAAGGGTAGTGTAATTCATATAGATTAGGATCATTCATTTCAATTATTGCATCTTTATTTAGGGTTTTTACATTAGAAAGCACCTATTTAACTTTTGTTGGATCGGACATATGTCGCATTAGTTTGTTTCATTTGTTTATCATTGCATATTTATAGCTTTATGGTGGAATGGAATTAATGCTAGTAAGGGTCCCACATGAAACCTTATAAGATAAGGATTGGATTTCATCACTAGCTCCTTAACCCACCCAGGAATCAATCAACACCCTTTTATGTCACGATCCCAACCCTTGAACATTAATTAAAATCAAGTAAAAAGATACTTAGGGCTTTGAGCCCATAGGACCCTTTTAAAAGGATGCAATCTATTGTGATTGTAGTGCCTTCTGAGCACTGTGGTTATAGTGGGTGTTGTTAAATCCAAGTGTTTTTCCCATGCCTTTCCTTGACGTCAATAGAGGTCTAAATGCCTCTTGACATGTGGATATTATTAGTCACTTTGAGTAGAACCTAACTGATAAGCAGTAGTCAAATCTGGATGAAAGGTGGAGTTGTCTAGATATAAGTCTAAGAAGCTACCACCTATGCACTAAGAAAAGATAATTAAGATATTGCTCGATTAGTGATTATTAGGATTGCATTGCACATCACTTAGAATTAGAGTTAGCATATAGTTAGGATATTTAGATTAGGATAGTTTTTCAAAGGCATCGATCTCAAAACTTAGAATTAACACATTTTAACCGAAAGATTCAACAAAACCTTAGACAAGGGTAAAGAAACCAATTTCCTATCCCCATGGCTGAACCACCAACAGAAGTTAAAGCTATTAGATATTTTTATGTGCCACTACAACTCGACACCCCATCCTGCACAGCTTTACATCCTACAAACGCAAACCACTTCAAGTTAAAGTTGGGAGTTATCCAATTACACTCCACTTTTTATGTTTGAGACCAACAAGACTATTACTTACATATCTAGTAGTTCCTTGATATTTGTGCTCCAAAATTTTTTGGATAATGCTATTAGGCTTAGGCTATTCCTGTTGTCACTTAAGGATAAAGCCAAGTCATGGCTCAATTCCCTAGATATAGGTTCCATTAATACATGGGACCAACTGTCTAAGAAGTTTTTAAACAAATTCTTCCCCGTTCACAAAACAAATGCCCTTTATTGTGAAACTATCAATTTCCAATGAAGATATGATGAACAATATTACAAATGTTGGGAACAGTGAAATGAACTATAGCAGAAATGCCCTCATCATAGATTTGAGAAATGACAATAGGCCCAATACTTATATAAGGAATTAACACTTAAGAATAGATAACTGGTAGACATAGCAAGTGGAGGGGCCCTCATGTTAAAAGATGAGAGTGAGGCTTGGGAGTTCTTTTAAACATTCATAGATAATTCCCAGTAATGGGATTACTCTAATAGAAGAGAGAGAAGCAACCAGCCTCCAAAGAAAGGAGGTCTATATGAGATAGGAGTACATACAAATGTATCCCACAAACTCAACTCTATACTAGAGAGAATGGACAAGTATGATGGGAGAGCAAACAAGTTTAAAACTATGTTTCAATCCTTTATGACTACCACATCTCTTAGACCTCCATAAGAGGTTTGTGCTCTTTCTTCCAGCCTAGGCCATATGACCATGCTCTCATCATCAAATAGAGTGCTTAACAACTATCTTATTGAATAAGCAAATGCATTGAATGCATACTACAATCCTAGCAACAACCCATATTTTGAGACCAACCCTAGATGGACTAGGCATCCAAACTTTTCCCAGCCAAAGAATAACTACTAAAAGGGACTAACTGTGAACCCCCTACCCAAAACTTTCCTCCCACACCTACAGTTCCTTAGCATCCATCTAGCTTCCAATAACATCAGTAACCATAGAAACTATCCTTAGAGGAAAAGATTTAAAGCATGTTTGAAAAACAAAGTGAAGACACAAAAGGGTCTCTGAACTAATTTTAGAATATCAATTCTTAAGCCATAGCTAAGCTAGAGATGCAAGTTAGCCAATTGTCAACTAAACTACATAATTGAGGAAAGGATTGGTTCCCTAGTTAGCCCATCCCTTACCCTAAGGGGCAATTTGAGTCAAATTCTCAAAACCTTAACCCTCATGATCATGCCAACTTCACAATCACCCTTAGGAGTGATCGTCAAGTAGATAACAAGGTAGGGCAAGCTAAAGGAAATGGAGAGGAAAAGGAGGCAACCAAAACACAGGAGAAAGAGAAAAGATAATAAACCCTGTAGAACCTATAGTAGAGGCACTCTATGAATAAAGTCCCATTTCCTCAGTTATTGGACAAGGCTAGAAAGGGAACAAACTTTAACAAGTTAATGAATGTATTTAAACATGTCCAAATCAACATTCCATCGTTCAATGCAATAAAAGATATCCCCACCTATTCCAAGTTCTTGAAAGAGCTTTGCACTAGAAAAAGAAAAGTTAATGTCCAGAAAAAGGTTTTTCTCATGAAGTAAGTGAGCTCTATGATACTGCACCAAACCCCACCAAAGTTTAGAGACCTAAGGTACCCTACCATTTCTTGTATTATTGGAGACTATGTCCTAGATATGACACTACTTGACCTAGGGGCTAGTGTTAACTTGTTGCTATACTCTATCTATGAGAAACTAAGATTCGGTGAGTTAAACAATTTTTAGACTATGATGATTCTTGTGAAATGAATTGGATTGAGAGTCTAATTCATGACATTCATCCACCATCTTCCATCTCTGACCCACTGGAGGTTGTCTCATGCATTTTAATGGAGATTTTGATTTAGACAAGTGTATTGAGGAGGTAAACAACGATTTAGAGGCTCTTCCAATCATGGATACCTCCAAGTGGGGCCCTTATGTGGAGCCACTTCCTCCTTTAGAGTCTGTTCTTACACCCTCCCCCTCCATAAAGCAACCACCTTCTTTGGCCCTAAAACCCTTGCTTGACAATCTCAAATATTCATACCTAGGCCTAGATGAAACCTTACATATGATAATAGCATCAAATTTTGACAAGAAACATGAAGGAAAATGTCTTAATGTTCTTAAGGAGAATAAAATAGCTCTGGGGTGGATCATTGCAAACATAAAAGGGATTCGTCCAGCCATGCGCATGAATAGGATACATTTGAAAGAAAATGCTAAACCCTTTGGGGAAAACCAAAAATGACTGAATCCCCATATGGAGGATGTGGTTAGTGATGAAGTCCTTAAGCTTCTAAATGTCGGCTTCACAAACCCTATTTCTGACAGCACTTGGGTCAGACCCATTTAGGTTGTACCTAAGAAATTTGGGATAGTAAAAAATGAGGAAAATGATTTAGTACCTACCAGCATGACCACCAAGTAGAGAGTCTGCATTGATTATCAAAAATTGAATGCGGTAATGAGGAAAGATCACTTTCCTCTGCCTTTTATTAACCATATGCTATAGAGGTTAGCTAGATATAGTTATTATTGCTTTCTAGATGGATACTCCAGTTACAACTAGATTCCTATAGTACCTGAGGATTAGGAGAAGAGCACCTTCACCTATCCTTTTGGAACCTTGGCTTATAGATGTATGCCTTTTGGGCTTTGCAATGCTCCTACTACATTTCAAAGGTGTCAGTTGAGCATTTTTTTTTATATGGTAGAAAGGCTTCTTAAGGTGTTCTTGGATGTCTTCTTAGTATTTAGGTCATCTTTTGATGAGTGCCTGCACCACTTAAAGTTAGTTACTACAAGGTGTTAGGAAAAGAATATTGTATTAAATTGGAAAAGTGGCATTTTATGGTACAAAGTAGGATAGTTTTAGGCTAAAGTGGATTTGTAAGACAAATTTCCTCCACTAAGGACAGTGAAAGAAATTTGCTCCTTTTGGGACATACTGGCTTTTATAGAAGATCCATCAAAGACTTTAGTAAAATCCAAACCCCTTTGTAATTTACTGACAAAGGAGGCTACCTTTGACTTTGATGAGAACTGTAAGAAAGAATTCGAGCGATTCAAAGTTGAGTTGACCTTTGCAACCATTACTTGACCACCTGATTGGAACACACCATTTGAGATTATGTGTGATGTGTCAAATTATGCAATTGGAATTGTTTTGGGGACTCGAATCATGTAGCTTTAAAGTACGTCCTTTCTGAAAAGGATGTAAAACCTAAGTTTATATGTTGAATGCTCCTGGTATAAGAATTTGATTTAGAAATTTGGGACAAGAGAGGTTTAAAAAATGTCGTAGCAGACCACTTTTCTAGATTCATGGTAGAGTACATTAGTGATAATTTGTCTATAACTTAATCCTTTTCAGACAAATAGTTACTGCACATTTCCCAGTTACCTTGCTTTGGTGATATTGTAAATTATCTTGTTACAGAACAAATTTCAAATCGTTGGACCAAACAAGACAAGAAAATATTTTTGATCAAGGTGAAACACTTTACCTGAGATGACCCACACTTATTCAAGTACTATTTAGATCAGGTGATAAAGAGATGCGTACCAAATAGTGAGCATAATAAGATTATCTCCTTTTGTCATGATCATGCCTATGGGGTCCATTTTAGCTTCAGAAAGACAACTACAAAAATTTTATAGTGCAATTTGTATTGGCCCACCATATTTAAGGATGCACATGCTTATTGCACAGCTTGTGTAAGGTGTTAATAGTTAGGAAGCCTCGAAAGGCAACGTATGATACTCTTAAAACCCAATCCTTGTCATAAAACCATTCGATGTTTGGGACATAGATTTCATAGGACTCTTTCCTAATTCTTTTGGGAACTTATACATCATATTAGGAGTGGACTACATGTCTAAGTGGGTGGAGGCTGTACCATGCAAAACCAATGACCACAAGGTTGTGGTAAGATTTTTAAAGTAGAATATCTTTGCACAATTTGGTACTACAAGAGCCATGATAAGTGATGGAAAAAACACTTTTATAATAAATTATTTGAGAATTTAATGAAAAAGTATGGTGTCAACTATATGATAGCTATCCCATACTATCCTCATACCAGTGGCCAAGTAGAGCTCTTAAATAAGGAGATTAAGTGCATTCTAAAAAAGATAGTCAATTTAAGAAGGAAAGATTGGTCTATGAGTTTGAACGACGCTTTGTAGGCCTATCATACATCCTATAAAACTCCAATAGGCATGTCACCTTACTACCTAGTTTATGAAAATGCCTACCACTTACCAGTAGAGCTTGAACACAAGGCATATTGGGCAACAAAAAGCTTAATTTTGACTTAGATGTTGTTGGGACACCCCAAAAACTCCACCTCAATAAGTTGGAAGAATTAAGGAAAGATTCATATAACTCTACTCATATATAAATGAAGGTTACCCATGATAGGCAAATTTTAAGAAAATCCTTCTCCCCTGGATAAAAGGTCTTATTGTACAACTCATGATTGTATCTATTCCTAAGAAAACTCAGATCTAGATAGACTAGACCTTATATCATACACTTTATATCCTCATGGGGCCATTTAGATTGAAAAGGATGGCAAGATATTCAAAAAGTCAATAGTTAGTGGTTAAAACCTTTCATAGAACTACCTATCCCAGAAATTGAATAGACACTTTTAGAGACACCTCATTATCATGACCCACCTTAGACTTTTCAGGATCCCTTGTAGCTCATTATCCTTGGAATCATCATCACATCTAGTTGAAGACGTAAAACTTAGTGTTGCCTAGGAGGCAACCTATCTATTCTTTTTAAAGCCTAGTCTTCTACATCTTTCCATATTCATATAGGGTTATATGTTTTCAAACATTGGGGACAATGTTTCATTCAGGTTGATGGGTGTAGATATACATAGAGGTTTTGGATTTTCTAAATTTTCTTAAAAACTTACTGTGATGAGAATTGGATTTTCAGAACTTTGTAATTCTACTATTTTCACCTCTTAATGGAAGTGTATATGACTATTTTTGCATATTACTCATGTGTTGAAACATTTTATGAAGGTTATTCCTTGGAAAATATTTACACACAACACATAGTCAAGATTAATAAAGAGGAATGACTTAGATACCCTAAGAAAAATCAGTGGAGACATATAACCTAGTGAGCCTTAAAGATTATTTTCTTTAAAGAGAGTTGTAAATAATTCCACAATTTCGTTAGTATACATAACTTAGTGTGATCATGTTATCTTTGTTTTGGTTATCTATCAAGAATAAATAGGATTAATAGCCTTCTTTCTAGAATTTTTCTTGAATCTAATAGGATTTAGGAAACCTAGGGAAAGATATAGGCCATCCTTGTTCAGCCTAGAGCTATAAAACTTGCTCAATATAGTATACCACCAGTTAATCCCTTGAGCTTATTATTAAGCCTTTTCTACTTTATCCCCAATTACCTTAACCCTAAATAAGCCAGAAAAATAAATAACCATTACCCAATTTCAAAATGAGAAGAGTTACTAGAAAAAGTTTAGAAAGGACAAAAAGTTAAAGTAGTGAAAATAAAAGTCTTTCTTTCAAAGTATTCAAAATAAAAAGAAAATACAAAAAAAAAAAAAAAAAAAAAAAGATGAGAAGAATTGAAAGAAAAGACGAGTACATGAAGAAAAAAAAGAAATAGAAGAATCCACTTCAGTATAGTCAAGGATCAATTTTCCAACAATTAAAAAGAAGACCTCTACTCAATTTTAAGCCTTTGGAATCCTTATACCTTTCTTTTCAATGCCCTACCCAAGCCTACATTTCATCCCAATTAAAGACCTATGGATCTTAATTGGAAAATAGCCTTAAGGAGGAGACCTAAAGAAGAAATTAAGCTAAAACACCCCTATTATTCTTGGTAATAATATCTACTCTTAAGGATCACTTTCCTTTATCTCATTAGCACTTTAAAAGTTTATGTAAACTATTAGGTTGTTGGACCTGGTCACATAATGAGAGAAATATGTTCAGCCCTTTATTTGAAAGCTTCATTTCTAAGAGTATACTTGGGAGAATTTGAGATCAAAATATATTTTCAGTGGAATTTGAGTATATATAATTAGAAGTTATGACTTATGTGGCTACACACACATGCACCCTAAGAAATAACTAGAATAAGATGTCTTTATTGTCTGTATAATTTGTAAAATTGTCAGTCCTCTCCATTAAGTTGTGAAAAGTAGTAGAGTGCCAATCAATGAGGATTCTTTGAGGTAAAATATAGGACTTGAACTTATGAAATTTTGTGGGTATATTCACTACAAACCATCACAAGGCCTAACTCATCCACCAGGGGTAATGAAGGGGTTTAAGGGCTTGTTGCATGTGCTAAATGAAATCATGATTACCTACAAAAATGGCATTTTGTAAAATGATTTTTTACATGCTTTACTCCAGAATAGAAAATTGTAGGTTGAGGGGTGTGATAAGTATTAATTTTTGCATAAAAAGTACCAAATTAGCCCATGTGTTACAACTTATAGGGATAAATTAGGATTTTTGACCGAAATTCATAATACATGCTATTTTGACCTAATGACTCAAAATTTTGATATTTGTAGGTCCAAAGGCTAATCCAAGGTAAGTATGTGATTAATTTTATTTTTCTAGGATTTAAAAAGAGATTTTTACTTTTTTTTGTAGGAAGTAAAAAGGTGATCCAATGGCCTTAGATAGATTGAGATGAACATTGAAGATAAAGATTATAAGTTTGAGTCAAAGCCTAAGAATCATCAATCTAACATGAAGTCCAAGGTCAAGATTATCATTATGGTAAGAAAGAAGGCAATTGTAAGAGCTAGAGGTGACTATAATGAGCCTATGAAGTAAGCCATGAGTTTCCACTACCTTTGCATGTAAGCCATGTAAGCCATTTAGCCATATAAGCCACAAGAGAAGGTGATAAACTAAGGAATTCAAGCCAGGCCATGCTAGCCATTAAAGCTCAAGGTGTGAGCCATGAAGCCAAGACAAATGAGCCCTCAAAGTAAGCTACAAAAGCCAACTAAGACAAATTCCACACGGAGTCATACAATTGTAGGAGAATTCAAGAAATGACCCACATTCTAAATTTGGATTTTCAAGGTCTAATTAGAAGGTTTGAAAGAATTATGTAAAAAGTAAGATGATTATGCATTGGTGTACCCATCAAGAGAGAAATCCTACTTTCCAACTCCATCTCCCACTTCATTTTCACTCTTTTTTCCTAGGGTTATAAGTTAAAGGAGGGGGGAACATCATTATGAAAAAAGCACCCCCAACTTTCCTACTTGGTGATCAAGGGTTTCCTAAATAGAAAACCCTATCTATTTCAATCCAAACAACTTTGAATCCCTAGATTTTTGCATATCTTTCTTAAACACACCAAACATTATCAAATATGGTAGGAAAGAGCTCCACTTTTCTTCCATGAAAAAGAGGCCCCTGATAAGAATTAGAAACCATCTATCATGTCTCTCGTACTTCATCTTTCCACTCCTCTTTCTTACATCATCTTGCTAATTCACCTCCCATATAACCTTCCTCATTCAATACCCTAATGCTAGGTCCACTTTCCTCATGTTTGCACCCCTTCTTAAGTTAGGAAACCACTCATCTATATATAGCTTCATGTTCTATATGAATTTTCTAAGCAGAGGTTGAGTGACACAACTTTGAAATCTATATTTCCTTTGGAGCTTAACTTGTTGTTGGAATTTGGAACTTTGTTGATACTTTTCTTCTTTTTATTTTCTAATTATTCACTTGGTTATTTGTTCCCCAATTCCAGGTTAGTAATTTACTTTCATAGTTGCTTCATGCTATTTTTACTTCTTTGAATTCCACGACTAGTTCCACCCTTGTTCGCATTCTTGATTACTTCCAAATATCTAGTTTCTTGGCTTATTACTTTTAGATCTAGATAGCTTCCCTCTAGTAGTGAAAGCCAAAAGAGGAGATAGCTTAGAGGCTTGAGTTTCTAAATAGTTCTACACATTTTTCTCCTTGTTTTGCATCTTAGTTTTGGGCAGTTTTTCTTTAGGTAGTTCAATCACTTAACCCTTGTTTCTCTTAAATTCCTTCATGGGTTTTCTTTACAAGTCATTATATTTTAGTTTAGAAGTTTATATCAAATTTTTGTTGTTGTTTAAGATTACTTCTACAAGCAAGAATTGTGCACACTTAATGTATGTCATGGACAGCTTTATGCATCTAATTTTTTAGTGTAATTAGAACATGATGCATTAAATTATTTGGGAATTCTTTACAAGTCATTATACTTTAGTTTAGAAGTTTATAGCAAATTTTGGTTGTTGTTTAGGATTACTTCTACATGCAAGAATTGTGCACACTTAAAGTATGTCATGGACAACGTTATGCATCTAATTTTTTAGTGTAATTTGAACATGATGCATTAAATTATTTGGGAATTCTTAATTATTTCATTAATGTAATTGAGATCTAGGTTGCTTCCTTGAATAGAAGTTATTATTTCAATAGCTTTTTAATGTGAGATTTGTTGAATGTTCTTAAGTGCCGAAATTTGGAAATTGTTTTTCCCTTAACTTTGTGCTTAAATTCCACCCATCTAAACATTGTTTTTGCTTGAATCCTTAGGTTCCCATTTAGATTTTCTTGTTATTTATAGGTTCTATAGTTATTTTTCATGTTAGTTTATTGTTAAATCATGAAAAATGGACATCTTTTGGGCCATAGAACCATGCACACAGTCCATGGACCATGTGCATGGTATTAGACCACTTACCTATTTGATTTTTGGATAAGTTAGTTGCATGATCTTGTTAAGAAATTGTTAATCATTTATTTGAATATTGTTTTAGGCTTAAAAAGTTGTGTTTTTGCATTATACAAAGTTACTTTTTAGTAGGTTTTAGGTTAGGCAAGTTTTAATTTAGGAAAGTTTCCTTTTTAGTAGTTTCCTTAAGTTTCATTGCTTAGTTTGAATCTTTCTAAAGTGCTATAGTTTCCTTTAGTTAACTACATGTTAGTTAGGTGGGTTTCCATTTTGATTTTCTAATTTTAATATAGGTAAGTTTCCTTTTTAATTTTAGTTTCTAAGTCCATACATGTTTCTAATTTGAGTACTTTAATCTCATAATTCAATCCAAACCCTTCCCTTTTGGCTGAAGATAATTAATTTGAATAAGCTTCAATCCATTGCACATATATGAGATTCCTCTTGGGATCAACCTCCTTACATGAGAATACTACAACTGAGTGCACTTACAAGTTTAACTTTAAAATCACAATAGGTAATAAGAAAACTATTGAACAATATAGGCATAATATACTATTGAAATACAAATAAGTTGCAAATGTTTATCCTGAAGTGCTGGCAATAGGGTCTTTGCATTACACCTAATAAATTTGTCATTCACTTTTCTAAACTTGTTGACAATCATTATAGAAAGGATCTTGTGAGACTTACTGGCATTCATTAGGAGCTTAGAAAAGGTTGCTATCCTAGCTTGCCTATCTATGTTGGTGGGAATAGTAAGACATTAGAATTTGCTTTAGGGAGAAGCTTCAAAAGAAACTGACATCTATAGAATTTGCCCTAAATATTTCCATCAAGTAGGAAATTGTTACGAAGCAAGTCAAAAAAGGAAGGTAGTATTACAACAAAATATGAATATTAAATTAAATATAAACATCATTACTTGGACTAATTTATTGGCACTTTATAAGTAAAATTGAATTTTAGTATGTATACAGATGATATGGCCACAGGTCTCTTATCTCATTGATGAAGGTACTCAAGGCATGTAGAGAATGTTAAGATCATGAAATACTCATGAAGACTGAAAAACAATGAACTTTCCTTTAAGATATGCAATATAGAAAAATTCTATAGAGAGATCGTCTCTAAGCACCCACTTGCCATTAGAGTCTGTATTATACAAATATAGGAGAAAGATATAGGATGAATCCTTCTAATTTCTACAGAAGATTTTAATGAGAAATTGTGTAAAGTCCCATTTTCCTCCAACTTGATAGTACTCCATTTTCCTCCAACTTGATAGAAGCAATATGGCCTTGAAAAGTCTCTCCCCCTCATTGTCACACTCCCCATAGATGATTACCCCCAAGTTCCTATACACCACTTATCTACAAGTCCTAGTAGGCGTACACCTCTTAAGTGGAGAAGAAGTATATGCCTTCTTCTTTTTTCATACATGATTTTATTTTATTTGTATATCTAACCCGTTCATTGGTTGTCGATACCAAAAATAGGTAATGCAATACAAATCAATGCATTAGAATGATCCTAACTACTTATTTTGTACCTTTGAAAAAACTAATAGAAATGAATATGGGAAACATAGATTATATATGTTCTATGGCAAATAATAACATTAATATAGGAATTTGACAATTCTCAAACAAAAGCTTCTAATCTTTTATCTAAAAGTAAATGTGAACAAGAAAATACCTTTCTTATTGCACAATTCCTAGTCTTCTACGGCCATAGAATATCACTAGAGAAGATGAATTGATTGACATTTCGGTGATGATCTTCCTTTTCACCGTGTATTGGTTCCTCCAATTTTGACCCACCAAAACATTTAGATTCCCTTTGTTCTATGGGCTGTTGCAGTTCCCAAGACTAGGAATATGATGGTGGAGACTGATTGATGATGGTTGCCATTTCTTCATCATCTAGACCAGTGGAAACTGACGATCTCAAAGTTGCAGGTCACTAAAAAATTCACTCCCACTCTCATTCCCTTTCTCTCTCTCTCTCTCTCTCTTTCCTCTTCTTCTTTTGCTTCCTCTTTCTTCTTCTTCTTCTTCTTCTTCTTCTTCTTCTTCTTCTTCTTCTTCTTCTTCTTCTTCTTTTGCTTCCTATTTCTCCTTCTTCTTCTTCTTCTTCTCTCTCTCCTTGCATCGTGTAGAAGATCAGGTTTTGATCTATTTCTCTTTTTTAAATGGGGGCTACATATTATATTTCTTACTATATATGGGATGGTTTTTAAAAACTATCATATATCCTTCATCCTACATTTCTTAAAATATAGGACTATTTTTAAAAGTCGTCTTATATTTTTCCAGAAAACCATCTTATATGTAGAAAATAAAAGGCAGTTATTTAAAACTATCTTATATGTATCAAATATAATACTTTAAAAATCCTGCTATATTTAGTACATATAAGGCAATTTTTCAATGACTATCCTATATTGGACTAATATAAGACGTTTTCCCAAAAATTATATAATATTCTTTCTAAATCTCAGTTTGTCTCCCTCTCTCCTTCCCTTATTTATTTGAATAACATAAGATGATTTCTATTAAGCCATCTTATATATTTTATTGTACATAAGATGGTTTTTGTATGTAAAAACCATCTTATATGTAATAAAATATAGGATGGTTTGTCAAAACTCATCTTATGTTCTCTATAGTGACATTTCTAATAGTTTTTCCATGTTCTTTAGAATTGAAAATCTTAACAACTTGTGAAGGGTAGAGGGTGCCCCCATCCCTTACTTTCCTATCCATGTATAAAATCTTATAAAGCATGAAGATAACTATAATTGGGATGACAGATGATGTATAACCTAATTAATTATATAACTTCATCAATTACATATATCATATGTTACTTGCATTTTACTTTGTCCCATCATATTTGATCTGATCCAACCCAAGCAACCTCCTCACCAACATCACGTACATAATCCATCTCATTCTCCCTGGTTAGTTTGATTGATGACATTGTTATAGTGATATTAGGGTAATTAATTTCCATGTCACCTAGGTCATCTTCATGGAAAAAGTCTCTTGACATGGTTGATAAAATAATTGGGCATCTCATATCATGTCCATCTTGTACATAAAATACATGTTTCGCTTGAGATGCCAAAATAAACCTATCATTTTGATAACCAATCGTATTGAGGTTAACCAATGTCACTTCGAGGGCATTAGTTTTGCTACTATCATTGTTGTATTCCACCCAATAGCACTTAATCACAACCACAGGTTTACAAGTATAATCTAGTGCCCATATCTCACATATAACCCTATAACAAGAATCATTCGCCATAATTGGGTTGTTGTCCTTTGAAATAGAAAAGGAAGTAGCTTTAGTAACTAAG